>JAJQWJ010000001.1:68540703-69740703 GCA_023637945.1 Phaethornis superciliosus | reverse complement strand
TTTTCTTCATTTGCCGTGTCTTTAACCACTCCATTTATCATTTTTTTCTCTTCTTCTTTACTGAATATAAGTAGTCTGATTATCTGAGACTCTCAGAATCGCTTTGATCTTAGACACCTGGGCTTACATGTATGCTTGGAATTTACTCCATCTGTTGAGAAGAGTCCTTTTCCTGCAAATGCCTCCCAGAAGCTGGACATCTCCCTTAAATCTGTTCATCCTTGTTATCTAGATGTGGATTTCCAAAATCTGCTGCCTGAAGGTACCACTTATGAAGGGTTTATAACCCCAACTATCAATTTTAATAATCAAAGTGATTTTTTGCAGTCTCTCTCAGAAGTCCTGAAACTCCATTTGAGGTCAGATTCCTGCTACTAGAACTGCTGGAATAGCAACACTCTTGTTCACTGGCTTATCACATTTAGGAATTGTGCCCATGTCTGCTATTTATTCATGCTTTTCAATGGAAATCAGGAAGTTTGTCTGGACATGAAGAGCAGTCTATAGTTTTTCTGCATTTGAATCCTTTTCAGTCCACAGCAGTATCTTAAATCTTTATTGTGTCTGAATCTGCTCAGTGGGAAGACCTCTTTATTCTTAATTTCTAACCACAAAGACCCAACTCTTGATGTTGTAGAGAGTATCAGGAATCAGACTCTTTCCCATCTGTTCTGTTCCTAAGGATTATTTTGCCTTTTAGACATTCTTATATTTCCTGTCTGTCATCCTGTCTTTGCTTTTCACCTGGTTCCTTATACTTCTCTTCCTTAAATTTCACTACTGAGACAAGCTTCCTTTCTCCTGTCTATGCCATTCTCACTTGTTTTTGTAGAAATGAGCATACCTTACCACTACTGTCCTGCAAAGCTACTTCGTAGTTTCCAGCCTATTGCCAGTCCTTCTAGACTCCTGAATGCTCACACTTTAGAGAAACCATATCCTTTAGCCCTGCATTGTTAATAATGGTCAAATCACTTTTCCGTGTATCTTTTGAACAAGCTTTTTCATTTTTTTGTCTTTCAGTTTCACTGTGTTTCACCTAATGGTAATCACACTGGCTGCTGTAAAACCAAAACTACATACAATCTAAGGTTTGGGGGTATTTATGCCAAAGTATTTAATGTCAAACCCAGTTTCTTTCTCCAAAAGTTGTTTTTCATAATTTTACTTTTACTTCATTATTTCGAATGGCCTACAAGAACAATATTGAAATAAATTTTTTATTCAGATATTTTTTTAATCTTAAAAGCTGGAAAATTTCAAGTAGAGTTAAGTACACACATAGAGTAACTGGATTTTACTTCTATTTATTTGTTTTAGCTATTTTGTGATCAAGAAGTTACTCATTAAAGACTATTAAGTAGTAATACTGATCAATTTTACTGATTAATTGATGGCTATTTTATTTTATTAATTGATTGGAAAACCATACATCTACTCAATAACTGATTTTTCCAGGATGAAAGTCTGTTACAGCTACACACAAGCTAAGGCTGTTTGCATGTAGTGTGAAAGGCCTATTTTATGCCATAGTACTTTTTTTTTTTCTATGGGATAGTGCTTTATTTCTTTAAAAAGAAGGTTAATATGCTATCAAAAAGGAAAACAGAATTGGTAACATTGAAAAATTATTTTTTGTTTTAGTAAATATATAGGGTTTTTTAAATACTAAAAGGTAAGTAGATGGATAAGAATATGGCTGGATGTTCACACCCAAAGAGTTGTGATCAATGGCTCGGTGTCTAGATATGTGATGAGTGGTGTTCCTCAAGGGCCAGTACTTGGACCAGTGCTGTTTAACATCTTTGTTGGTGACATGGACAGTGGAATCAAATGCACCCTCAGCAAATTTGCTGATGACACAAAATTGTGTGGGGAAGCCAACACACAGGAGGGAAGGGATGGCATCCAGAGGGACCTTGACAGGCTTAAGAAGTGGGCTCATGCAAACTGCATGAAGCTAAACAAGGCCAAGACCAAGGTTCTGTGCTTGGGTCAAGGCAATCCCATGCATGAATACAGGCTGGGAGGAGAAAAGATTAAGGGCAGCCCTGAGGAGAAGGACTTGGCAGTGTTGATGGAACAGAAGCTCAACATGAGCCATCAATGTGCTTGCAGCCCAGAAAGCAACTGTGTCCTGAACTGCATCAAAAGGAGCACAGACAGGGGTCGAGGGAGGTGATTCTCCCCTCTGCTCTGCTCACTGTGTCCAGTGCTGGAGTCTCCAATATGAGAAGGACCTGGAGCTCCTGGAATGTGTCCAAGGAAAGCCACTAAAATGATCAGAGGGCTGGAGCACCTCCCTTGTGAAGACAGGCTGAGCAAGTTGGGGTTGTTCAGCCTGGAGAAGAAGAGGCTCCAAGGTGACCTTATAGCAACCTTCCAATATCTGAAGGGGGCCTACAGGAAAGATGGGGTAGGGCTTTTTGCATGGGTGTGTAGTGAGGGGACAAGTGGAAATGGTTTCAAAGCTGAAGAAGGGAGATTTAGGCTAGACATTAAAAAGAAATTCTTTCCTGTGAGGGTGGTGAAAAAATGGAACAGGTTGCCCAAGGAAGTTGTGGCTGCCCCCTCCCCAGAAGTGTTCAGGCCAGGTTGGATGGGGCCTTGAGCAACCCAGTCTAGTGGAAGGTGTCCTTGCCCATGCAGGGAGTTTGGAACTAGATGATCTTTAAGGTTCCTTCCAACCCAAACCTTTCCATGATTCTATTATTCTATGATTCCAAGTACAAGTTATAACATTGGGAAATAAGCTCTGTATTTAAAAAATGGTTTTATTCATTATTTTTACAGTTTCATTAATTTCAATGAATAATATCCAATTTTTTTAAAAGAAATATATTTCTTGCTTGGTATTCATTATAATTTATAAATTTTAAATTAATTTCCTGCTTGCAACATTGCCTTTAAGGTCTAGTTTGGACTAGAAAAATTATTAATTCCTTCAAACATCAAACGTTATCTGACTCTTGAAAATCAGATGCTTTCTTCAGATTTTTTTGTTTGGTTGGGTTTTTTTGTGGTTTTACCGTTGTTGTTGTTGTAGGAAATGCATCATATATGGGTGTGTCACAATTATTTCAAAGGCAGGATTTATCTAACACAGTGTCAGCCATCCCAACATTATTGTAACTTACATTCCTCTCTTGGGATGGGATAAGTTGCTCTGTGGATACCTGTTCTGTCCAGCAGCTGAAAAGCAGACAAAAGAATAGCTTAATCCAGACATCTGACTTTGAGGCAGCTGAAAAAATTCCATCTCTCACTCTTGCACCTTATATGGGTACAGCTTTGAGATCTCACATCCTTAAATGAGTTTCATTATAATAAATTTTTTTACATAAGCTTGAGATTCAAACTAACTAGTTGTACACTTTGACTAAATCCATATTGTGAAAATTCATGAAGCACAAGGATTAAAAATGGTAAGCTTAGAATAACATAATTTACTGCTACAATATGTAAAAATGCTGGTTTAAAAATAACAGGCTGTAGAAAAATTGACCATGTAGATTACTTTGCATTCTACATATTATTTAGCATTCTATGATTTCAAGCATTCTACCTGACTATTTTCTGTAGACAGAAATCAAAATATGCGGTGCTTCCACTAATATTCTTGTAGAAGAATTATTTTTTATAGAAGATTCTAGTTTGGTTCCTCTTTACCACTAGATGAATGATACATGAAGGAATTTACATTACTTTGGTTAGTCTTGTCTATGAAATTCTACCTAGATTTTGAAAAGTCATTCTAATAATGCAGTTTAAAATTTCAAAATGAGAAATATTCAGCTATAAAGAGCTTGTCACTCAAAAGCAAACCTTAACTGCAATTTGCAGAGGTACTACTGCGATTTGTAGGTGATGCTTTGCAAGACCAGGCTGCAGAGTTTGTAGACGTCTTTGCTGGCAGGTTCTTTGTCCTAGAGACATTGATTCAACTTGGACAATACTGTATACCTGAGAGCAATATGGGGTGTTATAATGTGGAACTGAAATCACTAACGAGTAGACTGTGAATGTACCTCCCAGTAAATGTTCTTTTCTTTTGATCCTTATGATCCTTGCCTATCTTACAAGGTTCAAGGCTATGACTTGCAGGGATTGCTCTTGTGCTTTGTGAAGTCAGTGGCAAAATTTCCATGGTAAGTAACAATTAGAGTCTCCCCATCCTTCTCAGTGTGTAAGTACATGCAAACAAAAGCTCTAATCTGCTGCAGATATCAACTACCAGGATGTAACTCCCCAGGGGGAGAGAGGTAGGCAGGAATGTGCACGACAAGGATGTGTGCATCATGGCAGACAGTCATGGCACCTGTGAGCACTGCTGCTTTGTGCATCAGTTGCTTTAAGCTGATTTCTCTAAGAAAATCAGTACGCTGGACCAGAATTTCAAACTACAGGACCCAGTGTTTCATTTAGAGGTTGAGGAAGTTTGGCAAGCTTGGTATCTTTGTTCAGGTGAAGTGTATGTGATTAAACAGACATAAAACATCTTTACAAATGCACATTTTGTTCACAAAAATAGTCTGTCTGAAGTAATGAGTCTATTGTGAATATATGCAAAGAGAAAATTAACGCTGGATTCACATGAAAGCACCAATTGAAAAGATGGTATTTTCCTGGTCTCTTATCTTTAACATGCAGTGGTCTTCTGTGGACATGACAAACGGGGGACCTCAAGACCCTACAAAACAAGCTTTGTCTACTTTGTAGATATGATACTATTGTTTAATTAATGAAAAGAATGTAGTTACAAAAATGAAAATATATTATTTATTTCCTAAGGGAACAAAGTGATAAAGCATATAAAAAATATTATTCTCCATAACCTGCAAAAGTAAGCAGGTTAAAATTATGGGAAATGTTTATTCAGACTAGGGGCAGAGAGTTAAAGCCATGTTTATTCAATAGAACTGATAAATGCTACTAAATTAAACTGAGTACTTTTCCAGCTGTTTTATAGAGGATTGTGTGTTACTAACAGTTTTTCATAAATCTGGCAAGAGCTGGGAAAAAAAGTGAATAAATAAAGCTTCTTGCTAGACAAATAAGCTCATTAATATCCCAGAGAGTGGGAGGAAGGGGTTTGCTACATATTTCATGATGGCAATTTGAGTGTTGTGTCACTTTGGCAGCCTGATATGTATATGCATAGCCAGTATAGCACCCACTGGAAGATCAGCACAAATTATGGGTATGGAGAAGCAGCAGCACCCAAGGCTCAGTTAAGCATTTAATGGAAGAGCCAGCAGTGGGCCACACTGAAGAAGATAATTTAGCAGGTTGAGTTCCTCAAACATATATGTCCATGTATCTACACTCTTGTGCATTATGGACTGTGTTTCATTTTTTAGTCATCAATAGAAATTATGTGCTCATTTAGGGATTTTCACAAACTGAGAGAATCTTCCTGTGACTGGAATTTTTCTAATTGTTTTCCTTATCTCAAACTATTTTGATAGTAATCAAATACTGCTTTAAGTAACAAGATTACACAAAGATGACAGTTGTTGATAACAAATATGTTAAGACAAAATTTTAAAAATTGCAGGTAATTTCAATCTCATTATTTTATCTGAGTTACTTTCTGTACTAGTAAAATATTTATCTTTAAGAATTTAACTTTTCCTTTAAAAAAGCAAATTATCTGTTGTAAAATTCACTTGGCTAGCTCCTTTTTTCATGCAATATGAATTTGGCTAGAGTTACAGTACAGTTGCTACTTGTGGGTTTGGCCTTTTCAGTTAAAAACTAAAATGGGGTTAGAAGAGGGAAAAGTAAATTCAGCCATTATACCTTTACTTATTTAGAAAGTTTATTAAAAAAACACAACCCCCCCAAAAAAAAATCCCTCAAAAATGTTCTTATTTTCTCTTTACAGTGGTTTACCAGACTTTATCTTTGGTTTCTTCTTTAGAATTTTTTCTTTATATCAAACCTAAAACGCTGCTATCTGTGTCATCTCCTTTGATGTGAGAAATGGAAGTAGTGTAAGTTAGAGAATTCTTGCAAACGTTATCTGTTAAGTCCTTTGGAAAAACTGTAAATGTATTTGGATGCACCATGGTGAAACCCAAACTCTAACACTTTGTGTTATAAGAAATAAAAAGAGAGAGCTTTTACTACCTCACACCAGCCAAAGGAACATAGCTGGTGCATAGGATTATGTGCAGAATGTCTGATGTGAAAGATTTAGCTATAGTTTTTACACAGACTAGCAGCTAAAGAAAAAATAATAGTAGATGTGAATTCATAATAGGCTGGTAAAATCCAAGAGTACATACAAAAGAAAGGTTATTTTTCTACATATGCATTTAGAAATGTGGTATCTTTTGAAAATTATGGACTATATGTGGTGAAATTAAGTCTTTTGAATAAGTAAAGACAGTTAAGAAATTTTCACCACAAGGGTGACAGAACTCTGGAAGAGGCTACCCAAACCCCACCTGGACACATTCCTGTGTGACCTACACTACCTGATCCTGCCCTGGCAGTGGAGTTGGGCTCAATGATCTTTTGAGGTCCTTTCCAGCCCCTAATGTTCTGTGATTCTGTGATTTGTGATTCTGTGAAATGCTTCTGTACAAAATAATCTACCCGTTGCTCAAATTCAAGTTCATTGAAAACAAATGGGTTGGTTATCTAGCATGTAGGTTTTTTATTGAACATGGGTAAGAGAAAGTATTTGACTGTACATTTGTAATACTTAAATCGACAGTGATTACATTACTCATTCTCACACCACTTGCTGCTTCTTCTTAATTACCAGTCTGGCTGTAATCAGATCAATCATCAAACAAACCATGGACTAACATGAAAACAGCTACAAAAGTTAACTCTTGTTAGCCGGCTGGTGTTCTTATCAGATAATACTCCTGCAGTTATAAATATTTTTACTGAAACTCACAAATATTTCACACATATATAAATACATACATAAACTGCTCATGTATGTTTACACGTGTATATTTATTTTCATTATATACATGGATATCTATGTGTGTGCGCATTCTTACGTACACTGACTTATTGATAAATCATATATCACAGAGAAAGAGAGGGAGAAATAGGTGTGTATCCACCTGTCAGGTCTACCAACACTCACAACTCTGAACTGCTTGTGTGTGAAGACTAGGACTGACAAGGTGCCTCACTCATTTTGCATGGTAGAAATACTACGTGCTTTCAGTGCCTGATGAGCACATTCTTATACAACTTAAAAACAGGTCAAAGTAGAGTGATGGTAAAACAGCATGTGGAAAATCTACTTAATTGATATATTTGCTTGCGTTGATTTGCCTGGCTTAATTGAGCAGCTAATGCCAGTTTCTAGGGCATATACTGGTTGAGTTTATGTTTGTTGCATATAATCAGGACAATGATATCCTGCCAGCTTCCCAGTTGTGAGCCATAAATATTGTCCTCTGGCTACACAAAACTCAAATTTAAAATTTTGTCATAACTTGCAAATATGCATAAATGATTTACTGTCTGCATCGTGTTAAACTAAGTATAAACTTTACCATTTATTGTTTATTATTCACTTATTTCTTTTCCTGTGGAGTAGAAGAAAGTCTTCCTGAAAATTTTAAGGGATGAGGATCAGTGCCAAATGAAATATGAAATAAAATTATCTGAAACAAGCACTGAAGTTGTACATTCCTTAGGCATGTTTTGGTATACAGATTATAATCATTTCCCTAAGGGTATATGATTATAATCATATTCCCTTAGAATATAATCCTATTCTCCTGACAATAGGTATTTGCTTCTGGGTATGATTTTCAAAAGCATTTATGTTACTTCAAAGCATGATTTTTATCACTTTGAAATGGAGTTATGCCTCTGAAATATGGAGATACTTTAAAATTGCTTTCTTTTTACTTTTGTAAAGTACACTCAGATTCACTAATATATGAACACTTTTTATCTTTGAACCATTTCTGCGTCTGTGAAAATATATTCTTCTTTATTATACTACACATTTCTTGCTTTATTACCTGAGAAAAAACTTTTGGCTGATACATCATTTAAGGATGATAGCATAGCAAGTACTCCCATTCTTACTCCACAGGGGAAAATATAATTTTTTTGACATCTCAGATAAAATGGTGATGGCAGTGAAATGAAAATAACATTTGTGGAAAAACTGCTTCCACTGCTGTCTATGCTGAAAAGATGGACCATGAGGGACTGTCTCAGTACTACAGCTCTGTGGTATGGAGCACGGCAATCCACAACAGGGTGGGTGGACCTTGGAAGAATGGATACTAGGCAAAAAAAGTTGTGTCCTTTGTGATTACACATTTATTCTCCAATGAACCGGAAACTTCAGTCTTACTCTCTTTTTTTCAGTGGCAATACTGGAGGAGTAGAAATTGGATGCATCATGCTTCAGATGTAATCAGAAGGGAGGTCCAGAATTTAATTTTCATCTGGCAAGTTCAAGGTTCTGAAAAAGACCTCTGTCAGGGTATCTGCCAGCCATTCTTCAAGACCACCATAGCAAGTACAAGGCCCTCCTTCCTGGTACCAAGGAAGGTAATCATCTTTCTCACAAAGATCTGATCACCACTGGATCATAGCAATTGCTCAGAGATCAGTTTAGGGTAGGAAAATTCACAAGTGGTTTGGTCATAGTCTACGTCAATAATGCATTCCTGTGTTTCCATAAAGTTCACATTTTCGGCATCCTGAAGCCATTACCAGACTGACAGCTATTCAGTATCTTTCCTTCTTTTGCCTCCTTTTCCAAAAGTAGTCTGGTATTTGAGCTCTAGGTATGGATATAAGCCTACTCAAAAAGCAGTGAGGTAAAATGGTATCTAAAAAATTAGTCTTTAGTGAAAATTAAATTTTTTTCCGTCCAACAAGCTTTTGAATTCTGCAACTGTTTTTACTTCTGTAAAACATAAGCCAATGTTTTGTGCGAATCTTGTAAAATATTTAAGTATGGACTCTAAAATTCAGTCTTTTGTCCCTCACTCACTTTTTCAGTTTGCAAATGATTTAGGACAAAGGCACCTATTTGCTTGTGCAATGTGGGACAGGATGGACCTTCTGTACTACTACCCCCAACTCATCTGTACATCAAGCAATGACTTAAAATATCATCTGGTGTTACATTTATGCTTTTGCGTTGTAAAATGTTGGAAATACACTTGAATGTTGTAACTGTTTTCATTTTAGAAGTTCAGAGAATTTGGTTTGTGCTAATACAGAAGAAAACCAAATTTTGAAACCTTGAAACTTGCTGTGAAAATGATTTTTCTCCTGTGTACTTCAGAAAGGAATTGATTGTTGGCTTCAGTGTTTCAAACACACAGCTGTATGTCCTCATGACAAGAACACCTGCAGGCAAAATATATACACTAAGAAAAATCAGTCAGAAAATTCTCAGTACTTGAAAGTTTTCACAAAACAATATTTCTTTAGAGAATATCAATCCACAGGCAGAGAGGTTAAATCCATGAATTTCAAAATGCATTGTAGCATCAAGGAAGTTTACTCTTCATTAGCAATTACAAATTGTTTTTTATCAGGCCTAAGTAATCCTGAAAGCAGAATAAAAACACGAATAACAAAGTGTTTGTTGGCAAAAGGTATTATCGTGGGTTATGTTTGCAGGTAACAGTGTCAAGCAGAGATAATCAAATTCCATTACCAGATGGGGAGGTGGCAAAATGTAAGACATTTTCAGATATTAACGATCATGGAGAGAAAGAGTGATTTCTAAAGAGAGAGGATAAGAACCATCAGCAAAAGATGTAATGTGGACTCAATACTTATTTTCTGAAATCTGTCAGCTAAAAGATATAGTTCATTAACCCTATAATCTAATTAAACACTTCATATCAAGTCCAGCAATTTTAAACATCTGTCAAAAATCTCAGAGTGCATCGAAATACTTCGTTTTGTTTTGGATCATTACTTTTTTTTTTTTTTTTCCTGCTTTAACATCTTGCTAGGAATACTTCATTGTGTTTCAAGTTCAGGGCAACATCACATGTTGCTCTGCATGTCTTAGCCTGGCCAAAAGAGCTTTTTGTCTTTACATTCTTTTTCCCTCCCAACTGATTCATTCAGTTTAGCCATTTGCTCCTCCTTTCCATAACTGAAGGTTTGTTTACATTTGGCTGATGTTGTGCATTTTGGTAGCAAGAGTAAACTGGTTTCTGGTACATCTCCATTAGTACTGGTAGAAAACCAGATGGATTCCAGTTCCCCCTGTTTCCTCCTCTCTTTCATTCTTTTTTCTCTGCTTATTACACAATTAGGTTTTCAAAGACCTATCCTGATGCTCAAGTCCTTCTCTAATTTGGTTTGTGAAATTCATTAAAAGTTAAAATCAAAATGGTTAGTTACACCATTCTACCATTCATATATTAGTTCTGCTAACTACGGGATACTAAATATGTGCTGAGAAACGACACCTAAAATAACACTAGACTTAAATTTGCAGGTTTAATGGGGTTAAAGAGAGGGAGCAATCTGAGTTCTTGAAGAAAAATTAGCATGCCATCCTGAAGTCTTGACATGTGTTTAACAGTATTGAAAGTCTGCTTTTTAAATTTCCCTTTTGAGAAACTTATTTAAGATATGATACTACAGATACTATCCAGGCATACAGTTGCTACCTACATACAGGCATAGGGCATTACTAAGTTTTCCATTAGTAGCAGAATTTTGAGATGAAGAACATCTAGATTTAGATGTCTGCTTCAAACTATTTCAAGCAATGAAAAGCAACCAAATGCAAATTATAAATATTGCTGTCCTCATTACTATTATTGCTGCTACTAAGCAGAATATTGTGAATTGCGAAAGTCTTCAAGTGCAGAGAGGATTTATCATGAAAAAATGCAGATAAAATAAATCTTGCAGTGGGCAACTTGGAACCTAAGCAGTTACATTTACATGTACCAAATGCATTCTTGGATCAGAGAAGCAGCACACTTTTCTTCCTGATGTCTTTACACTGATTTGCATATTGCACCAGGATTCATGGTAGCCCCGTGGCCTGTGTGAACATCAAGGTGCCCACAGTTACCCAGGGCCAGACACCTGCAGGCAATCATAGAAGAACAAGTGGAGCAATTGCTGTGACTCACCTGCCCCCAGTAGTGAGTCTGCTGCCCTGAGCTGTTCCTCTGCTTATTCACGTGTTCATACACACTCACATGTATTCACCTTTTTTGTTACTTGGAGAGATTTCACTACCAAAATGATACTAGTAGGTATAAAATACAAATATCAATATACAACCTAATGTGTGCCTCTTCTAGCCCATCTACAACATGCCAGCACTTACTCCCAGGAGTTTAGTTTGGCACTGAAGGGAAACAACTGAAGAGAAACCTCAAAGGATAATTAAGAAATAACAGGCTTTTTCTTTATTTTTCCTTGACATATTTTCTTTACAAGACCCCAGTCAACTTTAATTAAGTTTTGCTTTGAGGTCCTGAACCTGGAATAGTGAAATTTTTTTTTACTGTAATAGAAAGTTTACCTTGTAGGTTAAAAGAAGGGAAATAGGTCACAGGGCTATAATCAGCAGACCATAGAATGAAAGGATTATGAGTTTTATACTAGCTAAAGAAAAAATAATTCTTTATTTTAAAATGAGTTTCATATTTATGTGAAATATTAAACTAATATAGACTTACTCCAGTCACATTTGGTGTTAGAGGAGTCTTAAGTCAGCAACTGTAACTAATGCTCAATTTAAGATCTCTTCAAACTTGCACGATCTTGCAAAGGAAGAGAAGCTAGGCCCAGAAAACTTTACTATCTTTAATAATTTAAATTACGATAAGCTATAGGTCTAGGGGTGTAAAATATACCTGGTTATTATGAAGGAAATTTCACATAAAAGGCAACTTCCTTCAGCACTAGAATGTATTGTCTTCAGATTCATTTATATATCTCTGAAGCACAATCTTTCCTTTCAATCTTGGATTATAAAGCCTAGACTATTGCTCATTATACACTTCTGTGCAGTAGAAACAAGTCAATTGTTCAAAGGTAAAAGCAGTTATAGCTTTGAAAGATCAAAGAACATGTATAGTAAATAATTATGGACACACATTCTTGTGCATTAAAGAGGTAAATCATTCTCATTTATGCTATGAGGATGCCTCTCAAGCATTAAAAAAAAAAAAAAAAAAAAAAAAAAAAGCAAAAAGCTAATAATGAAATATATTGTTAAGCATTATGTTTTTGAGTCACAATATTCAGAACTTCTTACCTCATTGCTCCCACAAAGCAAGTGTGAGATGCCAGCAATCGCAGGGCAATTCAGTCTAGATATGAGAATCAGAGGCAAAGGTTTCATAATCTATTCTACATACCTCTGCAGAAAATATAAGTAAGAGAAATATAAATAAGAGAATATTTCACTGTATCTGGTCAGATACTCAAACTGATTTTATAGTTTCTATTACAGATGTCTTAGCCATGTAACTTCTAGAACGTTTAATTTTGTAATAGCATCTTATTACTAAAACAAAGAAACAGGATCAGGTATTGAGCATGCCAAAAAATACAAACCCAAACTACTAAATAATTACTTGAAGGGCTGCAGGAATACATAAGTCAATGCTGATTTCATAGAATAGCATTCACATTCCAAAGCATCTATTTTTCATTTTTGCAGCTGAGGTTTATACCATATGCCCTAATAACTAGAGTGAGAAAGGCGGGGGGGGGGAATACTCATTTTTGGAACTGTGCCCTAAAAGGTAAAAATTTGCAAGAGAAAGGAATGAAAGCAACCCAAATTTCTGTTTATAGACTTCATTACCACTTCATTACCACTTACATACTTCATCACTATGATTTCATGTTGTTATTTGAGTATTTTTATTTTAAAATAAAATTTGGAATACATATTTTTCAGAATTTGTATGAAGATATTTTCCTTCTAATTACAATTTGCAGACACATTACACTGAGGGAAAAGAAATCCATTCTCCATCAATAGGACTAAGGCCCTTGTTTGCATACCTCTTTTTACAGGGTGATTTCCATTCATAATAACAAAAGCCAGGGACATCTCTCACCACAATATGTCAACATGTAAATCCCAAGCAAATATCAGTGTGACAAATTAGCACTTTTAACTGCAGATTTCTTCAGCATGGTACATAACCCTTGGCTTTCATTTTACTAAATCATGAGTCACAATATGCTCTTCTTTACACTGTTTTGCCTGATGAGGGGAATCATATGCAGCTGGAAAGCCACCAACATAGCACCAAACATTTCCTTGACCTCCTTCTGAATGGATACTGATCTGGCTAATGGATCACAGGATTGCAAAAATCAGTTGTGTTTGGAGCAGGAGAAAGGCTGCACATGAGGAGGGAATAAATTTGTTTGACTATGGGGTTTGACTCTTCAGAAGGCTGAAGTTCTGGCCAGGTAACCTTCTCCCACATGAGAGTAGATGAATCCCTTATTAGAACCTGACTAGAACTAAGCTCAATTACAGGAAACATTCCTGATTGGAGATTTGTGAAACAAACCTATAAAGGTCATTACCTAGGAGGACATTAACAGACTTGATTTAGCATAATTTTGAATTTTTTTTTTGCTGTGCTGTTAATATTATTTCATCAAGTTCTTCTTTTAATTCAGGCATATTTGCTAACATTTCTTATTATTTGCTTACTCTAGTGGCCAGTTTGTGGAAGACTTGAAGTAAAGAAATGCCAATCCATTCCTACGTCACAGGAATGTAAAATAAACCATTAGTAACATAATTATAATGCAATTTTAATTAAATGCCACCTTGTAGAAAATGCTGTGAGATTCTATTGAATAGAACTAATGGCAGTTTTAAAACTTATAGAGTCTATGGATGAAGAAGAAACTCAGCCATATATTTGAAAATTGCCTCATATACAACAGATTAATTTTCTTTTGCCTGTTTTCTAAGTGCAAATGCTGGAAGAAAATACACATACCTAAGAACAGAATTTCATTTCTCAATGAGCAGTTTAGATAAGTAATCAGTAAATATTCTTAAAAATACCTAGTTTTTTAAAGGACCCCGCAAAGTTGCTACTTTTCCTATTTTTGCAAATCAATTTTCCAGCACCAGGTGTTGATTAGCGATGGGGAAAGCCAAAAGATGAAGAGTGGAAAGTAAAACAACACAGCTCATGGTGCTCATATATTTGATAAATAGCAGAGTGTAAACGCTAGACTTGGGTAAAAAGAAACTATGTTTTAAGTAGTTCACAATGTACTGAGAGGAATTCTGATTCCTTGTAGGAGGGCAGTAGTTTTAAAGAGATCTAGTTCTGCTATTGCCTCACACATTGTCATCCTGTGTGGGCTTTAGCAAAATACCATTTTTTTCACTGGCTCCCTATAATTTGAAAGTTCTGATTCTTTAAATTGAAAGACTTCAGGAGAAAAAGACAAACAAGGAAAGCGTAAAGTTTCTTATTTTTATATTTACTATATTCCAAACAAAATTTATAGCGACTAGAATAATACAGATTATAATAATTTAAATGTATGTTGATCGTTATACTCCATCATGTAGTATGGAGTTCAATGCACACAAAGGAATTGAGCTGTGACTGTTTTGAGGAGCAAACCTTCTTTTTTTTAATGTTTTCCATTTAGCGGAGATATCAAAACTGGAGAGGCTAGGTTTGTTTTGGTGCTACACTGCCACGGAGGTTTTCCAGGTTGCACAGATGTCATTTTGGTCTCTCATTGCAGAGCAGAAAGAAATAGATTTGTGCTGAATGCCTTATGCAAAAAATGACCCTCCAAAATTAGATTTTAGTTCACAGAAATCCAGTAGGAGTTCAATAGATACATAATCTTCAATTCTTAGTTCAGGGTTTCCTGATTTATAGAATGCTCCTCTGATTTTAACAGTAATTTGCAAATACTATTCACAGCATTACACAGCCAGCCTGGAGAAGTACTTTTTCAGTTCACTTACCTTTTCTCCTTCCCATCTTCAGGAAAAAACATGCCTTGTGCCTGTTCAAAGTATCTGTATCACATTCATTCTGAAATTCTGAGAACACCTTGATTTCTCACCTTTTATATCTGAGAAAGAAAAAACACAGACTAGACTGAAACTTGTATTGATAGAGCTGCATTGTAAGAAAAGACGATAAATATATTTATTTCATGTGCATAATCTATCTACCCGTCTGTGCACTTAGCTCAGTGTGTTTTTCCAGCTCCTGCCTCTCTGTCTGGTTCTTTTTTCACCTGATGAGCTCCTAGGTTAAAAACAGTGAATCTTGCAAATCCCAGGCCAATATCCACATCAGCATCTGATGTAGGCCAAGTTCTGTTTCCCCTTCTTCATCCATAGCCACTGCTCCAAAGGGCAAGCAACACAATCCACATATTTGCTCAGTAATCCTGTCATTAAAGGGCTTTTCAGTTCACAGATTCCTCTTGAACATGCTGCAAAGGGGGTGTGTGTGTGAAGTGGGAACAGAAATTCAGAGACAAAGGGTGATGAAAGGACTGTGGTAAAGCACTGTGTTCTTCCAAAAAACAGGATAAGCACAAACTGTAGGACATCTTATAAAATGGCAGAAGATTAATATCTTGATTACACAATCATAAGGTGTTTTTTTCTTCTAGCCATATAAAATTAATATTAACCATCAGAATGTGACATTAAACAATATAAACTAACAGGACTTTCCACAAAATAGATGAAGAAAAGGCACTGTCTTTTAAAATGTATTTTCAACCAAAGACAAGATAGGTTATTTTGCTAACAGTCTCATGCACATTCTTGTCCTTTTAAAATATTTTTATTATTACTAATTACTTGTGTTCTAAGTCAAGAGGAAAACAATGGTTTCTCTGTTCATTCTTAGACCACTTTACACTGCCAGAGTGCACATGAGTGAGCTTGTATTTTTTGCAGCCAAGCAAGTACAAAGCACAGTCCTGACAATGTTTAAGGTGCAAGACATAGTGCCGGTTTGACCAGTTCCATGTGTTTTTAAAGACTCTAGCTCTCACGGTAAGAAATTTGTCCTACAATATTTGACCTCTTGTTATTTATACATTTCACATAGTCCTAGTAACAGATTAGTATTCTTTTACTTCTAGGCCAGTAGGATAATAAGACTTGATTTTGAGGTGCTTAGATTTCTCACAAGGACATAAATCTTTTAAAATAAAGGTTTTATTTGGCTAAGTGAGAATGTAAATGCTATGCTTAAACTAGATGTGCAGCTTTAAAATAGAGAAAATTTAAAACAGAGGAGCAAACAAAAGCTACAAGGCTTGTATACCTCCCTCTTTTGTCCAGCTGTGTTCTTGAAGGTCCGTCCTTGCTCTTGGTCATTTTTGAGGACTTTTTGAGGAATGCAGCCTCTGTTCTGCGCCCTAACTCTTGCTGTTGCCCGTTCCCCACTGTAGCTCCCATAGAAAAGTTGTAACCTCTCTCCACATGGTCCACCTGATCTCATCTTGTCAAGTAGAAAAAAGCCCTCTCAAAACTAAAAAGGAGCACCAAGTGCTTTGCCTCAAAGCAGGTCAAGAGTTTTCCTCACTCCTTTTGGAGGCAAATGACAGTGAGCTTTGCCCAAACAGGCAGACTGTGAGCCAAATCCCCAACTATGTGGCTTCCATGTCAGTGCAGGCTTGCACCTGACTTGCTCATAAACAGGCAATGCTCATTCATGTTGGTTTGCAAAAGGTCATGGAGATATACTCAAGAACACCGAGCATGTCCAACATATAAAAAGACAGACATGGGACTATTTTAGAGACCACTCTTGCTTCACTTGTATACATCGTGGCACGTCAGGACAGCCTGTAGTCACTACTGATAAATTACTATTAACAGTTTTATTTTGTTACCACTTAAAAACAAGTCTGGGTCTCATTGTGCTAGACACTGCATGAATATAATTGATGAGGGAGTCTGTGTCCCTAAAAGCCCTTAGTCTGAAGGATAAGACATACTTGATGAAACAAGCAACTCGACCAGACGAACCGAGGGAAAACATGCTCAAAAAATAAATACACAGTTAAATACGTTCTGTATGGTAGCCACAGTTTTCCCATCTGTTTCTGACTGATAATAGGCTAAGAGGTAACAATTTCTCTGTTACTGCTTTATTTAGTAAAATGTTATATTTTAAAAAAAAAAATTGCCTTTCTACAGCATTAGTGGTACAAGTGGTAGAAGCATTAGAGTACAAGTGAATAAGAAGTTTTGGCTTTCCAATTACTTCCAATGAAAGAAAAATGCAGTAAGCATCAAAGTGATTGCTGTTTTGCACTGCCAATAAAAATGGTAGTTATAACAAAAGGCAAACCTAAGAAGCCAAGTGCATCTCAGTCCTTCAGACTTTCTCTGTGTAATCCCTTTGAAGTGAAGAGCTGTACAGGATTGAATTCAGCCATATGACATTGCATATTAATTTTTCATTTCAGGAAATGAATATATATAAGCCAAATCAAAGTGTAGAGGAGAGGGTTTTATATCATTTAACTTATAAGAAAGAGGAAAAAAGATATTGTGTTATAAGATACTGCTCAGCAAAAGTAAATCTGAGTAATTTTGCTTGAAACAGCTAAATATGTCCCCCGGGGTTCAGTTCTGGGGCCTGTTCTCTTTGACACATTCATTGCTGGTTTGGATGAAGGGATTGAGTGTACCCTTAGTAAATTTGCAGATGACACCAAACTAGGTGGCAGTGCCAATCTGCTGGAAGGTAGGGAAGCCTTAGAGCAGGACTTAGACAGGTTGGACCAATGGGCCAAGGTTAATTGTGTGAGGTTTAACAAGGCCAATGCCAGGTCTTGCACCTGGGTCATAACAACCCCATGGTAAGCTGCAACCTGGGGAAGTGTGGTTAGAAAGCTGTAAGTTGGAAAGGCACCCGGGGGTATTGAGTGACAGTCGACTTAATATGAGTCTGCAGTGTACACAGGTGGCCAAGAAGGCCACGGCATCCTGGCTTAAATTAGGAACTCAGTGTCCAGCAGGAATAGGGCGGTGATGATCCCTCTGTACTCAGCTCTGGTGAGGCCCCATCTTGAGTCCTGTGTTCAGCTCTGTGCAGCTCACCGTAGGAGGGACACAGAAGTGCACAGAAGAGCGTGTCCAGGGAAGGGCACCGAGGCTCATGAAGGGCCTGGAGCACAAGTCCTGTGAGGAGCGGCTGAGGGAGCTGGGAGCGTTTAGTGTGGAGAAGAGGAGGCTGAGAGGAGACCTTAGAGCTCTCTTCAGCTACCTGAAGGGAGGTTGGAGCGAGGAGGGAAATGGCCTCATCTCCTTAGTAACTGTGATAAGATGGGAGGGAATGGATGGAAGCTGTGCCAGGGGAGGGTTAGGCTGGATGTTAGGAAACGTGTTGTCACTGAGAGGGTTGTCAGGCATTGGAATGGCCTGCCCAGGACAATGGTGGAAATCACCATCGCTGGAAGCATTTAAAAGGCATTTGGACCTGGTCCTTAAGGACATGGTTTAGTAGTTAAATTATGGTGTTGGTCAAAGTTTAGACTGGATGATCTTGGAAGTCTCTTCCAACCTAAACCATTCTGTGATTCTACAAATATATATTATTTTCTCAACCCTTTTATAAACCTTTTCATATAGTTCCATAATATTGCCACTGGAGGAAGCCAGTGTTTTATTTCCATTGAAATTAAACACAATAATTGTATTGTCTTAAAGAATTTTGTCAAAATTTTCAAAGGATAACAAAATAATAGAAAAAATAAATACATTATTTCTGAATAGAAAAACCTTGATATTTGATATGGTTATTAATAAATTGTTATTAGCATACATTAAAAAAATTAAAATTTAATGTCCATAAAAGCTTTGTTTGGTTTTTGGTTTTGTTCTTTCTGGATGTAGTTCAATTTCATTCAAGTTTTAGGCAAAGCATATAACATCTAATATTTGTTCAATGTTCGTTTTGCCTTCAAATCTAGCCATCTAGCACAATTAAAGTTAATGTATTTTAAGTAAGGATAAGATGCTGTAGTTTAGACAATTTTCTATCTAAAATACCTTTTAACTTTGTGTGTGTGTGTGTGTCCCAGTATAAAGGGTGGGATATGAAGACTTTGTTAGTGTCTTTTTTAGCATCATAAGCAATATTCAGCGTGTCAGCTTTATTAAACTGATTCTTCATTGATTTTTCCTTCTGCCATGTTGTTTATTGATTCACTTGTTCTACTGAAAATTGTCTGTCAGCTGTTTAATTTGACCAGCTGAGTTTTCCAAACCATAATTAAGGAGTAAGCACTTTGTACAGCATCATGGATGTGAGAACTCCTGGCAGAGGCAGACACACACATTTGGGGCAGCTGCTGATGGGCTTGTGTCCAGTTCCACTGTGTCTCAGGCTGCTGCACCTGAACTTCTTCCCTTCCCTCAGCCAGGTCGTGTAAAAGTAGTTTGAGCTTCTTACACTGTAATCCACCTTATACTGTGATGCACAACATAACATAATTTAGGTATACTACTTTATCTACATCACAGTAGGTTATGTTGATATTGGTGTCTTTTCATAGGTAACACAAAAGATGTAATCCCATAGAGTAACTTAATTTAAAAGCTAACATAAGCTTTTTGTCTGTATTTTGAATTGTCTTCACTTTTCCATTTGTTTCTTTTCTCTGATATGATCAATAGTTTTCTATTTGTCAGTCAGACCATCTCCTATTCAGCTGTTAATTTAGAAACTTCATGAAATGGAAATTTTCACCTTCAGTTTTCTATTTAATGCATTCCAAGCATGACTTCTCAGGTAACATGAAAGATATTTTATTTCTCATCACAAGGAAAAGACAATTTACTACTATTTTAAATTATTTTTAATGAATGGAAGTGATCTGCAGTATTTTTACTGGTCTTCTTTCTTTTTATTGTTTTGTTTGTTGGGTGTTTTTTGTTTTGTTTTTGCTTTTTTTCCCTGTAAGTCCCAAAAATTATTAAGACTCAAGTTATTGTGACTAAGAAATTTTGAAAGATTACTTTGAAGTCTTATTTTTCCTTAGTATTCTTCAACCTAGAGACTTATCTTACCCAGTAACATATTTAATAGCATGTTACACTGACAGGAGAAATATGAAGAAATTACACTCTTCACTTTGTCTAGTTTATTTTACTTTTGAATATAGGCATAGAGAAAGCACAAAGAATTGTGATGTTCATAGGTAATCATGATCTTTGGGACTAATTTTTTTCAAGATTTGCTCATACTGCCAGGAGAACTGGGAACAAAGTATAAAATAAATAAATATAAGAAGATGTAATGCCTGTATAACCACAATATGATATTAAATCCCATAGATAGATTCTTTCATACTTGTTTTATACTTTATATTTTAAATTATTACTTCCTTTTTAAGTTGTACGCAAGTGCAACAAGACCATTCTTCTACTCAAAAACTGTAGAAATCTGAAGACAGTATCTTTCTGTTTTTCTACTAAAATACAGCTAAACCAAGAAATTTAGGTTAGTGTTTTGTGAGAAAAGATTTAAAGATAGATGTAAAAGGAATAGAAGGAAAGGAGAAATAGAAACTATAAAAGTGAGCTAAAACACTAAGAGAAGAAAATAATGATGCAAGAATAAACTTGCCTGTAATTTATTTTCACTTGGCTTGCATTTTGGAGGCAGACTGTTTTTATATACTGTTCAAAATACAATCATTTATACATCTCAGATAATTGCCCTAACAGAATATAACTATCATCTAACATTTCACACATCAAATACTTATTTCCTAGTCAATAAAAAGTTTTGAGAATCTTAAAAGATCTTCAGGAAAGGTTAACTCTTAGGTATTTAATTAAATTCTGGTTCTTGTTTTGTTTTACATATGCTACTACAGTGTCATTTTTTTGCAAATTTCATTGTGTTACTAAATGTCTTTTATTACACTGATAAAATATGTAAGAACCCATGTATTAGTTTTCCATATGTACATTTTAGTGAGGAATAAAGGAAACTACATTTTAATGGACAGTTCATTGAGAAATGGTCAACATTTGCATTTATATGTCTTCCGTATCTTTTCATGCTGTATCTTTTTACTGTTACAGTTCAGAAATCATTTCTGTCTATAAAAGGCATCACACTTCAAAGATAACAAAAAAAGAAAAGAAAGTTATATAGTTTACCCCAAATCTAAATGAAAGCAAATCTGATGGGTTGTTTTAAGTATTTTATATTTTCTTTCCAGGCAAAGAAATGTGGAATTTTATTTGATATTAAACAGTTTTATAAAACCTTAATGGAGCCCATTCTCATAATCCTTTTTCAATGATATGGCGCCACTGTATACAGTAAATAATGTCCTTTTCACTGCAATATATACTAAAATCAGTAACAATATCTAACTGTGAAGCAAAGATAATATCTGTAATTGGCAGCAGTATTTCAGCCTCTTGCCAGGTTATAGCTGATAAAATATTAATTCTTATGTCTGTCACAGAGAATTGCACTTGCTGAGCTACCACGCTTACCAGGCATTATCAGCTACTAAATATTTCACTAAAAATGATGTAGCAAATCAGTGCTATTATGTGTTGTGGTGGTTTTTTTAGTCATCACATATCTACATGTCAGTACTTTGCCTAGCAGCATACTTAATTCTCCTAAAGAAGCCGAAAAGTGCCACACTAGGACATATGCAACCCACAGTACATTGCCAGGTAACCCTAAGTCATGGGTGTGGGTCCACTGCAGGGATCAGTGGGGCAGAGTCTATTAAGGTGCTCAGACAGCTGCTTTTGAATTGCCACAAAAGGCAATCTAGCATACCACAGAAAACTGAACCTGATGATGGTTTACCCTAATATGACAGACTGTGGTCTGTGTGTTCACTATGTGGTTCATTATTTCAGAAGGAGCTGAGTAGCCTCAGCAGCTGTCTGGGAACCGACAGGAGCAGGGACAGGCAGGTCGCACAGACCTGACTGACATCAAGCCCAATGTGTTGGACTCAGGAGACAAAGACCAGCAGCTGAGAGGATGTCTGGGGCTGCCACAGTCTTCTGAGGAAGTAAGTTTTCTGAGTCCTTTCACCCTTCACTAGGTACCTACTTTTGGCTGTTATAGGAGAGAGGGCACTGAAACAGATGACTCTTTGGTCCATATCATAGAATCACAGAATCAGCCGGGTGGGAAAGACCTCTGAGATCACCAAGTCCAACCCTTGATCCACTACCACTGTGGTTACAAGACCAAGGTGCTGAGTGCCACATCCAGTCCCTTGTTCTGGGTCTTAACTTTCAAAGGTGACTAGCAATCACAGTTCAGGAATGTCAAAAGTACTTTGGAAAGATGAGGTACACAGCATAACTACCCATGCTGAAAGTCTATGTTTGTTAGCAGCATCAGGCTGGCACAACCAAACTTGCAGATTCTCAGGTCTCACAGTCATCCTGGTCTTCTTCGATGTAGAATTACCTTTTTTTTTTTTTTTTTTCTTGCAGAATGCTTTTCTATCTAATAATGTGTACTCTGCTTCTTCTTTACTTCTTTGGTTTTTTTATTCTTTTAGGAGTATTTTTGCATTTGAGATTTTGAGACTGTCTTCAGAGCTGAACTGAAATGCAGCTGCAAGGCTTGGGCACTGCTGCAAAGTCTGTTCCCATTAAGTACTGCCAGACACAGGGCTGACATGAAGCTTGATTCTTACCATCTGAAAAACCAAGACAGTTCATATTTCTGTGACCTGAAGACTTTGATGTTTTAATTACAGTCCTTGTAACTATTGCTCTTCTCCTGGTCACATGTCTCTCTGATGATTCCATTTCTTTAAGATTTGATATTCAGTCTCTGCTGACTCCATTCTGTTTCTCTGTGTGCTGTCATTTCTGCATAGGTGATGCCAGTGATTTTCATACACTGATTAAGTGAATTATTGAATGGAGACATGATTTTATCTTGTTAATCTTCACTTTATTCAAGGCTGCATCCTATCCAAGACAAAGAAAGGCTGCTGTTTGCAGTAAAGTGTGAGGATGGTACACATGGTGGTTTCTGAAAATGCATTGAAGTATAACTGAATCCCTGAAAAATCTTTAACCTCCTTGTCAATCATGAAATATGTTTCAGATAAGGGTAGCTTGTTGCTGGGTTTTTTTAATGATTGCTGTGAATACCTCACTTTCTAAAGGTGACCAGGCTTCTGCAATCCTACTATTTTCAATAGTTTATTTTGGAGGATTCTGATTATTAAAAAATGATGAACAATTATCCTATGAAAATCAGGTCCCTTTGCAACATTTAAAACCATCTGCATTATTTTCTTTTAATATCTTTGCATCTTGAGAAGTCATGGGAAAAACAGGGATTTGCTAGCAAGTGCTATGTGAAGTAACCATTCTTTTGGCAAAGACAAGTTTAGACATGCAAAATTTATCTACTTCCTATCTGTTACGTGTACTTTTTTTCCATATTTAGTCCCACAATAACTATAGAGAACACTACATTGCAGATAGATTAATAAATTCTTTTAAAGGCTTTATTTTTTTATTTAATAATTATTAGTCTAACCCTATAGAGTGTTTTGTAGAGAGGTACTTGATATTTCATTATTGTAAAATCACCAATTCTGGTAATTTTATTTCTTTATCTTATTTCTCCACTTAATCATTAATTATTCAGATGATATATCACTTAACAATATAAATATGATGCCAAGAGCATGACTTTGTTCTTAATTTTAACAAATTTTAAAAAAAAATTGTCCATGCCCATAGGTTTATATCAGTTGGTACCTGATACATCTCTCCTCCAGAGAATGGCAGTATTTCAGCTACATTGAATGGCTAGTACAGATAGGATTTTATTTTGGAATATATCATTTACTTCAGAATGTAAACTATAGATTACATATTACTTTTATAAAGCAAAGCAAACCAAAACTCATTATTGAGTCAAAAGTGGTTCTACCTGTGAAAAAAATTAGCAATGTTGAAATTGAAATCTTAATTTACTGGAACTATGTGGAGATGCTGACATTTCATGAAGAAATTTCTAAGCAATTTATTGCTGTTTTCTGTCAGTTCCTGATCTTTCAGTCCTTTAAAAAAGCAAGTCCATTGTCTGTTAAATCCAGAATAATCATATGCATTTTAAATATGGTCTAACAGTGTTATGTAATTGTGGTCATTCGTGATATTAAAATATTGAAGTGAACATAATACAGTTTTCTGTATTATGTAGGAGACATCGTTTGAAATTATACACAGAAAAGGATGGAAGCCAAGATTCAACACAATGATAAACTGCTTATTACTACAGGAAGTGATGGGAAAGAGGCAGCATGTAGTAGTGAGTATGGTCTTTGATCTCTCTTTCATTCTCTTCTTGTAGTTATTAGGTGAAGGTAAATAATATAAGGTATTTCAGGTATGAGCTGCTTTGATACAATACAGATTTTTTTTTTCAAAGAAATGAAATGTCAGAAAGTTTTTACATTTTGTTTTTGTTGAAGAGCTATGATGTGTGCATACAGTCCTATTTGAGTAATCCAGCAAATGTTTTTTGCATATTTTTCAAGAATGTACATTATATGTTAAATTTTCAAAACACTCTAATTTTTTAATTGCATTATAAAAATTCCTAGTGGTTGCAGCTTAAATCCAAGCTTTCTTTAATTAGACACTCTCAATATGTATGCCACAGGAAAAGACAGTCTCTCTAATTCTTGCCCAAAATCCCATAAAATTTTTCCAGCTCTTCTGCTACAGAAAAGCTTGAAAGGATGAACTGTGTATGCTAAAGGATCAAAAAAGCTGGAACACAGATATTAAAGTACAAAATGGAAGACATATTTCAATTAAGTGCCTTTTTTTTGGCTTTGTATTTTTAAACATTTGTTGCTTTTACTGTTTTTGTAATAGCTCTGTATAGTCTCCTTAAGGGAGCATGTAAAGAGAGAAGTGTTGGTGTCTTCTCCATAGTAACTAGTGAAAGGATGAGAGGAAATGGGTTTAAGTTGTACAAGGGGAGACTTAGGTTAGATATGAGAAAAATTTCTTTACTGAAAGAGTGGTGAAGCATTGGAATGGGCTGCCCAGGGAGGTGGTGGAGTTGCCATCCCTGGAGGTATTTATGAACGCATTTAGATGTGGCACTCTGGGGTATGGTTTAGTGGTTGTATTAGTTGGATTATGGTTGGACTCAGTGATCTTGAAGGTCTTTTCCAACCCTAATGATTCTATGATTCTATAAACCGTCCTAATTCATAACTGTTTGTACTGATACACAGAGAAATTACATATATATATAAAGAATATTATGACCATATATTTTTAACATATTTAACTTAATATTCACATAAATAATATGTTGTATTCAACTGAAAATTTAATTTTAAATTTCACACAAGCACATTTCAAGACATTACTTTTTCCCACCATCTTCCTGTTGCTAAAAAATCAGACCTTAACTGGAATTTCAGAAGCATGTTCTTCCACTGTAAAACTAAGCAGTTCCTTTTGTGCATCCTTCAGCTAAAATAGTGCATGAGCTCAAAGCAGAGCTTTTATGCCTGAAAACAGGTAACAGTGGAGATAAAGGTTTGGTGACTTCTATGGACCTAAAAGGCAAGTGCCACTGATGGGATGCATCACAGCTGAATTTAGTTGGCTGCAGTGTAGACACCAACAGCTTATTTGCTCTTTTTTAAGCTAATGAGAGAAACAAGTCAGTTTTGCTGTTTAAGTCCCTTGACCTCAGGACAAAGTGAACTGTCCCCGAAATACCCCAGTTTTTCTCCATTGATTACAAGATGCATATGGATATCTAGAAAAGATATATTGTGTATATCAGGTGAGATGATCGCTGCCCTTGGTGACTGCTCCTTTACCCATCCATCAATGGGAGCTATTCCAATACACTATTTTACAGGCACTGCTTCATAAGCAATGGTCACTGCACAGGTCATTTAAACAACCACCAACACAGAGGGTGTACATCAGCAGGTGTTGTTCACTCATCCTGATCCCTCCAAGACCATGGGATCACCTTAGATTTGCTGTGCAACAGCTTTACTACAGTACTATAGTACTGGCCCACAAGGATCAGTGTATTAATTATAGATTTCTGACACTTGCTCTGGGCACCATCCCTCTATGATACATTGACATATAAGTGAGGAAAAGTTGCATGTTTCAGTTTTGTTTCAACTCCTGTTTCCTTTATTTTGTTTCCAACATCCAAGCTTCAACTTCCTGTATAAGATGGCTTTAGGACACCTTCTATAAACAACAACAACAACAAACAAAAACAACAACAACAAATGTTAGGATTTGCATAAGTTTTTTACTATGGCTGCCATGCCAAAAAGGCCAAGAATAACATTCATTGAATCTCTATAAACAAAATATAAGATTTAAAACAATTACATGGAAAATACTGAGGGAAAAGAAAAATAACCACAAAACAGCAAGAAAGTAGCTGAAGAGATAAAATTTATACCTTCGGGGGAAAAAAAGACATGATTTCATCTTTAAGAACTTGTATGAGAATGTTCATTTTCAAGGAATGTAATTAACTTAAGGATCACTGTACAGAGGCTGAACAGGGACATGATCAGGATCATTTCCTGATTGTCTTGGATGTCTCAGCATGATCTTTTAGACTTTAAATTCTCTTTTTTTTTCTGCTACAAAAAAATGACTTCCCTGTTCCTCACACTACTCCCGTTCTTGCAGACTTTACTTGTACGTAAGTTCATCCAAATGATTTGCCTGGGGCTTATGGATCACACATGTACTGCAGTTATGGAATTAGAATTTTCAGGGTTGGAAGGGACCTTTAAGTTCAACTGGTACCAGCCCCCCTGCCATGGGCAGGGACACCTCCCACTAGATCAGGTTGCTCAGAGCCTTGTCCAGCTTGGCCTTAAAAACTTCCAGGGATGGGGCTTCCACCCCCTCTCTGGGCAACCTGTCCAGTATTTCACCACCGTCATGGTGAAGAACTTCTTCCTAACTTCCACTCTAAATCTCCCCTCCTCTAGTTTGAATCCATTCCCCCTGGTCCTATCACTACCTGGCATCCTGATGAATCCCTCCACAGCTTTCTTGTAGGCCCCTACAGATATTGGAAGGCTACAATAAGGTCTCCTCAGAGCCTTCTCCTCTCCAGACTGAATAACCCCAACTCTCTCAGTCTGTCGTCATAGTTCTTCTTCTCAGTACTTCTGAGACAGAGGTGTTTATGTACCAAGACAGCATTTGTTTCTAGTTTGAGTGTCTTAGCCTGACTTGGACACATGATATCAAAATCCTAAACAGTTTAACCCATAAGATTTTAATTACCTTGCATTCTTACATAGATGTTAACTCTTTAGCAATATTCACATGTAGAGACCATTTTAATTTCATTTTACATAAAATAAAAGGGTGTTTGAGTATTTTGAATGAGAACAGAATAAACATTGTCATCACTCATCCATGAAATGTTTATTCCTTTGTTATGTCCCCATGACTCATGCTGAATTTTATATTACCCTCAATGAGGTCTATGGCAGCCCTTTGGCAACTTGCAGAAAGAAGCAATTTAAAGATACATAAAATAAAATGTTTTGAAATATCTGCAGTTATGATTTTCTTAAAGTTTGTATCAAAATGGATGTTGTTTACAAGCTACGAGGTGGAGTGAGAGGGCAAGGAATAGGTAAGAATTTGGTGTTAGTTAGCTCTAGTAATAGGTCTTCAAGTGTTTCCAGGGCTTCTTTCATGTATGTATGTATGCAAGTATTTGAATATAATTTTAAAAACTTCCAGGCTGTTCTGGTTTCCCTCTACATGTTTAAGGATCACCTGAGTTTTCTCTCCTCATCAAGTTGCAATTTATTCATATGCACTTCTGTTTGGTCTGCACTGAAGAATCCAGAAAATCATCCATATATTTTTTACAGAATTCTTAGATCCACCTTCCTTATGGATTGGGTGGATCAAGATTTCTGATGAATGATTGACACAAATGAGCCTACTCAGTAAACCTGTCATTACATGGAACACCACTAAACCACTACAGACATTTTATTCAGTTTTAGTGAAAGTTTGGAGAAGTTACCCTGATGACTGTTAGTTGAGTGTTTTGGTTTAATTTTCTGTTCCTGGCTTCTAGTTCTTTTCAATATTGCTGCAAGGGCAGTATTTACATCACGAAGCAATTCTGAGGGCAAACTATTTTCCTACCTACAAGAAAACTGCATGTGCAGGCACAGTTGGCTAAGTTGTACAGCAGAGGTATCTGTTTTGTTTCATATAAATATCAATTGTGTTCATTTTGCTATTTTTTTCCTTAGCCCAATTTTTTTAAGTGTTTTGAGTTCTTAGTCTGTGTTTTCGTGCAAGAATATAAACCAAGATAACAGGAATTCTCAGATTTTTCTAGCCCACTTAGATATAGAAAATAAAAAGCCCAAGCCAGAGCAATGCTGTCCTGGCATGGAGCAGAACTCCACAAAGTCCATTTTCTAGAATAGAGGGGAAGAGCAACACGCCATATGGCAGGCTAGAGGCAGGTTGCAACAGGCAGTTCAATGGTTACTGAATCTGGTTTAACCGAATTCTTCTTCATAATCCTGGACTTGTTGAATTGTTTAATTACAGTTGTTCATTGCCAGCGAGTCACAGTGGCTGCTTTTCCTCTGACTTGCTACCCTTTCCCTGCAGGAAATGCCCTAAATACAATGTAACATTCTGGTGTCACTCACTTTTGCAGCAAATGCCTACAAAGTGGGTTCTCCAAATCATTTACACAGCTCTGTGGATTAACACGTGGATTAAAGGTACAAAAGAGAATTGAAACTAATTACAATACATTATTGATGCATGAAGCTACACGTTCAGGAAAATTTGCCTGCCAAAATAATGAAATGCTTCTACTGTTATGCATTTCTAATTGAATATAATTTTCGGCATCTTAACGTATCTACAGCTCTTGACAAGTTGTAGCTGTGCTTGTACTTATAAAATAGAAAAATATACTATCTGAAAACTAGCTATGGCAGAAAATTTATTCCACTGTTTGATTCCTTGAGGTCAAGATGGCAAGAGGTAGAGCTTTTTTATTCCTAAACAATCTGAGTACCTTAAAAAAAACCTATAGAGAAATATCTCCCACCACACTTCTTAAAAAAGTTAAATCTACCCAACTACTAAAACAAGCAAATGCAGGAGATAACCCAATCCTCTCACTGCAGACTTAAAAAATAATCTTCATTGTGTGGAGCTTGCTAAGAATACACAACTTCCTGGAGTAGAAAATCTCTCTATTGCACCTACATTCCAACACCAATGGCCGTATTATCACACTATTTCTTTCTTCCTCTACTCAGGAGCACGATACCAATGGCTTGTATTGTCTCAAGCTGTGTTTATGAGACAAGGTGTGACAAAATAGATGAGTTAGTTATTATAACTTTTTTCTTTTTGGCAGGAGGGTCTTTTACAAAAATCTTCGAATAGATTTCTGGGCAGTCATGGTTTGAACAGGTTTCCAATGGCACAGCACATTCAATTTAGGGAACTCTTATAACAATAACAGAAAAAGCATGAGGGGGGTTTCCTGTAGTGTATACAGATATTTGCTGTTACAAAATAGCTTTGATCTCTCTTCCATGCCTCACTGTATCCCAATGGATTACACACATATAGAATGATAAATCTGAGTATATACCAAAAGTGCTCTCTTGAGTAGGTTCATTCATTTAAGCACTATTTCCCTCACAATTTTGGTGACTGGCCCACTATTGAACTAGGAGCCTGAACAAGTTATATACACTAGATAAGGAAATATAAACCCTGTGAAGTTCACTAAAGACAGATGTTTTTCTAAGATGGACACTTCCATTTTATCCTGACAAAACCACTGTTGGTGGTTGCAACCTTGAGCTGCTTGGGATTTCATTTGCCCGGAGAAAAGCATGATGGAAGGTGTATGGTAATGATACTTACCTCGTAGCTCAGAAGCCATATTAGACCACTTTTTTGGAAAGTGAGAAAACTAGCTTGTAGGCCCCACACAACCTAAAAGTGAGTCAAGATACCTATTCCACATGGTAGATAATTCTTCTAATCAGTAGCCCATGAGTTATCTTTGGTATGGGTGGTCTGGAGTATTCATACTAAACTTCCTCTGTGCAGCTGGGGATTGAAGATGGTCCCCAGCTGAGCAAAAACAAGACCAAGTTTGTCAACATTGAATTCCCATCCTGATTCCCAGATTTTTCAGTTGTCCTCTGTACAATAAAAATTGTTAGATATCTCTAATAATTCTCTCTTGTCATTCCAAACTGTTAAGTCATAATTGAATGGCTGCCTAACTGGGGAAATAACTAGCACGTACTGAGCATTTCCTGAGAAGCAGCATGAATATCCCTCTCACACTGCGCTCAGCAGTATCATGGGTGCACTGCAAACTGTCTCAGCCAGCTAGTTCGAACCCAAGACAAGCTGCACCTAGAGTGGTCCTGTATGCTGTTTTATCCAAGGTTAAATTTAAATAACTTAGTGGATGTTGCAGTAATGTAAAACAAAGCCCACCTACTTTGCAGCAGAAATTAAAGGGCTTTTGTTTTGAGACGTCCTCCCTCAAACTCATGGTTCTATGGTTGATTCAGTTAAGTAACTTAATGTCATTTAGAAGAAAATTTTTAAAGCATTAATTGTGTGATTTAATGCCCAAAGTGTGTGCATCTTTAAATAATACGATGAAATGAGTACATATTTGAAGAATATGCTATAAACTATACTACCATATGTTACAGTAGCTCTCTTTTTTACAGGACATTTGTAGTTCAAAGGTGCTTATTACCTCTTTCCATCATTTGGGATCATAAGATGAACATAAAACCTTTACTCTCTTCTGCATTCTTTGAACTGATTAATTCTGTCATACTGGTCTCTCGTCATATTTTTTCTTTCCTTTCACCTGCCAAATAATGAGTTAATCATTCTCATAAAGTATGTCCACAGAAAAGTATAATTCATTAGAGGATTTTTTTGTAAGTCTTCTCCTAAGGTCATCTCAATAATTCTGCATCTGCAATGTGGACACTCACATGATATTCAACATTTCTCTGAGAGCACAATTTAAGCTCTCTCATGTGTTCTTCTGTGCCCTTTTGAAGTATTTATCTTGTATAGTCATACAGGAAGGTTGAACATATATGATATTCTAGTAATCTCCAGAGAGCAAACAGCATAAAATTCATACTCTGCAGAATTACATTTAGAGGATACAGAACTAAAACTTTTCAATCAATATCTTACTGTTTAATATTTGGCAATGCTACTATTTGTATTTAAAGTAGAAGTGAAAATCTTTTTATATTCTTGCTGATATTCATATCTGAACACCATTCTTCTATCAAAGTTCTGCTGTTGCACTCATCATCCAGTGACATGGTCCAGGGAGGGAAACCCAACAGCAGGACACAATTTCTCAGCCTAGGAAAAATAATTGAGGTTGTATCCTGGCTAATGGAGAGACTTCATACTACAAAGGAGTAATATCCTGCTTCTGCAATTGGTGACCAGTTGCTGTATGAAAAAAAAAAAACAAAACAAGGACATACTCTAAACAGCAAAAGAGAACTCATGATAAACATATGCAGACAGGGGTTTTAGTAACCACAGTTCACACCTTCTCAGATATTTTGAACTGCTTCTTTTAAGAAGATTTTCAGTGAGTGAAAATGAAATCCAATTGTATCACAAGACTTATTCTTAATACTTGGCTAATATAAACTATTTATCTCAGGTCTCCTTGTACAGCCTGAGCAGCTTAGACATAACCACAAAAAAATCCGTTCTAGAGACTAATTTATAATCTGCTGTTGTGTGTGCATATGCATCTGTCAAAGGATATTTGTCACCTGATTACCAGATTTCAGCTACAGGCCAGGAGTCAGGTTTTCAGTTCTGTCATGAAAGCTCCAGAGATATTTGTATGTAAACATTATTTTGCTAGAAGATTTGTAAATTATGAAGTCAAGGAAGATATTTAAAACACTTAAAAGGGAGGTGATTATAACTTTGGAAACAGTAACAGATCTTCTAACGAAACAATCACATAACATATTCATGAACATCACAACACATATTCATGAAACTGAGTTGCCTCAAAGCTTCTCAACAGACTGGAAAATAGAATTTCACTATCTCAAAATTGAGAGACCAGAAGGAGGATGCTTATGCCATGGAAAGCATAGGTAAAGGAAACAAAGCAGGGCAGGAATAGGAGCAGGTATAAATATAATGCCCTTAGAATCGTGGGAAAGTTGTAATGAATGACTACAGGGAATCCCTCTTTTCAGCTCCAGTGGATTTCCTCAGCAATTTCCCATCACACCTCCTGCTTTGGTAACAGAGAGAATCAGTAAAGTAAAAGTAATGATGTTTTATGACAACTAAGGTAGGTGCTGGATATCTGAAAAAAAGTCAAATCCCAAAGGTGGTATAAGAAAATAAGTTAGGAAATCTAGTATTCCCAGCAAACAGAATATTTTCTGGTCCTTCCACACCTCCACTTAGCTCAGTTTACAAAATTCCCACTGGCTTCATGAGAAGCAGAATGAGGGCCTATTTTATGAGATGAGCAAGCATGTTTTATCAATATATCATGGTTCATTTTCAAATGTAACTGCGAAAATTAGTTCTGCTAGTTCAGATTTTAAGTTAATATAAAGATAAAGAAAATTGATAATAAAGGGTTATTGAAAAGATTTGGTTATATACAATAAGATAATTTAATGGCCACGTAATTTTCTCATATGCTCAGAAGAAAACAAAAGCCTTAGTGTTGTTATTACTAAAAGACAGAACAAGTATCAGATACATCTTGTTAGTATAGCCAGTGTAAAATAAAATGTTATTCTTCCTTCTCTCACTAGTACTCTTTCTTCTCTGATTAGGTAGTATCTGAAACAAAGAATGCCTTCAGAGAACTTTCTAGCAATAGTGGAAGTCATTTGGACTTTATAGAATATGCAGAAAAGAGTCTCACTGACTTTTTTTTTTTTTTTTTCCTCACACTTTGTGGAAAAGTCACCTTCACATACACAGGCTTTTCATGAGACTATTTTCTCATAAAATAGCTTCCTTCCTTTGCCAAGCCTTAGCCAAACTAATGACCTTGGTCTCTGAATGCCAAAGGTTTTATACCAAAAATGAGAAGACCAATGCTGAAGCTTTTTTTTATCTTACATTTCCTTATTAAAAAAGTGTCTGAGCAACTGTGCTCCAAAATGCGAGTATGGTTTAGTTTTGAGAACTTATTATGGCAAACTGAATTATTTTTTAAAACAGAGTGAAGGGCCCAATATCCTGTGTTTATGTCATTTGAGCAAAAATGAAGATTATCTAATTTGGAGGAAAGGAAGAAAGTAGATTACAGACATACATTCACCTAATTTTGAAGCCTATTTTGACTCGAGAGGAATTTAGGGGGTAAGAACATGTGCATTCCTTCTCACTCCTTTTTTTTAGGGGGCATGTTTTCTCCCCATTCTCTAGAAGAAAGCAGTTCTTTGCTCTATCCCTAAAGAACTGCATGACTTCTAGACTGGGATTACATTAAAAATAGCCCATCAGACTTATACCTGTAGAATATGGAATATTTATGCAATATGGAAAATTAAGCTTTGCTCTAGAATTTATACCCTCAGAGTTCAAATGAGTTAGAATTCTGAGGAAAAAGTTCTTTCATCCCCTGGCTATAGGATTTTCTTGAGACTTTTTTTCTTTTCTTTTAAAAGCCTCATTTTTCTTCTGTATGTAGAAATAGCAAATGTAATGAAAAATAATCTGATCAGGGTCTGCCAGCAAGCCTGGGCTACATGAGCCTTTCATACAGAGATTAGGAGTTTTGACTCTTTCCTTTGATCTCCAGTCTTGCCCTTGGCTGTTGAAACAGTGCCAAAAGGACCCTGATGATACTTCATGTCCACTCTGTGCTCATATGCTCAGGCTTCTGTGAAACTGTGCTGTAATTAAATCTGTCTCTCTAGACAATCATGAGACCACAGGTTGAAATTAGAAGCCTTAAGGCTTTGCCTTTCTCTTGATCATATGGAATCTTAGATTAATCATGAGATGAGGAAGATCACAGCAGATAGGATTCAAAATGAACACAATAGCAACAAATAGAAGAACAAATACAGAAAATTAGGGTCAAATCTTAGTTCTGCTAGAGTTGAAAGAAAAACACCTATATATTTCACAACAGCTAATTTTAATTAAAATAGCATGAGTGAAAATACATTTTTTAAATCTGTACCTTTGTAAAATAACTTTTTATTTTTCTGTCGATGTATGTGATAACTTTTATTGTACTGAACACCTGAATAAAAGAAAATATTTAGTTAATTCCAATAGGCATCTAGAACCTAGCAAACATCTGTTGTATCATTCTGCTCTATCTTTTGCACCATGAGGTGGCTATCTCAAGTATTAGGGTATGTATTACATACCCACTTTCACCCTTATCACAATTAGTTTTCTCATCCTTTTTTTTCTTTTTGTACACAATTTTCTCCAAGCTTACACGAACGGAAAGGTTTTTTGAAAGAAACAGGAAATATTTGTAGTACTGAGAGGGAAGACTGTAGTTTTAATTTAATTATGACTAATGTTTTGCCTGTGTTCTGACTGCTATCAGTCTGCAACCATTAATAACATATTTTCTCAAATATAATTTTGAAAAAAAAATGTACTTTGATACTTTTACTGTATCCTCATACTGCAAGCTGACATGTTTACTGCTTCATTTGAACATAAAAACTCTTAGAGTAACTGTGAAATCATTCCTTGTGAATAAATTTTATGTAATCTGAGTAGAAAAATCTTAATTATTTTTTCACATGGAATTTTATTAAGGTGGTAAATATAGTAATTTGAAAATCTTCATCAGTTCCACATGCTTGTCATCTCCAGGCTGCATTACCATAAGCCATTGTACCTCTGGCTCTAGCTGTCAGCAGGGCAGAGCCACCTAAGTCAGTTGCTACCTTTTTTTTGTAGCTCCAGTTCATCCATCAGCTCCTGATTGCTTGCCAGTCCCTGTTCAACAAGTTGCACTGATCACCTTGCTAAAAAATTCAAGAATGTATTGATACTTTGGCTCCAGGATGGTATTTCTATATCTTCAGCACTTTTCAGGATTCCAGAATGGAATGAGATATACTGTTTGGGGGGATTTATTTTTTATTTATTTTTATTTTTGAAGTGTGGTAGAGTGTTACAATCAGTAAAGAGTGCTTTCCATATAATAACAGTAATTTTACAATTATTACACTTGTCTCACCTATGGTGAGTACATCTTAAAATTCTATTCTTTCTGATTCTGATTATCAATCCAAGACTTAAACTTGAGGTTCATTTTTCTTAGTTAAATACTCTTACTAAAAGATTATGAGATGCAGGTTATAAGCGTTTAATCATTATTTCCTGGTCAAGTTTAGACAAGACCTAGGTACGTCAATGGCTGTACCTTCCCATACGGCAAGAGGGGCTGTACTGTTAACTACATTAAACACAAACCAAGATACCTGTCACTTGGTCAAATTGTTCTGTCTGCTCATAAGATATGAAATTTGCACAGCATGTTCAGATAACTAAATTCCTTAGTAAATATTTTATACTAGGGTTTTCTTCTGTACTTGAAAGAGTTCTGCCTTAAAATGATAACTGTATTCCAGCTTTTTGCAATCATGGGAATCCAAAATCCAAGTTCCTTCAAGAATTTCAGCTCCTAATATTTGCTGTGGTAACTGTATTTATCTATGACTACTTACATGACATCATGACAGGATCTACAGAAAACCCACATAGAAAATATAAGTAAATTCCCTAAGCAAAAATCCTAGACATTTGGTTTTATGGAAGATGCAGAACAGCATCAGAGTATAACTCTCAGCTCCTAAAGTATTGTAGGTCTTCCACCATTCATTCCATGGATTTTACTGCTCATTTCCTCACAGATGATTTCAGCAATATAAGTAAAATGTAGAAGGAGAAGTGAATATCCTAGTGAAATACAGACAGTTTAGAACTTGCCATTTCTCTTGCCTCACCTGGAGCCTATGTAATTTCTTAAACTGACATATAAAAGCTGCATTCCAAGAGATTTGGAAAATATTAAACTCACTTCTTTATCAACAGAGGATCTTGATAAGGAAATGGAAGAAGTGCTATACAATCAAAGATGAAAGAGTTCTAAAAGGAAGCTAGACATTTGATAATGCAAAGTTCATTGTGAGTGGTTAATTATGGACAGTGGATTTTCTTTCTACATTTTGCTCTTTATTGCAAACTTGCTGAGAAAATTGTAACCATAATAGAGAGAAATGGCTTTCATATGCCTTGATATGAAGCAGAAATGATCAAAAATAAGCAGATTTTGCCTACAGTTTCTGTGGTCTGGAGGGTAATGATTTTAATTGGTGCTTTGGTTTGTTTTATTTCTAAATATGGGGTTATGTCTTAATTCAGAGACTCTACAACTATTCAGCTTTTTCCCACATTTATCTTGAAGTGAACGTTCTCTTTCTTCCCCCTGGACAAGTGCTCATATCTCGTGGAGTTCAACTAGAGAAAGAATAGATGGGACATGTTTTCAAAACATGTGAAATGGGAGGTCTGTAACATTTCAGTGTGGATAAGTCCTCTAGTTTTCGAGGCATGGACATACCCAATTCTTACCTGGAGCTGCCTACAGACTCAACTCCATACTGACATAACAGCCCAGACATTTTGAAAAGACAGGGGTTCATAGTCTAGAGCATAAGGGGCTATTTTATGGTTAAGTGTGATTAAATGTGATAAGCAGTTCAGCTGATTTGATAAGCAACATTTCTTGAAAAGCAGGATTTCACATTCAGAAGATGCTCGCATTTCTTGAATTTAAAATAGAACTTGAAAAATATTCAATATTCACCCCCCAAAAGAAGCTTAAATACTTCTTGTTCCAGCCTCGTTCTGCAGGTTCCAGCATTCTGGAATTCATGTTAAGTCTCCTAAGTGCAATAACACAAACCCAGCTACCAGAAGCCCCTGCCATCCCCAGTTTGGGATACACTCACATCTTTTTGCCCTAGCAAAGAAGAGACAGATCTCCTGGGACTCCCATACTACAAGTACCCTGCTGGGAAATCTGAGTGACAGTAGATTTTCTGAAAGTTGATGAACCTGAAAATATTTTTAATAAAACTTTTCAAGTGAACAAATATTAACAAGCGAAACATGATTTTTTTAGAAAAACTTTAGCCAACTCAAACTGTAAATATATATTATATATGAGGTTGCTGTTTTTTTCATATGTGTTTATGCCTTACTGTGGAAATAAAGAATGTAAATCTGAAAAAAACCATTTCTTTCCAGTGATGCTCATTTTAATTTTCATGGTAGTGACAGGAGTTCATTGTAGACCCGAGTCTTGTATTTCTGCCAATTCACAGCTTGCTTGACCTACAATGCCCTTGCTATTCCAGTCCTAAGCCTTCTCTTTGCAAACTCTAACAGTCATTAAAACTATGGTAATGTGTATCTGTAGCCATACTAACAGGAAAATAACATCAATATACTAATTTCCACTTATGATATGAAGCAACTCCCCAGATAAGGTGGTCTAGAGTGGTTCCTCAGTCTGTAACATTATTGCCTGGTGTTCAGCTGGTTGTAATTTTGAGGTGATTATTATAAAAATATTATTGTTGATAAAAATAAACCTGAGATACCTTTGCAGTCTGAATACATAGAAACAAAATAGGACAACAAATTTTGATGTTGTCTGCCCCTTCCTTTTTAGCAGAAAAAGTCACATATGTGATATGTTGCTACACAAGTCTGTTGCAGTAGTTTTTTTATTTCAACTGGTGCTATTACAGTTCTTGGAAGATCATGTGATCTTAACATCAGCTTAAGGAAGTCATGGAGAGGCCATCTAAACCCATGGTATGTAGGAGCTTGCCATGTGATGTAGAGGGACCAGCTCTCAGCCGCCACACTGTAACCCTTAGCAACTGGGAGGCATGTGATGGCTGTGGTGTGATACAGCCACCCAGCAACAGCAAGAGCTGGGATTTAAATGAGAGGTGTGGAAATATTGATTTGGACAGCTGGAGTTTCCCAGTGCATTGCAGTGATAATGCAGACAGATAATTCTGGTGGAAAAGAGGATAGATATTTAAAAAAAAAAAAAAAAAAAGAGTGGGTAGAAGTGCCAAGTAATTTTCTAAGATAGATTTCCAATAATTACTTAAATATCAAAAATGAAACTGGTGCATTTATCTCAGCATTAAAAACACTGGCTTGTTTTTCGTAAATGTATGTCTACTATATCACAATGTAATAAAAAAGAAGAATGGCCAAGACATTAACGGAGGAACTACCGTATTGAGTGACGAAAATAAAGAATTAAGTAGAATATATAAATCTTTAAGGGGAAAAAGGTAAGGTTTATTAACTTTTTAGAGTGCTTTTATTACCAGTAATTGTAATAATGATAAAACAAAAACAAAGCTGAGAAGTAGTGCTCATAAATAAATATATCCAAATAGTAAATTTCCATTAGCCTACTACGTACATTACATACTTGGCATGCCCCTGGTATTATCCACAAACTCAGGCCCATTAATTTCATTTTTAATTCACCCTCATTTCAGTAAATATATAGAAGCATTTATGTGTACAACAAGCTAAACATATCTAGGTGGATTACTGTTATATTAGAAATTGCTACATGGTGTATTTTGTTGAGATATAATTTTCAATGTGATGCTCCAGTCCCATAAACTGGAGGCTTTTCCCATGTTGCATGCTTTAGTGTTCCAAAACTTTTTTTCATATTTGAAATATTTTTTTCATTTTCTTAACTTACATTTTGGGTAATATATTACCTTAAGCGCAGGCTCAAAACATTTGTTAGATGACTGAGTAACTCAAAAATGATTTCCTGATTTCCTTTCATATAAATTTGTTTCTTTTTCCAAACAGAGAAAAACACCCAAAAATGCTAAAAGGCTGCAGAAGGTCAAATCATTTTCTTCTTATAACCTTCTATATGCAGCAAAAATTTAATTTGTAAGTTATAAAACAAAATTATGTGTTGCTTTTTTTGCTTTATTCTTTCTGGAAACTCATATAGGTGACAGAGATACCCAAACCCTGCACCTTTGAAGTTGTTATGAGCATATAAAAGTGAGTATATGTTATAGTATATTGCCTCAGGTAGCACTGACAACTGAAGGCAAGCAAGAGAAAAAGTTCCTAAAGTAACTCCTTGTCTTAGTTCTCCATGTTTTTTTGTAACTCAAACAATATTATTTATGCTCTTATTCATCCTATCTAGATGATGACCTCTCACCAATGTGGCTCAGGAACAATTTTTGATTTCTACCCATGGGAAGAGAATAAATTCCATCCTGAGGATGAGAAGGCTCTAGTGTGATCTTCTAGTAGCCTTCCAGTACTTAAAGGGGACCTACAGAGAGATGTGCTCTTCACAGGGGCATGACGTGACAGAATGGGGGCTAATGGTTTTAATCTGAGAGTAGATTTGGACTAACTATCAGGAAGAAATACTCATCACCTCTGAGGGTGATGAGACACGGGCACAGGTTGCCAAGGGAAGTTGTGGATGCCCCCTCCCTGGAAATATCCAAGGCCAGGTTGGACAGGGCTTGGGGTAACCCAGTCTAGTGGGATGTGTCCCTGCCCAGGGCAGGGAGGTTGGAACTAGATGATCTTTAATGTCTTTCCAACCCAAATTGTTGTATGATTCTATGATAATAATTAATTATAGATGGTGTTCAAACAATGACAGCAGCAAAAATCACTCAGATGCCTGAGTGATAGCAGGCATTTTAAGTAAATTTTTCCAAAGCATTGGATTGGAGCAATTGTAGATTTTTGTATTCATTTTAGCCGTATTTCTACTAGGTACAGCTTAATTGTGATACTTTTTCTTTTAACTTTAAATCAGAAATACTTACTGATGAAATATGTTTGTCAGAAATTTCTTTTTGCAAGAACAGAGTTACATGCAAATCATAAAAACCTGTGCCATCTGATCATCACACTGCACATATATTCAACAGCCTAATTCAGTGTGCAGCAAGATCTTTTCATGAGATGCAGTAGAGGACTTAGGCAGAACTTAGGCAGATCTGAGATGACTGAAAAAAAAGAAATCCCCTCATATTCCCACTTGATGGTGCATATACCTGGAGGCTGTTAAGATCAGTTGGTTCCTCCTCGTTTGATTTTGAAGTTCTCTAAACTCTTAAAATTTTGATTCAGTGTATGCCCAGGGCTTCCCCAGCCCCAGGAGATGCTTATCTCCTGTCTAAGCCTGAAGAAGATCCAGAAATGAGGTACTCCTCTGCCAGGATCCTTCAGGGTCTTACAAAGGCTGACAGGACCTCAAAAAAATGTTGTGGCTGCTTTCTTTTCCATTGCAGCTGAAGGGGAAGGTAATAGCCACAGAGATTTAAGTATTCAACCAGGAAACAGGTGATATGGATTGAGTTCTCTCCTTTGCCTGAGGGATTCAAACCCACATCACCTACCTCCAAGAAGAGTCATGTAAGAACGAAGCTGTAGGTCATTTGAGGGAACAGAAGCGAAACGAGTAAGTGAAGGAGTGCTTTTTGCATATTCTGTCTGAATTTTATGCCTGTGCCTTAAAAAAATGAAAGTCAGATGAGTTTTTATGTTCTTATTTGGTCATCGATTGAAACATGGGAGACCCTGAGTTATGTTTGATTTAAAATACAGAAACTGTTTGGAGACAGTGCCAATTCTCCAACACTGTTCAAGTTCTGGCCATCAGCTTATGGCAAGCCCTCTTTTGCTTGCCTCATTTCAGTGCTGACACAGAGGAGGGACAGGAAAATGGGATCTCACCATGTATCATAATAATTGTTCAGTGGTAGCCTTGCTGCAATATATGATACTTTATGGCTTTGAGCCTCTTTTGCTAAGGAGAACTTTGAACCCAGGTGGGGAACACCTCTAATAGAGGTGTAAAAAACAAATCAATCTCTCTAATGTTCCTTCTCTTTCTCTCTTTCCTTTTCTTTTTCAAACAAGAGTAAGCCCTAAGTAGAAGTGTTCCAAATAATTTCTGTGTACTCATCTAAACTTTTTGAATATCAAGTGTCCTTCTGTAGCTTTTTCTTCATTTCCAAACCTGTGTTTCACAGGTTCTGTTTCTCAATGTGTTGAGCAGACTGCCCCTTTTCCAATGCCTTTCCTTTCTAGAATGCACTCTGAAAGAGCTAATTCTCTTCCTTGCTGGAAGCCTAAGTGCCTTGCTTAAAATTTATTTTAGGAAAAAGTGCCTAAGACATAATGAAGCATATATATTTTTATATGTTAAACATAACTTAGAAGCAGAGATTGAAGAAATGGAAAGAGCCTGGTTTGAAGCTCAAAGTGTGTAAAGTAAGCAATTAGAAAAAAACCCAAAATATTATTTATGTGAAAATCTTTGCATTGCTTTCTAAATTAGATGACTCTCTCATTAAACTTGCTTTCTTGGTGCCATAATTTCTGGAAGTCATTTTTAAGAGAAATTTTTATGGTGCACCTCCAATCAGCTACACTCAAATGGCTGGTTAGAGTGAAAGTAAAAATCCAGCTTGAAATTGAATGACTACAGTTTATTCCATCCATTCTCAACACAGTAATATGCAGTTTAATTCTGTGAATCTTTGTATATCGCATCAAGACTACTCTCTCGATTGTTTGAAGAGTAGAGATTTCAAAGCAGCAAAGAGGGAGTCTTGAGGGAGTGCTTTGATTTAAGTATACCATCTCCACTTCTAAAATTTTCCCTGCTTCATGACATCACATAATTTGGAAAGCCATCAAAGGAGGAAGAGAGCATATGGTCGTAATAAGTCCAATAATTATAAAAGTTTTAAACAGTTCAGCACTGGGGAGGAGGAATTAATTTCAGTGAACATACAGGTAGGTATCTGATCATGTAAGCAGCTCTTCCATACAGAGAAATGTAACAAAAGAATGGTGATGAATGTACTCACAATTACATTATATTACAGATAGTTTTCTTTTTTCCTTCATGCATTTGTTTCTGTATCTTCATATCCTTAAATAAAATCTGAACAGTTAGTTTCATATGGATAGCATTTTGGCTAACTCCCAAATTTCTTTCAAAACTTGACTTTTGGTTTACTTTGTATTAAGTGCCATCACGTACCTTTGGATAGTTGTTTCACTGAAAAATCACATTTCTTATGAATGAACAATAACCAGATGTATTTGAAGAGTCTACTGTTAGGCAGAACGGTATTGTTAAATCAGCTATTGTTTAGTCTATTTTACTGTAATATCTACAGATGAAATAATGTACAAGGAAAGAACCTGGACATTCCCTGACATGCATTCTGAATTTATTTCTCATAGCTTAGGAATTTTAAACTGTAGGGGAACCTGGCCAAAAACATACAACATGATTGTGATTTGCAGTTACATAGACTAGTGCAAGCTAGTAGATTTGAAAGACCACAATCATAGTAGTTGCTATTTGGCCCATGCTAAATGTTTAGAGGGACTTAAGAACTAGATTTACAGTAAAATATGGGTTAATAATAATAAAAAATAAAAAATAAAAAAAAAAAAAAAAAAAAAGAGAGAGAAAAGAACATGACACCTAGAATCCTGATTTCACTCTAGTGTTTTTACAGTTTCTCTTCTAGATACACCCATCCAGGTAGGTATCAAAAATCTTGATTTGGTTCCCTGTTCTGCAAATTATTCCAGAATGGGAGTAATGTTAGAAATTGCCCATATGGAAAAAAAAAAAGAAAAAAAAATTTCCCTAACTTGTTCTGTTAAAATTTCAGTGAGCTCTAAAATCCTCGTAAGGTCTCTTGGAGATGCAGTAGAGTTCCCAGGCTGAGAAGAGACAGCTAAAGCAGTTTTAAATACCTGGACTTCAGCAAAGCATTTCATACTGTTTCCCACAGCCTCCTCCTAGATAGACTGTCAAGATACAGACTGGAAAGGTCATCAGAGAGATGAGTTGGAAATTGGCTCACAGGCTGCACTTAAAGGGCAGTGATCAATGCTTTTTACTCAGGTTGGCAGCCTGTTACACACTGAGTCCCCCAGGGATCAATACTGGCCCCAACACTGTTCCACATCTTTGTAAGTGATCTGGATGATTGGATTAAAAGCACCCTCACTAAGTATGCTGATGATAAGTTTGCTGTGGTGTCTTTATCAGTTATGGAAGTTCAATTCCTTATTTTAAGTGTTCTATAGAGTACCTTTTATGCTATCTTTATGTCCATCCTCTTCTTCTAATATCATTAGTCCATCCTCTTCTTCTAATATCATTAGTCCATCACTGCCAAGGAGTACAGATGCTACCCACATTCAGTCTATATTAATTTCCTAATTTTAATATTGTATACACTCTGCTGAGCAATCATAGAGATAGGACGGAACAAAGAGAGCAGCACTGATGGATTTTTTCACAAAAATTGTCTCATGGCCTTGTACTAGGACTTAATATTTTATCTGAAATTATGGAGTTTTTTTACATACTTGCATATGAGGATAGGATTCTTTAGTGTCTAAATAAAAGTAAGAGCACAGTTTTGTGGGTACTTTACTCTGTGAAAGTTGTTTATTTTCAAAGAACTCGGATTTCCATGAATGAAACTGTTTTAGGCTTCTGCTTCTCTTTCGTATTAGATACCTTTTAATAGAGAAATGGATTCACAATTAGGGAAAGTATTTTCACAAACATTCATGAATTAAGTATGACTATATAGAATTTTTTTCTTGAGTAAGTTGAAATCCCATTCTCTCATTGTTAAGAGTGACAACAGAAGTAAGAAGCACAGTTGTTTGTGGTTTTTTTATATATAGATCTGTTGTATATATCTTTTAATCATTAAATATTATCTATTACAAAGCAGATATTTTTTTAAACTGTAGTTTTTCCTAAATGTTACCAGAAGTCAAACTCAAGTCTTCAGAAAGGTGTTATGTCTGATTGGAAATGTGTACTACATAAGAAGCTGATTTATTTAACTTTGTGGGTAACCTGGAGAAGTCACCAAGTGAGAATCATTTCTCACCATTCAAGAGCTGAAAACTGTATTTGAAATTAATATTTCTGATTAAAATTGGCACTACTGAGCCTCCTGATGACTATCCCCAGTTTACTTAAGCAGTACTCTCATTTCAGCTAAGAATGTCTTCAGCACATGCACTTTCAGCTGTGTACTCCACTGTGCTCTATTTTTTCAAGACGAATCTCAAACACTTATCCCAGACAAATCCACCAGGCTATGGAAATGCCCTGAGTATTTTCCCTGCCATTTTTGCAACTGCTGTGCTGAAATTCTAGGAAGAGTAGTAGCTGAAAATTTCTGCTTTCCTTGCAGTTGGTGTCTCCTATGGTTTTTCTGACCACCTGCTGTGCAGGTACTGCCTTGTGATCACTGACCATCTGGACTTCTCAGTGCCAACCCTACTATTCTACCTCATGACGTAATTCTGATACATTTCTATAGTTTCCTAGATGTGTTATAAGATAAAGCAGCAGCCAGGCAGAGAGCTCAGTACCACATTCCTCATTCTATGAATGTAAGCACATTTCTAACCTGAACCAGGACAAACACTCAAACTGAAATGAAAAAACAAAAACCAAAACCAAACCCAACCCCCTCCTTCTCCCACAAAGACCCCAAACATAACCAAAACAGTTTTTAATGATTTTTTTAGTAAATTTTAATTTTTTAAAAGTTTTTACTAAGTCTGCCTTCAATTTCTGAATTGTGATCTTTTTTACTAGGAAAATTCAAATTTTTACTTTGGAAAATGTAGCAGTATCCTCTGAAAAGTGTTTTGTATGCCTCTAGAAAATAAAAATTATAAACACTTCTTCATTTTCTAAGTAGAATCACTCCTTTAAAGCCAAGAATGTGGAAGAAATTTGGAAAAGAATGTTTGTGAAATGTTTTTTTTTCTTTTTTAAAATCTTTAATACATTGTTTCACCTTAAGAATTGTAGCTGACCTTACACCATTGCATCTTCATGATATCCTTTCAGAAACATTTCTAGCATTATCATTTTCTGACCTGACAAAGTGCCAGAATTATTGTAATTCTAAAGCAACATTGTCCTTTAATCAATATACTTGAGATCATCTCGAAAAGGAAAGAAACAATACTGCTAAAAGCTTACTAAGTGATTTAGTGATGCATAACATTATTTATTCTCCAAGAGAACTAAGCTTGGCTATAAAAAGGTTCTTCAATAGGACAAAAAGGTACTAGCTATCCAGCATCTGCTTCTGCTACTTCAATACAGAGATGTAATTAAGTGGCTTCAAGAAACTCTTTCATGACCATTTTCCTAAAACCCAATAGTTGTAAGCTACTGCTAACTGCAGTAACTCAGATGGTAATTAGTGGGCTTAAAATAGAGAACTGTGCCAAGCCCAGGTGGTATGAACTAGAGATTTATTCAGGTAATTTCCTCTCAAGAGTGACCTCAGAACATTTGGGTTGCCTGGAGTCACAAATAGTACACAGTAAGTAAGTAAGTAGAATAAATTATGCCTTCTATCCTTCACTGTCTTGCAGCCAGACAACAGTGCAAAGCTGCAGCCCAAAAAGCTGCTACCCCTTTACAACAGAAGTCATTCTCCTTTGGGGCAGGGCTCTTGTTCTGCTATCATGCAAAGGGAGTTATCAACTCCGGCAGCCATGTTTTCAAATGAATAAGAATAACTAATCAGATTAATGATTTTCCCACAAACCCCACCTAAACTGTTCAGGTTTTCCCACAGAAGAAAGCAGAGTATCAGCAACTGTGTGCTTAAATGTGTTTTATAGAGATTATTAGCTGCTTCTGGCACCCATACAACAGGATATTTTTCATTGTAATTGTGAGTTATCTAGAATTAGATACCTGGAGAAATAGCAGGTAAATGTGAAGGTTTAAAATGCTTAAAGTGGTAACTTTCTTGGAAAGATATGGATTGCTGCAGTTCAGATCTGGCCCTCTGCCTTACAGTGTTTCCTGTGCAGCTTGGTAGCCCTAAATCCTGGCGTGGAACCAAGTGATTGTCCTCGGTGTCTGCGACAAGGATACACCCACTGCTGCCTTCCAGGCACTGAAAAGGGCTGGCGTGGGCTGTATCTCTGACAAAACACACTCATGTCCTCACTAAAGGATCTGATAGACAGAAATGAGTAAGCAAAAGCTCATAAAGAAGGCACAATTACTAGAGCACAGATGGACATTTATTGTTCAGTTGTTTTGTTCACAAGGACAACTTTAAAATACTGCCTCATAATAGAAACTAAGGAACAGCATATTACTCATATTGAACTGGTCCACCATTTAACACTACTGATTCCCAAGAGTGTGAATAGTGCTATGAAAATAGAATATAGAGAAAGTAATTCTAATTCTAATTCTAATTGTTGCTGAAAAACAGGGTTGTGTCTGAAGCTTCTGTTGTTCTTGACAAGTGGAGTTTGAGATAGAGCTTTAGAAACATCTTGTAAGGCTAAGTATAAATGAACTGAAAAGTTATCAGTATTGCTTTAAATCGTGTCTCCTAAAGCAAAATAATCCATCGTAATTTCAGTACCAACCAATTTATGTTGTAGCAAGATAATTAAATTTTTGAAAAATTAAGAATCATTTGAGCACCTGGTAGTTTGTTCTTAATTCAAACCACCACTGACACAGCTCTACAACACAGTCACAACTGGGTTTTGCCTGGTTATATGGAGTACTGGTAGCTATTTATTCTAATATCTGTTCTGTAAGGTCAGTGACTACTTAGCACATAACTGCCAGAAGCTAATTTAGCATGTAAGAATGTGTTTTTCACAGCACCTGGGTTTTCCATAAGTCACAATACCACTCTGCATCAATAGGAAGCCCAGTGTTTAACTTTATTACCTTAACTTTAGTTTAGAAGATAGAAATAGCTAAAAATAATTTCTCAGAGATAAAGTAGCTCCATGTTGCCCTATGCAGTCTCGGAGAGTTTAGAATACACATACATGGCTCTCAGGGACATCAAGAGGTTTTTTTGTCCCAGAAGGTTACTGAAGGAGAGTTAGAGGGGCAGAGCTGACTGTAGGTGTGAATTCCCTCACCACAGTGATGTCTCCATAAGAGACACAGCTGGTTATTAACATCATCTGTTTGTTTTCCAGGGCACAAGGGAAATGTAGACATAAAATGCCGGAACAGGAAAATGTATAGGTGCTGGACTCTGCTGTCTGACTGGCCTTCACAGTTACATTTCTCTGGGACTGTATCTCTAACATGGCTGGGGCTTTGGCATCATAATACTGGTATGCTGAATAGTTTTCTAATGACAAATGGACTGTTTATTGAATTATTGGTTACACCTTGCACATTTTTTCCTCCTTCCATGCCTACGTACAATGAAATAGTAAACTATAAAAGTGCCTCTTTTGATACAGTGGAGAGCAGAAAGGACTCAAAGAATTTCTCTGGCCACTTGTCCAAGGACTGGATTCTCCAAAAGGAGTAATGTTTATCTTTATGAAATAGATATCATTTGAAATGTCAGCCTTTATTTAGACAGTTAAGAACATTCAGAATAAAGGGCTGGGTTACTACTATGGGTCCTTTCTAGTGGTGGAGGGCGGAGTTCATCTCCTCTGTTTCCATCCATTTGTATACTTGGATTTAACAGAGAAGTTGATTCTTAGGAATAATTTTCAGTAAGCTTCAAATAAAAATATGTCTTTTTAGCAAGATCAAACATATTAGAAAGTTCTCTGATCTCTAACTTAGAGACATAAATTATTTTTTATTTCTATTTTCAAGTTTATTCTGCATATGAAACATCTTTCATTGCATTAATGATGTCCATCTCAGAAAAGTACGATTAAGATATGACGAGTAATCAGCATTTTCCCATGTAAAACTCCAAAGACCTTAGATTGCCTAAAATATTACACATATTAAAAAAATACCTTGTTGTTTGTTTACTTGGTCATACAAATTTAGGCACCGAATTAAACGGATCTTAGAAAATACGTGATAGTTGCTCTAAAAAAATGGAAATTGTTTGAGGGTCATGATGCTAGTCCTCTTTCAAACTGCTTCATAGAATCCATAGAGTGAAAGGACAATGTTTTCACAGACCCCAGTGTCTCCCCAAAGCAAGGCTAACATCGATGTCAGTGGGAGCTGTTCAGATGTATTACAGCTGAGTGAATATCTCCAGGGATATCACAACTTCTTGGTCAGAATATTCCAATGTTTGACCAAAGTGGCTTTGTTTCAGCATAGTTAGCTTTGATTTTCTAACCTGCTCTAGTACCTCAGTACATCTAGATTGGTTGTTACGAAAAAGTTCTTTATCGTGGGGGTAGCAGAAAAATGGAACAGGCTGCCCAGGGAGGTAGCTGAGTGCCTGTAGGTACTCAAGTCAATGCTTGACAAGGCACCGAGCAACCTGATCTGATTACAGGGGTTAGACTAGATGACCTTTAATGGTTCCTTCCAACCAAAATTATTCTATGATTCTATGATCACTTGAAGTACCTCTCGTCAGTAAACATAATTAAACTTCCAATTAAACTGAGATCTGTTTAATTTTAGAGACATACATGGTTCTGAATTGTCTGACTTCAAAACCAGAAGTAATTACACTGATATTTAAGTCCCTAAATCTTATTTTAGCTGGTTTAACTGAAAAATGCTAGGTCTGTGCTAGGTGAAAAGAAAAAAAAAATGCAAAAGGAATAATGTCTTTACAGAAAATACTGTGTATCCCTTTTTCCATATTTCTTTCCAGGACTAATTTTTTTTATTATTTTTAGGTAAAAACAACTGTTCAGAAAAGAAAAAAAAAAAAATCTGTGGCCCTTATATTTACTTACTTATTTTTTTCCAGTACAGTGGGAGCCTAGTGGTCTTTTTGGTTATTTAAAACACAATGGCATAAAATCAACATCCAGGAATAAATTTTGGATGTAGATTAGATAGAAATTTTTGCAATAATTTTCAACATACAGAGGTAGAAGCAAAGAATGTACCCAGTTTTAATATGGACTAAAAGAAAAACTATGGCTTCCTTCAATAGCAGTAGACATGCTGACACAGAAAGTGTCTTCCCAGTGTTTGCTTACTCTTAGAAATATACTATAGCTGTTTCTGAGTGATAGAATAGATATGGCATGGTTAGTCCAGGAAATAAAAGTTTATGTGTATCAATACATGTCTTCATGTGTATTTATTGCCTTAAAGATATATAGGTCAGGACCCTATGGAAAAAGTATCCAAAGTACAGATACTTACGACTGTTTTAGCCTTACTATTTTACCACGAAAAAATTTCTCCAGTGTAACACACCACAAAAATCTTTATTCCTTTTTTAAAGAACCACCTCCTAAAAATATTTTAGAGCCTGTAAAGATTCTTCTGTAAAATTCTGTAAATATCTTGATTTCTGTTAGTAATAATCAGAAAAGGTAGTGAAATTTGTTCTCATATAAAATATTTTAAACTTGTAAGCTTCTAGTAATACTAATTATTAGGGAAAGACTATTGTGCCAATGCAATGAATGACAACATGAAATCAAATAGTGCATTTGGGTTATCTGACTATTGCTTACGCAGTTGCTTTTATAGTTCTTTTGTAGGCAAGATGTGTTAGAGCTGTAGCTTTATTTGTTGTTCATGTGAAGTCTTACCTTTAAGAATGATCTATCGAGGTGAATAAGAAGACAGGGTTTTAACAAATTCTGTAAAGATCTTTCTAAATATCAAGTTGAAACACACTGTGTAAATTCAAATCGCTAAAATAAATCCTAAGAAAGTGGTAATTTAGAAACTAAAAGGCCTGACCTTGAAATATAGCAAGCTATTTCTGTAAGACTCTTCTGCACCTCCAAATCTCATTAAGTATGGCAATGACTAAAGATATCTTTAAGAATAGTATCCAAAACTATATTGAATCCACTTACAGCATGCTTGAATATTTATTTTACTGATGACACAATTCACTACTCAATCCCCATGATCCTACTCAGTAATTGGTACAAAGCAGATCTGACAATGCTGATGAATCCAGACATTTTCAAGGGTCATAGTAGTTGAAAACTTCAGATAACATATTGCAAATTGTAATACTGTTAGAGAAACAAGAACAACTCTTGGGAAAAAAAACAGAGGAGTAGCAAAGTGACTGCTTTGTAGAAGGTGACTATTATGTTTCATGCAGGTTTAAAACTTCAGAAGTCTTAACTGGTTCCTAATCTGAGTTCTAGTGGCTCACTACATAATTGAAGACTGCAAATTACCTTCTCAGAGAAAGTATTAGGAGCCGAAGTCCCCACACAGTGCCAAAGATTAACAAAATAAAATTCTCTGATGAGGGTCAATAGCTAAAATTGACTGAAATTCCATGAATTGCACTGCAAAGTAAATACCTCTGTAGAAAAAACACTCTAGATAGACAGAACACAATGAGATTACTGTGTATTGACAACAAACATGTGGGCACTCAGTGCAGTCTACTTGGTGATTTATATATTTGATAAAGACAACTGGTGCATAGTATCCGAGAAACTACTGTTGCACTTTCTTTCCCTACCACACTGCTCCATTCCATTCCCTTAATTCTGCAGAGGCACTTCTTGTCTTAGCAACATGGTGCTAAAAGATTTCAATGGCAAAGCATATCATGGCATGAGAGCTGATGGCTCCTTGAGGTGTTCTGAAGAAAACCCATGATGAGAGAAGCTCATGATAGGGAATATTTGTGGGACAGCACGAGAAAATTTCAGGCTTAAGAAGGTTTCCATTCACAATATTGGCACAAATTAGTTGCTGTGAAAGGATAAAAACTGTAATAACTCTTCTGAGCTGTGAAAAGGATGAATCAATATAGAAAATAGTATCTGAAGGCAATCACCCATCCCAAAGCAGTACCTAACTCATGTGGATGCATTACAGGTATAACAAAAAAGGCCATGGCTCCACCACCACTTAGATGTTGGGAAGCTTGTATTTCTGAATTTTCAAGAAGATACAGGTTTAAGATTTCATTCTTTTTTCCTCAGTAAGCTAGTGTATTTTCATAAAACAATTCTTTTATGATTCATGTTATTATGACACAAAATGGAGACAGTATTAAGTCTGATCTTTAATTCTAAGCTTCCTCTGTAAGACAATAACTGTATTTTCCAGTCATTCTTACAGACATTATTATATGAAATTAAAATTATAATTGTAATAAAAATGTAATATTGCTTTAAAACAGTCTATTGGGCTTCTCCAAAACTGTAAGTGTTTTTAGAATCATGGTTTTAGATTCATAACACAAATCTGATAAATCTCTAATGAAGATGCAAATTGCAATGCTAAACCAGAATGTATCTCAAGTTAAAGACTAATTTGAGATAATCTTCAATTTGAGAGAAATATCTCCTGTTTTCTTCTTAGAGAAGGGTTTCAGAAACACCTCAAGCAAAGACACTTATGAGATATTAGTGGCTTTTTGCAGAAACCTAGCACAAAGCTTTTCTGTGAAAAGTACTTCTAACTTTGAATGTTGCTGCTTTTCCAGAACTATTTTAATTTTTTGCTTTCATATGTAAATACAGAGGATGCAGTCCTGGAACGGAATTTTGGGCCATCAGTACCACTCCTTGGGTACATCTACCTTTTCTTTTTTCTCCTGGAATGAAATTCCTAATTCTATTTTTCAGCCTTAGCAAGTCCTTCCTCTGTTATGACTACATTAAGACTACTCACCCCCACTGTCTCACTGAGAGGAGACATCAACTTTCATTTCCATGTAAAGGCAGGATGTAGGAGAAATTTGATTCTTCTTCAGTGTAATGCACCACCCACTACAGCTCAGTTAATAACTAAAGGGGGTAAATAAGCATCACCAAACATAAATATTTGTGTACTATGGGAGAGACAAAAATCTGAATTAAAATTTAGTTCAAATATTAATATTTCACAGCCAATAATTGTATGTTCTCTGTATGAACTGTATGAATGGTGAGAGCTAAATATTCAGCCTGCCATCTGAATACATATACCAGGACTAAGGAGCATGTCTATCTGTACAAACTCAGCACAATAAGATGAAAGATTTTTCTAGGGGTGGCCTCTTCAAGGCTTTCAATAACATATGGTGCTGGATATACTTCCAGTTTCTCCAGGAGAATACTTGCCTTTATGTGGGTTTTTCTGCATTTGGGTATACAGAGAAGTAATTCTGCAAATATAAATTTTCTTTTATTTTGATCACACTCATAACACACTTATTTTGAACACTGTTATTTTGAACACATCTTTGCCTCATTCAGTAAAAATGTTTTTATGACAGAAATGAAGGTATAGTGCTGCTTTAAGAATGCATTCATTGGGGAAAGGAAATTTTGCCACTACGTTATTTTCTAGGTAGGATAATAAGTTATGATACCTTTTTTTTCCCTGTAAATATGGGGAAGAATACATCACAAAAACAACATACAAGTTCTAACCCAAACTGAATTCACTGATTTAAAATGTAATCTGTTCAGTTGTGTTGAAAGTAGTTACTCCAATAACTAAGGTAGAACAGAGAATAAGGTATACACCTTCATCTCCTCCACTCACATTAGAGGTGCAGATGTGATATTCTGCTTGCTGCTCCCCCTGAAGCAAATGGAACAGCCTCAGAAGGGGAGCAGGAAGATTGCTGGTCCCATATTTCACACCTAGTTCTCCTCAGTGTCTACCTAGGCAGGTCTGATGATGCTTCTAACTCCCTCTTGGAGGTGATGATGTCTGACCTATTTCTGCTGCTGCAGCCATGGGGGTAACACTTGGTGCCAGAGGGAAGGGATGAGCATCTAAGACTAATTTGTTGGGAAAGTAGAGATTTTTCTTCTGATCTTGCAGAATTTCCTCAGAGAGTGACATGCATAGCTTTTCACTCTTCCTTTTTCCTTAGAGATAGTACTGTAATGTAGTGGTGACAAGCTATCCCCTTTGCTTGAAAACTTAGCTTTGGCTAGCAGCCTGTTGCTCCATCCTCTTCATATTGTCTGGTCCCATTGCTCTGTTCCAAACTTCATTATATTTGCTGGTTTTTAATTCTTCCTCCAAAATGATTAGCTGAGAAATTAAGCTTTGCTTTTTATAACTTCGTGCTTTATAACTTTGTGCCTTGTGCCACACAAGCCTTTTGGCCTTCTATGAAAAGGTCACAGCATCAATAGACAAGGGACGGGCAACTGACATTTACCTGGACCTGAGCAAAGCCTTTGACACTGTCCCACACAACATCCTGGTCTCCAAGCTGGTAAAATATGGGTTTGATGATGAACCACTCAGTGGATTAAGAACTGGCTTGATGGCCACACCCAAAGAGTGGCTGTCAATGGGTCCATGTCCAAATGGAGGCCAGTGACAAGTGGAGGCCCACAAGGATCAGTACTGGGACCGGTCCTGTTTAATATCTTTGTTGGCGACATGGATGGTGCCATTGAGTGCACCCTCAGCAAGTTCACTGATGACACCAAGCTGTGTGGTGTGGTGTGACTGACATGCTGGAGGGAAGGGATGCCATCCAGAGGGACCTTGGCAGGCTGGAGAGGTGCCAATGAAGGCCCATGACAACATAATGAAGTTCAACAAGAGCAAGTGCAAGGTCCTGCATCTGGGTCAAGGCAATCCCAAGCACTGATTAGACCGGGCAGCTGATATAGGCTAGGGATGATGCAATTAATGCAAAGTGTTTGGTTTTAAAAGATCTGTAGTGAAAGCTAATGTATGCTGAAGTAAAAGGAAGACTTACTACTGACTTCTAGGGCTCAAGCTTTCAATACAGCATGTAGGTTCTCTGCCAGAATGTCCCATTATCATCACAGTCAAATTGTGTATTTTCTTACTCAGAAAACCTATCTGATTTACTTCAAATGTCTGAGAATTCTACTTGGGCTTTCTGAATTTTTCCTAATGTCTGGGATAAGCGTGAAAAAAACTGTTATTAAGAATGTGAAAATGACTTAAAAAACTAAAACTTTAGTCTGCACATGGAAAGCAGTCTGAAGCTTTAATTATTGTTAGTGTCTAAAAGGAATCAATTTTGTTGTCTTATTATACTGGTCCTTTTATGGTAGGAACACTATGTCTGCGACTAGGTTTTATAATGCTTGTTAATATCAAGCTTGCCTGACATGAGTGAAGGATGAGCCAGCACAGACCCAGACACAGGTGCAGGTTCTCAGCCCAGTGCCAGGACACACTGCAGAGCTTCTCACAGTTAAAACTCAAAAGCACTGCCACAGCTTAGAAGTTTGGGCAGACCAAAAACCAGGAGAGAATTATTCTCGATTACTCCCCCCCAGCTCCACCCTCCCAAATGGAACATAAAAGAGGAATAAAGATGAGAGACTTAAAGTTGGAAATTGAAAAGATTGTAAACAGATTTACTAGCACACGTGAAAAACAAAAACATATGGGATAAAGAACAAAAATACAAATGTATACAACCCGACCTCGATGCTGGCAGGGATAGGTGCCTGAGGGCCCCTTGCAGCAGGGCCGCCTCAGGAGGGGCTCCAGGGCTCTTCCCAGCACCCGCTGGATGTGGATTCTGGAGAGCAGGTGGGGAGCTGGGGATACAGGAGCGCAGGGGAACAGCAGCGCAGCGAGGAGTGGGGGAAAGAGAGGAGGGGCTGGGGTCTGCATGAGATTTATAGAGTAGGGGCAGGGAATGGGAGGGAATAGACCCCTCTGTGTTCTGCCCCTATTCAAGTCTAAAAACCCTCCTTCCCTAGTCAAACTATGGCAAACACCAAGCGAAAAAGTGAGATGGCCAAAGTGAGGAGGCTGAGTGGCTATATTTTTGCCCTGTTTAAAACTCCCTAAATTCATTTTCTTCCTCTTGGGAGACAGAGCTCCCAAATCCCTTCCTCAGTGTAGTTACCTCTGTCCTTCTTTCAAAGATGGAACAGAGATTGTTCCTTCCTTCTAAACCCCAGCTGCAGATGGTGATAATTCAGTGGTTAGAGCTCTTACACCGACTTGCCTGAGGGCTGTCTTATAACCCACCATTCCTCCATCTGTATCTGAGGCTCTGCCTGCCACTTATTAAGCTTTCCAAGAGAGTATGCAAGAGGGCAAATTTCACCTCTGCCTCTGGAATGGCAGTGATCTGAGAGAAAAAAATGCTAGAATTAGTGGGGCACAAACAGGTGACAACTGGAGTGTCTCACCCAGCAACTGGGATACTCTCCCATAGTTCTTTAATGGGTGTTAAACTTACTTATTTACTTCTACTTACTGTTGCATCTTATTCTATAAGTGCTTGCCACCTCTGTGTACTCAGTTGCATAGGAAACTTCTGCTGCTCCTCTTCTGTCTCTCATAGTAAGGGAATAGGAGTTAGCCACTGTAGGTGTTCAAACTTCTTCAGATGAAAATGACATTGATTATCCATTTTATACTTCCCCTACTTGAACACTGTTGCTCTTGGCCTATCTGTCCCTAACTCTGATTTTGGTTTGGGATTATTCCATCCCTTCTGTTTTTGGTAGCCACTCTGTCATGGTAAGAGAAGAGGCAAAGTGGAGAAAGAAGAAAGTTACTCCTATGGCATAAAACAAACCCATGACCCCATTACTCTTCTCTCTCCCATCCTGCAGTGCTCCAGTCCCTGATCCTCTCTCCACAATATCCACTTTGCAAGCACACTCAAATTCTCCAATTGCAAACACAAATTTGTTTGGCTGGACTCCTACATGGTCAGTGAGCTCTGAAGATACTGGACAAGACCTAGGTGGTGAACTCTGATTAGGCTTAAAGGCAACCAACCATCTGAGATTTGGTTATGGAGATGGACGTGCTTCACAAGATAGAGTTAAACAAAAGAAAGCAAGAAAAAACTAATGATTTTTCAGAAGCACAGTTCTGAGTTTCTCTATTGTCTGTGCTTGTTTCTTTTTTCTGATGTGAATTTCAGTTAAAAGTGGATTCATTATTTGCTTTAAAGGTTGGATGATCATGTTATTTGCTAACCTGAGGGCACTCAGCTGATGCTGTAAGCCTGGTTGTTGCTTGATCTGTTCCTGTACTTACAAGTGTTATCATTGTCAAATATTAAATGATATGCTGAACTATTGTGAAACAATGTGTCTCATGACACATCTGTCTGCAGGCATATTGTGTTTATAACTGACTTGGATTGTTAATTTTTTAGAAATAACTTAGCTTTCCTAGTCCTAGTTCTTTATAATAAAAATTATTTGAATTATAATTAACCCACATGAAGCTACTGCAAGTGTGGGTATGAAGTGGCTCTCATACCACCATTTATAAAAGGATAGAAAATGCACTAGGAATACAATATGTATGTTGTCATTCATTCTTTAAAGAACATGAATAAAATGAGCTACTAGAGCTATGAGCTTCCCCTTTGCCATTCAGAAATCACTCTGATATTTTTTTGAACTCTCAAATAAATTGGAAATAAATTTGTGAAGAAATTTAGAAAAGCATTTTAGGAAGGACAAGAGATTTTAATGATTTTGTTTTCAGCTTTATTTTTCAGGATTTTTCTTCATGAGACACCATAATTTCTGGATTTTGTTTCTTTTTAATTTAAAATATGTAGTTTTACTGAAAACAAAAGCAGAACTCTTCCCAACAATAAATAAGGGCTGTGATTTGTCCCTCAGTTATGTATATTTTCTGGTTTTAGGGATGCACAAGTTTCAGCTTTAATGCCTTAAAAGATGAGGAAGTTCATTGTTGACCTCTGATGGTGAAGACAGTCCAGGGCTGTGGCGGAACAATTGAGAGTACCATCCATGCATACCTCATTTCAGATACTAACACCTGGGAATATATTAGAACTTCTTGGACTCACCGGCAGTAATGCAGCCTACTATTCCGTAATTCAGAAATTCTGAGGATTTAAAAATTTTCAGTAGACATCTGGAGATAACAAAAACTTAATGGTTTAATAGATAAGCATTTTCTGTGAGAAAAATGTTGTGTACTGCCAGCAGATCTTTCAGTCGGTAGTTTAAAATTTTCAAGATCCAGGGTCCTCACAGCACCACTGCATGGGTAAGTCATATACCAAGGTTCAACAAAATATAAGAAAGCAGAGACCAAATATTGTTTTAATGCAGAGGACAGGTATACTGCAACTTCTTTTCAAAGTAATTTCTAGCAAACCTTAAAATTATCAGTGGTGACTTTGATGGAAAAGAAGCCAAAAGCACTGTGGCAAATCTTTCACGTGAATAAAAATCATGCAGGAATTCTACAAATCTGCATTGCTGAGAGGGGAAGAAAGACTGTTTCCTGCCTAGGAAAATGACTTCAAGCTAGAAAGGAAACATAGATTTTTCTCTGCTAAGCATGAAGCTTGGGCTGAATGTGGCCTCACCTATTTCAGTAGAGTTGACCTTCTCATCCTATGGTTTCAATTTGTTTCTATAGATGCTGATGCAAGAAACTTGTTGGGAGCTGCTCTTAGTCAGCTGCCCTTAAGGCTAGCTCATAATTATTGAAGACAATTACAAGGTATGTTAAATTATTATGTGATGTTATTTGAACAGGTTAAAACTCATTAGAAACCACATTAAAACTTTTTTTCATTATTGCCATGAAGCAGTCCAGTACCTCATTTTTTGTGTCATAGGCAAATTTCTCTGATGTTAGAAACACACCCTCCCATGTACTGTATAGGCCTACAGTCATGGCCAAGAGGATTAAGTGTAAATTCAGGATCATTAGATTTAGGTTATAAATCCTTTCACTGCCATTAAGGTCTAGGTTAGGGAACAATCTCTTGGTAGTGATGGCCTGAATCTCCTTTGCTTCTTCACTCCCTGTTCAAACCTGCTTGTTCTGGCTGCCACGTTGCCTGCTCTGCTCTGCCAGCTGCTCAGGCTCTTTAATAATTGTACCCACGGCATGTGATCCTGCAGAAATCATTTACACTCTGAACAAGAGTTCATAGTCATCAAGGAGTGCAGGGAAACTTTTGTTATCATGTCTATTCGCAATTTCTCTGCAAGGCTGGTCTTTGTAGATGACTACTGAGTGCTTAGCTGGGCTGACTGTCCACCACAGCTCAATAAATGATCCTGTTGACTTAGTTACTGACTGATAACTTCTCTCACATTTAGTAGCTCTGATTCATTCAGATTTCACTGATGTTTTCTTCCAGTTTGCACGAAGTGAAAGTTTGTGGATTAAATACATTTTTTTCATAGAATCATAGAATCATAGAATAGGCTGGGTTGGAAGGGACCTCAGAGATCATCGAGTCCAACCCTTGATCAATTACCACTACAGTCACTAGACCACGGCACTGAGTGCCATATCGAGTCTCTTTTTAAATATCTCCAGGGACGAAGAGTCCACCACCTCCCCAGGCAGCCCGTTCCAATGTCTGATCACCCTTTCTGTGAAAAAATTCTTTCTAATATCCAGTCTGAACTTACCCCGGCACAATTTAAGACCATGCCCTCTTGTCTTACTGAGAGTTGCCTGGGAAAAGAGACCAACCCCCGCCTGGCTCCATCCTCCTTTCAGGGAGTTGTAGAGGGCAATGAGGTCTCCCCTGAGCCTCCTCTTCTCCAGGCTGAACACCCCCAGCTCCCTCAGCCTCTCCTCGTAGGATCTGTGTTCGAGTCCCTTCACCAGCTTGGTTGCCCTCCTTTGGACCTGTTCGAGGACCTCAATCTCCTTCTTGAACTGAGGGGCCCAGAACTGAACACAGGACTCGAGGTGTGGCCTCACCAGGGCTGAGTACAGGGGCAGAATCACCTCCTTGGACCTGCTGGTGACACTGTTTCTGATACAGGCCAGGATGCCATTGACCTTCTTGGCCACCTGGGCACACTGCTGGCTCATGTTCAGCTTCCTGTCAATCCAGACTCCCAGGTCCCTTTCTGCCTGGCTGCTCTCTTTATTCTATGAAGCACAATGCTTAAGTGCATTTAAATGTCAAAAGACAAAGCTTTTGGCTTATAACTTAAAAATTTATGTCTCAATTTCTTAAGCAATAGAATAAGAAAAATAAAATAAAATAAACAAACAACAACAACAAAAAAAAACCACCCAAAAACCAGTCGTGACATGAATTACAATGAATAACTTGAAAATACCGATCTAGAAAATAGAATACTAGTACACATTTGATTTGGGAAATATTTGTCCTGACATGCCACATGGCACACTCAAGTAAGGGAGGCAAAAATTCTATAAGTTTATAGCATTCCATTAGCTGCACAAGTCCTGAGATCATAGCAATAATCAAGTTCTAACAGCAAAATTTCAACAGAATTACAGTTCTTATGCCTCTTAGTTACATCTCGAGTGCTTGATAAAGCCTTTTACAAGGCAAGTAGGAGGCAAAGAAGAAGTGTTGGTGATTTCTGCCTCTAAACTGAAAGGTTTCTGCTGAGCTGCACGTTTCCTTCTCTTTCACAAAACAGGAGGAGAACAGGAGGAAGACTGAAAAGCAACTGTTGGCTTGAGGGTCTTTCAGAGATCACGTATTTCTCTGGCTGTGGAGAATAAAAGTATTTTTAGCACTAGGCAAAAACGTCCAGCAAATTTGAAAGATGGGGTCAAAGCTTTTCTGATTTGAGTAACATTTGGCCAGTATTAATGGACTCATCTTAATAGGGTTAGCTAATACATAATAGAAAGTATTACTTATATTGCCAGTGTTTACACATCCAGAGGAGCTCTTATGATTCAGGAGTTATATAGAAAAAATCTTTAAACCTAATTAGTTATTATTATCTAAAAAAAAAATTTATTTTGGACAGCTTGGCTTACCGAGCTCTACAGCTTTTGATGTGAACTTGTCAAGAATATTCATAATGTCTATGAAACATAAAGTCATAAGTGTAATTTAAACTATGAAAAGGCAAGAAATAATTTTTAAACTTGCCCTTGCTTTTATTGGATGTAAGAATTTGTAACAAGACTGAGTAATTATGCATCTTTTGCAGTCACTCTTTTTGAATCATAGACTGTAAAAATTTGTTTTATTGGATTGAACTTGTATTAGGGCTAAATTCAATAGGAAACCAATTTTGATTTAACCTCCCCATGAGTAAGTAAGTTTAACATTCAAATGGTTTCACCCACCAGAATCCTCTGTCAGCACAAGGCTATTGCAATCAATAATCTCTTTATTGCAAGAGTTATTTAAAGGCACTTTTGCATTACAAAACAAAGGTAAACAGTTAAAAATACTAGAGATTCCAAATATATATTAATCTCAAAAATTATTCTATTGCACTTCACTGACAGTACATATTTTAGAAGATTTTTATTTTCTGTACTTACATGAACTCCTTGCTTTCCTCTGCCAGATACTAATGAAAATGCCTACAGACTTTTTCCCTAATAATGCAGTACTATAATGCATTTGATAAAAATATTTTGACACTATAAACAGAAATGCTATCCAAACTTGTGTGTTTTTAGACTGGATTTACTATTGGTGGTATAAGCTTTGTGTAAATCTATGGATGAAGCTGTGTGGCCCTTGTCTGGATTTAACTGGCTGCAACAAAATTGCTGAACACCTTTCCCTCTGATAGAGAGCAGAAGTACTGATTGTTGCTAATCAGAGCAGACATAGCCTGCTTATGCTTGGATTTTAAGAAGCTTCATTTGAATTTTATAGTTTATGGTGATCCTAGCATGTGAATTCTGAGTTTTACTACTGGAGAACCTGAGTCAAGTAACACTGCTAGTAATAGTGGAACTATTATGTTACAGTAGTGCCCAATGAATCCCAACAAAGACCACTAAAAGAATATAAAAAATTAAAAAGCAGAACCTATATCCATAAGGCATAATATTTAAAACAAGTGAGTCAGACAAATTAAGTCAGAAAGGAAGTGTTCTTATTCCACTTTTCAGAGGGGAACTTGAAACAATAAGAGATGAAAAGACTTGTCTACAATGTGTGACACACAATATGTGAATGGCAGAAAAGAAAAATTAATCAAAAGTTTCTGAATCTCTGTCTATTGTTGCAAGTACAGCACTCCAAACCTGATTTCAACATTTTATTTCTAAATCAAGATCCAGGTAAGGGTGGTCTCAAATAACATTTTTAGCTTGAACTTCTCTCTATTTACATTTCTAATAATCCTCACAATAATTTATCCAGTTTTATATATAATCCAATCAGTGTATTTTGTGATATATGTTATAGAAAATACAATTTAAAAGAGTTCTTATCCCATTTTGACCTATGAGCAAATATTCATCTATTGTTATGTAAGCAGCAAAGTGAATATAAATACCTTCAATTCTTTAGCATTGTGGTTCAGGCTCTCTTCTTGTTCACACTGTTATTCATCTTGAGGAACACGACTAAATGTGGTAGAGTTAGACCCATGAGAATTAGTGTGAGGCAAGAAGAACTGGCCTTTATCTTTTTGAACTATTCCTTTCAGCTTTTACAGCTACACAGGACACGATAAAATGTATGCCAAGCAAACAAGCCAATTACATAATTATTTGAAATATATGTATTTATATATGTAAATTATGCATGTAGTATCTCTTTGAGGGAAGGAAATTGAAAAGACTGTAAATAAATATGGAGAAATGGTCCAGTGGCCTTTTTCGTCTTCATGTTTGCAGAGCCATACCAGCATTCTAAGCATGTTTGCTCATGTATTTTTCATTTGTATTCATTATTTCTGCAAAAAAAACCCAACAAGTGTCTGTAGGAAAAAAAAATAATCACTTCCTGGAGGTTTTAAGTTAGTGCACAGAAGAAAGAATCACTAAGAAATCTATAATCTTTACCAGAGACATGACACAGCACCTTGGAAAGCACAGCAGGGACTCTGCAATTTGCTTTTAAAATATTGGATTATTTCTGTTACTTTTAGTTTAGTTTCTCTAAAACATCACTATTCTCTAGTGGATAACACATGGATAAGATACTTAGCTAGTGTGAATTTCCATAGATGAATGAATTTACTGGGATTATGTTGAGAGTTTGAAAATTTTTAGTGTACATAGCTGTCTGTCAGAAGTAATGAAAAAGAATATTTTTGTTTCTAGTAAAGGACAGTATTATAAGCATTTCAAGCTATTTACAGTCATAACCCAGCATAATGAGCATGGAGATCATGTCATGCAGAACTATAGGGCAGTGGATTTAGGAAGTGTGCTAACACTAACTGCAGCAGCATTTCTTAGAAAAATGAGACCTGATTGTATAGCCAGAGGTTGCACCACCCAGTCATTTGAGAGATCATTATGCATTTTATTCTTCCATGAAAAAAAAGGGAGGGGAGGCTTGTGGGAATTGTGACTTGTTCCCTGCACTTCCCATGGGCATCATAAATGTCTGGAATTAGCAGTCTGTTACTCCAAAGCTGTCAAACCCTTTGCTTACCCTCAGAGGCCCTTTGAATACCCTCCCCAGTTCATGATCTCTGGACACACAGAAATGGAACTGAATTTGGATAGAATGATACATTCTGTATTGTAATCCCAATATAGTGTATACAGACAAAGTCACACCTGTTACCATTGATCTGTCTCACAGCTTTCATTTTCATTTGCTAGATTTGATTTTACAGCAGGTGCCCTGTTGTGTGTTGCTGTAATGAGTTGGGCGGTGCTGGCAAAATATACAGGAGCAGTTGGGAACCCAAAAGAGTCAGACGAATTTAGACCAGCTGCAGCTAGACCAAAAACTCCAAGACCTCCAAGACATGCAGTATTGCTAACTCCAGACAAGCTAAATGCTCACAAAATGCAAGGCTTAATAATTTTTTACAAGCTTTTTGAAAAATTCAGTCTGTGGCTTCTGTTCCATAGAAGACTTTTTAAAAGCCTTTCTATTTTACTCTAAGCTTTTCTTTTCAACCTGGAGGATTACACGTGAACTTTTAATGAAAGACATTGTTCTCACAATGAGGAGAATCTATAACTTTAAGACAAAAATGAAGTATTATCTTGCATTTAACAAACCCTAAGAATTAGCATATACTAAGATTATTAAAAGCTTTAATTAAAATATAGCCAAATATAAATGTGTTTACATAGAAGACAGCACTTGGTGTAAGCTAATTTTATAGTTAATTTCCAGTAGTACAAGTACATTCTTGAAACTTCCAATGCATGAGAACACTAACTTGTATTTGTAGACAACACTATTTTAAAAGATCATTCAAGGAGTCCCAAATCACAACAATTTGCAGGGGAAAAAAAAATCATCTTTTCAGGATATTGAAATGGCTTATCCAGTTGATCTGGAATTAAACATTGACCGTTTGGTTTTGAAAATCTTTAAGTCTTATTTATATCAATATTAAAAAGTTTGATTTACTTAAAAATTGTTCACTAGAGAAAACTGGGCTATAAACATGTATTATTTCCACGGGAAAAGAAATGATGGGAATCTAGCTGAGAAGCTTTGTTTCACAAAATGTGAAATATACAGATCATTCTAATCACCTTATTGTCATAAGAGATAAATTCTGTAAGTTCTGTGATCAAAGCACTGTGCAGGGCTGCCTGCATGTGTATTTAGCATAATTGAGGCTTAAGAAGGTTTTTTAACAAAAGGTCACCTTTCATTTTGAAATATCATTAGAGGGCTGGGATCATATTTTAAAGTCACTAACTCTGTTAAAGCAAAACGGATATTATTTACAATACTCTTTCTTTGGAATTCTAAACAATAAGAATGGAGAACAGGAGCTTGGCCAGTGATTATTCAAAGAGCTAGCAACTCTGACTCACTTTAAAAAAACCCTGTTCACACCTTACTTTTGTCTTCTACATTTTCATGCTAGGTGTTCCTTTTTTTACTTGCTGGTGCATGATAGTTTCCTAACTGCTATTGTTCTTCTATGAATTAGTGATTTCCATTTTTCATTACAAAGAGCTTTCCATCCTAGACAAGTCATCTTTTTGATCTGTCCTGTTCTTTTTAGTTTAGATCCTCAAATGCATGGAGGTCATACCTGAAATAATCCCACCTGTTCTAGACCAAACCAATATTTAAACTATCTGAACCTGTTCACCATGAATAAGAAGAATACAAAGTCAGTAGGACCATCTCACAGAGTACTTTTAGGTCACATGAAAGGGACCGTGTAACCACAGTCTCTGTTTCCTTCCTGTACTGATTTGTATAGAGAATATTTATGATTTCTCCCTTCACTCACATTAATAATCCCTTTTAGGAAGTTCTGTGAATCTATAACATATCCAGTTTATCATGACATTTCTTTTAAATTAGCTGTACTGGGTCCACTCATTGGGTTTTGAGCTTTAGCACAGCTATTGTGAGTTGTTTGCTGTGCCACTCCCTTGAAGCACACTGGCTCTGAGCATGCTTCTCTGACAATGCAGAGCTACATAGCTATCACCTTTAGACTTCATCAATGTTTAAAACTGTGGACTATGTATAAGATGGCTGTTATGGCATGCTGAAAGACTTGTGTTTATTTTTCCATGCCCTGTATTATTCTTAAGCTCCCTGTGTCCTCTAGTGTCTACCAATCAGAATTGCACAAACTGGCAAAAAAATATTTGTTCCCATTTTCTTATCTTAAAATATTAAAAAAAAAAAATTACTTTCCATCTTGGAAAAAATTTTTCCTCTGTTCTTTCTTATTTCTTTTATACTAAATGTTATATCCATAGTGATATTTAAAGTTAATTCTTGTTAAGCAGCAGCAGCATTTGCAATAGTATTGCCAATTTTATACATAATCTTCTTGCACATGCATATTTCTAGTATCTGATTACCTGTGTGTTCCCTGGATATTTTAGCAACTAGTATTTATATTTTGTAGTAAATGTTGATGAAAGGTCTTGGTAGGTATTATGCAGTATTTTCTTACATTCTACAGCACATTCTTCTCTCACTTGAGTAAGCCAAATTGTCTCTGAGGACAATAGGAGGTGCTTCTATTCATCCTAAAATAATATTTGAGTACAGACCACAGTGCATTTTTACAGAATTTGGATTTTAGCCTAGAGTGGAAAGCCAGTATTTGAACACATAATCGACAATCATTTTGTAATGCAGACACATTAGGAACAAATTTAGATTCCACATGTGACTGACTTTATTTGAAGCCTTATGAATTCTAGACTACGTAATACTAAATCCCATTAATCACTGTTAACTATTTCAAGTTACAGAAAAGATAAACTAGTGCAACTAGGTTCCCACTTAAACCAGAAAAAAAAATTTCTAGAGGATATCATTCTATAATACCTTCCTAGGAAAAGCAGGTTTAATTTCTTTATAGAAGTAATTACTTTCCACCTGCCCTAAAATACTTTTCCAGCTTTTACATGGCTGCATTTAATCAGATAATCACATTTCTAATATTCTAATATTCTTTCAAAACAAGGGAAATGCATAAGTACTTGTTTTAAGTGTAAAAAACTGGTGAAACATGAATAGGTGTTTATTATATGGATGCAATTTATTGCACTACATGAATGAAGAACCATCCCAAGTGGACTGAGCAGAATTATTTGTATATCTGCTAATTCCCACTGACATGAGTATTCTTGATAACGTAGCTCTTGGAGGGAAGGAGGCACTCCTTTGCTAATTTGACTTGCTGTCTCAGGAAGAATGCACAGAGCTTTGCCTTTAAAGGGCTGATGGGCCAGTTGAGAGTTTATGAACACAGACCAGATGACAAATCAGTGCAAGTGATTCCATGGCATGTATCTACCAGAGGCTGCTTGATCAAGAAGGTGAAATCCACGACGACTTCCTTAGGCAACTGGGTGAAGAAACATCATGATGTTCTTGAGATGGGGAAGAATAATCCATGGTACAGGAAGCTAAGGTGCTTCAACAAGCTGGACATTCAAAAGTACATGGATCCATATGGACTTGGCTGACAGCACTGAGCAGCCAACTTCTACCACCTTCAGAATGTTACAGAGTTTGGGGGAGATTCCTGAGGAGAAATAAACATCACAGCTGTCTTTAAAAAGGACAAGGAGGGCATGGGAAACTACAGGGTGGTCAGCCTCACCTTACGCTGTTGAAACATACAGGACAAATCCTCCTAGAAGCTCTTTCCAAGCACATGAGAACTTCAGTGACTGGGAACAGCCAGCTTGGCTTTGCCAAGGGCAAATCATGTCTGACCATGCTTGATTACCTTCTATGATTAGATGATTGGCTTAGTAGGAGTTGAAAGAGTAATGACTAGTAAGTACCTTAATAAGGCCTTTGGCATGATCTCCTGTATCTTCATAACCAAAGTGATGATACATGGACAGAATAAGAGGACTATTGGGAAGAAAATTGGCTCAAAGAATTGTGATCATCAGTATAAATCTGAGGTGGTGGCTGGTTCATTATGTCACTCTTGAAGGATAAAGACTTAGGGAAATTCTGTTAATGACCTGATCGATGGGATTAACCGTACCTTCAGCATCTCTGCAAATGCAAGCAGCTTGTAGGAAGAACAGTCAGTAATCTGGATGGCAGAGTTCAGAGGGACCTTGATAAACTGTAGAAATGAGATGACAGGGAACTCAGGACTTTCAGTAAAGAAATCTGGGATGAAATAACCCCCACGCAGCAGTATGGGTTGTGTGTGGGGCAAGTGGGGGGAAATGATATTTGCAAAAAGTACCTGGGGCACCTGCCAGAAAGCAAATGTGTCAGCAGTGTGCCTTCACAGCAGTGAAGACCAACTGCATCCTGGGCTGTATTAGCAGATGTGCAGTCAGCAGACTGAGGAAAATTTTTCTCTGAGTGCTGCATCCAGTTCTCCAGTACCAGAAAGACATCGGCATATGGGAGCAGTTCCAGCAGAGGAACCTCGTAATAGTGGTCCCGAGTACATGACATGGGAGGAGAGGCTCAGAGAACTGAGTTTGTTCAGCCTGGAGGAAAGAAGCCTAAGCAGAGATGATAATGCTGGCTTCAACTACATACTGATAAGGAGTGGAAAAGATGGAGCCAGCTCTTCTCAGATGTGCACATGGTAGCTCAAGAGGCAAAGGGCACAAGTTGTAACATGGAAAATTCCTGTCAGAAGTAAAAAGATTCTCCCTGTGAAGGTGATCAAGCACTGTAACAGGTTGCCCAGAGAGAGTGTGTAATCTTTCTCCCAGGAGATACTGAACACTCACATGGACATGGCCTTGAGCAACCTGATCTAAGTGGACTTGCTTTGAGTAGGGGACTGGACTCACATGTCCATTTGAATCTATATTGTTGTATGGTTCTACGGTTCTATATTCAATTTCTACAATGAATATTAGAAGCATGGAGAAAAGTAAGTGAAAAGCAATTATATCCTGCTCTGTATATCAGACCTATTCAGAAAAACAGTTGCACTCTTTAATGAAAAAGCAGCTTCTGTTATTTCACCGTGTTGTTAAGATTTAAAATATTGTTTGTTACAATGAAGATTATATTTTAAAATTATATTTAGAAGCTAAAATTTAGGTTCTTGATCTTAATTTTCTGAAGTGCTTTGTGAATTGCAAAATAAAAGATTACTGAATTATATTCTTTTCGTGTTGTCAAACTGAATTACATCACTAACAAGATGAAAAACATTTTAAGCCGTCACAAGAATCAAGGTAACAGGTATCTGCCATTCTTAATGAAGATAAACCTTTGAGTGGAATGAAAGACTTCATTGCCATGTTCCTTAGATTTTCACTAATAGAACAAAAAACAAAACAAAACAAAAAATACAAGAGACCACGCTAAAAATATATAGCAAGTAATTGATATTTATCCCCATCAGAATAGCAATAGTTTGTGGTTTTTCGCTTAAAAGTAGTCTTACCTGTATAATTAGCATGTGATAGTAATTGCAGTTAAGATAAAAACATTGTTTTCAAACCAGGTATTTAAATAGTCTTCACATCCGTAAGCAAGCAGAGATGAACAGATTTCAAGAAAACATAAGTTGTGCATGTAACATCTCTCATGATATGCACTGGATAATGCACATTTATGAACAACATGAATGTTCATAACAAATGCAGTAAATGAGGTCAGATTTTAGAAACATTTTAAGAAATAAAATTAATAACAGACACTCTTTTTTATGCTGATCTAGAAACTTACAAAAGGACCAGATTTTGAAAACTTTTAGCTATTCCTTTGTCAATTCTAATGTCATATTTGCAAACATATCCTACTCTTAGCAACAGGTCTTTAGAAAGTCTCCCTAATCCAACTTGTGTTTTAACAGCCATTGGTCTCATGTGAACAAATAGCTCAAACTTGAAGCACAAAGCAAATACTGCACCCTAAATTAGATAACTTTGCCAAAACCATCCTTTCCCTGTAAAAAAAAATTCAATTTGAACAGCCCTGTTTTTTCAGTTTAAAAAATCACCAGCTTTAAGGCATACATTAAATATTGTGAAGAACATAGAAAAACATAGTTCTTATCTAATACTGTTCATCATCTTAGGGTTTTTAGTTTTCTCATGTCAGATGCCAATGGTATTTTTATCTGGAAGCAGGTAACACAAGACTCGGGGATGGTAGTGTTTCATTGAAAAGAGTGAATACAGTTCCCCTTAGTAGAGTTGGTATTTTTCTGGTTTAAATATCACAGAACTTTGAGATATGATACAATTTAAACAGGGTTGCTGATGGGTAGGTAGTTTTGCTAAAATCTGTGGTCCCACAACAGTGCAATACAGCTGAGCTCAAGTAGAGCTGCACCATTGACATAATGAGGTCACCATTAATCACTAGAGAAATCGTGAATACAATAAAAGAAGACTGAATTTCCAAAGGGCAGGTTTTAAATATACATTACAAATGCATTTGTAATCTTGAGTCTAGACATACATGCTTTGTGAGCTTTCTGGATATTATCTTCAGTGTTTGTCATGAACTATGTACCTCACTTCTTCAAGAATTCATACCAAGGGACTTAGAACCAGTCTATAGAAGCATACTAAACTATACTGAACTGTGAAGCAGTAATATTTGAAGTTAAAACTCATGATGCAGAATTAATATGAATGGTGGATAACAGGGTACTGGTAGACAACATCACTAAAACTTCCAAAATAATTGATCCCTTATGAAGGCTTTAAAGGACTTTACTAAAAAAGGGAACAACTTGCATTCTGCCACAAAATTTATTATGATTAATAATTAACTATGTGTGCTGAAAGTGTTAATTTACAGGCTCATCTGAGGCTTTAAGTATTATTTCTGAGAGAGTCTCAGTGCAACACCTATTTAAATGCTCTCACAGTAGGAGCTCTGCTTTGAAGTCAAAAGCATCCTTACTTGTCCATGGTTCAGGTCAGTCTTGTAAAACTAAGCAGAGTGATTTATGATGTATAGCGCTGTCAAAGATATTAGGAAACACATTTTTTTTTTCAGTAAGTAAAGTTCAGTGACCAGATTTGTCTGCTCCTACACATGCTGAGAAGTCCTCAAAAGCCCTAATCTTAGCCATAGTAACCCGTACAAAGAATCTGTACATCCCTATCAGATAGTATCTTGAAAAATTAAGTCTTTGCTAAATGAGTTGGTTTTTTAAACTATGTTATGATTGGTATAAACATTTTTTAATTGATGCAGTATTTTTGGTTCTGATTTTTTTTTTCTGACATTATGCTGCACAGCATTCAGAATGTTCCACACGGGTTTCTGCTCAGCCAGACTCTCATTCCCATATTCAGAAATAACTTCCTCAGTTCTGTTGTTCCACTGATTGTGGACCTGTTCATAAATATTTTTAGCTGTTTGTATGCACATATTGATTGATATTCAGGTTTCTTCAAGACTTACTTGCAAGCAGCAGCAGCAATTTTTCAAATATGATCTAAGATATGTCATAGCCATGGCACTAATGTGAAAGTTGAAAGTAAAAGGGGAAGATAAATGAAGTGACCAAAATCCCATACATAGATAGCACAAGGTGATTAACCCAAATGGAGTCAGAAGAGCCAGGGAACATAGCTTAGACGCACCTGATCTATCACGAAATACTAATTTTTAGTTCTCATTTTTTATAAGCACAGCAACATATAATAATAAGCACAAACTCAAAAATTATTCTGCATCTAATATGATACAAGTTTATGTGAGTTCTATACAACCAGGCCAGGGAATGTATTGCTCTCGTCTAGGTGAGGTAGAAGTTTATGCTGACCCTTGATTAGGTTTTTCTTTGAAAAGATTGTTAAAATACACCTCCAGCTGCAATGGAAGTGTACAAGCTGATTGCAAAGAACATGATTAGGTTGCATCAGTGAATACAGGCAGAGGAGAACACTTAGGCCACTGAAAGGTTTCAGTAAAAACATGAAAAAAAATGAGGCTTCTCCAAAACATTACCCTTTCTATAGCAATCCTAAAAACAAAATTCAAAAGCCTGTATAGTGAACTATGATATTACTATAATTCATTGCACTTCAGAAACATTTAATGGAAGTTGAGATCAAGTGCCATTTCAGCTGATATAAAATAAATTTAACTTCAATCTTTCAGCCAATTTTCCTAGCACAAATAGCTAACTCCAGAATGCATCATTCCTGACAGTTCAAATCTCTCAATATGTAAACCCATCATATAAACCGGGGGAACTCCATCATTATAAATTAACATTTAATGAAGAAATCTTGATGATACAGATTCAGTTTGATAGAGTAAAAACCAATTTATTTGTGGTGTACCCTGCCTGAATAGCAGCAGGATTTGAAGAGCTGTAAGAACCTCGAGACCAGGGTCATGAGTGGTTTTGTCAAACAATCTAGTTTGGAAGTATGGAATAGGGCCAGACAATTATGGATTCAGTACAGACTGTCTTCCATATAATGCTGCGAAGGAGTGCTCAAACTATTGAGTTGCTATATGTAGAAAAATAAATGACTGAACAAAGTTTCAAAGCAGTACGGTTACTTAGTAATAGTAGCTATGCTGGTTGCTTCCAGGCTGTTAAAAACAAAGATGCATATAGTTATAGTAGGCATCTACTTAGAGCTAAAATGCAGGCTGAAACAATAAAATTAGTAAGTCCTTCACATATTTTGCATGGCATGACACCAATGACTCCTACTACCAACTGCATATTGGATTTCTGTTATCATTTACTATCAGGCACAGGTTAGCTTTCCCCCTTCAGCTTCTGATGAAGTCCAGGAAATATGGGCTTACTGTGTCATCCCTCAAAAAGTGATAAAGCTGTCCCTTACACTCTTAAAGTCACATTCCTGAACAGGAAGAGTATGTTTTGTTGCAGAGAAAAAACTGGAAATATAGTTGCATGCACTCTTCTTCTCCACTATTGAACCATGCTGCTTTCCTCAAATTAAGTTCTCCACATTTTCTGCTATTTCTGGTTGACATGTATAATGATCAAGTTCAAACAAAATTGTATACAGTGAAAACTATTAGATATCAGATTTTTTAAAATTAATTTCAAGAAACTATTTTGAAATTGTCATCAGTCTCACATAAAACCCAAAAACCTTATGCATAAAAATAATACTGAATAAGAGAGCAGTGCAATAAAAAATTCCAGAAGCTCATGTATACTTCTTCATGACTATTATTGCAGAGTCCTTCCAAAAAAATAGCAATATTTATCCTGAAAACCCCCAGTGATATCAAAATGATGTCATAGTCTAAGAGGCAGGCTTCAGACAAAGCACAACTCACTGTTTCAGTCTTAAAGACTCTTTTGGAAATGAAGAATAAAGATTTTCTTAAGCAACTGTGCTCCACCTAAGAAAAATGTTTCTTTATCACCTGTTTGAATTATCATGGTAGCTAAGCTTCATGCCTAGTCAAGAACTCCTTTGAGCTATAAGATGCACAAAAAACCCAAAAACAGAGTTGATTTTTTTCATTTTCAGTGAGACTAAATTTTCACCCAGAGTATCTTGATATGGCAATACAATACTATCATGAGGTTGTAAATGAGACACATTTCTTTTTCATAATTTAATAAATTGTGAGGCAACACTATATGCCCTAGGGCATTAACAGGTAGGAAGAAGGAAGCTGGTTTATAGCACTTAAACTCCTCTCATTCCTGTGCCAGTTGATATTGTGCTTAACAAATGAATGAGGGGAACAGTTCTCTGCTTCAGCCTTCACACAGTCTAAAACAGAAACCTTAAAAAGAGTGACAATAAACAAAAGACAAAGGAAAGAATGTAATCAAGATTATCTTAAGAATGTATAGTTGCAGTGTAATTCTTCAGAAATCAAAGTGTTCTTCCCCTAAAACCCAGGAACTGTACATAAACATGGAGTATCCAGGTAGGTCTACATAGGTAACAGCTTTTTTATCATACTCTCCTTTTTGATACTGTGGCTGTACTGTAGCTACCTGTGTCTTCAACCTGCAATATTTTGGGACAGGCTTTTCTTTATTCCTCAGCACATCCTAAGCTTGTGAGAACATACAGCATAACTTCAATACCAAATTAATATTGAAAACCCTATGTTGATATATGTGGTTAAAATCTTTGCTGCATCCAACTGCATTGAAAATATTCATGCATTGATACAAAAGGATCTCCGTTTTACTGAGATTTCATTTGAGCCAGACCTTTGCCTAAAAATATCTTTCTAACAGGAGGTCTGTTAAGCACTTTAGTGGAAATCACAACATAAAGACAGGATCAGTTTGCATCCATACAAAATTCCCCCTCACTTTACAAGAAAATTGGAGTCTGATTTACATTTACTGTAGCTAGTCGACATTTGACTTCCATAGCACTTCCAAGGAATCCCACAGCTGACGTAAAATAATAGCAGATCCAGTTCCAAGCAGTATACAAGACATATATGTCACTAGCTGGTTATTGCCTGCAGAAACTGTAACACAGTGCATTCCTATTGTCACTTACTCTTTTTTTTTGAGACTTCATCTTACAAAGCTTATTCCAGAACAATAATCAAATGTTTGCCTCGCCATTACTGAAAGGATGGGAATGATAACAGGATATTATTATTACTTTTGCTTTCTACAGTCACTGAAAGAAAAAGATATATTTTAATAAATCCAGAGGATGGTAAAAACATACAAGATGTAAACAGAACATACTCAGCAATGCAAACCACTCACAATGAAATCAGAGAAATCAGAGAACAACTACAAGTTTACAGATTTCTTCTCTTTGCCAAAAATTAGTAGCACATGTGCAAATCCTACATGGACATGCACATAGTTCTTATTAAATCCAGACTCAGATTCAATGCTGTCCTGCCTCTTTGTGACTTGCCAATTTCCTTTTTAACCATTTTGCATAGATATGGAAAGTAGTAGGGGTTTTTGTTACTTAATCTCAAATGCTTTATCCCAGCTTTATGGTATTGGATGGTTCCCATCCCATCAGTTGAGAACTGCAACCTTGATATAATGCCACGGTTTATGGGATGATAGATGCTTCCTCTTAACCCTTTTCCTTCCCAGAAGGGGAAGGGATATAGAAAAAGGAAACTATGGGTTATAAAAAAATAGAATGAAATAATAACAAATATTAATGAAATAATAACAATAAAACAAAAAAGGTATAACAGAAATTATCTCCCAGGCAATAAGTGAAAGAATAAAGTGTGCCAGGGAAGGTTTAGATTCAATGTTAGGAAAAATTTCTTTACTAAAAGGGTTATCAAGCACTGCAACAGGGAGCCCAGGGAAGTGGTGGACTTATCTTCCCAGAAGGTATTTAAAAGATGTGTAGATGTGGTGCTTAGGGACACAATTTAGTGGTGGACTTGGAAGTGCTAGGTTAGGCTTCCTGATTTGAAAAGTCTTTTCCAACCAAAAAGAGTCTATGATTCTTTTCTATGATAATATGGGAAAATAATGAAATATATTCAAATTCATACAAAACACCATTGCTGCAGAGCAGACACTGGGAAAGTCCTCAACTGGACTCAACAGTAAACAGGAACTGGGTTCAGGAATGCACAGACTGGGAATGTATGGATCTGGACTGAAGGCTGAAGAATGGACAGAGTCCTCCCAGGACTCCAGCCATGGAAGAAGAGAGCTTGACCCTCACGATCGCTCAGATTTACACTGAGTCTGATGCATATGTGATTATTGGAATATTTTGTGTGCTCAATTTGGGTCACATGTCTGTTGCACTCGTCCCCAGAGGAGAGTCACAGGTGTGACCCCACTTCCACCCCTTCATTTCCATTTCATAAGTTTAGTAGAAGCTATAAGTTTGGTTTCTATAGCAGGAAGTACAAGCATACCACTCATGTTCTTCCTTCTGCAATAACTACAAACGTCAAGTCTTATCAGTCCTAGAAGCAGACACTGTCTGAAAAACATGCTGTTAATTTCAGAAAGTGAATTCACTTTAAAGAGACATAACTGAAGGTAAAATTACTAAAAAGAAAGTTGGTTCTGTCCTAACTCAAATCAGGACACATAGACAAGGCAGACAAGCGTTTCAGAGCACATCTGTTGTTATATGACCCAAAATTTCACAGAACCACAGAATGTGAGGGGTTGGAAGTGACCTCAAAAGATCACTAAGTCCAACACCCCCTGTCAGGGCAGGATTACTTAAAGTAAGTCACACAGGAACTTACTTCTCTGTGAAACAATATGATATATTTTGAGAAAAGGGAGGACCTATATGGAGAGGCCCAAATTCATTCCACCCAAAAAGCCACTTACAGGATTTATAATCCTGTCAAATGCAGACGGAATGCAGTCTGGTAAGTTACATTAAGATAAGATCAATAAAACTGATTCATCTTAAAGCTGTATACCAAGAGAAATAAGTAAATTAAAATATATAGATGGTAGATATATGAATATTTATTTTCCCCTATTTTGATAATTCTACTGTCTAAAACTGGAAAACTTACACAATGGAAAAAAATAAACCATGCATTTAAAACCAATACTGCCACCTTGTGAAAAAAAAAAATTAAAAATCTTTCACTGTTTCTGTTGATTTATCCTGCAATTATTTGGAACAAAAGAGAAATTCTAATTTTACTCACATAACCCACTGAATAAATTTTTTCTGTCAAGTAAAAGCCACGAGCCAAATGTCAAAAGCATACGACACAGAGCCTGGAAAAAAAAAAAAAAGGAGAAATATACTTTTAATTAAAAACATAAAAAAAAAAAATCTGAAGCTGCTAAATAAGAAAAAGAGAATTTTTACCAAGAAGATTCAATTGAAGACATTTAAGTAGTACTTCTGCATTACTATTTTATCTTTCATATTCATTCTTCTATCTTCACAGCTGAAAATATACACATATATTCAGTTCAATATGAGATATATAACTAAGCCTACCAATTAGAAAAGGATTATTTTCTTCAAATAATATTTTATAAATTCACAAAGTCATGTGATACACTGAAAAAAAACATAATAGCAATGGTATAAGCATTAAGATGGTGTCTGGTCTCAATTGCCTCTAATGTTATACTGTACACAATTTTATATTTTATTTTATTATTTTTAGCTTAGTTTTTTTAACTATTAAAGAGGCAGAATGTATGTAGGAAGACTGATAGAGACAGCCAGAGTTTCATAGCCTGGCATACACTTGTCCATATATATTCTTCAATGCACTCACTCAGTTTGGTCATTATCAAGGACACCAGACAAAATGAGGAGGGAAAACCACACTAAACCATACCTCCTTTGTCTACATGACCAGATTCAGTTTTTGTTGAAAACAAATAGCCTAACAATTTTAGTACAGTGCAGCTCACAGTTCTAGCAAACCCATGAGAGCTACTGTCTTGTGCTAAAATTTGAAGAACACTTTTATACTTTTAAGGTGAATCTCCCAGTCACCCCCACTTGATTATTTCCTTCATTTTTTTGTTGCAGAATAGAACAGTATGTGAAAAGTTGAATTCTTTCCATATTAAGCTAAATCAAGAAATGCACTTCATCTGCCATCAACAGCAACTGGGTGCATGATCAATGGAAGGGCAAGAAGAGACCCTGCTCATAGCAGCTGCCCCTGAAATAGATGCAAAGTATGCATTAAAACCTGAGTACTAAAAATGCTGCCCTTGCAAACTCTTGCCAATATCAGTAGGACCTCAAGTAAAGTCACATGGCTTTCACATCTTGAGTGTGTCTTAGAGTATTTCAGTGGGAAAGACCACTAGCACTGTAAACTCTCTAATGCAGGACTTCTTTATTTAGATATAATTATTATCACAATTATTACCATTATGATTATTATCATCATTATTGGATACCATATCTTCTGGAACTATCAAGTTTTTAGCAGAGGGTTAAACTCATGCTTTTGTCCTCATGCTCCCTTTCACCTGTTTTGCCTCTTCTGTAAACATACTCTGGAATTTTGGTATTTGCACTACAAGCTGAGAGGAGTCCCAGGGCAGCAATGTTAGAAGAAGGTTTCTGCAGCAGCAGCAGCTCTCTGGAGTTGTCCTGCATTTCTCATGTGTAAAGCAGGCAGGCACAGATGCATGAACATCCCCAGCACAGGCATAATCTTCAGAAATTATTTTCTAATGTAGAAGGGTTTGTTTGAAAAGAATTGTTCTTGTCTTCTGTCAGAATTACTACGGATTGATTATAACAAGAAGTTAGTGTAGTAAAAGCTTCAGTGGTCAAAAGGTCTTGGATTAACTTATTTTACATACAAAACACATGTTACAGATGTATCAAATTTGTTGATTAGAAGAAAAGATTCAGCAAACACAAGCTTTGCCTGCCCTGTCAAAGATGCCTCATTGGATTATAAAATTTCTCTTGCTGAATTGCAGAATGAAATAATCTATAAACTATTTAAACTAGCTCCGCAGTGGATTTGGGTCACTAATGTAGCATGTAAAGTTATGGACTGTATCAGATAACTGGTTTTGCATTTTCCTTGAAGAAGATCCACTACTTAAGAGTACACTTCATCAGAAATTTCCAGAATGAATTAAAACATTGAAGCAATGCACTGTTCTAATAAAAAACCCTGGTTACATATTTCACTCAAAAATTGGAATCTGCAATAGTCATGTTGTAATATCTATGTCATTCCAATGCTTTATTTTGAGCCATTTTAATAATAACAACAATAATTCAGTTTATCTTAAGTTATGTATCTGGAAAATAGAAATACTGTCCTTATAAAATTATGTACATTTTATATTATTTTGTTACTTCCCAGGAAAATCCTTACCAGCTCTGAATATTCCTGTCCCACCCTAAAGAGCATAGTCTTAGAATTGGTATGTTTCTTCCTTAAGTCCAACCTAACCACATCCTTACAGCAGAGACTTTTCTTTCTGTTTATTAGTCCTGACTTCTGGGTTACAGACAACAGGCTACAGAATTGTCTATTTTCTTTGCAAAGTCTTTTGTTAAATGTTTGCCATGGTTGCCCACAGTCTTTGGTCACCATGACCACAGTGTAACTCACATCACAAAACAAGTGTCAGCTGCACATTAAACTCAGTGCTTGAAGTCTTCACCACATTTAAAGGTTTACCTGTTACATGATTCTGTAAAGTAAGATACATCGCAGGGTGGATTTCAAATAGATCATTTTCCATTGTTTTAGTATTTAAATGTCTTACTCAACCATAAAACCACCGAGAAAATGGTAAACGGTTGCCCTTGAATCCAGGATTTTGCAATTAACATCTGTAAGGCTTTGAGAAAGGTGCTCAGTTTATTTTAAAGACAGGAGATGGGAAAAACTCCTACTTTCCTTAGTAGATCCTTCCCATTGCTCACAAATGTGCTCATTTGCTATGTAAAATCTGTCATTACTTGCCTTATTTTTCTATTATACCTTTGCACCTCAGTATTCCTAATCAGACTTTAGGGAGAGATGCACTCCCCGTGAGTAGAAATACACACACAGGTGAGATTGTCTGCACCTTCCCTGCCCTCTACCACTTTTACTGGAGCTGTGTGGAGTTTTTATTTTTAAGGCTTCTGGTGTTCCACTGGCAAAAAGGGAGAAAAATCTTGGTATTATAATCCACCTTCAAATTGCTTTGTCTTTGGTCTGCTTTTATTCTTTTTTCCCTCCCCATTAGTTGCTGATTCCGTGTATTCTGAACACTAAATTCCCACTAAATTCCAGTCCATGGCTTATAATTCTTAAAAAAAAAAAAAAAAAAAAAACAAAAAAAAAACCAAAGGAAAAGAGCCCAAACAAACCTAAACCCAAACAAGAGCAAGCCAAAACCAAACCAAAACAAAAATATGAAAAAAAGGGCTACGAAGCGCCCCGTCCCACGCCGCCAAGCCGCCCCACCGTGGCGAAAGGCCAAGTGCTGATGAAGTTTGGATCCTCCCACTTGCCTTCCGCGCCGTTGTTTCCCGTTGCCATGGTGACACTGCCGGTGGAACGGCGCCGTGTCGGGGCTCTCTGCGGCCCCGCGTAGGGCCTGAGCGGAGCGGAGCGGTCGGTGGCTGCGGAATTCCAGGGCGGAGGGACGCTCGGTCAGTGTCCGGAGGCGGCCAGGAAGGCGGGGGCTCCGGTAGTAGCTCAGCTGAAAGAGATGTGAGTAGCTACACGGAGCAGATCGCGGAGCCCGGAGGGGTATGGGTGGGACTACAACTCCCAGCGTGCACCGGGGCTGCTCCGCCGTTGTCCGGGAAGCGGAGGAGGGAGGGCGTGCGGCCTCCCCGCCGCCAATCCCTCTGGGAGGTGTAGGTCTGGCGGAGGGGGAAGGCTTCGCGCCTTCACGGCTGAGTTGCGCTCAGCATGTCACTTGTTCTGCTCCAGGAGTCCGATTAGTGAGGGGGATCTGTTCCCTGCCTCTGAGGGAGCGGGTCTGAGAGCCTCTCCTCCACTAAATGCGGGCGAGGGCTGAGGAGAGAGGGGTCTGAGTGGGGAAGGGAGGGGGGGACGCCAAGGGAGACTTTGCCCCTCTGCCTGCATCCATCCCAATCGCCTACTTCTGTGGGTCAGGACATTTCTCACTGCTGTCTCTATCACTGCTACTTCATCAAGTGCTTTCTGGATTCTTAGTCTTATTTTGTGGTTGCTAACATTTTTTGTTTGAAGCTTTTGGTTTTTGTTTGTTTTGGTTTGTTTTGTTTTTCCTTTGCCGCTCCTAGGGCTGGAGAAGAAATCCTGAGTCATACCCTTACCACTGATACTTTCCACAAGGAGTAGAGAGCAGAGGTTTTTAATATTCAAATTTGATAACATTTGCAAAATTTAGAGAGTTAGGTTGAAGGGGGATTCTCACATCACAAAGTAATCCTTTTCTTAGTTTTTGCTAGTTGGTATGGAGTGAGGTGCTAAGAGCAACCTCTGCTATTCGTTTTCATGTTAAAATTATATAAATAAATAATTTTAAGCCAATAAGTTATATTATAAACAAGCACCCTCATACTGTGTTGAAAGTTAATATTTTCTTTGTGTAGCTTTGAAAGCAGATAAAACACTATGGAAAGTAGAATGTCAGAAGATATTGAAGGAATTGAGAAAGAAATAGAAATTGAATTAAGCAGAATCAGTGTTCATTCCTGGGAAGCAAATGATCCTGACACAGAGGTATCAGATGAAGCTTTGAGTGACAGTGAGACAGTAAGTATTCCATGGGCTAAACCTGCTTCTATTTCTTCTTGAAAGTAGTATGGGCATTTGAAAGCCTATCTGACAAATGAACTTAGTCCAGTCATATTTAACTTTAGGATTTCCCCTGAATAGTTGTCTCGGTGGTATTACTTCATGAGAATGTCACCTGCAATGGTGACAAGACAATGAAAGGGATGAATGTTAGTATCTGTTTAAGAGAGAAAATCAGACTCATAGATAATGGTTTACTCTAGAATCCTCTAGAGGTGGAAGATTTTATTAAAGCTAATAAGGTAGAATAAATCTGGCTGAAAAAGCCAATGATTCTTAATTTAAATCTGTATTTAAATCTTACAAGCAACTGGCTTATGTTTGAAGACTTCCTGATATTAGTTTCATATAAATTGGTGTTTCCAGTGCTGTTTTTCAGGTTATTTTTTATTCTGGGGAAAGATTTTCCTCTGACATGCAATTGGTAATTTGGGCCCTTTTCAGTTATTTTAATCTTTCAGACGTAAAGCAAAATGGTTATCTATAGGATATTAAAGTAGAAGATGTTGGTCATGTGTGCCAATTAAGCCTATATTTGATATGACAAAGCTAGGCAAAGGCATCTATGGTAATTATTTATGTAGCCACATGCAGAATGGCAGCATTTTTAGCACCAGAAGTCTTGAATAGAAATTACCTATGTAGTAAAGCAAGTTTAAGTATCTGATTTACATGCATACCTCAAATATTAGCAAATTTTAAATTATTTTTTTAAAGAGTCTGTACATTTTTAAGAAAAAGATGCTCTGCATCACAGGGATTTGTTAATTTTTGTCTTAAACTTTCCTTAGTTTCCTGGCCCAGTACAATTAAAAGGAAAATGTTAATTGAAACGTGTTTCTAAAGAAAGCGGAAGATGCATTACTAAAATGTGTTCCAATAAAAATTTAATTAGAATGTAATTAAAATTGAGAATTATTAATTGTTCAGTGGTTGATAAGATAACCAGAAGAGTGTAGGAATTTGGAACGATTTTTGGTAGCAGCTGCAACTAAATCTCCATCAGTGCTTTATATGTGAAGCCAAAATGAGTCTGTATTACTGCATGTCAAGTATTTGCCTGCAGTCATGGCTGCAAGATGAAAATGTAGAATTTATGTCAATCATAATGTTTTTTTAGATTTCAGATGACTTGCCAGAATCAGTTTTCTCGTATTTAAACTTTATAAAGAGCAGAAATCAAGATGCCGAGAAGCTTATACTGCAGGATTCAGAAGATGAAGAAACTACAAGTAAGCCAGGATCACACTTAACATATTTATGTACCTTAAGTTGCCAGTGGAAGTTAGACTAACAATCATCTGTAAAACAGTGCAAAAGTGAGGCCTATGGCATCAGCATCTGAACGCATGCAGAAAATCTCTAGGAGCAGAACCTGTGCAGTGCTGTCTTCTAGGATTAACATCTGAGTGTGAATCATTTTTTTCTAAGAATTGATCTGATGCTAAACCATGGATCATGGCAAGCTGCAGAATCTTTCTCCAAAATATAACCCAGGACAGACATTTATTGAAAATCTGAGATTGCCAAGGTCATAGTTGATATGCCAGAGATTGTTCCAGTTTATTTTTTTGCATCATCTTGGGTTTCAAAGTCGTTTAATATAATCTTTGAAAACAGAAGTTCAGTATTGACTATACTTTTTAATACTTGAGGAAAGTTTATCTTTATCTGTTCCTCTAATGGACACTTATTCCTTTTCATTAGTTTTTTAGGGTTTTCTGCCAGTTTTTGTCCTGTCTGATAAAGGTTCTGCTCTATTTTTCTGAACAGAGGTGTTCTGCTTTGTTCTGGGCTGTAGAATTCTCTTGCGTATTTGCTGTCACTGGATTCTTATGATAGCATTGCTTGTGTTCCAGTAACACATATTTGGTGCTTTTAATGTGGATAGATGATCCACACATATATGAGTAAAATGGGAGGGGGGGTGTGTAAGAGTTGTAAAGGAAAAAAAGATTATTTACTTAATTTAAAGAAATACAGTGGTTTAGCAGCATAGAGTGGAACTCAGTACTGGTAAGGGGTTTTCTCTCTGTGTATTAAATGATGTATTTATTTCTTCTTTAGGTAATGTTTATGGAGTAGTTTCCTGTCATGCTTCAGATTACTTGGCAAAATTGGCTTCTGAATATAATGAAGATCCAGAACAAGTTAAAAAAGGGGTATTCTCTTATTTAAACAGTATTTTTAGGGAACAAAATTCTATTAAGTAATCTGTATAATTTACACTTGCTTTGTTAACCTGCTAAGGAGACTTGCAGATGTATTCAGGGTTTATTTTGTCAAGACTCTCCACAGTTTAAGATGAGTATGTATATTCTGTTCTTTAGAACTGGGACATCAGCCATAATACACCATGTCTATAAATTTCAAAATTGGAATAAATTCTCTGTGTCAGCAGTAGAGATACTGAGCACAAAAATGAACAAAATTAAACAAAACTGAATAATCCTTTATTGGTAATTATTTGCAGAATATTATCTCATTAGTATCATAACGCATTTGAACTTCTATCATCATTCTTTTTATGGTGATTGGGAGGACATGCTAGTATTATCTTGCTCCTAATATGTTCCATTATTTTGTAGGAAATGTAAATATAATAACGTGTGTTGCTTTGAAATACAACCGAAGAGTTATGTATGAACCTGGGTTCTTTAATGTTTTCATAGGGTTTGACTGATTAACTTGCTGAAGTTATTAGTAAAACCTAAACCTGTATTTAATTCAGTCACTTTTAATTTTATTAGTGAGCACATTTGAAAACATATTTTTTTTGTTCTCTGATCACTGTTTAAAACAGCACAATTACTTTATGTGACTTCAGCTGCATTACAAATATTAATTTGTGCCCCAAGGATGTGAACAAATGATAAGTAAGCAGGAATGGACTTCTTGCCAATAAAGAACAGTGAAAGAAACACAGTAATCTTTGTGCCCATAGCATTGTTTCCAAATAGACTTCTTGAAAATTTACTTTGTAACTAGTTCTTCCCCTCTATGTGTAACAATATTAATGCATAGATATAGTTCATAGTTCCACAGTAAGTAAAACAAATCCCAAACACACAACATTTGTCAAAATGTAAAGTACATTAGGAAATATACAGATACAATACATACTTTTGGAAATGCTCCAATACTTATTACTCTAGAAAACCATACTTTGACTGATATGCTTGCACTATTCCATGTCTAAGGATTCCAATCTTCACTAAATTTTGTATTTTTGTACTTGTCATGTGACAAAAAGCTTATCCTTGTTCCAGAAACTTTTTATAATGTTGTGCTTTGAAATTTTGTTTCTTGTTTCTTAATGACAATACTAAACTATGATAGGTACTGTTTGAAATTGGAAAAGAAGACTTTCAGGTTGCTACAACACCTAGTTATAATAGTCAGTTGACCAGTGATGAAGTGGTCACTGATGACCATTTTGTTACAGGTAAGCAAACTTACTAGTCATTTGGTTGATTTGATCTTTAGTGTAATATTACTATTTCCTGCTTTTCGGATTATGAGTATCATAACATTCTATGTAGAGAATTACACATTACAGCATGCAATAAATTTTTGTACTTCATGAACTGGACATGAGCAAATGTCTGTGCTTTTATCTCAGCTCAGGATCACAAAATTATCCAAGTCTTAAACATCTTGTTAGAAAATCGTTTCCAAATATTCTGGCCAAAAATTATGTAAATATGAATACAAATGGAAGCTAGATTGGAGGCACTAAGCAGATAGTCATATTGTCTGGGAATGCTTCCCTTCACCATGGTCTTCATGTTTTTGGGGTGGAGGGCATCAGTTATAAAACCCCTGCCGATAGCCACAGAAGACATTAATCCTGAAGCCAAAGCATTATCCCAAAATATACACTAGTAGAGTAAATATTATTGTAACAGGGTCAGTAAATGTGCGTCATGATAACAAGATATCTTTTAAAGACTCATGTTGTAGTTCTGATTTCTTTGGGGATATATATTGCTGGCTGTATAAGCAAATAATCCTTTTCTGTCAATACTGTAAGATTATTTAAAGTTCCTTACTGGTTATTAGAGATTAAATAAAATGTTTTCGTTGTTGATTACAAATTCATAGCTGATGCTGTAATGAGCATAAGCCTTACTCATCATGAAACAGAAGAAAAGTGTAGAAAAGAATTTGAGCAGTGGGAGAAAAGACAAAAGGATTTTGAAGATGAGAAGAGGAAAGAATGGAAAGCGGAGAGGGAAGCACAGGAGAAAAAGAATGAAGAGGAACAGTCAAGAAGGGTTCAGCGTCTGGAAGAATTTGAGGCTGAAAGAATAAAGTTAGAGCTTCTTCATAAGGTAATTAATGATACTGAGGCCAGTCTATTCTCATCTAGACTGTCTAAATTCAAGATCTAAGGTGAAAAAGAGGATAACTATCCCAAATTGTGTCCTAAGCTCTGTCTACTTGTGATACCAAAGTGAGATGTAAGATATATTAAAGTAAAATCCATTGGGTTTTATGCATTTATTGCTTTGATCAACAGTGAATTAATTTGCTATACTATATGGTAAATTATTCTTTAGGCTTTGCCCTTGCCAAGTTTTTATGACACTGGCCAAAGTACTAGAAAGGAGACTTGTGCTAAATTACAAATGAAAAATGGTCGCTGTGCTTTAATATTACTTACTTTGGACCTCCCACCCCAGTTTTACATTTAGATGAAAAATCATAGTTGAAGTAATTTAAACTAAAATTACAGAAATGCTGGTAATGTGCTTCATCTAGGTAAAATTTACAATACTCCCTCTTCTCTTCATCTGGGAAGCTGAGTTAGGTTTTATCAACTGAGTTGTGCCATCATAGAACATGGCTCCAAATGTTGACTTGTTACATTCTCAGAGTATATAGTTATCTTTTGCTATAGCCCATTGTGAATACTGAAGGATAAAATTTGATAGGTCTTTACAAAAGAGCATAAGAAAATGTGAAGAGAAACATCTCTTACATTATTATACTTGTGGGGCCACAAGTATATTGCCCCATGTTATTTATTATTTAGCCTAAATATTTGTGATTTGAGAGACACATTAACACTACATTTTCAGTTAACTAATTTGTAGCTTTCTGAAGAGGTGGGCATCTTGATCCTAGAAAGGTGGGAGATCCTATAGCAGCATTCCACTACTTGAAGGAAACCTACAGGAAAGCTGGAGAGGGGTTTTTCACAGGGGCATGTAGTGATAGGACAAGGAGGAGTGGCTTCAAATGGAAGAGGCTAGATTTAGGATAGATACCAGGAAGAAATTCTTTCCTATGAGGGTGGCAAGACACTGAAATAGGTTGCCTAGGGGAGGTTGTGGATGCCCCATCTCAGGAAGTGTTCAAGGCCAGGTTGGATGGGGCTTTGAGCAACCTGGTGTAGTGGGAGATGTCCCTGCCCACGACAGAGGGCTTAGAACTAGATGATCTTTAAGGTCCTTTCCAGCTGAAACTGTTCTGTGATTATTTGATACGGTGATTCAAGACATCAAAATTAAGGAAAGGGCTTAGTCAGTGAAAAGACCTTTGATCTCTCTGTCTGTTGTAGTTTGCTTTTTAACAAGCCACAAAATCGATTAGACTCCTGGTCTTTGATGTCATGAATAATTTTTTGTTGTAGAATGGCCTTCTTTCTCTAGACAAGGTGGGCAGTGTCCCCATTTAGACACCTCTTTTGGAGATGAGAGTTGGGAGACTAACTTCTGTTACAAGGGTGTAGAAGTCTAGTCTCCTATTGTCTGAACAGAATGCTTCTGAACTTGCATGAAAAACGGGATTAAGCATCTGGGAGACTTTATGTTCCAAGTTGGAAGTGTTATTTAGTTTATATTGATGCCTTCATATCCTGCTGTATATTTGATTTAACTGATACTGATGCTATAGTGGTTCTGGATCAGACACTACATTTTAGCTGCTTAATGTCTGCTAAGTTTCAGTCAGATATATTTCCAGATCATTTGGAATTTTTTTGTTGATTTAGAATATGTTGGGCAAGGAGGGAATATTATTTATTTGTAAAGAGTAAGAAAATAGACTTGAATTTTCTTTTTCCATTGAGATACAAAATTTTAGTGAAAAAAAAAATTACCAGCTTTACTGAACAAAATTCCTGCTTGAAAGATTTGAAGATTATCGGTAACCTACCAGTTCAGCTAAAGGGGGACTGTTCATGCTGCTTTCAGAGTATTTGTTTCTGTTATGTTTTTGTTATCTACCTGTACTGTGAATTGAACTTTGAATTGTACTTTGAACCTGTTGTTTCATAAGTTGTTTTCATCTTCAGTAGTAGTACAGAATTTGTGCAGGAAGGTGGCAATTGTTTGGGTTAGTACAGAGATGCCAACTCTGTATGCATCTTCCAGTACTTGACCAAACTTGCATTACTGAGGTATCCAGCTGTTTACTTTGATCCTTAGACACCTGAGTTGCTGATGTTAATTCAGGCATTCACTAAAGTAGGCCACTGGACAGTCAAGAAGATAGGGGAGATTAGAGAGAAGGTGGTTTGTGATGTTCCAGGTTTTGTATAATATTCATTTAAGTTAATTTGTTGTGCAGAAATGCCAGGCTGCAATAGAAGATGAGATACAGAAAGAAAAGAAAGCTTGGAGAGACAAAATGAAGCAACATGAGGTACAGTTCTACAATGAGAGAATAAATGTTAATCTGGAACTGTTAGCAAACTGTTAGTGTGTAATAAATATGTGCCAATACCTGTCCTGTTTTAAAAGTGGTTGAAGTCTATCTTAATTGTTTTGTCCTAGGAATTAATAATGAAACTACAGCTGCAAATGGAAGAAGAGAAGAAGGCGTTGGAAGAACAGAAAGCAAAAGAAAAACAGCAACTGGCAGAACAACAAAATACAGCAGCTGTGAAAATCCAAGCTAGATTTAGATCATTTTTAGTCCGCAAAAAATATGGTCCCATCTTAAAAGAATGGAAAGATGAAATAAAAAAGAAGCAGAAAATACTAGAAGAAATAGAGAGAGAAATGAAAGAAAAAGAGGAAAAAATTAAGAAGCGAATGGAAGCAAATAGGCAAAATAAAGAAGAGGAAAAAAACAGACAAGAACTTGAAAGACACAAATATTTAGAACGTATGAGGAGGCGTGAAGAATATGAAAAAAGGAAAGAAAACCTGAGACTTGAGAGAGAAAAACAGATGCAAATAAGAGAAGAGCAGAGAAAACTAGAAGAAAAAAGAGCAAATGCTCTGACAAGTGAAAGTGGAGAAAACAACAAAGAAAACATAGAAAAAGATAAACACACAGAAAATTCAAAAGTAGCAAGAGAACAGAAGAAGGAAATAAATAAGCAAGTAGAAAAACAAAAAGTTACTGAAATGATGGGTGAAACAAATAATTGCATGATTCCATCAGAAAGAAATTTGACACCACCAACAAAAATGCTAGGCTCTGAGAGGGAAGTAAATAATGAGAACACATACATGAATTATCCAGTAACACATGGAGAAGAAAATTACTCACAAACTAGAAATCTTAATAAATATGTGAGCAGTCATGCTTCACAGAATGAATATGTTAATTTTGGAGCTAATGACACAATAGAAAACAGAGCAAACAATATATATAACAGTCCACCAAATGTCCAGCCAAATGCTAGTAACAGAGAACTCAGTGATCAGTTATCTCAGTCTGAAACAATGCAGAATTCTGTGTTTCTAATGGAAAATTCTAATAAGGAAGTCAGAGAGACCTGTGATGGAATTCAAGATATAGCTGACTGTTCCAGTAGACTAATTCTTCCTGATATTGAAAAGAAGAGAATAAAATGGATGAACACATGCAAATCTTGGTCTAAAATATATGAAGAAAAACTAAGAAAGCAATCGACTATAAAAAAAAGACAAAGGAAAAATGTGATTAGCAAGATGCCTCCATTAAGTATACAAAAGATAATTGATAGTGGCCCTTGGAGTAGTCTGCAGCAGGTAACTATACAGAAGATTTTATAATCAAATAGGAAGACATAGCATTACATTTGCCTGGGTATGTGAGCAGAATGCTGTTTTTGAGGAGGAGGAGGATATAGATCTCAGTAAGAATTCCTCTGCACAAATGAAATAAGGGCAATGAGAATGACTTTTGAGTCCTGTGATTATTGTGGAGCAGACTGCTGTGGGAGCAGTATTCAGATGACTGACAGTAGTATCAACTCTGTAAAAGGCAAGGCCTCTTAGCTCCTATTTTCTGCTAAATTACCATGTTTTGCTATTGTATGGGTGTCCATGTTTCATCCCCTGCTGACCTCACCCCTTTAGAGTTTTGAGAAGGCTTGTGTCTTCCAGAAGCAAGACATTGCAGATTAGTTTATAGATGTTGTCTTGCCATAAGGAACATGTCTTGGTTCCCAGCCCTTACTTTTCTTCACATCACTTACTAACTTACGCTTGTCTTGTGGTCTCATTTTGCTATCCAGTCAGAAATAACATGCTGCACTACAGTCTCTTTTAGTCTGAACTATTTTCATCTGTTCTGGCACCCTCACTCATTATTTATGATGGAGTGATGGGAAAAAATGCACACTCTTAACTGCTCTGCTTAGCATTCATCTTCCATCCATGCAAAACAAATGTCATTAGCAAAGCATCAGTTTTCTCGTTTTTAAGGTGGGTGTTAAGTAGATTGTTAATAACTTCTCCCATTTAACAGATCAAACCCATCACCATCCTTTTGTAGATTAAAGGATTGACATTAGCTGCTTGCATTTTCTGAAGTGTTAGTAGAAAGTAGTTTTGATTGCCCTTTCTTTTGAAGAAGATAACCATAATGAGAGATTGTACAATGGATGTTCAGTATACAAAACAATTAATTTTATTTATCAATAAATGCATGTAGGTCACAACACTTACACTGGAAGATTTGCCATCTTGTAGCCTCTCAACGTTATCTGAGTGTTCAAACCTTCAAGCTTTGACTCTGAGGCGCTGTGGATTACTTGCACTGGAAGGACTAAGTAGCTGCAAAGACCTAAAGTATATCAACGTGGAGGTACCAGGCATATTTGATTATTTATTATAACCCAGGAAGAACTGCCAATTTTGTTGCTTAAGTGATTATGCAGTTACGTCCAACTATATACAACTTGTTGTGCCTTAGGAGCATAGGAATATCAACAAAATACTTCCAAATGTGAACAAAGTTATACCAGCAGATTTGCAATGTATATTGCAATTTTTGTTAAACTAAACCAGCATCCTACAAATGGGCCAAGCTATGTTGAGAAACGTGCTTGCATCAGTCTAGTGTTAGTGTAAAAATGCAGTGACAGACCTTTGTTGCCTCTCTGAATCAGTCTCTGCTTCATGAATGGGTAAATGGTCAGCTTAAGCAGGAATAGGTAGACACACCTTGAAAATTACTTAAAATTGCTCAGACACATGCACAAGGAACAGCATAGTGAGTTACACTAGAGGCATAATGTTGAGGTAGTTTCTACTGCATGGTGTCTTGTAAATTTAATGACTGGAGAAAACATTTTGCTCTGTGATATGTCTTATTACCAGAACCTGACAAATTGTATGAAACAACTACGTAGAAGTTTTTTATTTTATGTGTTTTAACAACACTGTTTCACAAGAAAGGTGGTGTGTCCCTATTATTTGTAGAAATCTTGAATATTTCTAGTTGTCAACTAACTGGTGTTCTTTCCAAAATACTGGGCTTTTGTTGGTTTTGCTGTTACTCTTTAAGTTGAGAGCAGAAAGCAGATAGTATTTGTAGTTAAAGCAGTGTTATCTGTGCAGTAATTAGAGCTTTGCAATAGGACAGGGTGTAATACCTGTTTTCATTTTCTGAGTTCCCTTATCTATTCAGAATGTTTTTCCTGGGATGTTATAATTTTGGTTACCTCAGAATACAAGAGAATCTGTTGCTATAAGGGTTTCATATATATCTCAGATGCCAGTCTTATTAAGATTGGTGTTTTTATGTGGTGTTTTTTAGATCAAATAGTGACTCTTACAGAACAGTTTTGGTTTTGTGGGGGGTGTTTTTTTGTGTTTGTTTTCAGTTTTCTTATTCTAAAATCTTTTGCTTTAAATAAGCAGGTGAGGATTGCCTCACTGGGATATGTGAGGAAAATTATAAATTATAAATAGTTTAGGAGAAGGCTAAGATACACTTGTATGTACGCTTAGTTAATAATTTATTAACTATATATAGTTAGTAAGTATATTTTTCCCCTGGCAGCTGATGTAGCAGTTGTCTTCCATTCAACCTCAGTGAAGAAACAGCCTCTTCTGTGACAGCTGAAACACACTCATGAATTGATCTGAGGTTATCTCGCATAGCTACAGCAGCTATCAGCAACATATCAATCATTTATCTGCTCTATCTTACTGTTGCAAATCAAGGGGCTTTCCAAGAGCAGGAATCAGTTTCTTTTTCTAAAGAAAACCTGTACAAATCTCTGCCAGCAACTGAGGGTAGCACCTAAATCTAATCCGCGTGTCAGTTCTGGAATTAGTTAATAGGAATTAGTCTGTCCCTATTAATTGGCTTGTTACAATTAAGAGAATGTAAGTTTTGTTTGTTTGAGCACCCGCAGGTGAAAAATAGAAGAATACAACGAGGGCAGCAAATAGTGAAATAAAAATCTGATGAAGCATTCTTAAAATTTCTTGGTGAGAGTATTAAAAGAGCTAGATACCCTGGGAGAGGAATATTAGCTTAGAACAATGTTAATGTTTGTGACCAAAATATCTCTAAATGCAGATTTTCAGTACTAGGAAATAAGATTCCAGCATAGTAATGGCTGTCTTCATTAGGGCTTAGTTAATATGATGGTTTCTATGCAGTTTTTAGTTTCCCAAGATTTGGGAAGCTGGGAAAGTGCCTATGGAAAAAAACAACTCTGTCCTTAACTTTTCCTTACATGTTTTGTTCAATTTCTGGGCATTTTCTGAGCCAGAATGAAGTTCAAGATGTATTTTTACTCTATTCCAGCAGGACATAAAGTCAGTTTCTATGACTCATGAATTTTTTTTTCTAATGGAAGAAATTGAGGTGCCCTTACTCCTACCTGGAAATTTAGGATAATAATAAAAAATTATGACAGTCTGCCATATTTTTACACTTAATTCTGCTATTTCACTTCAGATGTTATTTAATGTTCTCATTTTTCTTTATTGCAGGAAAATAACATTCAGATAATTGACTGTGAAAATCTAGAAAATCTCTGTATTCTGATTCTGAATAAGAACCATCTTTCATCAGTTTGTGGCTTAGACAGCTGCACAAATCTCCAAAATCTTGAACTTTCATACAATAGAATCACTCGAATTGGTAAGAAAATGAATGAAAAAATATTCATATTTGTATAATAGTATTTGTATTGTTTATATTCACAATTATACTTCCCTTGGATTCAGGGCCAGCCAGTGGCGAAGCCCAAGGAGAATGAGGAAACAGAGCTAGAGCAGGCCTGCCTTTTAAAGCATAGAGAAATTCACATTACTTGTATTATGACTTAGCTACTGCCATGTGACTATTGTTAGCCAAAGAGAACCAAGGATCTTTCTAGAAGGGCCATTAATGTTACTTGCACTACTTCAGTTGGAATCTGTAAGTAGCCTGAGTTCAGTTTAATATAAAAATATAAATATATATGCCTTACAATTCTAGAGACTAGAGTGTGTTCCTGACGGGCACAGTAAGTAGTTACATAGAAATGGCATTATCTGAATCTGTGCACCATCCTAATAGTAGATCACAGCCTCCCTAAGGAAATGCAGCCACGTTCTGGCCCCAAGGTATTGTTCAGTATTTCCCTCCCACCCTGGCTCGGCTTTGCTGCTTGTTGTTCCAAAGCTGGAACAAAGAATGAGTCTAAGGTGAAACTGTGGAAATCATTCAGGCACAGCAGGTGTGTCAACCCCTATTATATTTACAAAGGCAGTTTGTTATGTTTGTTAGGTTCTTGTGTACCTTTAGCAGGTTGGGAGTCAGTCAGTTGGAATTTAGATGCATCCAGACTACTCAACAGATGAATCAGCACATGAACTCTTTCTGCTCTGAGAGAGATGTTTGCTGTTGCCCAGCTGGGATTTTTCCATGTAGTAAACAAGATAAAGATACTGTATTGCTAACCTTGGGTTATGTAGATTTGGTGTAGAGGATAATGAGGATCCTAAGACTTTTCTACTGAGAAAAGGGCAGGTAAGTGAAAATACCCAAGAGCTTTGCTGTATGTTAGTGGAGAAGCCATTTTTTTATTTTTAGAAAAATGTACCAAGGAAAACCATTAGTGGTACCTCAAAAGCAGCATTAACAGTTGAGCAAAGGTAGTAGTAAATTGCCAGATCTTAACTGAAATATGAGCTCTCAAGGCTTAAAAGTAGTAAATTTCCTTCAAGAAGGCAGTGCAGCAGATAGAACAGAACTAGATTTAACAGTCTGTCTGTGCTCTGGGGAATTGGGCTTTGGTGTATGATATACTCAGAGATTTATCAATTGAAATAAAATCTCCTGGTCAAGAAAAAAGTTGCATATGATGAACTATTTAATTTTTTTTATCCATTGAAATATGGAATGTGAAAAGTTGTCTTTCCAGTTGTGTTCTTTGTACTAAATCACAAGATGTTTCTTGCAAGGACTGCAGACCTGGGAATGAAAAGGAGTTAGCGAGATTTTGATTTTGTTTCTCTTGATTTAAACTTTTAATTTTCTTTAAAAAATGCTGGAAAGAAAGAAAGTAACATAAAACAATTATTAAGCTGATAAACACATTGATTTGAGGCATCTATGTAAAGAAATGGTTTCCACTGTTAAAAAGAAAACAAAACAAAAAGAGGAGACTGAAGCAGTATGAACATAGTGCAATTCCATGGTAAATAACAAGGGCAGAATAAACAGGAAATGAGAAAGCTTAAAAAGATAATTGTAGATTTAAAGGGTTTAATGTTGATGTTTTAAATTTTTTTTCTAATATGTACAAATTTGAAATGTTAGTATTTGTGAGCGGAGTTTATAATACCTAAAATAAAGCTGCTGGGGTATCAATGTGTACTATAAAAGCATATCATTAGTCCGGTGAGAAACAAAATAAACTGGATCCTTGTGTCCAGTAATGCTAGATAAGATCCTTCCTCAAATTTATTCCATTTGGTAAAAATGTCTGCAAGATTACTGTAATAATGACACAGTATTAGTGGATGATATTTAGGAATGTGGCATCTGTGTTGAATGTAGGATCTTTGTACAGGCCAAGTGAAGTAAAATACTCTTATACTTTGTGTCTTGTGCAGCATGCTGCTATGTTTTCTGAGTCTCTAACAAATTTCAGTGGCTAAACAAATATTCACAAAAATCCATTTGGTACTATGCAGATGCATAGTACAGGATTTATTTCATTAAATAACATATTGGTTGTAAGTAGTCAAAAAATGGATTTATGGGATGTATCCCTGCCATCTGTAAATTTTGCAGGGTGTCACTTGGCATTTTTGGAAGCTGTAGTACTGTGCAGTGTTCTCTGTTAATTCAGCTTTGACAAAGACTGCTGGCTTTTTCCTAAGGAGTAAGGCTTACTTATGTTTGCAGTGCTTCTATTTTAGTAACTTAATGTAGGAAACTTCATGCATACTGTGATTTGTTTTTCTTTTTTCCTCCTGTCTTTGAAGTACAGCATCAGTAGGGAAAAAATTAGAGTTGCCAGAAAACCCTTAAAAATGACAGTAAAGTTATGAAAGATGTGTCTCAATAATGCTTTTCCAGTTAGGAATGCATGGTCACACAAATAGTTGTGTCATTACTACACTGAATTTCAATGTATGTTTTTATTTGGAAGATGGATGCTTTACTTAAAATTTTTCTTATACTGAAAGCATTTTTACTTGGATCACAGAGTAAGCTTTTTATAGGGAGTTCTATATTACCATAGTATGTTGGCTAAAATCATGGCAGTCCTAAGAAGAACAATGCATAATAGTGGACACTTCTTTGGACCTACTCTTTTTAAGAAAGCACATGGAGGGGATTTTTATCAAACATCTTAAAGTTTGGATTTTGGGGGGTTTTTTTGTTATTTTCATCTTTATGTTCATTGTCAGCTTTCAGTCCTCTCTAATAATTCATCTTTGGCACACATAGAAGTTACTTCAGAACTGCATTGACAGCTGAGATAGAGTCCCTAGCTAATAGACTCTAGCTTCACTTTTCAAGTTATTAAGAGCTACTTATATAAATGTTCTCTACACATTTTTCTGAAAACATGTTTTTCAACAGGATGCATCCTCACTTACACTGCTATAGCTGTTGTTGCATGATAAACAGACAATATCTTCAGGAAATGGGCAGAAGACTTCCATACTTATTTTTGATTTTGCATGTGTGCAGAGAAGACATTACCATCTGTTTGTATTACATTATTCTGTCTGTATGTGTTTCTGTTAGACTGCATTTGATAGTTCCAGAATAGATTACGATCCCATTGTATGTAGCCTTGGCATGTCTGTTCCAAATGACATTTGGTCTCATTAAACAAGACAGATGAGGAGAAGGAGATGTAAAAAAGGTGCTTTAGTGCCACATACAGAATGGGGAATTTCCAGATACTGTATTAACTCCTTGCCTTTTTTTACTGTGTATGTAAAAACACAGTTTCTCCTCTCTGTCCTGCTCCAGAATAATTCAGTGCTTTTAAAATTTCCAATACTGCTATGCTGATAACTAGAAGTGGAAATTTAAGAATTGTGTTTGTGGGAACTCTTGGAAGGTGTTGTGTGAAACTAATTTTTTTTACGACCACTAGGTGGTGCTAGTTCCTTTTTTTATTTTTATCCAAGGATAAGAGAAAATACATACCAGGATCTTGCAGCCAGGATATTATGTTATGGACATGTTTGAAATTCTTTCAGAATAATTAAAGATTTGTATCATTTCCTAAAGCACATTTTTGAAGTTACAGTATGAGACATTTGTTTTAGATTTAGGATGGTATCTCTTAAATATCAGGCGATTGTGTTATTTCCACTAGGTGCTTTCCATTTTAAATTACTGTGATTTGAAGGCCTATATTTGATTGTTGGTTTTGTTGTTTGATTTTTTTTTAAGTACTGCTAGTTCTGAGATTTAATTTTTTACTTCTCTGTTCTCCTGATCATTCATTTTCTTTTTTAAAATTTTTCTCCTGTATTCACAATAAATTATGGTGAAAACTGCTTCTTGGTCTCACAGTACAGTTTATGCTCAGAGAACTATCACAAAGATATTCACCTCTTTAAAGCCTTCCCAACTTCTTTTTAGGAACTTTAGGAGCAGATAAAGATGGGAAAAAGTATTACCTCAAATAATACAGCCAAGAATGCATGAAAGAAAAGTAAATTCATAAATTCCTTATTTTAGATATGTTTTGTTAAGGGTGCTCCCTCAAAGGGGTTCTACTACAGAAATGCAGAAAAAACTGCTTGGACCCATAACATTAGTGCCATTGCAGAACATCCAGCATGTGCATATCTGCAGAAAGTGTGATTTTTGCCACTGTAAGAGGATGATTTGGGAAAAATCCCGTGAAAGAAACAGACACTAGGAAGGACCTTCTCTTTTGGATCTTTTAAGGGTAGAGCTTGTACACACACTCTTTCTCTCTAGCTGGCAGGAGTAAGTTTGTTGAGGTTCTAATGGCCATAGAAGTAGAGGTTTATACTTAAAGACCCTAAATTTTCTTCTAAAATTTCTTCATTAAAAATGTTTTATAACTTAATTCCTTAAACATGTTGCATGTAAGTAATATGAGTGGTGTTGACCTAAGTTTTAACGTGATTTGTTCTTACCTTGCTAATAATTAAAAAAAGAAAAAAGAAAAAAACTTTAAAAAGTGAAATAATTAAAATGAAGCTTTTAAAGTACTGTTTTAATTCTGATAAGTAATAACTGCTACTAAGCAGCAGTTATAAAGTGCATAAAGCATACTAATCGTTTTATCACTAAGAAAATGATCTGTTACAACAGAAGTGCTAAAGGGAGCATAAACTTACTATGGCTCAGTTAATGTGACCTGTATTTGTGAATAAACTTGTGAACTGTACTGTTTGTATATATGATAGAATCAAAATAGAGTAATTTTTAGATCTTATACAGGACTAATGTTAATTGCTAATATAGATATTTTTAAAGCTCAGAGTTTTCCTAGGCCTTGAAAACCAGCAGTTATATAATAATTATAATATATATACAATATATATAAAATATTATTATATGATTGTATAATAATTATTTCATTATTACTTAATTCATCTGAAATCTTTCATTTTCAGGTGGTTTGGAGTCACTGAAAAATCTGCAGCAATTAATTGTGGACCATAATCTGTTAATCAGTACAAAAGGTCTTTGTGAGGTGCCTACTCTCATTCACCTAGACTGCTCTTTTAATCATCTTACACAAGTTGAAGGCATTGAGAATTGTGGCCTGCTTCAAATTCTGAAGTTGCAAGGCAATAACCTCCAGGAGGTAAAAGCTTTGAATTAGTGGCTGTTGTGCATACATACATCTTTGTTAACAGTCATAGTTTTCAGAATGCTGGTCATGTGCTCTTCGTTTGCTGTGGGATGTTTGAAGCTCCTAGGTAGGCTTTTCTTTTTCCCTATTAGAGGGGGATTTTTCAGAGTTACATATGGCTTGCTGTTAAGTATTTTCTTCCTTCTGAGCTGATTCTTTAAGATGTAACAAAACATTGTTATTATTATGTTTAAATAATATTTCAGGCTGACTCAATATATGCTGACCGTCCAAAAGTTGAAGCTTGTACTGCAGCATTTAAAATAGGAAAGTAGTTTGCTAACTGCACACTTAGCCATAATAATGAAAATTATTCTCTGATTTGTATTTATTTTAAATAACTATCTCTTTTCCATTTAGCTTCCATGGCTGGAAGATCATGTTCTCCTAAGAGAACTGTATTTGGATGACAACAGCATTTCTACTATAAGCAGGCTTTCTTTGTATTGGTTGCCTCTATTGCAGATTCTTTTTCTGTCTCAAAATAGGTAAGAAGAGACTTTCCTCCATTTACAAAACTAATATGGAGGAGTTTACTAATATAGCACCTGAAAAGTACAACATATGGTTAAAATAGCACTGCCTTTTACATATACTTTTTGAAAATATGTGGTTGAGAATTAATTATATTGGCTACCTTTAGCTAAGAATATTTGAAACAGCATTAACTCTAAAAAGTAATTTTTTCTGCGAGATGTTATATGAAAATAATTTTTTAGCATTGTGGCATTATTAAAACCATGATTCCTTTAGCAATTGTTTTTTGACTATGTCTGTCAAACTTCATATTTCACAGCTAAATTATTCAAAACAGACTGTGTTAACTGCAACTAGTACAGTTAAAAGATACAAATGAGAATGTTGTTTTGTATTTTACATACATATGTTAATGCCCTCCAAAAGGCATATTTGCTGTAAGTTTTCAGTCTTATTATTTGGCTTGAAAGGCATAAAATAAAAAAAGGGATAAAGAAAAGCAACATAAAACTAAGTCATGCACTTGAATACACCCTAATTAGCTTTCTGTTAATTTTCTAAGCCAGTATCTACAGCTGTAGAGTTAGAATTTTTAGTTCAGGAGTCAGAATTTTTATTTCCCCACTCCTTTTTTCTTGATTTAGATTGTGGTTAAAAAAGAGAAACAATAGTTAAGAATTTACAATGTGTTTGTAGTGAAATGGATTTTAAATTAGTATAAATTGATTATTTTTCTATAATGTGACCATTGCACTTTGAACAAGATTGACCTCAGCTAAATCAATAGAATATACATTATTACACATAATATACAGAATGTACACACTGAACTAATCATTTTTGTGCTAGGAGAGACGTTTTTACTGTGATTCATCTGCCTTTTTTAGGAGATTTATTTGCTTTGAGACTACTCATACCCTCCAAGTGCCTGTTCATGAACTATTAACAGAGTCAAAATGGCCAGCTCACATGTGGATGCCTGTGTTTGAACAGTGAATCCAGTCTTACATAACATTTAGTTCAGTAGAGTAACTGGGAGCCTGTGGGAGAAAAACCCTGTAAGGCTGAGTCCTGTTATTATAAGGAGTGTCCTTCATGAAAAATTAGTATTATTTGACTATATGCAAACTATAGTTTTACATAACTTTTCAGATTGTTTTCATGTCATCTCCTGTGAAGTAGTTTGCATGTAAACTCTTGGATATAAATACAACACCTAGATGTATAAATACTGTTCTTCAAGTTGCTGGGCCTTTAGAGTGTTTTTTGTTCTTTTATTCATTCTTCTGGCATTTAGAGAAAATGCTTCCTGCTTGTGATTAACAAGAGCATTATTTGCTAACTCTTAGGTTATGAATCACATACTTTGATTTAATCCATAGTCTTCTTTTTGTTTGTTTTTTATTTTTTGTTACATGCAGTAGTGCGGTTCCGTCTTCTTGTAGTTTGCTCCTCTTCCTTGGGTTTGGTTTTTTGTTAACAATAAAGTGCAGCATTACTGGGTGTAAGAAAAAGTTTTCAAAGCTGCTTGAAGACCTCATGTGCCTTCTAGAGACTGAACCAACTTAGGATTGTGCTCTCAGACATCTAGGTTGTGAGATACAGCATTTGGTGCACTGAGTTTCTTCTGCTGGATTGTGTGAAAGCACATATTTTTGCATCAGCAAACTGGATGTGCTGAAAATAAACAATTCCCCAAGCAATTCCCTTTCTTTCCTTCCTATATCTATAGCTTATCTCAATTTTTTTTACAAATATGACAAGATAGCCATAGGCATATTAAAAGCCTCAAAATTCCTGGCATTTCAGTAGCCTGCTCTGTTACACTCACTTTCTGTACACTTATAAGCAGCTCCATATGTGTGTGCTATAGCATAAGTAAGTTGATGTTCTATAGAAACAGTGAAAGTAATGGACTAAGCTGTTGAAAGAAAAGCTGTTTCTTTACTTTTATCCTGCAGCTAGTGCAATTTTGTGAGTTTTTTCAAGTGTCCACTGAGTGCCATTTCCTTTTTACTGATTGCAGGAAGCCCGTATAATGGTAATGCTGTGAATCTGTACTCTTTCTAAAAGTGAAGTAATGTGGAAAGAAAATTCTATCACTAATTTAGAGGATATTTTTATTCCTGAGGTGCTTTGTCTGTATTATAAACCAGATATTAGCAAAGATAAACCTCCAAAAATGAATTGCTTTAAACCAACAATCTACCAACAAGGAATTATAACAGGTAGTGCTTACCTTCTTCAAATATAAAAATGGCAGCTATTTCACTACTACTGCATTTCTTAAATATTGTGACTTTCATATACAAAGCATATACTTGGTCAATGTGCAGTTTACCAAAGCCAATAATTAGTATCCTCTTGTCTTGGTTACTGCAGACTTGGGACTGTGAAGGTATGTGCTCTGTTTTATAACAGCTGGAGAACACAGCTGTTAAGTTAGTTTAAAAAAGGCACTTTTTAAATGTTTTTCTGTTGTGGATAAAAATTTAGATGTAGAAGAGAAAAATCTTACCTCTGGGACTGAAACTAATATTTAATATGTGTTAAGAGATCATGTGGCATTTATATTTACATGTAATCCAATTTAATTATGTACTTACTTGTCAAAGACTTTGTTTAAAAGTTTTTACAGTGAGGCCCTAAATCAATCTGCTGTTCAGGTAGCCATTACTTTATTCTTTTTTTTTTTTTTTTTTTTTTCCCCGCAACTTCAAAACAGACAAATCTGTCCCTCTTAAAAATTTCTGCTTTAATATGACCAATTTTTTTTTTTTTTGCTATCTCTTGTTCTTCACTAAGATAACCTAATTGTGATAGATAAGAGTTTAATATTTTTAAAAATGCAGTTATTTGTAAAACCTCTTTTTTTGAGGGGGGAAACTGGTTTTACCAGAACTAAATTCTTTGTGAACATGTTGCTCTCATGGTTTTGTATACTTTTGCAATACTAATACAAACTGTTTCTAAAAGGCTTATAATAGAAATGCTAAGAAGTGAGCTCAATTCTTTCCTAGTATGTATTGTTCTCCCCACTTAAATACATATATTGTCTATGTTTTTAACTTAATTTTTCAGATGTAAGAATTCAACTCACTGTCATCGCAAGCCATCGTGCTTTGAGAATTTGATCCCTGTTTCAGAGTCATCATCATAAATCTGTGTGTCATTTGAAGCTGAAATAAGTCAAGTCATAAAAAATCTGTACTTGCGTAGTGGTTTCTCCCATCCTTACCAGTATAGATTTTTATGACAACTTCCCTGAAATCTTTGTTGATGATAACTTTAAGTATGGGACACCATGGACAATACAGTTGAAGAACTTTCAGCTAGAGTATTCAAAAAAAAAGTGGCTGTCAGATTTCCTGCATGAAATTTTGGTTCCTACTTGTAAATATGGTGACTATTGCAAACTAAAATAATTTTAAAGAACACAAAGGAAATATGGTCTCTACTTAAAGATATAGATTAATATATGTTTATTTTTAATTCTGTTGCCCTCCTTCCCTCTAACCTCATTAACATCAGTGATAATTTTTCTGGGGAAAAAAAGCACATGCACAGCAGGATTTGGGCCATCCTAAGCAGTAACTGCTAGTTGTGATCGGAAAAGCAATCTCCATTTTTACTGATACATACTTGCAACCACTCTAGTCTCTTAAATCTTGTTTTCTGATTCTTGAGTTTCTGTGGCTGTGTCCTGCTCTGCTACATTATTAAATGGGAGCAGAAAGAGGAAGCTATAGCTTGCTTTTTTTCTGTGAATATCTTTTACTTTTGTGTCTTCTTTGTAATTTTATATCTCTCTTATGCCCAAGGCTAATGTGACAAGGTCAAGTAGTATTAAGTTTTCAGTAATGTCCTTTGTCTTTCTGGTTTGAATTTTCTTAGGAAAAAAATTAACAAAGAATGTCAGTAAAGGGAAGGCTATAGAATGACAGGGAAATGTTTTAATTCGCATAATACTGACAGCCGGCAAGGGTACTCCAGTAGACAATTTCTGATTCATCACAGCAAATAATGATAAAAATCCAGAGAGCTCACTCATTATGAATAAAAAACAAATTGTGCTATCTTTCAGCCTGTGTGCAAAGTATGATTTTTTTCCTGGCTATTTCTGAATATGTGAATCTGTAATCTGCATAATTTATACTCAGTCTTTGAAGCCATACCGTTATCAACTAAGATCTGTGATTATATTTTTTATAAGTATTATATTTATGTAATAATTACTAATCATGAGAACCTAAATTGCTGATACTTGTAATACTGTATGTATATGGTATCTACATATAAGTGTATATCTACATATATAAGTACAGTGTCTACACATGTACTATATCTGCAAAAAGGCTTAATACCTTTTTTAGGGTTAATATTTCTTAATATGTATTTAATTCAATGGAAAACAGGTAGAGAGGAAATAGAGCTAAATAGGACTAGAACCAGGACAAGTTAGCCATACTGCTTGATAAAGGAATGGAAGTTTAGTGACACCTAATCAATTGGCATTATATCTATTTCTCTGAATTCGCTATTAAAATAGCATTTTTTCATATACAAATACTTGTTGACTGAATGTGGAAACAATGTTGTGGGGTTTTTTTTTTTCTGTTTCGCATATGATCAAAATTTGAAAAGTATTAAAGAATATAGAACCAACATTTTGCCCAGAGTTAAATTCAGCTGTCCTTCGGTTGTAATGCCTGTCCTGGAAACACAGCACAGTCACACATTTCAGCAACAAATAAGCATTTTTGATTTTAACTGGCTGTAAGTTTGTGGAGTGAGTGGATTTTGATTTTTTGCACAATCATGTTTCTGACCATAAGAATTCTGCTTTACAGCTTTCCAAGCCTTAACTTTCAGTAAATACTGTTTTGCATTAAAATTAGCAGTCACAAAGTGACTACACACATTGCTATCAGTGTTACCATTCTTGCATTGTGCTTAAGCCTTTTCCTTATTGGGATGAAACAAGTTATGCTAGCATATTTTTTTCTTTTTAAGATACAGTTGGTTAAGAATGTGCTTTTACATAAATCTTTTAATTTTAGTTTTTGTCAGGACTAGGAAAGTGATTCCCCCTGAACTGGTGAGGCCACACCTTGAATACTGTGTTCGGGTTTGGGCTCCTCACTACAAGAAAGTGCTGGAGCAAAGAAAAGCATGGAAACTTTTGAAGGTTCTAGAGTACAAGTCATAGAATCATCATAGTATCATAGAATAATTTGGATTGGAAAGGACCTTAAAGAATTTAAGCAGTGAAGGTCTGTAGCAGTACCTGCTCTTATGAGGAGAGGCTAAAGCAATTGGGATTGTTTAGTCTGGAGCAAAGGGGTCTGAGGGGAGACTTTATTGCTCCCTACACCTACATGAAAGGAGGTTGTAGTAAGGTGAGGTTTGGTCACTTCTCACAGGTTAGAGGTGAAAGAGAAAAAGGACTTGGTGTGCACCAGGGAAGGTTCAGATTGGATATGAAAAATCTCTTTACCAAATGGGTTGTCAAGCACTGAAACAGGCTGCCCAGAGAAGTGGTGGAGTCACCATCCTTGGAGGTATTTAAAAGATGTGTAGATTTAGTGCTTAGGTACATGCTTTAGTGTAAGACTGGGCAGAGTTAGGGTAATGTTTGGACTCAGTTATCTTAAAGATCTTTTTCTACCTTATTGATTCTGTGATTCTAATCTAGAAGGTAATATTGTAAAAAATATTCAACATTTATTCTTAATTGCACTGAATCAAACTTCTAAGTAAAAAACTTGAATAACAATAGACACAAATGTTTTAATAGCAATGGTAATACACATCTTACCATTGAAATAATTTATTTATACAATATCAACCCAATTTCCTTGCATTTACACTTAAAACTACAAATAAGAATACTGTCATAGCTCTACTACTGCGTTGCTGCTTTACTGCACACAAAGAGTTCTGACAGATGAGAAAAGCAATTCCATAACTGTCTGTATAATAGTCATCTATTTTTCAGTGTCTTACAGAAGCAGTAAGACAGAGGAAACAATAAAAATACATTACAGGACAGTGCAGCCTTGACCTGTTAAGAAATATAACTGTGACAATGATTACATTAGTTTTAGGATCTAGGAAGTAATATGCTGAGTGGAGAAGAGAAACAAACTGACAAGAATTTTGAGCAATAAGAAGTGAAGGAAGAGGAAGGAGGAACACCAGTTTTTATTTCTTCTGAATCGGGAGCTTCTGTTAGTATTCCAGTTGCGGTGTCTACAGAAAAGCTTATTGAGCTGTATACATTTTACAAGACTTCAGATCCTCAGCATTAAGTGCAAGAAACAGACTGTGAAATATTTACCAGGGAAACCACAACATCAATGAGTAAATACTAGAAAGTGAGCTACTGAGCAGACTTCCAAGTTGAAATTCACAGAACTTGGTCTAGCACCTTGGATAGCTAAATGAGCATTCACTTATATAAATAAGTAAACTGTCCTAATTATATAAGATTCTGATGCCTTTCTGTTTATGAACTGCTATTTTATTTAATACAAAAAAATCCAAACGCTCTTCTGTTTTGTTCTTAGATTAACTGAGCTTGTGCCTTTAAATTCATTTGTATCTTTGGAAAAGCTGGATATCAAAAATAACTGTTTGTCTGGTGAGTTCTATAAAAAACATAAAGCCCCATCCAAACAAGAGCTTCTTAATTAAATTATAAAGTTATTTGAATTTGATTCTTCCCATTTATTTATGACATATTTATTCAGAAACTTAAAAATAATTTCCAAACGTAGTAGATTCAGTAGATATTAATTATATCTATTATATACTATATAGGTGGTAGAACAGCTTGTAGGACTTCATTATTTGGTACATTTTACTTTCATGCAAGATTTTTTAGGAATAATACGTTCTGCATTCAAATTCATATCTAATTTCCTTTCCTATTACACTGCAGACCTTAAAGGTGTCACTGCATGGTTAAGTGGCTGTCATAAACTAAGGGAGTTGTCCCTCAATGGAAATCCTTTTCTTCAAGAAAAAAATTGGAGGTAAGAAAGTAAATTAATTTGCTTACATTAGAAGATTTTTGCACAAATTTTTGATTAGTGTTCCAGTGAGAAAAAGGCAAAAACCAACTTGTTTGAAACGTTTAGTTGGAAGTGTTTGAGAAGTTTAAAAGATAGCTCTACAAATACATTCTTGGTTTGTTGTTTTTTTAGAATGAACAGACTGACTTTTACACCTATGGTTCCTGTTTTGTGAATAAAATGCAGGGACTGTGACAATAGTTTAATTTCCCATTAGCATTGTCTTAGTTTCCATGATTTTATAGAATTAACTATTATTTCATTTGTAACCTAGAAGGGAAGAGCTTTCTGAATTCCAATTTAAATATAAGAACTGACACTTTAGACAAGATCAGTTTATCTAAAGGATTTAAAGTGTTGGATGCTATAAAATATGGATTTGCTGAATACAGCATTGACTGTAACTTCAGGCAATATGTTCCAGTGAACTTTATGTAACCCCTTGATACCAACAAAGGAATTAGTTGTAAAATATTCTAATCGGTTTTGTACTTTCATGTCCAGCCAGTGGTAACACCAACAAAAGTGAAGTAGTAAGAAATAGGTTTTTAAAAATTAAACCCTGGGATCATTCTGAGCACTCCTAGGGGAATGTGTTTCAGTGCTGTAATGATTAATAGAGCCTCTTAAGTGACAGAGTATTCACCAGGAAGTTTTCACTAGATGAAATATTGACTCAGCCTTTCACCAGGAGAAACCCAGCTGGAAAAACTAGTGTTGAGATCCCATAGCTCTAAGACACAATACTTCCAGCATCAATTAACTTGGATATGGCACTTTTTTAACCTATCATTATTCCATATCAGCTTTGGTAATTTCTCTTTATGTGTTCAGAGACTGTCTATCTAAACTGATCATTTTATTTCAAATGTATTTCAGACAGTGTTATTCTTACACTAAGGAGCAGTAGATAAGAAATATTTATATTTGCCAAAACCTAATTCTACTGAGCTATATTTTGGAATATTCTAACCCAGTTATAGAAACCTTCTCTGGTTTTAAACTGTATATTGTCTGAACAGATAAATAAACCTTTACCTTCACAGGGAATAGTCAGAGTTCTAATATTTTGAAAAAGGTATTATCTTTTTTTAGGAGTAAGCAGACTTACAGGTTACAGTAGTTGCTCTTTTAAGAGTTCTTAGATGTTACTTCAAGCTGACTTAATAAAAATACTGGGTGTTGATGTATTAATTTAGATAACTGCAGTCTTGAAACTTTCAACAGATTTGGTGTGGTATAAGCAATACCTGAAAAAAGGTTGCAGTACTAGTTTATATTTCACAGTAACCTAGAGGAGAGAGGATTCCAGATAAAATTAGTCGATAAGTAGATAGTAGATAAGTTTCTCATACATATTTTTTCTTATATCAGTGGCCCCAGCTGATCCTTTTCATAGCAAGGAACGATCATCTCTGCTCTCATCTCTTCCACTGACCCATGTTCAATACTTCAAAGCTGGATTTTTTTCCCTGTCAGTCATACTGTTTATCATATTGGTTTACGTGATACAAGCAAATGGTAAAAGAAGCAGACCGACAATGTTTAGTATTGTATACAGTTTTTAAATCTAAACCTTTCAATATGTCAACAAAATTAGCACTATATCTTAATCTATGACTTAGTTTGCTGTGTTGGCTGCTAATCAAATGCATTAAAGGTACCTATGCACATGAGTGACAAATTTCCCTGTTATTGTAGCTCTAGTGAACTGAGAACATTGTCATTAACTTCTCTGGGGTCAGTATTTCAGCAGTGGCCTTCATGCAGACAAAGTAATAAGAAATCTTGCCAAGTTCTGTGGTTTACTAATGATAAATTTTTAGATACTATATTAACATATGAAGTAAGAACAAATATATACAAATAATTAGAGAAATATAATCATTTTTGTCTTATATGGTTGTATTAATAAAATGAGAGTTTTAGAATTAGCATAAAACTGAGTAAACTTTTTCTTTTCTAAGGCCTTCTTTGTCTAAGGTCCTCCCCAATTTACAGTTTCTTGATGGCAGAATCTACAGCTGTCATACTTTACCCACAATGGAAAGAATCAAAGGATCAGAATCAAAAACTTTTCTGGAACTTTATCAAGTTCAAATTAAAGAAAATGGTCTGCTGAAAGAAAAGGCCATTGAATTGGGGTATGTATTTATGTGAATATAAATTGTATTAAAAAATATTACATTTTCATGTATTTTTAGTGTAACTGCTGGTGCCTTACTAATTTTACATAGGTTTGTTTTTTTTTTTATTGGAAACATATTACATTAAGAAAGGTTGGAATAATGTATTTCAGTGCAAAGATCATTTAAGAGATATATTAAGATATGTGGGCCTTGACTTTTGTTTGTTTAAGTTTGAGAAAATGGGGTTCAAAGTTAAGTGCTGTGCAGCAATAACAGCTTAAATCCTGGAAGTGGTGTAACCATATTAACTTAATTCCTAGCTTTAGAATAATCAAGCTAAATATCGGTGCAGTATGCTCTAAATTTTTCCTGCATTTGTTTTCCATGTTTGTATTATTGTATTATATGTTTGTATTATTCATGCTGTAAATGACTGAAAACATATGACCTCTTTTCTCTTAAAGTAATGCATCAAATGCCTCTGTTTCCAGGTCTTTGGTTTTGTCATACTTACTACCTTTATCATTAGTAGCATGGTCAGTTGTCCAATGATACCAGCTTAGGCATTCCAAGTGGGAATTTATCATTTATACCTGCTATTTTTTCATTACCTTTCGATATCTAAATAACTCAAATTTCTCATGTTTTCACACTTGGAATTATGGCATATTTTCATCTTTCTTAGTTCTTTTTAATTTCCTAGCATGTTCATAATATCCTTGTAGTCCATTTAGTATCTAACTTGTCTGCTGCTGGTTGGAAAAATAGTTTCTTTGATCCTGACAGGTACTGAGCAGTATCCCAGAACAGATGAAGCATGTGATGTTTGACTGTACTTCAGTTTGAACTTCTCCTTGTGTATATTTTTGGTTCAGGAAAAGTACACACGTTTTTTTCAGAACCTGTCTATTTAGCATTTACATGTAAACCTGTATATCCATGGTGTCTTTTTACTTCCTAAATGGTTTGATGTATTACTTTGATGTATTATTGGTGGTTACTAGGCTGAAATAAAAACTTGATAGCTCAAAAACGAGATCTGTTCAAAAAGATGTTTGTATTAAGAATTAGATTGAAAGAAATTTGAGATAAATTATAAAGTTTAGTTTTCTATGCCAGATGTAATGTCTAGATGGTTCCCGGAACTCATATGTTTCTCCATTAAACCTTCAAGATATGTCCTCACTGCTGTGATTTTTGGATTCTGGCTTGCAGGTGGGAAGCTTATACTTCCTAATAGATATAACATTTTGAAGTAGTATTCTTTCCTTTCTGTTTCTTAAAAGGAAAAACGAAGAGGCAAAAAAGTATTCCTCTTCCTTTATGATAGAGAAAATTCTTTTGTCTGAGATTTAGGATCTATTTCATCAGTCTGTAAATATGCAATGACTTGTGAGAGAACTGTAGTAGAACCTAAAGACCTAACTCGTAAATTTCTGCAAGGTGGTAAAAAATGGGACGGAAAAGTTATATTAAAAAAATTTAATGGTTTATTTAACCATTGTCTGCCTGAATGGACAACTAGACTGGTAAGAAATTTTGAGTAATCAGTCTCAGACCATCCATTAGCTATTAATAGTTAATGTCTCGTGCTACTTTCCGGAAGCTGACTTACCTTCTAACGTCTCCATCAAAGAGCTGGAGATGGAGTGCACGTTTACCAGGATTCTAGAAGCAAGAAATACATGTTGACTGAGATGTAGACAATTTAATTAAAGTGAAGGAAAGGGGAAGGAAATAAAGAAATAGAAAGCAATCAAGTTATGCAAAGCATTCACTCACTACCTTCCACCAGCATACACCAAACTTTCTCTGAGCAATAGCTACCTTGGAAAGACTCCCCACCAAGCTTTGTTGCTGACCATGATGTTATATGGTGTGCAATATAGTTTCGGTCAGTTCAGGTGAGCTGTCTCTGCTGTGCCACTTTCCTTCTCCCAGCCTACCAGCTGAGTATGACAGAGAAGGTCTTGACTCTGTCCAAGGACTGTTCATCAAAACATTAGTGTTTTATCAAGTGTTTTATTAGTTTCAGTTATAAATCTAAAACACAGCACTATACAGGCAAGTATAATGAAAATTAACTCCATCCCAGACAAACCTAATACATCTGGGTATAAGAAAAAAACCATTTCACTCTTAGGACAGTGATGAATTGCAACAGGTTTGCCCAGAGAGTCTGTAAAGTGTCAGTTCTTGAAGATTTTCAAGACCTGACTGGGTAAAACTTTGAGCAACCTGGTCTGATCTCAGATGTAACCAGGCTTTGAAGCAGCAAGTTAGACTAGAGACTTCCTGAGTTTCCTTCAAATGAAAATTTTTCTATGATTCCATGTAAATTTTATGTGAAAGAGCTTGCATGTGTTTAAAAAGAACAATAGTGGAAAGAAGTTAGTATATAAACATATTTCCTGAATGTATGGTTTGGGTGGGGAAGAGGAGACAGGGAGGGTTGTGGGTTTTGAGATTTCATTTACCATCTTCTAAACAGGTATCCTTGACGTAGTTGAAGCATTTTGTATCAAATTTAGTCTTAAAATGAATGTATTGTTTGTTAAACCCCTCTGTTTTATTTTTACTAAAAGAACAATTTATGGGTGGGTTGAAAATCATTGAAAACTGAAGTTCATAAAAGGGACTCTAAACAATTTGTTTCTATACATGCCTTAACAGCATACTTATTGTATGTACAAACTGCAATACTTTGAATTAATGTGACGTTGCTAAAGAACAGGCCAACAACAGAGCAAACTTCTGTTTCACATCTTGCTAAGTTATGAGACCCTATAGGTGTGACCCCAAGTATGTAAGCTGCCAAAAGCAATCACTGCTTGCTTCTCTAATCTATGTTTCATACACCACTGTTGCTCAGTTAAATTGTCTGTGCTGTTTCTATGAGAAACTTTACTCTACCTGCCATGGTTAAGATTGAAACATTTTAAAGTTAAATTTCTTTACTGTAATAAATGCTTTCTGTCACATACTTTAGATGTCTTGTAGTCAGTAATCATATAAAAATTAATTGCAATGGCTGTTGTAGTTTGCTGTCGGTCATCAGATAGGCAGATGTCTGGCTAGCAGAACTTGAATTTTGTAAATAATGTATATTCAATACAGTAAAAATGACAAGCATTTCCTAAGTGGTAGTTGGAGAGAATAAGTAACCAGTGATTTCTTTCATCTATAAGGGATTTCTGTAACTTTCAGCTGAAAATCAGTAATGAAATTTCTCCAAAGACAAATTAGATTTTGTAGCAATACTACAAACAAAAGTTCTTTTAAAATGGGAGTGTGTTGTTTGAATTTTCCATATATCAGAATTATAAAAATCACGGTAGAGACGCAAAAGGAAAGAGATTATGTTAAGCAAAATTTTAATGAATACACAAGATAGCACAAAAAGGGGTAGAATGTTGTTTATGATTTAGATACAGTTCCAGGTGGAAACTGCCATTCCTGATAAGAATCGATTTGTTTGTCCATTGTTCCTTTTGCCTCTGAGAGGTTTGTTCTTCTGACTTTTCCATGTATTTTTCACTGTCTTGTTCTGACAAAATTATGCTATTTGAATAACCTGGAAGTAATTTCAGATGCAATCACAGTAGGAAATTCTGTACTGAATGTGTCATCTCTGTAAGCAAGTTTCCACTGCCACCTTAAACTTTTAAACTGGCAACATTCAGCTGATTTAAACTGCACCGAAGGGCCTTTAAGAATGAGTAAGTTGTCCTTTCCCATATTTGTTAACTGAGCCTGTGTATGGGTCTTCCCCATGTCCTAGGTGGTGTTAGTGGGGGTTTGCTACTCCTCTCCCCTGGGCTTTCCTCCTCCCTGCATGTGAAACTAAGCAGGGATTGGTCTAAATTTACCAATGAGTCAGTGATGGATACTCTTGATGGACTGATGTTAGGTCTGCAGTTGTAGCAGTCATTAATAAATGCACAACTTGACTTTCCAAATAGATTAAAACCCTATTCTAGTGTTTTTATTTTTCCTCATAGTCCCTGGAAAAATAATAGCATAAATTGAGAGGTATCTTTTTGGTTAGAAAGCTACAGGTAGCTCTGTGCTCTTTGCATTTATTTGTGACATTAACAACTTGGTCTCTTCAAGCACATTTCTGTGAAAGACCCATCCCTTCCTCCTCTGGCTTTTACCCTTTATGCCTTTCTTCCACTGCAAAAACATCCTCTGTGGCTATCCTAAAATTTACATGTGGCATAAATTGCTTTCACTTGTTAAAGCTGTGGGTAGCCACTGAACATAACTGAATGTGCTGGTCCAAGATGGAAACCATATAAACTTTTCTCTAGCAAGACTACTGTATTCATCTACATTTCATCACATACTAAGCACCTGGGCAGTATGGTTACTGGGACTTCCATCAGGATAATCCCATTACTTGTTTAGTCTAGGTACCAATTTATGCTTAAAAGCTTGGTTGTATCTCAACCAAGAAGCAATTCCAGAAGAGTTAATGTGACTAGACTCCTTGACCTCTAGTGCCAAAAATGTCTGAAAGGCAAACAACCAATTTACGTTGTCTGAAAAGGAAATGTTGTGATATCAGAAGTCTTATTTCTTACTTTTCCATTTTCTGTCTTATTTCTTGTCTTCTGAGTTTCATCATATGTATTTTTTTTCCATTAAAGAAGTAAATCTATTCTGTGTATTTTCCATTATAGCAGCTCCCAGTCTGTGGTTTGAATAAGTGGTCTTCAGCATACCTCTGGTATTAAGAATAAAGTTCTTTTGAAAGACCAAGCAAGCTGCAGTGCATCAATAGGATAGCTCTACTCCAAGTATATGTAGTTGGTTTTTTTCTCCAGAGATTCCTGAAATCCCTGCTCTTTCAGGGGAACCACCAAGCTGACCACCATCTAGTACTCAGGCCCTATTTTAGTATTTGTTGTTTGTGCTTCCAAGCTTCGCCTTTGGAGAAGAACCCTCAATACAGTTACCAAATCATTTCATTCCACGTAATTTTCTGACATGTCATGGCAGCTTCCTTTGTAGTTTCTTGATGCTTAGGTATGTCTGACTGCCTAAAAAGAAAGCTACTGATGCACAAAGGGCAGCATAAAAATCCTACAAAATGAGAGTATAGTTGTGACTTTCTAGAATATGTGTCAGCAGGGAGAATGGGAGCATGTCCATAGTGGCAAGAGTGTATTTTGCAACCTCTCTTGCACTGAACCATTTCTGCTTGCCACTTCCATATCCATGGAAGGATGAAGCAGCTGCTCAATATGCATCTGCACCTGTCAAAGGAGTGGATGCACAAGTATCCATCCTACTCTGTTCACAGTAATCTTGTTTTGGTTTTTTTGTGTATCTCTGTTTTTGAGAATGAACAGTTACACTCATGATTTATTTTTCATAGGTATGTTTCTTTTACCGAATATATAAAACTTTGGTTTTTTTCACAATATTTTAATCCTCAAACAAACAAAACTAAAACTAAAGGGGGAAAAAAAAGGCATGAACGATTTTTTTTCCTTTGTCCATCTTCTCGGCATAATATGTTTTGTGAAACTTTGGTAATGAGCTTTTACCAAATTTATCTTCTTAAATACTTTAAATTATTTAAGTGCTTAACTACAGTATTTGATGCTTTAAAGTATTTTACATTGGAAAAAAAATTACTATTTTTACTGTGCAGTAGGAGACAGCTAAAATTTGTTAGATCCTTGACAAACTTAATTAGCAGGAGTAGAAGTTGCATAATGGGCAGTCAAATGTACAGCTAATGCACACTGAGTTATATAAACAGACTGCATGGATTTGCCTTCCAACTTAGCCATTCGTATTTTGTCCAATATCACTGAGGTTTTCTAGCAGAGGAAGAGTTGGAATCTTTTTTGGAATCTTGTAAAACAGGTTTTACAAGAGCATGCAAATTATATGTTCTTATAGATTGAAAAAGGCCTTAGTTGAACTTTAGGAGAGAAAATAGTTATATAGTTGAAGTGTCTTTTTGTAATAAAGCCTTATAAAAGGTTAACTTTTCAAGAATGATAAATTGGAAAATTCTGTTATTCAATTGTTATCTTTGGACTTGATTTTTCCAGACTCCCTAAGGAAGGGATCTTATGTCTGTACTTTTTGAACTGCTCACTTTGTGCTTCTCTGAAAATAACTCCACAATACAAATCTCTGCATCTGTCTATGCTATCAAAGCGAAATTTAATTTGATAAGTACCTGATACCTACAATGGACAAACTCTGTCCAAATACAGCCAGCCTTCTGAATCTGTAATGGTTAGTTCATATTTACTCTTGCTTGTCTTCATCATTTAGACAGTGTAACACAAAGAACTTTGTAGATTGATGTTTCTTTGGTATACTACCTTCCCTGTGTTGATAAAAATACTGATCAAATCTAAGTTTGGGATTTGTTGCTATAGTTCTAATAAAAATTTTAAAATTACTGTTACTTTTGTATGAGCTTTGATACTTTCCAGGTAAAATTGGATTATTACAGCTGTTACAAGATTTATAATAAAATTGCCTCTACTTTGTATGCCTCTAACCACACAGAAGATTAATAGTGAAATGTATGCTCTAGTGCCCATTTTGAACAAAGTGAAACAATAAAAAAAAAGTAAAATCTAATCTAATATATATTTTACAAATACTGAAACTTCTTTTCAGTCGGAGTGGTTACTCTTCACTGTAAGAGTATGGAAACATAAGGATACTTGACAATACAGAAAATGTAAAAGTTAATAGGGGGAATATATTTTTTAAAGGATTCATACAGTCTGAAACACACGTAAAAACATTTTTGTCTTTTTTTCAGAATTCCCTCTTCCATTGATTCTGCAGAGGGACAATGCTGGTATTTTAATCAGTTGATGAAACTTAGTATTAAACATCGATACGCACACGAGTATGGTGAACTAGACATTACTGACAGAGATGGTCCAGAAGCACTGCAAAATCATTTAAAACAAACATCCACTGGCTGCCTACAGGAAAATAACCTCTTAATCATGGGTGTGACAGAAAATAAACAGGTCTTGTTGGATCCTTCTGAAAGATGGATTACTACTGGCCGTATTCAGGCCACATGCACTAACTCCTCCATACCTGTGCACCAAAAGGAAAATAAGGAAGATCAGAGAGTGCAACAGAAGAGCACTGCATCTTGTATTAGTTACAATGAGGAGAGCAAAGTCAACAATAACATGTCAGCCCAATTCACGTTGCAACAGTCAGTGATAGCAGCAAGTAATATGGGAAAAGATATTCAGCATTTTGAGAATAGTACAGAAAGGTAAGACAGATGTCAGGTGGCTTTCAAATAAATTATATGGATAAGCAATGGGAGGCAGGACTTGTTTAAAACAGAGGCACAGAACATGTAGTAAGAAAACAGTATTTTTAAGCTTATTAGGCAACTAGTTATTTTTAAGGTGATGTACACTAGATTTCAATATTAAAAACAATCCTTTGTGCTCTTCTGCCAGTTAACATATTAGACTATAAATATGTATATACTTAAAATAATTTTAAAATACTGTACAGAGATTTTGGAAACTTTCTCTAAGTTTCTCTTCTAGCTTTTCCTTTTTTTTTTTTTTTTTTTTTTTTTTTTTTTTTTTTTTTTTTTTCCCCGCAATAAATTTATGACACCAATTCAGAGACACCTACATTGTTAGAGGTTTGCAGGACTTTAGGGCACTTTAAACTGCAAACTAGTGGAAGGCTTTTTTGCTGCTACTCATTAGACATTCATGATTCATCTGTATAGAGTTTACAGTCAGTATCATTTAGAAGGCAAGAGGGAGAAGTTGCTTAAATCTACCATCCTGCTCCCTTGACCTTAGGCCAGTTTCCTGCTGTTGTGATGACTGAAGAGCTAACAGCCTGCCCTGCCCTTGGTACTCCTCCAACATGCCCTAACCTGCTCCTTAAAAACAGAGGCAGGGGTGAGGGGCAGGTTCAACTTATGTGCCCCCAAAAATTCTCCCACATGAAACAGGACATTTTGTTACCTCTTTGGAATGCATTTGCTGCTGGTTTGTATGGTTCTGGATATACAGTCACGGAAAACAGAAGCTGAAAATTTTGCTCTTAAGGTATGAAATCTTAGTTAGGATTTCATAAGAATTCAGTTTCAAAAATACATGTCTTGAGAAGATTATGAAGAGCAAGTATGGAAACTGCATCTTCCTGCTCTTTATACCGTAGTGCTTGGTAGGTACTTAACACACTAATAATTTGTCATAAAATTTATTATTCAGGAAGACCATAGAATTCATCATTGCCTCTGAGGGAGTTGAAACTAAGAGTATAGAAGTGTATTATGAAAGATAAGTAATTCAAATAAATGTTTTTGAAAAAGTCCTTTTAAATTTTTTACTTCAGATTTTAAATGCATTCTGTAAGTCTGCTGTTGGACAGTTCTCTTGAGCACAGAATACAAATTGTTGGTGGGATTTTCTTGTTTGAATTTTAACCTAGCTACTGATTTTTATAGATGCAGATCTTAATTATAAACCATGGGTTGAATCTTAATAAACACATTTTAGGAAAAAAAATTTCCAACTTAATCTCTGAAGTGTGTTTTTCTGCTGAAAAGTACTCCTCTATTTAAACAGATAAATTGCACAAGGAAAGAAAATATGTAAAGATTGGGGGAAATAATAGATGTCTTTTCTTAAACAAGCTATCCAATTGAAATGAAAATTCTGTGGAGAAAATGATTCCAAGATAGTAAAGTCATAATGTGGAACTGCTTCTAAACTTCTATCTATCAGTATAAATTAATTGAACATATATTTAGAACGTTCAACCACTGAAGAAGTCTAAGTAGCCTATAGTCAGTACTTGTCAAGCACAGAACAAATTAGAGAATGTACACATGTAAATACTGGTCAGTAGTGTTAAAATTAAGGCAAAAGATGAAATTGCATTTTCTCATTTTTTCCTGTCTGCTCCATTAGAGATATTTGTGTCATGCAGTTTTCAGCATTTAGTTCTCCTTATTTTATTTTTTTTCTACATGGACAGTGGAGATAAGCAGACCCCTCCAATAGTTTATACAGTGATTGTTAGACCACTTGCACTCCTAATCCTTCTTTTGAGAATGCTTTTCCTCTTCAGTGAATATGTAAGAGCCCACCAGAGATTAGTCCTCTTAGATAACTGCATTTCCAAAGTTATGTGACATGAATCTCCTCCAGTCTCTCTTAAAATACATCACATCACATCTGCATTGTAATTTCTTTACAGTTTAATGGCAGAGCCTTCCATTTGTCTCGATGTGTAGTGCTGTGCTCTATGGTTATAGTTTGGCAGCTTTGATAATCCAGTTGTACTGGTAAGGCCATTAAAGTATTTATTTCTCAAAAAGGCTACATATGGCAGCATCAGTGATCCAGTCCCTTTGGCGGCAGTACCGTGCTGGGAAGAAAACTGACTGCACCAAAACAGAGAATCATCAGTTTCTAGAAGCTTCGAAACAGAAGCATGAAGCTGCCACAACAATCCAGGTTGGTTTATGATAGTTTCTTTACTTATTTTGCAGATTTAATGAGAAGAAAATCTTACCAGTTTTGCATACTTGTGATTTTCTATCTTTTTTTTTTTTTATTTATAATTCTGTTAATAGTTTCATAATTAAACTTTTTTTATTCAACAATGTAAGGCTGAAGCTTAGAAAGAGAGCCTTCTTTACAAAAAGCTTTATAGCAGCATACAATTATTTCCCCTTTTCTTCACAAAATATTTCACGGAGTTAGTTCTGCTTGATTTAGTTCCAATTTTATGTTTAGATTACATAATGCTAATGTTCTTGCTGGCATATATCTATTATACTGTTAGATGCTGAATGTTTAGTACATCATAGAATCTTAAATTAGATTGGTTTGGTATGGACCTTAAAGATCACATAGTGCCCCCTTCATCGGCAAGGACATCTCCCCCAACTAACTACTCTTCCCATCTCTTCAGTCCTACTGATCTGTCTCTCTCTGTCTGTCTCAAAGGATTGTCCATGTCTGTACTGGTACTGGGAGCAGAGCATGGCCCAGGCTCTCATATGGCAGATAGTGAGCTAGCAGTGAAACACAATGTATTACTGTGAGCAAGAACTGAAGTCCATAGTTTGCTTAACAGATGTGGTATTCACCTGACAAGTTACCAGGATTCATGGGATTTTTTGTGTTTTTAAAGCGAATGGACCCTGTGTTGATTTCAGATTTCAAGTTAACTTAAAAACAGTATTTTAAGTCTTACATAAAAATGCCAAAGTGATTTTGGAGCCCAAGTTCCATTTTCCAGCCGATAACAAATGGCAAGTGGCAAAATGTTTAGTAAATGTGCATACTAAAACCAGGAAAAGTACAGAATCGTATTACAGCAGTCAGTTATCTAGGAAGTTGAGATAAAATTCTTTTCTGGAGTACAGTGAGCAGCTAGTATATTAAAAATTGAGCTCTGTAAACAAGTTTGATCCATTTTTGTTCCTACATATTTGGCCTCTACTGTATGTTAAGGTGATGAGTTTCACAAATGCATGTAGTAATTAAAATACTCTTTTTTCCAAACCTGGTGTTTCCCACATTAATTATGAAAATAGTCTTTCAATATTTATTTTCTGTGTATTTTATGTATTTTTAGAACTCTTGTATATCTATCTTGATATTTACTGTTGTAAATAAAAGTTTAGTACATTTAGTCTCTTTTCACTTTAGTCTGTACTTTTATCTTTTCGTCCTTCTCTGAACCTTTACTTCTCTTTACTTTCTCTTATAACCTTTTTTAAAGAAGTGCTTAGAATGCATTTCCGTAGGCAGATATATCACAAATTTGTCCAGTAAGGAAATTTTAATCTCGTTTCTTAAAAACTATTAGCATATAATTGTTATTTTTGACCATAACTGAGCACCAACTTGGTGCTTTTATAGATCAACATGTGTTAAGAACTACCTTGCATTTGATAGTTCTGCATACACCCATGGGATTACTTTTCTCCTTCTGTAAAAACTATTGGTATTTTTGGATTTTTTTTTTTTTTTTTTTTTTTTTTGCATGGCATTTTAAGTGCTTAGGGCGTCTTGAACTCTAGTGATGTCAAATACTTGTGTTGGGGGAAACTGCTGTCCAGAATTTAATTTTCTTAATTCCATCTATGTAATTTTGATCTCTGAAGTGTTTTCCTGCATCTGATTCTACTACTTTGGCGCATGGTTCCGACACTCTTCCTTTTTTTTAGCATTAAATTCCTAATATGCTCCTTTTCCTTAGATATGATTATGCCTACTGGTAATATTTTTTTAAAAAATAAAGATCTTAGACAGTTAAGAAAGAGTAACTGACCTAGGTCAATTGCATGAGATGTCTCCAAGAATTGCTACTTGTAAACTGTAAGACATTTCGTACAAGTGTATTTTTATTCTCAGTAATTTGAAAGCTGACACTAAGTTTTTTCTTATGTAGTCTTTTCTTTCAGTTTATAATAGTCCCTGAAGGAATTGTCAAATAATTAATTAGTTGACCCAGGTTTGTAGTTGAGGGAGTTTTAGGATTCCTTTCTGCTTACTTGTGGAGAGCCTCTTGAGTACTCTAAGCTTTAGACATGTGCTGGCATTTAATTTGTCTTGTAGTTTTAAATGTCACATAAAGTTCAAAAAACAGATCATTGAGCTATTAAACCAGGGCCCAAGATGTTTTATCTTCCTAATGGGATAACGTAGAGAATCTGGATTTGGGTTTGATCTATGACTTGGTATAACATGCTTTAAATTTTTTGTTTAGGCATTTTGGAAGGGTTTTCTTTTGCGAAAGAAACTGGCCAGTGCTCTTGCAGCCGTTAAAAGTGATGAAGTGGATGATGATTATGAAGAAATAAATGTGGATGATTTCATGCTTTCTGAAGTAAGCACAGTCATTAGCATAAAAGCTTAACATTAAAAACAATATTCTTAAGTAATCATGTAGGTGTTGGAAATAAAATAAATTGAAAAGACTAACAGGGCTAGAATTAATGTGTTGGATGTCCAGAAATAAAGAAGCATTTGATGTATATATATGTATACATATACATATATATATATATAAAAAATTAAAATTTACATGTGCTTATGTACTTGTCATGGATTAATTGCTTCCTACTCTTTGAGATGCTCTGGTAATTACTATGCTGTTAATGTCACACACTCCACAGAACCTTATATATGTATACAACTGAAGGCTAATCAAATATAAGAAGGAAACAACTACTTTTGTAGTAGTAAAAAGAATGTGCACCCAAAACCAGAGCTGAGGCAAACATATTAGCTTTTGTTTTATCTTCTAGGTAAAGTGCTAGAAAGATCACGAGTCTGAATACAGAGGTAAATGATGAAAAAAGCATAGTGAAATCAGAAAAAACATGAAATACTTAAAAGATCTGTGATGCACAAAATCCATAAATTATTACTAGTCATTTTTACAAGCCTGACAGAGTTAATAATGTCCTTTCAGTTAATAGGACTGAAATGGTTTCAGGAGTTTTCATTCCAAGGAATAGAAGCTGGCTCTAGAGGAATTTGAAGAATAACATCACATTCTAAACTGAATTTAGTGATAGATAAGTAAAAAATAAAAACATCTACAGGATCAATATTGTCACTGAGCAAACAAGGAAAATAATCTTTAAACTGATTTTATTTTTTGTAATCTTGAAGAACAGACTTACCTATGTAGTTGTCTGGAGCACTGCTTTCTTTAATTGTTCACATTTGACTGCTGCACTTTTTTTTTTTCTTTTTTCTTTTTTTTTTAACATTTTCAGGCAAAGGAAACAAAACTGGTAGCAATGTGGACATTTGAGACCTAAGAGGGTACAACTGAGGGTTCTTTTCATTAACTCTTATCTCTGATTATGTTTATTTAGCTGCTGCACCTCTGTGAGAGCCATTTGCCAATATTCCATTGTAATTTTGAAAAGGAGATTGCTACAATGGTCCTGCTACTGACAGGATTAGATCCTACATATGATCAAATGTTTGTATGGCTCATAGAGTTACAAAACCAAGTATATTGTTCATTGGAGCAGCCCAGTTTGCAGCTGAACAGTCTTTGGTCATCTGAGTATCAGCCTTCCTTTGCCACCCTCATCCCTTTGAAAATAGTTTAGCTTTGTATGAAAGTATTACTAGTGACTTGATGACATGGAACAATTGTATTTTTATCTTCTCCCTTTCAGAAGCTATTTTTAAGATGGATTTTCAGAATTGCTGTCTTATTGTAGCAACATGCCAAGTGTTTGAGGCAGGAGTCCCAGGAATCATTTGGTAGACAGGAAACGTGTCTGTGTAAATACAGAGATCTGGCTTAAATTTTAGGACTTTTTTCATTTTATTTTGAAATATATATACAAAAAAAAAAAAGGACAGTCTCATAAGTTGATGTTCTCTGATCCCTGGCTTCTTTCTAAAATAATAAAAAGCAGAAAGTTGGAGGATGGATTTCTTCACACAGGAAGGAAGGATCTGTTCATATATTAAAGAAGGAAAATACCCTGTTTTGAATTATTCAGATGGTAGGCCAGAGTCTTAAATATTGTAATTCAGTTTAACTTTTTTCTTGTTTCACTCTGTTCAGCTCAAATAATCCCGTGATTTTTAAATTATTTTTTGAATTGCTAAACTGCAAACTACATGGGCAGCTTTGTTCCATTTGACTGTCAGCACAACAATTGCATATGGACAGGTGCTCCTCGGGCCAGGGAGAACAGGAAAGAGGAAGGCAGGAAAAAAACATCAGCCTATTTCAGAGAGGCTTGCATTGTATCGCCCTCTGGTGTTGCCACACATTTCATCCTTTTCCAAATTGTTACTGAGTTTATTAGGAAGGAAGTAAAATGTGGGTTTTGGGAACAATTTGCAGAGTGTTCAGATCTTGACAGGAGAACCAGCATCTGACAGCTGGACTGGCATGCTCAGAGGATGAACCGGGCACTGAAAAGTTACTCATGCCCATACCCTCTTGTGGTAAAAAATTTTAGAACATCTGTTTTAAACAGTGCAGTGTATGCAATACATTTACAGTGTGTACACCCATGAAGTACAGTGTGTACTATGCTTGCTCAGTGAGTGAACATTTCAAGAATTTTGTGGTTCACATGTGATGGCTGTAATTAGAATTGTACCTTGCATATTTGTAATTTTTTTCCTTTTTTTTTTTTTCCCTTTTTTTCTTTTTTTTTTTTTTTTTTTTTAAACATATTATCTGTAGTATCCAATTTGATTGTGAGAATATGAGAGTTCTTAGGAGTTTAAAACTTGTTATATTAGCCTTGAAAGAAAGTCATTCTGTGCCAAATGCACAGTAGAAGTTCAGTACCATGTCACCTGAAAAATTGATTACATGTGATTGAGCTGGAGGAAGGGCTTTTATCTTGGTCACAGTAGCATGAATAGTAATCATTTAACCTGAACAATTACTGGTATCTTCTTGTATTCATATCAGTTCCCATACATTACCAGGGACATTCAGAGAGCAGTGTTTGGTTCCTGTTATATTGTGCAATGTCAAACAGGCCATCCAAGATGATATGTAAGATCTGGTCAACAGATGTCTCAGAAAGTATGAGCTTGGTATTTAGAGATATTTTCCTGTCTTTCATGTGGACTTTGGAGAATTCCAGCCTTTGTGCTCCAGAAGGCTGGTCTTAAAACAGCCTTTCATCAGCAGTCCATCCATGTAGAAAATGATCTGCAAGGCAGAGCTCACTTTACCTCTGGTGGACAAAATCTGACAACACATTTGCTTGACGCAATTCTTACTTTCGTATGATGTAACCAGTAGCACTGCTGTTTTCCTGATGAGAATATGATGTGAGCCAAATGCAAAATATATGAACTTGCCATAAAGGAGAACTAACTGAACACAATCAGTTTTTAAAGACAATTTACTAAGAACAGTGGCCACTGAATTAAAAAAAAAAAAATAAAAAAAAATGTTTGTTTTTGCCTTCCATGGCAACTGAGTAGAAATTTTCATTTTCTTTATTTTGGTGACTAGGAACAAGAATAAAAGCTACCTCATATCTGCCAACTCTTGAAAAGTAAACAGCAATTAAAACATCAAATTCTTTACATCTCCCACCTTTGGTATTCATGTCACATGTTCAAACTGAACACATGCAGTGCAGTTTCTTTTCTTTTTAGATGATACTTTGTCGTGTGTTTTTTCTCAGTCTGTGACCTTGTGATTGTGGGCTTGTGATTTCTGTTTTCTGCCTAGTGCCAGGAAATACTGGATTAGAAGGTCTCAATAACATTTCTTGTACCTTGACACTGTTAGGCATATCTAGCTCTTGTAACTGCCTATAGATGTTAGATGAGGATCCAGCCTTTCTGTATGGTATACTGCAAAGAAAATGATCCTTTTTTTCTTCAGATTTCTTACAGAATTCTAAAAATGAAAAAAAAAAAAGTGTATGAAGAAAATATCATTAGATCTATTCTCTTCTTTTTAAAAGGAAGGGGAAAAAGTCTCTCCAAAGTAACATATTGGAACATAAATCTTTTCTATGAGTGTATATCAACAGCCTCTTGAAATGATCCTGCTTCTTCAGCTTCTATGTTAATGTGGCACATGTCATTCTTAGTCTGTGGTATCATCGAGTACATAAAGCCTCTTTTCTACCTCTTTCAGTAGTGGTGCTTATCTGGAGTGCTGAAATGTTGTTTTCTAGCTATCTGATAGTTATTGTGTCCTTGGAAGTTAGTTATTTCAGTCAGTAGCTGATAAAAAAGGCACAAACACAGCTATTAGGAGTTGTGGCCCTCACTACCACCCCAGCTTCACAGCTCATGCAGCTCTGATTGCTTTTTGGCCTTCCATCATAATTTCTTAATGCCACCTGAAATGCATTTTATTTTTTAAACAGAAACTATTTTCATGGTTTGTCAAAGTCTTGGTTAAATAGCCACATTCAAACAAATATTTTCACAAGGAAAGCCCACTAATGATGTATGACACTAACAATATCATTTGGAACCTATATTTACCGAAATATGCCAAATGGTATAGCATTTTCCTGAATTCTGTTTGGCTTGTATGACATATCAAAGTATCATGACATCATTAATTATGCTTCCTACTCTTGTTTTTCTGAAGACAATGTCCAGCATCAGAATTGAATAAACAGACCAAGCAATGGGAAAATGTATAAAAGTGAAAATCCTCAGTTAGTTCTGAGTAGTTTTAAACTTGTTACTGTAGTATCAAAAGAAAATCATTCTATGCCAAATGCATAATTGCGCATGGAAGTAATAACAGAGCCATCATTTCTTCTCAGTGAGTACATTTGCATCCAGAGTCTCTTGAAAGCTGAGCTAAGAATTCCAAATCATTGAGTATAACTTCCCTGAGTTCTTTAATTTTTGTGTAATGTTAAAACTGACAGTTCAGTGTAAGTATAGACCGTGTTAAAAAGTTCTAGTTAAATGTCTGATGTTTAGCATATTCACATACATTAACTTCTGTTGAAAAAAGATTTTTTAGTAAGGCCTATTTAAACATGTCATTTCTTTTCTGTGCTCTGTTTGAAGAGACCATGGATGCCACCAATTCTGAAATTGAGTTCAACAGCAGAACTTTCAGGGGAACTGAAAAGGAAAGTGTGATGTTAGCTTCCTTTCTTCTCCACACTTAAATCAATACATGTCTCATTGCCTGGAGCTTGAGGTGCTTTTAGTTTAGAACATAGTAGACATTATCCAACCATTTCACAGCTTACCTTAGCTGAACGTATACAAGTCCCAGGGAAGAGATGGGATGTATCCAAGGGGACTGAACAAGCTGCCTAATGTCATTTTTAGGACCCTCTATCATCTTTGAAAAGTCTTGACTACTGGGGGAGGGATATTACTGGTGACTGGAAAAGGGCAGACATCATACCCATCTTCAGCAAAGTCAAGAAGAAAGATCCAGGAAACTAGAAGCCAAACTGCATTATCTCAGTTCCTGGAAAGGCTGTGGAGCAAATCATCTCAGAGGCCATTTCAAAACCCATAAAAGAAGGTGATTGAGAGCAGACAGCATGGGCTTAACAAGGGCTGATCAAACTCATTACTTTCAATCACAAGCTGTCTGGTGCTGTGAATAAGGAGAAGGCAGTGCATATTGCATGCCTTTATTTTAGCAAGGCTATTGACAGTCGCCCTGGTCTTATTTTCAAAAATTTTTGAGGGATGGACTGGACAAGTAGACCATAAGGTGAGTGGCAAATTGACTGGTCTGCCAGACTTAAATAAGTTCATTCTATGGTGCAGGATCCAACTTGTGGTCAGTAATAAGTGTATCCTATAATGGATAGTAGGGGAACAACGTAATTAATATTTTTTTTAACAACCTGTCTGATTGAGCAGGGTGTAGTCTCAGACAGCATGCAAATGATACCAAATTGAGGGCAGCATTTGGTATTCTGAAGGACCAGGTTGTTCTTTAGGGCAGCCCTCATAGGCTAGATAAACAGGCTGACCAGAGTCTCATGGTGTTCAGTCAGAGGAAGTGCAAAGTCCAATATATGTTCTAGAGTCACACAATGCAACATTTGTGGCTAGAGGCTGACTGTTGAGGAAACAGCATCATAGAAAAGGATCTAAGGTCCTAATGGACTTTCCTCACCATGCATTTCGTGAGTTTCTAATAGAGGAAACAGAGAAGGGGAACAAAACAGCCATTCCTTATAACAGAATCTCAATTTAAAATAAAATTTGTTTAACTTTATGTCTAGTTTGTCCCTGAGTGGAACAGGCTAAGGAATCCTAAGTGCTGAATACTGTAAAAACCATTCCCTGGTTCTCAGTCTAGTCATTTTTTTTGTATGGAAAATACTTAACAGTTTTATTTTGATTTGGAAATAGCAGTAGCTATTGATTATTTCATAAATCTGAGTTTGCATCAGGAAAGCATCCCAAAGAATCAGCTTCTCATGCTCTTAAATTTCCCAGAGAGTAGCAGTGCAGGTCCCAAAAGATTTAAGCTGCTGAGACTGCAGTTATGAATCAGAAAATTTCAACTTGCAGATTCATTTGTGCATAATTTATTCCAAACAGAAGGGTTAGTGGTAAGCACATATAAGGGAAATGGTGTAAGTGAAGCTGAGAAGACATATCATCTTTAGAATTTAGTGTTTTTAATGTAATTAGAGTTGTGGGGAAAAAAAGATTAAAAATTAGTCTTTCTTTGATTTCTGTCTTCCAAATACTTTTTTGTTCTTATTTCTGAAATAGGGACTATAATAAAAAAGGAAAAGTTGTCTTAATTAAGTCATGTTTCTCGTGTAACATAAACTTTGAAACATGACTCTAAACTTGTGAGTAATCTATTTTTTAACCCTGTTTTGATTCCTAACTCCCTTCGACAAAACTGCAAGCTGAAGTACAACTTTCTTTTTTATTGGGTTTTTCATATCCATTCTCCAAAATTGATAGAATATTTTGGATTATCTTAGTTTGAAATTGTGTATTTTCTGAATGTACAGCATTTAGGGGTGGGTACAAGGGGTCCATTTGTTGTTTTGGTTTTTGCTTGTTTTAATTCATTGCCCTGTGAAGCTTTTGTTTGTTTGTTTTCACAGAGCTAGAGAGACTTTATAGGGACATAGCAGATAGTTTGTATAGTGTGGCAGAGTCAGAGTGAATAAGACCTAAAGGTAATTATCATTTTAATATTGAAAGACTGCATCTGGGTTCTTAGAGCCATTTGAGGGGTGGCCTGAAGGTGCCAGGATACTGATGTTTATGGAGGTTGGTGGGGTATACATCTCAAAATATTTTTAAAGCATATGTTTCTGATGCTTGCTTGAGTCATGTCTAACCTAAAGCTGAGATTACCAGTTACCCATTACAGGAATATTTTTTATTCCTGTATTTAAAAAAAAAATTAAAATGTAGGGCCCCAAGCTTCCTTTGAGCACTGTTAGGCTTAAGACAAAAATGCATTTGTAGAAAAGTTTGGGTCATGTAGGTCATGAATGACATGAACTACGATAACTTTCAGACTTTAGGAGAGTTAATAATGTGTGTATACATGCAACTTTTTTGTGAATGAAAATTTTTAGGTTCTCTGAGATTTTAATTATTCATTTACTTTTATATATTCCAAAAGAAATTATTTCCATAGGTATAGTCATATGCATTTAGAGAAATCAGATACTTAGATTAAATATAAATACATATATATAAAATTTTTTATACCTGAATATATATTTTTTTTCTTTTTTTCCTATGGTTATTAAACAATTTGGAAAAATGACATTTGGAGAAGACAATTACTAGTAAAATTTTCTTGGATGTTTTTCCTGACAGGATGTCATGATTTTTCCAGTAACTGTCAACGTATCTTCCTTATAACTGTGTAACTATACAATTATGCTTGTCCTCTAGTTTTCCTACAAGAATGTGCTATAATAATTAATCAGGTTTCATAAGTCTTCAAAATCTCTGGGGGTGAAATAATCATTATGCTGCTTCTCTTAAATCCATGTAGTATTTTCTGTTTTCTTGGCTTGAATTATTTGGCTTTCGAAATCTTAAGAATGCAGTAATACCCAACTTTTTTTCCTAATTCTTGTTTTATATGAAGGCAGGGTTGAAAAGGAAGCATTGCCAAATGTTAAAATATCCTTTGTTAGGGTGCTTACCTATTTATCTTCACCACATAAAATACATGGAAAACATGAAAGACAAATCCAGAGAAAAGAGTATTTTCCTACTATTTGCATGTCACAGATTTTATAAAATGTAAATGCAGTAAATTAATTGAAGTCTATACATAGTTTTTTGTAAAATTGGGCAAATAAACAGAGTTACACATAATTTTAAAATTACAACATTTAAACTAAATTTTGTGGTATTTGAAATGGAATAATAATGCAACTAGTAGATTATTCAGTTGAGAATGTTCATATCTGATCCTGTTTTAGCTTTGGAATTTTTTTAGAAAGTCTGGCTCTGAATTGTTATTCAATTTCCTGACATTGAACTGAGCTTTACACATGAAATTTGAGTTTCTCAGAAAAGCTAGCCCATAGAGTAAGCTGATTCCTAAAAATATACAATGAAAGAAAAGGCAAAGTACACAAAAATATTCAGATCTGTAATTTCAAAATAATCTTGCAATTCCAGTCTATTAATAGTATATAAATGAGCATAGAAAAGTGACCCAGTATTTCTTCATCAGCTATGAGAGCAAAAAATTTGTGATTTCTTAAGAAATTTTTCAAAGCATACTTATACTTCTGGAGAATAAATTTCTACCAAAGAATACTTCGGCATTGGTAGAAGTGAAGTTTATTTTAAAAAGATGTGAAAAATGTTGTCCTGGAGTAGCATGATATTTGAATGAAATACATCACAGAGTGAAATATGTTTGCCAGGAATCAAGAGTTACAGCTTTTACAAGTTACAGCTTTGCCAGATGAAAGACAGTGCAGTGTGACTGCCTGTGGTATGCCCTTTTCCCTTGTGAATATCCACAGGGTTAACCTTCAGCACATGATCCTTCTGCCAGACTACTCCCCCTCCCAGTCTCCAAGCAATTATTTAATGTAGGTATTTAACAGTAGGAAATATAGTTCATCGTGTGACATGCATTGCCCCAGAAGAAATTTTGTCAGTGTATTTGAAATAGTAATAAAATGCTGTTGGAATTTTTATCTTGGATTAAAGTACTTTCTATACAGAAAACTAGTAGAAACACTAATTTGATTTATTATGTATTATTATGTATTAGTCATATTTTAAAAGAATTTGAATGTAAAGAGAACAGTTACTTTTTAAAATCTGGCTGGAAAAGGGCCATCCTGACTGACACTGACAGTAGTGACGTGCCCCACTTAGCAGAAGTCCAGAAAAAAACAAGTTGGACAACACCAGGCAGGTGAACAGGAAAAATTAATCTTTTTTTAAAAGCAAGGAATTCCACACACTATTCCTGTGAAATTTTAAGTATTTTTTTTTTTTTAATGAAAGATGCTTCACCTCTGGTCCCGTTTTCCTGCTGTTCTGTTGTAATGTGTAGAGACCAGTTGTGACTCTGAGTTCAGAGTAAGTTACAGATACTAATTTTTTTCTGCTTACTTCTATTCTGTTAGTTAGTTTTCACATTTTTATTTTAAAATACTCTAGGAAAAAAAGCACTACGTAAATTATCAATAAAACAATTTTTCCAATTAAATCATTGCTGTCTTTCAAATACTGAGCAAGTCAATGAATATACCAAGGGAAGTATAGTCCTTGACAGGTCCAGCTTCTTTCATTCTTCCCAAATGAATCTGCTTCTGAACTATTCTGAAAGCAGAGTACTGATGAAGATATGTATTTGGCCTGATCCAGGCCAGAATCAAACACTGGCCTTTCTTTTCAGGCTGTATTGCTAATGCCTTCTTGCATCTTCTTCTTCAAGCCAAAGTTGTTTTGGTTTTTATTATATTCTTGTGACCCGTCTTTATCTAAATGAGATGAAAGGCAGTATGTGGTAGCATTATTCAGCTTGGACAGTTACTTACAGAAATGCTTTAAAGCCAAGTTAGGTTTGACACTATGTCCTGAGAGCTACTCTTTGCTCTCGGTTTAAATATGGCTCAGAAGAGCCCAAATTACACATATAGTCATTACAATAAATTTTTTGTCTCCAGAATGTAATACAGAGCTAATAAAAGGTGCCTAGAATTAGGTTGTACAAATAATGTTTGCTTTGTGTGATAACTGCTGTGTGTAAGTAACTCTGCTTTTCAGTAGCTCATTCAACCCCCATTTAAGGTAGTAGAACAATTCTTACTCACTATGTTGGTTGTAGGATTGGATTTTGTATCTGAGACCACAGAAGTTTAATTTTTCTTGATAAATAGTCCCTACTTTTTGCAAAGAAGGGAATAGAATAAATACTTTAAAAAGAAGGAATAACATAAGAAAAATATTATATATAATAAGTCATTAAATCCTCCAGAGCTCATTAATGACCTACAAAAAGGGGAGAAAAACCCCTGTAGGATTAGACTCTCAAAGAGTAAAAAATTTTTTGTGAATGAAGATCAAAATTTCTTGATCCTAATGGGCAAATGGAAATAGTAAATACCATGGAAGCTTTATTATTAAAATTAGGGCAAAAAGCCAAACCCGCATATGTTTGCACCTTCCTGAGGTTGAAGAATGGTAGCAGGAATAGTTGTATAGTGTTTAATAGTGTTAAAATTTTGTTTTAAACAGTAAGTTGAAGTTTATTTTTTTCTACAAAGTTTTAACAAAAAATTAAAAAGGTCTATGTTTTGTGTGCTTGTGAACATTGAGACTTTTAAAAAGCAACCAATATCATCTCTGATTTGAGACAAATACTGGAAATAAAGTATAGTGGATACAGAAGCATAAAACATCTCCGGGCAAACTAATAGGAAGCTAGGAAAGCTAAAGCCTCCTTGGAATTAAACCTTGTGGGAGAGTTTAAGGACAACAGGAAGGGCTTCCTCAAATACATAGCAGATAAAACTAACACTAGAGGCAGTGTAGGCCCTCTGCTGAATGAGGTGGATGCCCTGGTGAGAGAGGATACAAAGAAAGCAGAATTGCTGAATGCCTTCTTTGCCTCTGTGTATACAGCTGGAGGATGTCCTTGGGAGCCCCAGGCCCCTGAGGCTGCTGAGGAAGTCAGGGTAAAGGATGAGTTTGCCTTGGTTGATGAGGATTGGGTTAAGGATCAGTTAAGCAATCTGGATATCCATAAATCCGTGGGTCTTGATGTACCTGTGGGTGCTGATGGATCTGGTGGATGCCATTGCTAAGCCACTCTCCATCATCTTTGGTAAGTCGTGAGGAACAGAAAAGGTGCCTGAGCGCTGGAGGAAAGCAAATGTCACTCTCATCTTCAAAAAAGGCAAGAAAACCAGTGTAACTACAGACCGGTGAGCCTCACCTCCATTCCTGGAAAGGTGATGGATAAACTTCCTATTGATGCTGTCTCAGGCACATCAAGGACCAGGAGCAGGTGCTTATGAGGAGCAGTCAGAATGGTTTCATGAAGGGGAAGTCATGTTTGACCAACCTGATTGTCTTCTGCGAGGTCATAACCAGGTGGATGGGTGAGGCAGACCAGTAGGTGTATTTTATCTTGATTTCAAGAAGGCATTTGACACCATCTCCCACATCATTCTCAGAGATAAACTGAAGAAGTGTGGCCTGGATGATCAAGTATTGAGGTGGAGTGGGGACTGATTGAAGAATAGAAGCCAGAGAGCTGTAGTCAGTGGGATGGGGTCTAGTTGGAAGTCTGTTTCTAGTGTACTTCCTCAAGTGTCAATACTGGGACCAGTATGATTCAATATATTTGTCGATGACCTGGATGAGGGAATAGAGTGTACTGTCAGCAAAAACTGGTGGAGTGGCTGACACCCCAGAAGGCTGTTCTGCCACTCAGAGGGACCTGGACAGACTGGAGAGTTGGGCAGGGAGAAATTTCATGAATTACAACAAGGGCAAGTGTAGAGTCTTGCATCTGGGAAAGAACAACCCCAGGTACCAATATAGGTTGGGGACTGAGCTTTTGGAGAGCAGCATAGGGGAAGGGGACCTGGGGGAGCTGGTGGATGGAAGGATGATCATGAGCCAGCAATGTGCCCTTGTGGCCAAGAAGGCCTGTGGCATCCTGGGGTGCATTGTAAGGGGGGTTAGTAGATTTAGAGAGGCTCTCCTCACCCTCTACTCTGCCCTGGTGAGGCCACATCTGGAGTATCGTGTCCAGTTCTGGACCCCTCAGTTCAAGAATGACATGGAACTGCTTCAGAGGGTTGAGTGCAGAGCCACCAGGATGATTGGAGTGGAACAGCTCCCTTATGAGGATAGGCTGAGGGATCTTGGTCTCTTCAGCTTGGAGAAGAGGAGAATGAGGGGTGACCTCATCAATGTTTATAAATATTTAGGGGGCGAGTGCCAGGAGGTAATGGCGCCAGGCTCTTCTCAGTTATGTCCAATGATAGCATATGGAGCAATAGGCACAGACAGGATCATAGGATGTTCCACATAAATATAAGGAAAAACTTTTTCACTGTGTGGGTGACAGAGCACTGGCGCAGGCTGCCCAGGAAGGTTGTGGAGTTTCCTTCCCTGGAGACACTGAAAACCCTCCTGTACGTGTTCCTGTGTGACCTCCTGTAGGTGACCCTGCTCTGGCAGGGGGTTGGACTTGATGATTTTTTGAGGTCCCTTCCAACCTCCATGTGATTCTGTAATGTCTGTTAAATCAAAGGTATGTGATTAATGCATTTGCAAAGCTATGTTAAGTACCTCAGTATTTGTGAAATCAGTTCCCCAATTTGGCTTTAGAAATAAGCATAAATATAATATGCCAATTGCAGGTTTTGTAGAACATACAATTAAACATTTTCATTTTATTTTTTTATTCATCTCAGATTCCATTGGGTATTTTAGTGGAGAATGTTAGTGGTAATAGATCTTTTTTTTAGCCTGAGGTACTGGTAAAACTGTCATAACCTTTGCATTAGTTATATTTTAAGATTGTGTTTATGGGAAAGATATGGATAGAAGTTTCTTGAACTTAGGGCTGTCAGAACCTCTAGAGATAAACATAGTGGAAGAACATATATTTGAAAGTCAATTATGTGTTTATTTATTTTGGCAAAATCAAATGACAGTGTGGTATATTTTTATAAGATCCTGTACATTCATAGGAGTTCCAAATGTGCTTAATGACAAATCAGTTATTTTTTCTCCTCCACTTTTTTACCTTAAATAATGTTTTTATATTTTCATTGATGTTTCTTTTCAACACTTAGAACACTGAAAGACACTTTATAGGCTATGAAAGAAATAAAAATACTGTGGAGAGTATTAAGCATTCAGTGGCAAACATTGAACTAAGAATATTTTTTTGAGGAAAATTTCAACCTAAATTCAACTAAAAGCAAAGAAGTTTTTGGGGGTTATGGTACAACTGAAAAGCAAAAAGATTCAATCACTATACTGCTTAAGTGATTCTTGTTCCACAAAAAGTTAACAACAGCATTGGAGTGTTAGTTTTCATATTTCGTTATTTTATTGATTTCCATCCCTAACAATTTCATCAGAGAGGTGAAAATTCCAATAGCTAGAATGCAAGCTTGATAGTGGAACTTGGGTCACAGTCGCTGTTATTTATATTTTTACTTACGTACCCCAGTAATTAATGAACACACCATTGTACCTACCAATTAAGTTGATTGACATTTAAATTTTACAAAGAATGGAAATCTTATCTCACTCCCACCTGTATTGTTTCTTCTGGAAATAGAACAGAAAAAAAATGTTTTATAAATTTGCCATTTTCATATATCTTAGATACCAGCAATGTTGAAAACACATCTTGGCAGACATTGAGTTGACCTGTGACTGAATTGCATGGCCTGATTCTCATCTGAAAATCTAGAAATGTGATTTTCATTGATCAGATTTTCTTTCTTTTTCATAGTTACTCATTTTGACCATTTTACACACAAATCCTTGGCAACCACAAAACTTGAATGTCACAGTTTTGTCTTTGCTGAAATACAAAGTCAGTCTTCTGTGTCCAAATTTTACCAGTTTTGTGTCTTTAAGTGATCATTTAGGAATTTGATTTTTTAAAGTCAACTTCTGGAATAGATTCTAACTGTGGCTTTTTTTATTTTGTAATTAAAATTGTTTGAATCAACCACTCAGTGGTTATCAGCATAAGAGTAATCTCTGCTGAGAGATAAAAGTAGTGGATTGTAGGGAAATATAACAGTTAAAGAATGGTGTATTTAATTTGTTGCCTGCCTCTGTAGTGTATTTACATAGATTTTTTTAACATAGTCACCTGAGAGAGGAGTTGTGGTAAAAATGACAATGCTGTGTATTTGTCATTAATTGAAATGGTAAGAAGGGGAAGACTGGTAAAGTTTAATAATGAGGGCATAGAATTTATCCATATTTATACAATTTTATTAAAAGAATGAAAACTAAAATATAATGTAGTCAAAGAATCATGAATTCCAGAAACTAGCATCAAATATGTAAGAATGCATCCCATCCCTTTTAAGATGTGAAAGTAAAAGTTTACTGAAAATTTATTTTGAAAAGCTATGTCATAATGGAAGAAGAATAGTACTTGTTCACAGTTACCTCAGAAATACAGAGTGGTCAAAGATTCACTAAATTATGTGACCAATACCTGAGGTAACCATTTCAAAGTAGCTGATATGATCCTTTTGTTATTTAGAATTTCAAAGGGCTTGGAAGATCTTGTTCACCCAGACTACACAGTAAGGTATCCAAAGTTAGGATCATTTCTCAGAGTCAGAAATCAGTACAATTCAAAGTCGTCTTTGGATGGGAGAAAAGTAGTCCAATTTGATAAGTCTGACATTTTTTAAAAAAATGAATCCTAGGTTCTTTGCTGTTGAAGTAATATCTACCTGAATAACTGAGCCCTGTGTAAGTGAAGCTAAATTCTTCAGTGGTATTTACTTACTATGTGGGAGTAATTTACTTCTCTCACTTACATAATATATTGAAAGAACATATGGACATAAAACTCAAGAATGTATAGGCAAAATAAGCCACATAGAGGTTAAGTTTGAAACAAAATCTAAATTTATTTTTTATGAAAGAAAACTGAATACTTCCTTGAAGTGTAATAAACACCAGTTAGTAGCTAATTTGGTCACCTCTTCATTCCAAGCTATTATTTTAGTTTTCAAATTATTCTATTACATCAAAAATAAAACTGGTTAATTGAAGAAATAAGTACATACAGCTTTTTAATCCCAAATTTCAATAAAAACAATTCACCAATTCAGTTGAGCTCAACAAAAGCAGGTTTGACAGAATCATCCACCTATACCTGCATATAAACTACTCAATTAGTAAAAAACAGCAGACAGAGCTGTTAATGGTCTTTAAACTTTTAAGTACTTTAGGTCTGGATTTTTCAGATTTTGGTAGTCTTTTGTACTACTTTGGATTTACTAAAATGTTGAGAAAAAATTACAAGCATATGAGATTGAGGGGGTGCATCTGATGTAAAAAACAAAACAAACTGAGCCCCGATCACCCAAGAAACCCCACAGTCCAAAAACTGTTATTCTGATTTATTTAAAACAAAGCAGTACAACACAGCATCTCTAAAATTGTTTTAAATTCTATTGCTCTGCTGGTGGCAGTTCTGATATACAACTTGAAACAGTTTGCAAGACAATTTAAAAGAGACTTTGCAAAGAGTTATCAAAACTAAACTGATTTTATCAGTGCACTATTTGACTTTACTCATTCATGCAGGCTGCACTAGAGAAGGAATGGCTAACTCTAGATACCACCCGTTTCCCTTCAAAAACACTCCTGCTCTCAAACCAGCTGCACTGGCCAAAGGTAACATGTCACAGAAACTTCTTATTCTTCAGTCTTTATTCATTCTTTAAGGATATGCTATTCTGGGGTGATTAGTATGACAATCTATTGACTTGAAAAACACAATTACTTTTAGAAGTTTCAGACTTCCTCCTCATCCCCAGATACATTTTTTTTAGGTTTTCTTTCATTTGCTTATTTTTTTCTTTATTTTGGATTTATTTCAACATTTGACTTCACAGTAGCAGAAAAAAAAAGATGATGTACTTCATCTGTACATTTGGCAGTGGATTAAAAATTGCTAGTTGACACACAACTTTAAAAATACTAAGATCTGCTTTGTATGACAACAGCTGAACGTTTTCAGAACAGCTAAAGTTCATTGAACTATAATGTCTGCTAGTTATTTGATAAACTTTGAAGTTTTAGCTTTTTCTTTTGATAGGGTTTTTTCTTCTCGTTATAGCCATAGTATTACTAATGATTTATTTCTTAAAATTAAAAAAAAGGAGTCAAATATATAATAATATATGAGGGTGTTAAGTATAGAGTTACCTTTTTGCCCTCTTTTAGTCAGTTAGTTAGCTGTAGGAAGGTCTGTAATAGCCATATCACTATTAAAAATTCATTATGTAACAGCAATAGATTATACAAACTCTGATACAGGTTTACATACACATTTGAAACTCAGTCTTTCAGGAATCATCACCTGCATGTTTTTTTTTTCCTTTCTCTTACTTAAAAGGATTCTGGGCCTTCAAATTCCAGTGAACATTCAAATAGTTTGCCCTTGTCACCACAAGAAGTTTGGCAGCATGTTAACAGACCACATTCATATTCAGTAGAAAATACCCACTTTCATAGCAGGTAAGTTAAATAATATTTTTTTCATTATTTTTAGTTCATTTGGATTTCACAAAAATCAAAAGGAGGGGAACTTGGGCCTGTTTTCTGATGCTACTTTTGGTTAATATATTAGAGGACTTAAAATGTATTTAGTCTTGAAAAGCAAATACATTAAATTCGGTTGCTATTTTTAATTGACTACCAGAACTGAGAATGTAAGAAAACATATAGTCAAACCTAGATACATAAAAATATAAGTCATAAAACTTAATTATTTTCACATATATCATTAAAAAGATGTTGAAATAGATATATGTAAGATTAGATAAAGATTAAAAGGGATTTCTTACACAGCTGCATTCTTTTGGAGAGAAGGGACTGAAATATGCTTCAAGTAATTGAAATGTAAACATTTCAAATTGATGGCAGACTTTTATTGCTCTCCAAGATAAAGCCTTCCTGGAGTATTAAAATAGATTCTTTTTTTTGTAATATTTCCAAGCTTCAAAAGTGCCTTTAAAACACACAAACAGCTTGCAAAATAACAAAGGCTGCAAAGTAGTTACCCGAGACCCTTCCTTATTTACTTACCTTTCAGTACCACTCTTACACTTTGTTTTCAGGTCAGGGAAGGGAAGAATGTCACAGCTCTCTGACTGTAAGGAAAAAAAGAAATTTGCATTCATGTCTGAAAAAGAAGAGAAAATTTCAGAAGAATGGTACGTTAAGCTATTTTGCATACAGAGTGACTTACAGGAAGAGATACAGTATAGTTAGCTGTAGCTTGTCTTTTTACATTCCACCTTTCAAGAACCTCTGTTTTCCACCAAAATGAAAATTATTGTAATTGCTTTTACAAGTGTTTTATTTAATTTCAATAATGTAATATTAAGATAAGCACTGCAGCTGTGCAATTGAGAAAGTTTCATACTATACATAAGAAGTCCTATATACTTGTGTTCCTTTTGAATAGTACAATACACAATAATGTGCATCTGGTGTAACATAATATATGTAAAATATTTAGTAAGTTATTTTCTTCCCCTAGGGGTTTTAAGGATATTTCAACTGTACAGCTAATGCTGAAGAGGGCCCATAAAATGAAGCCCAAAAAATACAGTAATAAAAACTTAGGTAAGTCAACTGTTTAAAAAATTGTTATATTGATGTAATGTTTCTTTTCCTAAACCTCAACATAGTGTCTCTCGGTAAAAGTTTGCTTGCAAAACATTAAAAATTACTTTGCATGGAGGTAGAGTGTGATTCAGTAAAAACAACTTTAAACTCTGTAAATAAATCAATTTGTTCTGGTGGTAAAATATTCAGAATTTATGAACAGGGTTTTGGAGTTGAATATTTGACAGCAATGTTTAACAGAAAATTTTTTTCTTTGTGTTTTTCTATCTCTTTTTCTAGATTTGGAAATTTCTGCCTTTTGTATTTTTCTCTTTGGGGAGTCTTAGTTTAAAACTTATACAAGAACTATTTATGAAAATGACAGTTTGATATACATTTTTTGTATTACATATTCACTGTGGAAATAGATAATTCAACTCTAGCTTCTTTGTAATTGTCTTCAGGTTCTTCTCAGATACTTGTGTCAATGAACCTTTCTTAAAACCATGAACAGTTAGTATGATATGATAATAAAAATGTTAGTTGTATATATTAATAAAATTATTAATAATTTACTGCTAATATAAGAAAAATTAAAATATGTAAGTGCCTGGTTGACAACAGGATACAACTCTAAATGATCTTTGGAAACTGTACCTTTATTTGCATATGATTTTAGTTATATCACAAGTCACACTCAATTTTCCTCTTTTTTATAATATTGCAAATCTCTTATATATTGTTTAAAATACTGAAAGACATTTTGCTCTTGGAAGAGGAGGAAAATCACCCTGCAGATAAAGTTAACAAAAGTATTTCTCTGAGTAGGTTTTTCTGCTGTGAACATTCTGCGAAAATGAAATATGACAAAAATATCTCCAGTTAAAAAAAATATAAATGGGAGGGTGGGGTGATGGTTAAAAAGGCATGTAGTCAACAAAGCTTACTTTACTTTTATGGAAAAGAGAAAACAAATAATGTTAAAAAAAAAAAAAAAGTTATAAATATCTGGTGTGCAGCTGAGTTTTTTACAGATGTTCCATTTGGTGGCCTATGTATCATTTTTTAATGAATAGAGCTTATTAAGTAATTTGATCTTTTCTGCATATGCTCTCTGGTTTATATTGGTATTAATTAATCCAGTCATAATTGCCTGATTGAGGATATAATATTTGCTGTCCTATTCTTGTGATACTTCTAATGGATTTTTGGATATGTTTATATTAACTTTTTTTAGGTTGCTTCCTATGGATTTGTGTGTTGAGCTTTTTAATGTATCACTTGGAATATTCTTGAAGTATATTACCAGTTTGACAGAAATGAAAAAAAACTTTACACAGTGTTTTTATACTTTCAAATTTTCTCTTACTGACACTACCTCATATAAGAATTCTTTTTTTCTTAACTATTATATCAAGTACAAAAATAAACTGGATATATATTTTTCCTATATAGAGTTCTATGACAGTCACTTTTTTTTTTCCCAGAGAAGCAGCAAGCTTAATTTCCAGAACTCAATTTCTTTTCAATACAAAGATTTCCACACTCAATTTCTCTTCAGTACAAAGTTTATAATGCTGACTATTGTTTGTCATACAGAATAACAGCAGTTAGTGCTTCTTTTCTCATTAAGGCCCAAATACACTTTATCAGTTTAAACAAGTATTTTTATCTTAAACTGATGCTAAAATTCAGCTGTTACACTATATTGATCCTGATTAAATATTCCCCTTGTGAGAAGAATCTTTGCTTATATAATTGCATTTTACATCATCTACTTCCAGTCAGAGTATTAAAGGTCTGATTGAACAGAGGGACTTCACAGCATTTAAGAGCAGGTATGCCTTAATCCTGAGGCTAGCCAGATCCAGATCAGAAAGCTGTAACCAGATCCATTAGGCTGCCATTTATCTTTCTTGGATCTCTGTGGTACAGCTCATGCTAGGATACTTAAAGAGAAATTCCCGTGTAACTAGAGAGAGAGAGAGTTTACAATCTTAGGACATTGCTGCGAGTTTAACCCTGCTGAAGCAGGAATTCCATAAGTCACTTTATTCCTTCTGATATTAAAAGCAGATTGAAGTTCATCTCAAGTAGGTGTTAACATTTTCCTTTAATGTTTGTATAGAAATTAGCTTCCTATCACCTTCATGTCCGTGAGCTTCATCCATCTTGTAGTTACTCAAGCTGCAACTGAAATCATGTAGGATTTATTTTATTATAATTTCTTTTATTTCTTTTGCATTTCCAGGTCCTCAGTGTTATAATTGCAACTGCTACCTCTTAAGCTTTCTGATTTAAAGTAGTTGAAGGTATGCAAACTAAAATAAAATAGTCAGTGATACAGATTCTTAACCACTAGAAAATAAGTAGCCAGCATCCACTTAGAAACTTAAGGTGTAAAAAAGCAACTTTACATGTTATATCCATTTACTATTAAGTTTAACTTAAGAGCAAAATTTTGTTATCTGACAAAAAGCAAAGTAACAACAGGATCTGAAAGTTCTAGATACTAGATATTATAAGATATTAAAAAATACACTGATAGCTTTTCTGCTAAGGTTTCAATATCATACTGAACGTCTTTTATACGCCACTGAGCATTTCCATGGTAACCATCCGACTAGTTGCAGCTAATGCTATGATACTGATGGATTTTGTAGGAGCAAATGACCTGTCAGAGTAAATGGTCTGCTTCCATATGCTATCAGACTCCTTTGCCTTTGGCCCAAGATTCACAAATGTGAAGTCTTAATTCAGTCTCCATTCAGAGTGTTTTACAATTGCTGTTTGATATAGTCAAGATATCTGCTGCCTTGGAACTATTATTAGACAGTCATGAACAGCTTTGATTTTTAGCATCCTCAAATGTGGGAATTTATTTCTTTTCATTTTCCATATAAAATGTTTGTCTTCTACTGGTGCAACAGTGATGGGATTCATTTGGTTAGTTATAGAAGTCCACATCTGAGCTAGCCATCTGCATTCCTTTTGAGAAATAAACAGCCACCTACTAATTTCCTCCTAAAACATAATACAAAAACAAGCTTCTTCAATCTCACTGTAAAAGCCCTTATAGTTCTCTATTGCCTTTATGCAAAACCTAAAGTAACTGGCTGAAGTACAGAGTTAAACTCTAGATATCTAAAAGTAAATGAGAAGCATCGTACCTCGTATGTCTGGCCACGTATCTTCTCAGTAGTGAAAAAAATACGGAAAATACTAGCAAGTGCATTAAATCCTGTGGTTTGTATTACAAGGAAGAGCTTAAAGTAGCATAACCTTATAATAAGGAGTGATTCAGGCAATGCTTATATTGCAGTAGACCAGTCCCACCAACTAATGGCCTTAAGGCCTGTTACGCCCTAATCCACTACAGTTATGTGTGCTTGTTTATGTAGCTAAATAAAGTTGTGGCCTGTATTTTAACGATACCAAATGTAGGCTGTGTCTACTTCAACTATTTTTACTGTACAGTAAGATAATGCAAAAAGTGTGGGCAACAAACCAGAAATTTTGCAGCCAAGGAAAACTGGCATATTGTCAGAAATATTCCTGTTTATTATGGGTGCATAAAATTCTATACTAAATTCTAATTAACAATCCAAATATTGCAGAAATTAATACACCTCACTATGCTTAAAAATTAAGCATCTGTGACTCAAAACAATCCTAGCTTCCTAAAGATGTCTTGGCACAGCACTACAGAATTTCTTGCTTAACTTTGAATTTCCTTACTTCTATGGATTTTATAATAACCTCTGAAAGTTATCTTATTTTTCTTTTAAGAGGGCTGGAAGCCTTCTCTTGCTTTCCTTGTGTCCCTTACGCTGTTCTCTTGCTTCTTGTTTAACCATTTCTTCACCATATAAAAGCTCTCTTGTTGATGACAACATGAGATGGTAATTCTTAACTACCACATATGTAGAAAAAGAAAAAAGGTTAAAAGTCACTGAAATGGGTCTTGCCTTCTAGAACCAAGGCACAGTGATAGAGATGCTTCAGAGAAGTTAGCAAATATTTTTAGCTCTTATTAAGAATTCAAGAGAGCAATGCAATGCTAATTAAAAGAAGAAAAAAACCTCATAGCTATCAAGCCACCCCCCTCAAAACCCACAACCCCGAAACAGATGATCTTATTATACAACATTGATTTGTTGAATTAACAACAGTTGGAATAAAAATCTGGGGATATTATTATTCCTTGTTACACATTATATAAATGACCGCTGATCTATATTTTCTTAGCAGCAGAAAGAAAGAAAATTTTGTTGTTGTATATTGCATGTAGCAGTATTTTCTGGGAACTCCAACCATGGATAAGTTGGAGTTCTGATTGCTGTACAATTGTGGAACAAAATGTGATCATCCTTCCAAATGAATTTACAAATTTAATTATCGTAGAGATAAGCATCTGTCACTTGCTGCTACTTTGATTTATCAACTTTCTAAAGTTGGCACAGATATGTTTATATTTTTCTAATTACAGATCTTGCACAACAAACATTTTTCTATTTCACATATTCTCAAGTTGTTCAGCAAATGCAGAGGCAGATCAGGCAGTAACTATTTCTTCCATATTGTTCCTATAACATTTCTTGTGTTTGTCCATATTATCTTCTATATTTGGAGTCAACCAAGCAATATGCATTAAATTACCTCCCTGGTTCCTAGACTGCCAGCACAGATCATCATCTAATAAGCCACATTTCAATTACTGTGCCTGAATCCAGGAAGGTATTTGTATGATTTTGAACTGTTGGACTCTTTCACAGTTCTCTGTGTGAAATCTAAAACATTTGATTGCTTATCATCAAAGCATACAGGCAGTTCATTTCCCTAGCTCACTCAGAGACTGAAAAGCGCTAGTATTATAAAGTAATCTATGTAATATTGCATACATTTGGGACTAGATAGAGAAAAGGACTCATTTTTAATAACAAAAGAGCTGTAGGCAACAGTTGATCTTATCCAGGTAGATATAAATTCAAGTAGTCTGGCACTGTGATAAATCCCTGTAGATTATTTAAGTTATTTTTACAAAGACTTGGAGATAAATCTTGTGATAGAAATCTCTCAGAAGAACATTTTCCATCATTTCCCTTTCTTGCCAGTTCATGGACCTTCTTTACTGTTGGTATCCTTATCCGCAAATAATTGTTTGAAAAATCTAGAGTGGCACTGATAACTTCATGTGACTTCACCCAGAAGTCTTTGATATAGTTTAACTTTGGAATGGTTGGAGTAGGTTTTGTAAGTAGCATAAAGCTAGAAATTAAAAGTCTTTTTATCAACCCAGCATTGTACCAACACTGTATGCTGAGTGCTGGTAAATTTTTTTTTCCTGTACACTTTTATTTGTGTATTGTACTTATATGGATATGTATCTTACAAGTACAAGAAAATACAATTGTTATTCATACTTTTATTGAAATATTTTTATGGTTGGTACTGTAAAATTTCAAAGAAAACTTTTAAAATGTATTGTTATTTTAATATATTTTTATATAAATCCTACTGTGATCTGCAGCCCCTCTTGAAGAACACTAGGTTGCTACAAATTTGTTTTTAGGTTGAGAGGCATGCTAAAACAGACCTACTTCATCCATCTATGCAAAGTAAAAATATTTACAACCTGGCAATCCAATTTGTAAATAAAGTGATTCTTCCCGTTATCAGGTTCTTTTTAATAACCTACTTGGAAAACTAATGAATCTAAGAATTTTTTTTGTTGTGCTTCTTTGGTTGTTTCATTGAATTTATACTTTAGTCAGTAAAAGTGGGTTAAAATATAACATCCTCTGGGTTAATCTGGAAGCCATAAGAATCCTAGAAAACAAAGGTTCTTATAGACAATTGGTGATAATAAAGTATAAGGTATCACAGATTCTGCCTTGGGAAGGCAGATTCCTAGATTACTTCCATTCATATTTTTCACGATTCCGTTGTTAATCAAGTTTGCTGCTTTATGAGAGGTTGGCAGGAATAAGAATGTTCTGTCAGCCAAATGCTGCTGTGCTGTGGGCTGACCAGAATCACAGAATCATAGAATGGCTCAAGTTGGAGGGAACCTTAGAGATCCTCTGCTCTTGTCTCCCTTCCGTGGGCAGGGTTGCTTCTCAACCAGACTAGGTTGCTCAAAGCCATAATATAACAACATAACCATAACATAACATAATATTTTAATGTATTTTCTCAATGTGTTATCTCTTAAAGTATTCACATCCCATTAGAGATTTTCAATGCAAAGATACAGTATGTCTGTGTCATCTTACTTGTGTCAAGAGAACATTCTCTGAGAAAAAGTTGAGCTCTGCTGCTAATATAGAGGTCTAGTCAAAATTAACTTTATAAATTGCTGTTAAACTTGACAATAAATTGCCCAGTGACTTAACAGGACATTCTCATCCTTTATTTCTAGAAGTAAAGAAACTAAAACAAAAAGCTACTTTGTTGCATTATTATAGATACTTTTATAACCTTGCTCAATAAGCATAGTCAAGGTCCTGTAACAAGCTCAAAATGAAGCATCAGATGTAATTAGTCATGTCATTCTGTCTGAATGCTCTTTGAGACTTTCCATTTTCCTGCTGTATCTCTTCTGGCACTGTCTCACATACTAATTTTTGCTACACTTGCATTCTTTTTGGAAACTGAGACCTTTCTTTGCTGAATCTACTTGCTTGCTATTTTCTATTGTTCCATTGCTGTTTCTAGGTTTTATTGCTGTTTTCCCTCTTTATATTTATTATTTTTCCTCTTTTTCTGACAGTTCATAGTCATCTTTGCAGAAAAACCTCTTCTGCCTCCTTTCTTCTCAGATATCCCTGAGAAAGTATTTTTCTGCTTGTGTTATTTTCTTCTTTAACCAGTGAAACATGGTTGATTTTTTTCAATTAGCTTTCTGTTACTTAAATTATGATGCTCGCTGTCATACCTACAAAACCTTATGTATTTTTGCTCTCAACATTAAGTATTTGCTTTTGTTTCGACATATTTCCATCTTTTTCTTTTCTTCTTCAGTAACTGACTGGTTTATTCTACCGTGTGTAAAATTTTCTTATTCTTTCAACCCACTGTTTCCCTTAAACTCCTTCTTACCTCCCATGTCAAGAAACCATTTCTTCCTTCACATAAAAAATAAAGCATGAAATCACCTTTCCTGACTTGTGTGGTTTTGTGCTAGTTCAACTTTTCTTAATTAAACTTTATTTTTTTTCCAGTCTAGGAACATGTATTAATGTATTATCTAAATTTTTTCTAAAGTTCTATGTGCATCTTTGCTTTTTTTTAAAGGTTTCAAGGTAACAGTTATGAAACTAATCAAGATTTCATGCTGTGGCCTATAGATGACTCTATAGACTTTCGGACTATTTTTAATTTCAATAAGCATGGGAGAAACTTAGCTTTTTATCTGCACGTTTAGCCTGAAAAAATAAACTTGTCTCCTGTTAACATTTTCTCTGTGTAAATTACTTGATATAGAATGCTGAATCATTCTGAACCAAAGCTTTTAGAAACAGTGCTTGGCTTACATTTGGTTAATATTTCTGCTGTAATTTCAAGCTTTAAAAACAGATTTTGTTAATATTGTCTGCAAATATATGCTTTAGAATTTATTTTTAATTTAGAAATGAGCTAACTAAAAGATCCACAGAGTTAAGGTCCTACAAAATAATCACTTTGCTTCTCAGTTGCCCATGTATTTCTGTTGCTTTATTTTATAAAGTTTAATCCTTGTGAATATAAAACCTACTTTCATTTTTCATTTATTAAGTGGCTAAAAGGTGAAAAACTGCTTGAAGGAATGAATGAGCCAGGTCTGACCTTTGATTTTAACTTGTTCTTGTCGTCTAGACCCAGCTGTGCGCCTGGCGTTGTTCAAAAACAATGAAAATAAACATCTCTCCATGAAACCACCAAGGAAGACACAGCCTAGAAGCACTGATTACTTTGAAGGTATAACAAGTATTTCACTTTATCTCTATGCATATGAGCATATATATATTGTAATGTCTTTTAAGCAACCCTACTTGAAATGTAAAACAATATGCACAAATGAAGACAGGAGTTTAAGGTTCTTATCTGTTTCTGGGTATCTCAAGTTACAGCAGTGAAATATTTCAATTCATTGGGGAGGTGGGGGGTTACTCCTAGAGATTAATAATGAACTGGTGCCTAATTTATTTATTTATTATTATAAAATCATCATCATAAGAATAAAAAGCATCAAAGCATGCCATATAGGTATAAAAAGCATGTCAAAGCTTGTCATATAGGTTTAAATACAATGCCCTGTGATAAAATTTTATAAATGAAATATCACTTCAAATTCTGAATTCCTTGTCACCTTTTCTGAAGCTAGCCTTTAATTCCTCATAATTGTTAAGACATTTATAGAAAATTACTTTCATAAATATAGGCTTAAAACTCACCACTGGATAGAAGACAAGAGAAGAATAGTCAAAATGTAAATATAAAATTGTCTTTCCAAAATAATTTAAATATTGATATAGCTCTTTTACTGTTGAAATTCGTGTTACAGTACAGTTGTTTTCAGTACAATTACAATAAGGCCAAGACTATTTAATATACCCTTGTAAGAGACAGACCATCTGAAGAGGCATTGTTATTAGACTATTTTCTTTCCTTTTAATTCTTAACACAGAATTGTACTCCCAAAGTTGTGATCCCTGTCTTTTTACCTCTTTTAAAGACATAAACATATACTATCTGATTTAGACCAAATCCCTTAAAGTAAAATCAATAAAAATAATGCTATGTTAACATTCACCAACTGAGGGTAGAAATTAGAACTTTCCGAGACACATGCAATTAGTCTGACTATACCTGAACCACAATTCAGTCAATTAACCTAGCTATATCAAAGTCCAAATTTGTCTCATATTCATGAGCCCATGTTCCATCTTGGTTGGAAACAATTCTTGGTGAATGCTGAAGACGACAAAAGTTTGCACTATTATTTGCCTTGGATCAAAGCATGATTTTAGCTAGAATGTAGACTGTCTGCCTGGTTTAGCAGTCCCAGTGTCTCATATCTATTCCTGTGGCATACACTTACATGCCAGAATTCATCACATGCTGAAGAAATAGAACCTGCAGACTGACTACGAGACATTGGGTGCCCAAAACAACAAGCAGTAATGTGAATGTTCAAAGAGACAAGCTGATTCCATGCTCAGTACCCTAAAGTAAGAGCAGGTTTAGGCTGGCTTCCCTGCCACCAGTTTATCTGTTCCTACCAGAAGGCATTTCCTTCGATTTTGGGAATCTTGTATGTACATTCATTAGAATGTACATGGTCATGTACTGATACTACTGTTTGAATACATGAAGAGAAGACAGGAGCAGCTTAGCTATCAAAAAGCAAGCACTGTAGTGACAATCTTGTTCATCTTTCAAGGACCCTGTTACTCCTTTTGCCTGCTAACAAACTGGTATTTTCTTCATCAATCTCTTGGCTGTTTACATGCAACCTGCTGAGCCTTCAGGAAAACAAGCAATACTCCTTTGCTAGACCAGAATATAAAATTGTCCTTCTGCCTGATGCATTGCTACTTCAGATGATATGGCCAGAAAACACTAGGTTGTGGGTTAGAACCCAGAGTGCAGTACAGAGTGTTAATTTATATGTTATGTGAAATATCACCAGACACAAATAAGAGTTTCTCAGTTTAGAATTTGGTAACACTTTGCATGCTTTCTGCTACAAAGCAAAGCACCTGCATAATTTCATAGAGTTGTTTTGTCAGTCATTTCTTCCCTCACAGAAAAGCTTTTTTCCCTTTTCCACCCTCTCACCTTTTGACTATTTCTTCCTCTTTTGCCTGCAATAGATTTCTTTGTGTCTGTTCTGCAATGTAAATTCTTTATGTAACAAAAGGTTGAATCTTTTCACTCTGTATCCATAAATTTTGTGGACACTGTAGTAGGAGTTAAGAGAGAACAGAGACCAGTCCATTGCATGGTGGACATTAACTTCCTTCATTCAAGGAGGAACTACCTTCACAGACTGGTAGTCAGGACTGTGATAGAAAATCTGGAGTCTGATCCATCTCCTTCATGAACCACCAAATAAATAAAAAAAAAAACCAATAAAAAAGTTCATTATATATATTCCTGCTTTATTTCTTAACATTGGGAAATGGAGGGAGAAACCATAGCCTCGGTAGCAAGAACATGTTATCTGTTAAATATCAGAGTAACAGCCTTTGAAAGGGGATGCCTGCTGAAGTGAAACAATTAGAACAGTTTTAGATTTTCAAACTGGAACACATAATGATAGAGAATATTTAAGAGGTAATCTAGTTAAAATGTATGCTGAATATCTTTCATCTTCGTTGTCTCTTTGTGTTGTGTTTAAATGCACAAATAAGACATAAGGGATGAAAAAAATAAGATGTATAAAAATTTAGACCTAAAAGGGACTAGCTTGATATCTGATGCTTGTGTGTTTTTGAGGTAAAGGTTGTATTCTGTCATAATTTGCCTTCTCATCTAAACTACTGCATCATAATGACATTTGTATCTTGCAGAATGCAGCATCTGTAAAGTAATACCTAAACTTAGTGAGCACATAGTGTTGATGCAATAATTCGACTATTTTCCTGTTAAGGAAATTATGAAGGCCTCATATGCAAAATTTTGATACTGAATTTTGAAAACTTGTGCATAACTTTGATCCCAGGGGACAATATCTCTAGTTTGACATACAGATTGTAGGAAAATACATTTTAAAAATTGAGTCGCATCGTACCTTTTTGTTAAATTTCACAAATATCATAATGCGTCACTCTCTGATGTTACAAAAATCCCCACAGAAGAGTATTATTTTGCATTTATGTCACAATAGCACACATATTAGTCACAGGCAAGCAGCACGAGAGAACATTGTTCTGACAGACAAGTATTTACCATTTACAACTACAAGCAACATGTGAAGGCATGAACCATGGGAATATAATTAAATGTGTGTTAGTGTATATGTGTGTGCGTGTGTATATATGTATCTCTCTCATGTAATTTGTAGCATTCATGTGCATTTCCTAATACTAATGCTTTCCATCTAAATGTTCTCTCAGTTTTTTAAAAATGTGCTCTTTATATAATACAGATTCATCAAAACTATTGCTTAAATAAATCGTATTTTTAAATCACACATATATTTATTCACTTCAGTACGTTATAGTAAGCCACAGAGTAAGTAAGTGTAAATATGTGTTTAGTGCTTCTCTTAAGAAACTATAGCCTGATCAAAAAACTGAATGCAGGTGAAAGCCTGGCTTGAAGTACTTTCACTTCTGATGATTTGCTGGACATTTCCTGGGATTATGTATATTACACTGGGGTTTTTGTGTGTGACAGGGTTATGCTTCTAGCTTGGTTGCTGAGTGTCAGTGCTAGTTGGCAAATAAAATACATCTTCTTATACTTTTAATGAACATTCTTGTAGATTTTTGTGTGCTTTGTAGATGGTAGCATATTTTTAGAAGGCTTTATGACTGCTTTTCCTCTTCTCTGGGGGCTATTTCAGACATTTATTTGATGTTAATAACCTTGATTATTTTGGATAAAGTATATCAGGAATGGAAAAAAAAGAATCTATCCTTGACTTTCTCTTTTCTTGAAAAGTTCCAGTTAGTCCTGATGGAATGTGTAACAGAGCACCCCTGCCAGTTTTCAGTCTGTGATTACAGGGTCTGTAATTTCATTTACACAGAGGAAGGATACCTACTTTTCCAAACAACAGTGTGAGTGCTTTGTCCCCGTACAGCAGCTCAAAACTAAAGGAGCCCCCAGGCCTAGAACATTGTTATACTACAAGGTTTTGAGACATTATATGACTTTTGGGGTCCTCTAATCCATCTACTTCAACAATTTTTGTAGTTTAGACAAATAATTTTTGTTCAGTTGAATGAGAAGCTGGATTTAAACTTACAAAGTTGGAAAATATTATTTGTATATGATTCACCTAGTCTACAAAATTCTGAAAAACTGTTCTAATTAATTATGTGGATTAAGTGGTTTATTGGCACATAAAATTAATTTATTTTTAGACATAGCCATGTCTATCAGTGGCACTTCAAAGAAGTGGAAACAATACAACTTAACTTCACCCAAAGTTCTTTGAGTTCACACAAAATGGACAGTGCCAAGAAATTTAACTATATTAAAAAAGCATTGGTCTGTTTTGTCAAGATCCATTTACTGTAGCAGTTTTGGAACTGGTAGTTCTAATTGGCAGTACTGCATTTCCTGTCATCTTATGCTCATTGGTGACTAAGGAAAACTTAATGAGTATGTTAAGACAGGTTTTACCAAAGCAAGTTTCATAATGAACAGATTATGCTTTCTCAAGTGGGATTTAATTATGAGAATATTTTTTCATTTCTCTTTAAATTTTCAGTAGAAATAATATTTTATATATATATATTGAAAAAAGTATAAGAGGTAAAATGATCTTTGGACTATGTCATATGATTAGAATATAAATATCATGGATCCATTTGAAGATGTCTATTTTACAACCTTAAGATAGCTCACGATTATGAAACTCCTGGTAGTCTCAAGTGGAAAATGTTGCAAGCCATTCTTGAGGATTATCATTAGTAGCACTAATTAATGTTGTGAATTTGAGATACTGGAAAGTGGTAATTTAAGATTACCTTTGAGTTAATTATGTGAGGTCATTAAAATATTATTGCATAGTGATGAACATAGTTTCTTAGATTTTCTGTGTTACAAAATATGGATGCGTTGAAGAAGTATATATGGCAATTAAACAGAATGTATATTGATTCAAATAACTAGTTCTTTTAAATATCTCATTTTAAATAAATGAGAGTGGATGCTCATGATTTTCTGTGCTTTAAATATTTTGTTGCTTGTTATTAAAGACCATTTAAAAGACACTGAACTGTAGCTAGTAATTAGTGTTGGCTTTTTTTGTCTTCTAGAAATTATCTGTTTTCAATGGAAAATATAAATGGCATCATCTCCCAGGAAGCTCATTGTTTGTAAACATCCATTTCTAAATTAAGTCATCTTTTACTGAGCTGTGGTCTGAAGAAGATTAATAACCACAGTCTAAAACTGGCCCTGCTGCAGTTCTACTAGCTGAATTGCCATGTTTATAGCAAAATGCCATTATTACATACCACCCAGTCATTAAATTTGTATGTCACATTAGGGAAGCACTTTCTAAACCATACAGCACTGGCAAAGATGACAGAATAATGCATTTCCAGAAAATGTCAGATCTGTCCTGAAATGTGATGAAAATGCATTACAGAAACCTGTAGTGTGGAAGGGGATCTATCTTTTAAGATCAGAATTCTGTGGCTTTGTTTCTTTTTATTTAGCTTGAGCTCACACAACAGAACTCTCTCATTGAAATATTTTCTCATTTTAAGGAATTAATGGCTCTCCACCAGCCCTTTAACATGTAAAATGAGTAGGTTACTTGTGTCCAGTACATCCAAAAAGAGCCAGGATAAAATAAACATAAGGAGTTGGATATCTTGGAAAAAATCTGTCATGGGTTTGGGTTAATCATCTCCAGAAGAAATTCAACTTGATGCCTGAAATGTAAGACTTCTTGGAGAAAGCAGTAAGGCCTGAGGCAGTGTTGATCTGAAGGAGTGCTCTCCATGGGTCAGAGCTGCTCTGCTGGCAGAGTGCAAACCCAGTTCACAACAGCGGTACGCTGAAAACTTGTAAAAGACTGCAGGGGCCTTGCAGTGCATGCACTCAAGCTTCAGTTACATAGTTCTAGTGGCCCAGTTTCTTATTATAAAATAAAAGTAAAAAATAAAATCTGTGCCTGATTTTCTAGCCTCCTGTCTATCAATTATACTGTAGGATTTTTTCACTATTCATGGAATGAAGCAATGCTGAAATTATATGTTTGTTTTGGTTTGTTTGTTTTTAAGAAGTAAAACATGATTTGAATGCATTTATACAGTGAACTTCAGTGTCTGAATATTTAGAAATATCTAGGCATATGAATTTTTAGTAATATTCTTTGTTTTCACATTCAATTAAAAAACAAACATTTTTAAAAAAAGAAAACAACAAAAAAAAACTTTCTATTTGCCTGAAGTTCCTGGGAAAGAGGTATCTGTCATAGGTACATACAAACTTAATACCATGAATTCTAACTGTTGTTCCAGTCTTTACATGTTAGAGTTTTCTTATATATACCAGCTGCCTGTGTATTGTATCTTTGTTTATTTCTCCACCGTTTTCAAGACTTGGAATTTGTTGTGGTGATATCAGGACTTTCTTAGTCCATCAGACTTAAACGTGATCTCTGAGCTGGAGAGTGTTTGTTCCAACAAACTTGAAATAATTAGGTTTTATACAGTATGTAGGCTACCATTTGTGCTTCCATTACATAATCTTTTACTGCTCATAAGAAAGAGCCTTTACTGCATTTTGCCTGTATAACTACCCAATGATACCTTCAGTAGGAGTGAGTTTTTATCCAAAATGTCACAAGAGATTGGAAACTAGCTTTTCTTATGTCGCATAAGGTAACAGGGCGGTTCAAATAGTTTTATTTGCATCTTCTGGGATTCTGTCTTTTTTTCTTCTTTCCTTGACATTTTATGTACAACAGCAAGGTAGTGAAGATACCTGCATGTCACCCAATTTATACGTAAACAAGCTGACTCCATGTTCACAGCTTTTAATACTACATAAGGCAATCATTTTGGAAGAATAGACCCCTGAGTACTGAAGCATTTCAAATCCTTTTTCATTTGACCACTCAGTGACCTGATAAGTATTTCCTGTCCCTAAGTAAGGTTGTGACCCAGGTCTTAGAGTGCAAAAGACAGATAATTTTAGCAACAAGTTAAATCCAAATGGATTTGGTTGGAGGGGGTAAGTGAAAATAGGTTTGGCTAAATTCCTCTAAAATAAAGTGTTACAGCACTTGGATTTAGTACATCTAGTTAAAAGTAATTGTTGAATTTGTTGCCATCTGTTTGGATGCCTGGGGACTGCAGCCAGTATTGGGGTGGCTTGTTTATTTGTTTATACCCAGTACTCTTTTTTACACTTCAAAAAACTAATTGCTAATTAAAAGGTCATTAAATGTGCATTTTTAGATGCATTCCAAGCATTTTCCAAAGTGAGTATTTCACATGTTAAAATCATGTTGGTATGCAAATGGTATTTTGACATTGGTCACAGAAAATGTATGTTCTATGTCCACAGAAGTATCATGAATATTACACTGCACAAATACTCAACTTGCAAAACAATTTCTATTTGGTATAAAGCTATAAACAAGGAATATAATGTGTTCTTAGAAATATTTTATAGGTAGAAATCTTTTTTCAGTTGGGCAACATGATACATTTTAAATCACAGTTAAAGAAATATTTCGTGTAGCTATACATCTTAATAGCAATACCTCTATGTATTTTAATTACTTTTTGAGGAGAATTAAAGGAAGGCCTTCCTCCCAGAAATTTTCATTTATTTAAAAATGTAATTGATTAAAGTTTCCTGTAGAGGAATTTTCTATTATGTAATGGGGACTGTGGTATTATGGAGAATGAATACTATTAATGAAGTCAGAGATATACGGTATTACAAAAAGTCCATTTTCATGGATGTAGTAATGAACACACATTTAAGTCTCTCTTTTTTATAAGTAGGAATGTTGTGATTCAGATACTAATAAATTTAGGTAATGTGCAATATTTATCAAGCAAAACACTTAAACTGGGCTGTAAAATTGTAATCTAGTATTTAATATTTTATGTTATTCAAAACTAAATTTTATGCCAAAGTCTTATTCCTTTTACAGGTTTCATGTAATCTATAAAATAATATGTATGGTCAACCTAGGTGAATTTATAAGATGTTGTAAATAACTTGAACATTTTAATAAAAATGTGCAGTCATGCAGTGTAATTCTTATGTCGTGTTATTTCTCTAAAGCTAATCTTCCAACGTCGTAATTTGACAGTTCATTTCTTACCATGTGCAATACAGAAATCCTCTAGCAGTTGTTTGAAATTCACAGGTTTGTGCTGTTTTGATACGTGCACTGCAGATATTTTATCTGGTTTGTGTATATGAAAAGGGTAGAAATACTGAATTTTCCCGTTATTTGGGTTTTTTCTTCTCATATTCTTATGAAAGGCTGTATACAAAGAGAAATTTTATTTACATGGCAGTCTAGAATATTTCTTCCTTTGCTGGTTTATTGTCATGTTAACTAATCCAACATGGTTATAATTTCATAAATTGCTACATTTGTATAATCTCATAGGTAACCCTGTCCAGGAAACAAAATAAATCCAAGTAGCCAGCGAGAAGAAGAACTTCATTTCATTTTCACCATCATCATTAAACAAGCAGATTATTTATTGCTTTAATTTTTTCAGTGGTTTCTAAATGCAGATTGAGTATTGGACCTACTAAGAAATTGACCGTGGAAAGTCATTTCCCTAAAGCTCTTGCATGCCTATTGTTTTATATGAAGCAAGTTTAGTAATTTTCAGCTCATGAAAAGAGCAGGGAAATCTTTTGTCAAAGGTAGAATTTAACTTTTTTAAATGGAGATTTTAAAAACTACTGTGTATTTGAAAGCTAGATTTACTGATAATTCCCTTTAGGAACTGATGCATATTTTGTTGTAGCGAATGTAGATAAATTAGTAGTGAATTCAAAAAGAAAGGGAGCTATGTGCTACTAGGGCAGAAAGTTCTGATTTAACCTACCAATGACCTGGCTTTGTTTGTTCAGATGACAGTTCTAAAAGTGTGCAGAGAATATTCCCTTTTAATACAGTTACTTGCCGCAAGCCGTGACCTCACTGCCTGTCAGGGAGCAGGTCTGAATTGGCCCTTTCTCTGATATCGTGACATTGCTTCTGTTGCCTCGATTGTGACCTCTGATTGCATGATACCCCTGAGAGTTCAATTTAATAAGCGTGACTCCTGACTCTTAGCCAGGTCTGCCTTCTGAGGTTTTGTCAGACTTTACTTGTATTCTGGTCTACATACGCTAAAACGCTGCATAGGATGTCATCATATCATGTGAGCTGTGTGCACTGTATTCAAAATTCTCTTTCAAATTCTCTCATTTATTGCAAATGGAAATATTTATAAAAGCTTGCTTGGAATAAATTTTAAAAGTTGCTTCTTCCACAGTTATGCCTGTTCAGGATTTTGGGGGGGTTGTGCCTTTGTTATTAATATTTCAGTATATTATTAAGTATGCAATTTATTCATGCGTCATATTTATTCCTCAAATTGAAATTTGCTTTATTTCCCCTATGAGAGAGTTACATTTTTTTTGACTTCCCATAAACAATGTTTGTTCATTATAGAAATAGTAGGGGAAAATCCCTTTTTTTCATTGCATAATTAATACAGTTGCACAAGGAGACAGTATTGATGCGCACCCAGAGCACTGGGAGATGTAGTTATTAAGGAATAGTCAGGTGAAAGATGAAGAATCTGTTTGGAATCCAGGAGAAGGTGAGTAAAATTAATAATTTTCAAATATCATTGAAAATTAGATATCTTGGTTTTAGTGACTATTTTGCTACATCATTGCATTCTTTTCTCCTCTTTTCCTCCTCTTCTAGCCAGAATCCTGAAGAAGAGTGTTCAGAGACCTGGCTGCCTTGAGGATGATGGTGTTATTTAGACATTTCTCCAGTGTTAGTATCCCTTGATGAATTCACTGAACCAGAATATGGAGAAGTTCAAAGGTTTTAAAGGGAGTTTCAAGAACCGTGGTACAAATTACAGACAAGTTTTTGTATTTACTTACATACATTTTTGTACTCTCACTGCAGATACATGTACCTTTTTCTTGCCTCTGTATCAATACCTCTAAGAAACTGGTTCTAATCAATGTATGTAACTTTACAGAAAACCAGAAAAATCTTGGTGAACCAATAATGTTTTATGCTTACATCACTAGCTACATTTTTAAATGCTGGAAATACTACCATTTAGTGTTTCTTCTTTTCTTCAACTGTGTCAAATAATTGCATTTTTCTTTTCACTCGAATTACATTGTGCTAAAATTGTTGCATCTTGCATGAAAAGGAAACTAAATTAGAATCTTCCTTTATAAAGCAAGTTCTCTGATACAGGGTAAAAAGTTCATATTTTCTTGTTACACTCAAACTTGGCAATGAAATGCTGTTCATTCTTTATGACCATATCTGTTACAGTGGAAGTAAAATCTTGATTTGACCAGTTAAATAATACTCCATTAAATACATATGCTAAAAATATAATTAATCATATATGTAAGTAAATCCTATACAAATTCTAACAGAAATTAGCTCAATTTTGATAGATTAATTTAGTCTATAAGACTATAAAACTTACAATATGATTGTCTGTTCCCTTCTTTTGGAGTAAATAGTATAAGATTAGCTGTTGAAATTTCTTAATCTCCAGTGTTAGTTTACTTAACTAATTAGAATCTGTGGGATTTCACTCTTTTTTGAAGCAGAACTTAATGCTTCATAAATTCTGGTGCTGTTTGCAGGATCTTAGATGTCTGGCTGCAAACAAGCAAAGTTAGGAACTGACTGACAACTGTTTTAACTGTTGTTAGCCAAGAGGTAAAACAAATTATACTTTTAAGTTAATTAGTTATGGCTGTTCTGAAGGCTATGGCAAATATAAACATAATGTACATGAGGCAAATTCACCTATTCAGAATCATTCTCAACTTACTCCCTCCTGTTTAAACTAATTTTATATTTACATACTTACATACGCAAATCAGTGAGTTGGAGACTTTTGTAGCTATTTTAACTTAAAATTTTAGTTAAAAAGTAACTAATTTAAACACACCTGCCTCAAAAATAAAATATTTGCAATCAAACTTAAGCAAAATTAAATAACATTCAGTATACAAGTGTGGGGTTTATTTTTTTCATTTTCTCATCAAAAAAAGAATTTAAACTGAAGGCCAAAAAAGTTCTCTAAAAGAACAGGAGTCAGGGCTAATTTATTCCCTTTTCAACTCTGATTTCTCAATTGAGTGAGATTAATCATTCAAACCTCTGCAAGGTTAGAAAAAATGTGCCATTGTAACTATGACCGGTGCAAAATCCATTTAATTAATTAAATCTGTTCAAATCCTTTCAGGCTGAATAGTCTTGAATATGTGTTGGTTTATCTGAAATTACATATTATGTTCCAATTATTGCATTTTTCATGTGTTTACCCACTGAAAAATTTCAGTGCAGCTAATCAAGAAATCTTTTAAAATACTAAGATCTCTGAGCCATATGAAACAAGAATCAGCATGGGGCAACTTAGAGGCAAACTGTGGGATTGTTTTCTTTTTTTTTACCTCTTCTTCTATACACATGGAATCCTCTTTTCTTAATAGATCCATAAGACACTGGAATTTCATATTGTATGTTTTCTTCCACTATGTTATCAACCAAGTAAGTATAACTTAGGAAGAAGAATTAGTACTTTTATGTGTATGTTTGTAGTCACTCAGAAGTTTTGTAATTATGTTTATTTTTAAGTTGGATATAAATGTATAAGCATTGTACGCACTTGGGGATTAACTCACTTTAGATTCAGAGTCTTAAGAAAAGGAACCAGGTCTATCTGAGACTTTTTTTCCATTGAATTCAGTGAGCATTAAATCAAGCCTTGTTTATATAATGTTTGGCATAGTGACAGGCCTGATCTTCAGTGGTACCTCTGGGTTTTACTATAAAGTAAATTAAACAGCAGCCTTGCACTTAGTCTGTGTAGACTTTGTGTGTATGTTTGACAATGTAGAACAGTTCTGCTGTTACGCATTACTGCACTGACAAAGCTGTAAATTGTTGGTCCAGTACCTGGAATAAATATCAACAGGTAGTAAGAGTTACCATAAGAAAGTAAGCCAGAGAGACTTCCACTCACAAAATAAAACCCATTAAATTGAAAATCATGTGTATACATAACATATAGAATAAATGACCAATTCATATGTGTTCAGAACTTAACTACATATTGAAATTGATAGAATAATTTTATTGCTTCGCTTGCAGAATTACTTGTTATTTTTAAGTACCAATCACATATGGTAGTCATATACATCATGTGTGTTGATGAAGAAGAGTTCCTAAAAAAATTGTTCATATATTATTCAGATAATTATCTAGGAAAAATGTTTATTCTCAAGAGTGAACTTAATAAAGACTTCTCCCAAGCTGAGATAAAAAATTTACATATTTAGTTACTTGCTTACAGAAATTACGGGACAATTATTAATAAAGTGTAAGTCTGCTTTACTGACTTTTTTTTAATAATTGGCATACGTATCTTGTCACATAGCACTCTCAAATTGTTATTTTGAACAAATATTTAGTTGGGTTTGGATTTTTTTGACCCTTTCTTGTTCTTTTAAATCCTTCAGTGCAAACAAATCCTACCTTAATGATTATCACACTCAATAAAATCTATTTTATTTTGTATCTTATGCCCATTTGATAGGGGACAACATAGTAGTTAGACTTTCTGTGCTCTTACAAAATGTTCCTTGAGATTTGTTTTTTCTGAGAATTCCTTTGTAAGATCTGATGTCTTAAAACTTAAATAGTTTTGCTTTGTTTATTAAATTTAGAGAAAGGTATTCCTCTGGCTTGGACTCCGTATGAAGTGATAGTGTTTTCTTACTTGGGAATGCTGTTTCATTGCTGAGCAGCTAAGCATTTCCATTCAAGTTCTTGATTGTTCCTATCAGTTAGTCTTAAGAACTGGCATTTATAGAAATAAAATCTGTCAAACGATTCTATGAAAAAGTTGTTGAGGTTATTCATCTCTTAATTTTCTTCTGATTGAATTCCTCTTTTCAGCAGAGAATGTCTTTCATTAGGGGGTCTGGTAATTCCCAAAGATTATGAGGAAGAGTAGAGACAGGGTCTTTACTAGGCAGATTTGGGGGATGAGACATAAATTTTGCGAGTGTAGGCCATAAGGATAAACAAAATAGGCCCAGTCTGTTTTATTCTTTACATTTTCTAATGTATAATTAAGCATGGAAGTGCAGAACGTATCATTTAAAGATATTGTACTCCTACTTGATTTTTTGGTTCTTCAAGGACTTTGATTATCCAATGATTTATCTATAACTCTTGGCTATAATCCAAATATACTTCTCAGCAGTGTGTTGATGAAATCTGCCCATGCGAAGTGGCTGGAGCAGGTAGTATATAGACTACAGAACACTTCAGAGAAGACTACACAAAAGAATAAAGTGAAAGCACAGCGTAGTTCTGTAGGGGTTTTGTTATGTACTCTTTGAACTTGTAAAAGTCTGGAAGGATCTTGAAGAGTGCTGATGGCAGGAAGGAGTAGTTGGCAGCAGGAAATCATCTCTTTGAGTGTGTGTGGATAGAATATCAACCCTGTAGTTTCTCTGTTCCTGTAGAGATTGGGCTTGGTTTTGTGTTGTGGGTTTTTTTGTTTGGTTTGGGTTTTTTTAAGAAAGGACTAAATTTGTTTCTCAGATACAAAGGGATTTTGTGTCATTTCTCAACTTACACATAAAACAAGTGCCTTTGGCTGGCTGGACTGAGAAATGTCAGACTGTTCTTTTTAGATGTAGTGCAACTTCTCTCTGTTTTTGTGCTGGGAACCTGAGGAAGCCATTTGTGTGTGTCTGAGCATAGGTAAATGCCAACATATGAAAATTTTCTTTATATATACTCTTTATTCTATCTGTTGTCACTTGTTTCACATTTATTCCTAAGTAAAATACAACTTCATCTTCACTGTCACCACAGCATTAATCCAACAGGAAATTTCTTGCTATCCTAATAATAATGCTGTTTATTATACTGTTACCACAATAGAAGAGTCCAGCCTATGAGGTCCAAAGAGCTTGATGTTTTGATGCTTTTAATGGTTGCCTTGGTACAAACAAAACTATCCAGAGTAGCTAATACATTTTAATTGAGTGGAGTCAGTGACTATATAGGATTTAAACAAAAATTTAATAAATGCAAAGTCATAGTCATCAGAACTTGGCATTTGCTTGGAATTCTTCAAAGAAATTAGAATTTTAATACTTCCAAATGTTTTTCCAGTGTATTCTGCTTTTTCTTCTACTTTTCTTCTGCTCTTGTATGATGAGAAATGCACATGGCCTTTGTCATTGACCAAGGCTAAACATAAATATATGTTGAATTCCAATGCTAAATGAGTGCTGTAGAAATCTTAAGAAATAAACCATTTTTTCCTGAATATTTCCTTGATATTGATGTGTTTGAACAATATTCTACAAAGTTATGATTTAAATGTTACAAAAAAATAACCAACCATTAAATTTACTCCAATGGCAGAATATTGTTTTGTTTTCTGGATTTTTATTTTTTTTAAGATATTATCATCTGGTGGACAAGGAAATCTCATACAATTTATTAGAGAGTGTGAGTCTGCATTGAACCGGTGCATGACTATTACTTTATATTTTCTTCCCTTCTCTGTGATTTATTTTTAATTGATCCAAGCAACCCATTCTTACATTGCTATTGTTATTAGCCATCCATTACTCAATTGCTCCATCTTTTCCAAATAGATCTTTAAGTACTTTTCCCAAGGTTCACCGCCTGAATCATATCAGAACAGTCATAAGCTAGCAAAAAATGAAATCAACATCACACGTGTGGCAGCTTCCTATACACACCTCATGTGAAATATTTATTGAAGTTTATATATCAAGTCAGAAAAGTGTTGTAGGCTTTTGTAAACACCGTGATATGAAACACAAATTTCTGTGATGGAAATTATTGAAGATAAATAAGAAGTGGTGTTTAACGTGAATAGAAGAGTACAGAAAGTGGTAACACCCCAAAGAAGTTGTGAAAGCTGGGTAAATCAGAAGGGACAGTGTTTAATGCTTCCTTGAAGTCAATGACAGGGAAGTTAAGCTTATGAAGCAATTCAAATGAAAATGTACCATGTTCACAAGTAGAGGAAAAGACGTAAGCAATTTAATGTGGACTATTAATTTGCGAAATGTTTTTGTGATCATTGGTTTGCAGTGAAAGAGATTCAGTATAATCAGGAAGTACTTGGAGAACTTCATCGACACTGTTGTGGTAGATAAATAACTTTAAATGAGGTGTTTTAGAAGTACACCACTTAAGATTAAGTAAGGCTTGGATTTGCCTCAATGATGGGAAAGTAATAAATTGAGCATAACCAGTAAGCTAGGGTTAAATATTTATTGCTTCTTATAGGTAGCATTGGTGGTGTATTCTGCAGAGGCAGGAACAAGTAGCAAAACAGAAAAGAATGTGTGGGTATGAAATTCTGTTTTCCTTGAATTGTGAAGCTGAAATTTGTAGTTTCAGCGGTTTAGAAATCTCAATGAAAGGGTTCAGCTTTTACATAATCTAATAATAAGAGATCAAAGAGATAACACAGAAAGCGCAGCCTGAAATATGGTAACCACTGAAGCAGGATGAACTGAGTAGATGAGGCTTTGTTATTGATTTTAATACCCAGAAGTAGAGCATAGTGTAAGAGACGGCAAAAAATAGAAATGAAAACATTGAGAAAAAGGACAGCCAAAGTAAAGACTATGGTCTAACTGAGAGTGTGGTGAATACCTGGATTCAGTGCAGGAAGAATGAGTGCGAGGCTGAGGTCATGTGGTAAAAAGGAGGTGATTACAAAAGCAGATGAGGAGATTAGCAAACAGAAGATTTGCAGAAGAAATAGCAATATAGTAGGTCTTATTTATAGTGTGAAGAAAGCCTGAAATACTTGGTAAAAGGAGAAAAAAGGCACAAATTTTAGAAAAAAAACAAAAAAACCTCATAAATATTTTTTCCTTTCACTTACTGCTTCAACAATTCTTGAAATACATGCTTTTGTGGGCTGATCAGCACTTTTATGTTCAAAACTCATGATGTAATTGGTAATGCAATTTTAAGATCAAGAAATTTTTTGTCATAACCTGATGCAGTATTCTTGTAAAAAATTTCTATTTTAACTTTTTGTTCATCTGTGAACTCACATAGACACTACTATAAATATTTTTCTGTCATTCATTCTCTCGTAGTCCTAGGGATGGAATTTGATTTATTCAAAAGTTACTTGGATAAAAAACAACTTAAGTCGACTAATCCATACAGTATAGCTATGACACAAACAAGTTGGTGTGTTTTTAAGGGAGAAATATATGTTTCACTATCTGAAAATTCCAGATCAGTTCTATATAAACAAACGTTATCTGGAGATTGTATAATTTTAAGTCAAAAGAGCTCTGTGTTGATTACTGCCACTTGATAATACCATCTAAAAGTTGCTGATATAAATGTGTTCACTGAATACCTGCAAGCATTCTAAAAACTACTCTAAATACCATTCTTTTTCCCAAATGTGTCAAGCTTTTTGTGAAAGAGAAGAAATTCTTTTAATTTCTTTTACATTCTGCTATACATATCTGGATGATTTGGGGGAGTGTAGGGTTGTTGTGGGGTTTTTATTATTGTTATTATCCTATCTGTTTCCAAATTCTTTAGCTTCTTGCCTTGGTATGTTCTCACATTGTTCTTGCTTTCTGTTCTGTGTGTATTATACTAGTTGTGACAGAAATAATTTTGTTGACTGACTTATGGAGAAAATGAGATTAAAATTTGTATTTTAGGTTTGGAATTTCAAGACTATGTATTGATGTGTATTGGATTTGATCTGAAGCATCTTTTTCAACCTAAATAGTTCTACGATTCTATAACATAACTTTATAGGAGACATAGCAGAAATTATAAAAATCATAATGGAGTATATGTAATTTTAATTTTCATTCATAGTTCATGCATTCATGCAGAGACTCACATACACACACTTTCCTAATATATATTGTTGCCCGGTAATAATCCAGAAAGTTAGAATGGTTTGGGTTGGAGAAGACTTTAGAGATCATCTAGTTCCAACCTCCCTGCCATGGGCAGGGACACCTCCCACCAGACCAGGTTGCTCAAAGCCCCATCCAGCCCGTCCTGGAACACTTTCAAGCAGGGGGCAGCCACCACGTTCCTGGGCAACCTGTGCCAGTGTCTCACCACCCTCACACTAAAGAATTTCTTCCTAATGTCTAACTGAAATCTACCCTCTTCCAGTTGAAAATGATTACTCCTTTGTCCCGTCACTCCATGCCCTTGTAAAAAAGTCCCTCCCCACCTTTCCTGTATTACCCATCAGGTACTAGAAGGCTGCTGTAAGGTCTCCCTGGAGCCTTATTTTCTCCAGGCTGTAAATAATGTATACCAGGAAACTGACAGACAAGCAAAATTTCAATGTATTAATAGCATAGATATGAATTTTATACCAAATCTTAGCTTCTTAATTCCTGTATTAAGAGCACCATTTCCAGAATACATATTGAGAGAATTAAGTCTGGTCACATATTTTTTATATTAAGGGAGGAAAACTTAGAATGCTGAAGAAATTCCAAGACCTTCTTTCACATTGTAAGTCCTTTAGTTTTCTTAGTCTCTTACTTTATTTGTATTGTACTCTGTATAAATCAAATTTTGAAGTTAATTAAATCACCCTCTAAACATAAAATTTAACTGTAAAATGTTGGATACAGTGCAGCCTTCTCCACACATTTCTCTGTTTCAAGAAACATACGACATATTGAAGTTAGGCCTTTTATCATCCCACCATTAACAAATATAATTGCAAAAAAATCCCACTGTGTTGAATCAGGTTCCTCAGCATGGTCTTGCATATCAGTTGACAATAAGCTGACTAGCCAACTGGGATTTGCTTTAAATATGTTTCCTGGACATAGAATTTGTAACTGAAATGCAGAACCTGAAAGATCACCCTGAATGTAAACACTGTGTTACCATCTGTTTTTTTGTATACTGATTTGCTGTTGAGAACACTTGCCCTTGCACTGGGGAATGCAGGTCTGAGTTACTCCCTAGGCAGTGGGAAACATAGATGTCAGGTACTCCTTAGCCTGGTGAGATTTGAGTCTCTGGCTTCCACGTGCCAAGCTATTCCATCTTTTTAAAGCTGATTGCTATGGCTAAGGGCACAAGATGCATCAATCTTGAAAAAAACATATAAGAAGAAAACTGGCTCTGGTGCTAGTGCCCTAGAGCACTTCACCAGAAGTAGGTCACAGATTCTTTTAATGGATTATCCAGAGATAATCTAATTTGAAGTATGTAACATCCATATTTTACACTGAATGTGTGTCATGCCGTCTCAAAGAGTGTCCAGTGAACACATTTGATAGAGGATGATATATTTCCAGATCCTGGAGTTCAGGCTCTTATGAGTTTGCATGTTGACTGAGGACCCAGAAAATAATTTGTTCTTTCCCTTTCATGTTCAGTTCCAATGACACTTCAGGTGCTGAGACTCTTCTGAATAATTTCTCACTACTTAGATGCTAGGAAAAAGGCAGTAGGTGCCCCTGAAAGCTACAAAGGCTCTGGCTTACGTGCACAGTATGTGTGTGGATGATTAATTGACAACACCTAAAAATCATTACTGTATTAATGCGAAATGTCTGTTCCAATCCTAAATTATTAACGTGTGTGTCATGTAAAAAAGTCAAAAAGACTGAAAGCACAGAAGTGATAATCTAATGAGGGTACAATACTTAAAATACCTCTGTGATTAATTTGTTTTTTGACAGAGTTATTCCTCCTTTGATGTATTCTTTTTTCCTTTGGTATTCTAAGAGCTGTCTGGGTTTAACAATTAAAGATTATAGGTCTGATCCATTTCAAAGATATAGAATTCTTGAAGCTCTTTGGAACTTCTGTGGAATTTGTGAGTGTTACTACTTCAAAATCATGTCCAGAGCAATAAATTTAAGAAAGCTATGAAGCTAATACATGTCAATGATACTGATGCACCAGATTCTCAAACATGTGATATTCCTAAATAGAATAGAAAAGTTATAATGCTGTGTTTTAATCCATAACATAGTATTTTTTCAGAAGAATTGAGAGATATTACTATTAAAATGAAGAATGTATGTACCAAGTAAGAAAATAGAATACATTTTTCTGCAGCATTATTAAAACAAATTATTGAACAGTGTCTGTGCATTTGAGGGGAAAAAAAAACATTATTAACACTAATATCGAGTAAGACTACCCTGTTCAACAGTATATATAATTTCAGGAACAAAACCCAACCACCCATTGCGTGCACTGTCATCTTGTTCTCTTTCTTGTTTCAGTAATGTTTCAATGATTAACATGCAAAAATAAATTTTAAAAACATTAAATGAAAGTTTTTTAAATAAAAGTATTGTGTTTCAAACATACTTCAGTAAAAAATTCAAACTGCAACTAAGGTAAGGTAAATTATTAGTGATAATTTTGGAAAAAACACTTTCCAAGCTGAAAGTATTAGATTTTTTGTAAGTTTGAACTCTAATTAGGACTCTTCATGTATTAATGTTTGGCACTGATTGTGCAGTCCACTGCTTGATCTTTTTAGTCAGCCCTCAGAATCTCAGAGTCACAACCTACAGGGACTCTCCATCCAAGCTTTTAATCTTCTGTCTTCCTAGGAAGGTAAAGGAGACTTCTTGACATCAACTGAGGAGCAATTCTTAAGTTCTAGTCTGTGAGTCTAGCAAGACATACATGAATTCATCTTTGGACCAGGACCTGGCCTAATTTTAATAAGTTAATTATGAAATGGGCAGTTGAACATGTTTAGCCTAGGGAATGGATTAGGTTTGAACAGAGATTCTCTGTAGCAAGATAAATGGAGAGCACAACAGAAAGACATTTCTAGTTCAGACTATAAGATAATAAGCTATGATACTTGAACAATATTCCCTTAGAGCTAAAAGATGAAAGCAATAAGCTCACTGTAAAAGTAGATAAAATGCAAGTGAGGAATGACATTTTGCCACTTATACCAAGTAAATTATAATTTTTACAGAAGGGAAAAATAAATATTACAGGTAAAGTAGCAGACCTCTTAGGTTTTCAAATCATGAATGAAAGCGAAGGCTTAACATATGAGAAAGACATTCTCCTTAAAGGCAGCTCTGACTTCAGCTGCTGAATTTACCTAACACCAAAAGAAAGAAAGAAGAATTTTTGAAAGGAAAAAAGGAATAATCATCAAGAGTACAGGTAACTCAATGTCATCTGAAATGAGATTAGAAAGAAAACCAAAATACTTCTGTACAAAAAACAAACAAAATGTTTTCTGACATCTCATAAAAGCCTTGAGTGAAAAACAAAAAATACATGTATAAGGATAGAAAAGTTAATGTGATTAATTAGCAGTTCCGTGCAACAGTGATGCTTCCTCTGCAGGCTCTTCCAATTCTTTACTCTTCCTTATATTTCAAAACATATCTGGTATTTACCAGAATAAACCCCAAAACTGAATGATATCCAGAGTTGTACAGCTTTTTTCATAAATTGATGCTTTACTCTCTGTATTTGGGTGTCTTCTGTGATCCAAAAATGGTTATAATTTATGAAAAAAAAATTCATTTATGTGTATGATTCTTTGAAATCCAGTATCAGAAAGTGCCATTTAAGTGTCTTAATAAATTATGTCAGTAAAAGACATATCAAGGGAATAAGACTCTTGCTGCATATAATGGTGATTTTTTAACTTTTTAGATTTGTAAACAGAATTATAAATACACTTGAGCATGTATTTTAAAACATTGAAATAGCACAGTAAGCAACATTCACAGATGCTGTGGCAAGCAGTTTATGTATATCCATATATATTTCAGAACAATCTTATTTTCCAATAAAAATGTATTTATGCAGAAAGAAAATATTTAATCCCAAAAGATTAAATAAGACTTAAAATTTAAAAATAATTTAAAGGTATTTGGTTTATCTTATCTTATATCTGAAGAAATTCAAGTTAGTTGGACTGCAAGAAAATGAAGTAATTACCTTTTTTCTTCTGTAAAAAGCAATATATTCAAAGTGTATCTGTAGATTCTTAAAAAAATATATATTTTAAAATAATAATGAAAAACAGGAGTATCTGTTTACCTCCCCAGGTAAAAAAGAAGAATTTCCTCAGCTGGATACTACTTTAGATGAGAAATTACAAAGGAGAAAAGACTTCACATACCAATGGCTTCATACACAGTTTTTGGATTATGAAGCAGCCAGTTCCAAAAATACAAAGTGGTGAGGTCATTGCCTTTAAATTAGATGGTTTGTTTTGTTTTGCTTTTAATTTATCTTGTAAAGTGAAACCTAGGTTAATAGTTCTAAAACAAACATGAGTTTGTAGGTAACAGACAATATACGAGATTTCCAGGTCCCAAGCATGGTATCCTTTAGAACTGGTTTAGTAGTCATTGTGAAGACATTTCTTCCACAGTGATAATTAAATGATACACAGATAAATAAAGATTTATCTACACTTAGCTTTATACTAGCAATGCAGTTGGTTTTAAATTGTACAGAGTATAGAAAAAAGTGCTTATTCATCATATATTTTATAACTTTATTGGTGTATATTATAGTTTTATGTAATTAGATCAACTGTAACATTACCTATATTGTTAGATTTGATTAAGAAGCAAAAAAGCCCACTTTTTAACTCAATACTATGCATTTATATTTTTTCTTCAAAACAAACCCAGTTTATATATCTTCATAGTATACTTCAGTAAAATGTTGTAAACATGTTCCTTCTATATTAATTTTTGTTATTAAGCAATTAAAATATCAATACAGTTAAAGGAAAGGTTAATTTCATTCCCTAAGCTAACAAAGACTTTTAAAGTATATTTTGGTCATAAATTCAATATAAACCATTGGTATCTTAATGAAGTCATTAGTAGACAGCATGCCAAGCACCTCTAGTAAAACCAAACATGTCAGTAGGCAAGCACTGGATTTACTATAAGTTTTAAATATTTATTTTCATTTAAAATGTATTTAATTTGTAAAGAAATGGACTGCATGTTATTATTTTTTTGCATGGGAAATTATTCAATATTTCTAAATTGTATCAATGCCTGTAGGAAGTATATGCAGCACAAATTCCTTAGAAAATATTTATCTGGGAGTCATGCTCTATTATAGTGAAACACCCCAACTTTTTGTTTAAAATAACTGACATTACTTTTTAATTTGAATTAAAACATTGGAGCAGGACGTGTCATGATGTTTGAAAGTAAGAGGCCATGGAAAATTATAAAATTTTATTTAAATGTTATTATATTACCTCTTCAGATGTATGCTTGTATTTGTATTGCCAATTTTTAAGATTATGACACATTTTTTGAATATGACAGGAGTCCGTGGTAGACTATTTAGAAGACCTGATACATTTAGGTAACTCAGAATAACTTTACGTAATGTGACAGGTTACTTGGCTAAAATCTTTGTCAGTACTTGCAAAAATTGGTGCATGGTTGAATTCATTGACATTTCTATTTTAAAATTAGTATTCTATCATAGGAATAAAAAATATTAGTTCATAAAAACTAGTTCATAATTTCTTACTGATTAGGTTTAATATTTTTAAATTAATTACCCTGATACTGTAACATTATCAATTATATTAATAACTCTGATATATCTTGACAGTAGAATTACTTTAAATAGTATAATTTCTGCTTAAGCAGGACTATTTCCAGGAAAAGATTGTGTCCAGAGGCTTTATAAAGCTAGTACTGTGAGATTTATTGAAATTTCTATTATACTTTTTTCCCAGCTTTCATTTTTTGCCTGAGTTAGATCCTGCAATATATGACAGCAGACAAGTACAACATGTGGTAAGAACTTATTTTCTTGCAGGATTCTGCAGAATTCAGCAATACCTTACCTCTGTTTTCAAATGTATACTTGATGTACAAACAACCAGGAGATTTTGGTTTTTTATTTAATATAATTCTTTAATGTTGTCTCAATTTGGCAGTTGTCATCCACTGATGAAGATCAGAAAAAAATGTTTGAGTGCACCCCGTGTGTGTACATAGGGTCCTAATTTTATAATTTGATACGGTTTTGTTTTGAAGACATCAAATGCTACTGTGTGTTTTAAAGCTTCTAAATCAACCTTTTACAAATGTTTTTAAAAAATTAAATATGGTTCATGACTTAATACATTTTTCACTACAAAGATGTATTCTTGCCAGTCAGTCAAGTTTGTGTTCTTAAATTCTGTAAATCACATACCTACATGATACTGATATGCCCACAGTTTCATTTATTTACAGACAGTAAGTTGGACTAGTTTATTAATGCAGTGACATTATTTAAAAGTGTATAAAATCAGACTTATTCCTACAATTTCTTTTCTATAGTTTTTTTTACATCATAAAATGTCATGTACTCTTTGCATGATTTTTGGCAGAAAAAAAAAATTTAAAAATTGTATTTTCTAAAATGGGTAGTTTTGTAGCTTGACGGGAAGAGAAACTTCAGCAGTCTAACGATCTGAAGATTTACCAAATTAAAAGACTCAGTGTCAGAGATATCCAAAAGTTCCCGTGATACTGAGAAGTGTTATGATGCCTACAGGCCAATTTATAAGATGTATCTATACATGTATATATGTATACCTTACATTTTATTGCCAAATTAGCGATATTCTTGTTGATATAATTATGAGGGGGGTAAAAAAATGTGCCAAAACCTTACAGACTATACAGAATTAGTGTCTTAAATTCATATACATGAGGTAAAAGGTTTCATGAAAATTATTTGCCAGTTAAATTATGTGTCATAATTCTCATTCTGTGCTCTGAGCAATCTTGGGCCGTTCTAACCTCTGAACACTACTGAAAATATACTTATACGAGTTAAATGTTACTATTTTCTTTAAGTCAGATTTTGTCAAAGGTTTTTCTCTGGTGTGGGGTTTGTCCAATTCTTACGTTGCTGTTAAAGTTTAGTGGCTGAAACCACAAACCAGGCAACCATTGTGATGGGGTTTTGTTGCAGCAGCACTAAAAGTTATGGTTAGGTAAAGTCTAAAACTGTAATTACTCTAATTCGAGCAAATCAGAATCTGATAGTGTTATCTCCGTTAGGCGTTTTGTAATTATTGGTAAGCATATATGCACATAGGTAGATTGTATCTTATTTACAGTAAGCAGCTCTTTCCACAAGATGCTGCGGCAGCCCCACAACAGGATTATGTGGTGTGCCCACATAACTGGCAATGTTATGGGATCGTCACAGCCCCTGCCACATAATTACATAGTTGTTCTACATGAATGAAATACAGAGAAAAATTCAATAGAAGGTCAAAAAAATGAAAAAGGAATAAAAAAGCATCTCTAATGCAAAAAGCAGCACTAAGTAATCAATGAAATAATTATGTGGTTTGTACATATAGATGACTGGAGGATTATGGTTTTAAAATTTATATGGGTTCTCTGAACATTTAAAGGTCAAAATATGAAATGTAAACATATTCCTAATGCTTTTGCACAGTAACTCATTCAAAAACTATGAAATCATGAAAAAAAGAAGTTAACACTTAGCTGCAATCATTTAAAAAAAAATAGGAAAAGTTCTGCTAAGCTGAGAGGAAAATATACCTATATATATATATTTTAAAATACTATATTAATAGTAATATAGTTACATAATAATACAAATAATTTTGTAACTGCTATTGGTGCACTTACCAAGAATTTAAGACATTCTTTTTCATGGATAAAAAGCAATATTTTAATGGTTGCATATTAATAACAAAGCCTTAGTTCCTCTCATTTGGGAATAAATCCTATGCAGTAGTTTGGAGTAAATCTAAAACTGTATTATGTTAATCTTAATCTTAATCTAAAACTGTATTATGTTAATCTTAATCTGAAGTATAACTTCAGTTTAAAAGCACTTTTTAACTAGGAAGGTTACAGAATACATAGGAACAGACAGATATTCAGATGCAGAGGTTTATTCAAGGCAAAGATTCCTCCTCACTGAAATTAATTTCCAATTACTTGGAAAAAATATTTGTAGTAGTAAAACTAAAAGCAAAAAATATGAAGAGTAAATTATGGCGATCACTACAGAAGGATCCAATACTGCTTTCTGTGAAAAAGTGTACCAGTATCTTAAATTTCTTCCAAATTTCTGGCTCTAAGCTATAAATGTAAAAGGGAAGGTTTTAATTAGCTTCAGAGGGTTTTCAATCAGGTTCTTCTCAGACCTGAAATTAAGTTTGCTCCAGTGGTTGATACAACCTTAAATATTACTCGGTCTGTAATTGGGTGAAACCATGAAACCACTTATCTTTATTTGAAAGCAAATGACAAATATCTTACATCAGAGAGCCAGGCAGCTCTATTAAACTCTATCGTATAACACTGAATACTGTTGTCTACAAGATGACAAGGCCTCAGATTTTGCAATGATAGGCATTGGGTAATAATTCTGTGGAAAATGCTAGTTGTTTAAAATATTGTGGCATCCTGTGTCTTTGGAAGTTGGGACACTAGAAAATGTCTGCTGTGTGTTGAAACAGGTTAGATGGAAATAAGAATGATCAGTTCCATGGTTTGAAGCTCTCAAAACATCACAATGATTATGTTTTTTCTACTAAGGAAAGACTAAAAACTTCATATTTAAAGATTTTGAAAGAGCTCTGACAAGCTTAAAGTGACTGTAAATGTAAAGACCAAAAATATAAAGAGTTGGCAGGGTAAAACTGTTGCTCTTTTCGAAAGAGAAAATAAAATAATACAGCCTACTACCCATGCAACACAAAACTTGAAAAATCATGGTCATTAAACATATAAAAGGCAAGCGTCAGAAAACCAAGGTTAAATTTTCTGCACTGACATAAAGGGTACATAGTCACTAAGGAGGAGCATAAAATCTCTGTATCTTTGCAGTTGTCAGTTTGAAAATGCATGGACTTTTCAATGAATTTTACATTAAACAGTGACTGGATGAAGACAAAGAAATGAAACAGGTCTCCATTTCATCTGAGTTCTTTAAGTTAGACTGGACTACAAAGCCTGTCTGCATTGGTGCAATGCTGCTCTTGGTTCAGTGAACTGGTTTGAACAGGAAGTCTGGAGATTGTCTCCTCCAGAATAGCCTACAACTTTATAGTAATGTCATTTTTCTGAGAAAAAGGGAATTGCAGGCTTCAAGCCCGCCAAGAAAGGACTTGAGACACAGTCACTTGATTTCCAGTCAGGCAATCTAGCTACTACAATGTTATGCAAAAGTTCAGTGATCTTACCACTATCATAGCCTTTCCATTTTTGTTGATTGTTGGTTGTTTTTTATCAAAAATGGATGCTACTCTGTTAAATACCTAGCTTCTGAAAGAATCTGAGGTTATTCAGCCCAGATAATGGAAGGACTTAAACTGCCTCCTGAACTTCACTTCTGAAGGTCCAAAGACTGGAACATTTAAGTATGTCCTTATGTTCAGTACCTTCCAGCTGACAGGCTCTACATTGGGGATTTTGTAGATTGCTTCTCTATAGTGTCTGATTTTTACCCGTTATTGTTACTGATCCTCAGTATGTAGTAAACAATATTGTTAAATGGCTGCTTTTAATGTTGAATAGCTTTTAATTTCAATAAACGGAAGTTCTTGTTGAGTAAATGCAAAGACATTTCTGCAAAACTAATAATCTACCCTTTACAGTGTAGGGTATCTTCCAGTCCAGTATTTTTAACCTTTGCCCTAGATGTTCCCAAAAACAAGGCTTCATTGCTAAAATGAAACATGATTTTCATTTCTATTTGGGCATAATTATGTCCCAGTAATATGCCTTATGCCAAAATGTACTACTTCTGAATGTTAGAAATTTATGATTAAGATAATACTCTTACCTAAAGTATAATTAAAAAGCTGTCTGCTGGTTATGGTTAATTAGCAAAAGACTAAAAGATTAAGTTACTTAGTGGGCCCTTGAGTGATTGAAGTGATACATGTCCTGGATAAAACATAAATATTGCAGAAAATAATCCAATATGACATCTCTGACATTCAACTATAACTTAAATTATAGACTGGTCAGTAAATGATCTTAAGCTGTTTAAGGTTTCATCAGCCGTCTGCAAGATTGATTTTCTTCAAAATTACTGTACTAAAATGTTTTCTTTTGTTGTTGCACTGACTCAGATCACAAACCACAATTTTAAGATCGGCTCTTATTTACAAAAAACCTTTGACATAGTGCATTTGTTCAGCCTATGCAACAATAAAGGATTGTGGTATCATTTTGAAGAAGGTTGTTTGACAGACCCTGTTTGTTTATTTGGGGTAATGTGAGCTGCATTCAGAAAATGTTATATTTTGTTTCATGGTTGTGTACATTCTCTCCCACTGCTTGCAGGCAAGCCCAGTAAGCAGAGAAGACACGGATTTAGACCTTGTTTCCATGGCCAGTGGAAGTTCTTTGACTGAGAACAGAGAAAAAAATAAGCAGCCACACAGACACTCAGCAAGATCTTCAAGTAAGTTATGAGTTTTTTCAGTATCAGTTTTAGAGATCACTTTAAAGTGCTTAGTGGAACTGAGCATGCTTGGAATCCCTAATAACTCATGCTACTTATCTTCTTATTTCTTTCTTACATAAAATTTTTTCATACATTTTCTACAGTTCTGTTTCAAACCTGAGTCATTAATATCAATAGACTTTCCTCTCGTGATTTTTGCCTAGGTAAGTTCCCTTTGATGGGCATTAGGTCTTCTGATGATTGAGTTCTTAAAATATTTTCTTTTCTCCAAAATATAAAAGAGTAAGTTTTTTAATGTTCTATTTTTTTTCACAAAAGAATTTTTAAAAATACATCTTAACTGAATACCATAACACATATGCTAATCAAGACACATTTCTGACATGTTGATTACCAGTTGGTCTGTAGTATATGTATACTACTGAACTTACTAGAGCTCAGTGGCAGAGGATCCTTTTAAAGATTTGGATTTTTACCACTCTAATATCATAAAAATTAACAAAAGACTCTGCACATACAAAAAGAGGAAAAAAACTCATATTTGAAGGTCACAAAATGATAGCATTTCAAGTTTCATGTTTTATTTTGTGTAATTGAAGAAAATGTTAATATATTTCTGGTGATATGACATAGTATTTTGTCATTTGTGTACAATTTCTTTCCCAAATAAATAAAATTCCAAACACCAAATATGTGCATGACAGAAAATAAAAAAGTATTAAATAACTGGGTAAATTATTGAATTTCCTTAACGTGTTTAGCTACTGAAGTTTCTTGAAATGCTTTATGTCAAAAAAGAAATCTGGTTATTTCGTAAGTTGTATGTAATTGCTGGATTTGTGTTTTTTTACTGTATTTTCCTATATACTGAATTTCCAACTTCAATGAAAAAGAAAATTCATGGAAAACATGTAAAAATACTGCATATTTCTATTTTTCAACAGGCTTTGGAAAGACTTCAGGATAAGGATTTATTTACATTATACTGGTCCACTATGGGCAAAAAAAGTGAACAATTTGTTTATTCACTTGATTTACATTGCTAAAATTAAATTAGATAAAATTTATCATCCTATACTTAGGTAACTGAATCCACAGAGAAAGAATATGATTCTTTCTCTCTGACTGGCATCTTAAAAAAGCATTAATTGTGTCCTGTGTTTTCCTGTTTCTCTCCATTGGCTAATGATGAAGCCCCACCATTTAAATTAGATGAGATTCCTAACCACTAAGATTCTAAATTAGGTGAAACAAATCTAAACAATTTATGTCAATGACAAAATTATTATATTACTATCTTCAGAATAGAATGCGTATCTCGAATAATTGAGTTAAATATTTTATTAAATTTATATTACTGTATAACTGCTGTCTAGATTGTAGCCTTAACCATATACCCATCTGGAAAAATAAATAAGAATAAGGTCTTTTGGCATAAATAAACCTGTATAACTTGTCTGTGTTAGGAGCTTGAGAAGTGTAAAGAAAAAGTGTCACTCTATTATATCTTCCAAAAGAAGAGACTAGTAAAGGAGCAGGAAGGAACTATCGACTGTCAGAGTCATAAATGGAAGAAATGGAGGGACAGTTTGTAGTGTCTGGTAACATATAGGTATTTTCATTAAATACATGTCTACTATAGCACAATTATGCATCCATTCTCCTTTCAGTAGTGCAGGAACTAGGGGGAAAAAGTCTCATGTCTCATGTCTTTCTATATACTTTTTTGGATGTAAATCTGTGTGAATTTTTTCATCATCACTTTGAGAAATTAAACAGTGATAATACACTAAGTTGTATTTCATATTATATATAAAACCAGACATTACTATTAACTTTATATGCAGTACATAAGCACTTCTGTTATGTTGCACCTCTTTGCCAAAACTGTTGCTTTTCAGTGATGGAAAATAAATTTTTAGGCCTGGGTATCCTTACTCTGGAAATACTAGAAATTTGCCTTTATTTATAGTGTAGTCGTTATTACTTTCCTCTCATGGGTTTGGTCTTTGAAATATTTAATGAAGAAGCTTAGAAACTATTTTAGTGGTTTAGTAGGTGAATTCCCTTTGAGTTATCCTGCACATGTATTACAGAAGAGCTCAGTAAAAATGTGACCTTAGAGGTGCTTCCCATTTGAATTGATTTTTAAATCTAGTTTTTGTATCATTTTACAGATTAATTCAATCTCAATGATTTAAAAAATTTTAATGAATAAAATGTTACTAAGTTCATTTTTCAACATCCATAATCCTGATTGTTGCTCAGAATTCGTTTTAATTATTGGTAGGGAGCTTTCAGCAAGCTGCCATACAACTCTGAGGTGTTAGTAGATAGCAGATATTAGTTTTATGTATGTTTTTTATTTTTAATATGTACCCCATTAATAATATCAATAAATTGTTGAGAGCCTTCAGGATGAAAAGTGAAGTCTAAAAATGAAGGATAAATGATTTTTAGATGTTTTCTAAAAAAAACCTCAAATACATTTGATGCTGTAACAAAATGCATTTATATACTGCAGTGACATGACTGTACATGTTATCATGTTTTTGCAAAGAAAAAATGCATAGTGCTTCAAAGCTATTATCTGTTAATTCAGAGGTTTTTTTTTAAAAAAGGTAACTATATTTTCAGAAATATTTTGGGGAGCTACCCAAATTTGATATAATTTTTGTAGATCTTATTCCCAAGGGTAGGTTCTTAGAATCTTGGTTAAAGATTTTTAAGGTTTTTATCAATCAAATTTACTTTTTATTCTGAAAAACATGGGTGAGGTTGAATTAATCCTAAACTAACTTAATTCTGTTCCTTGACAAAACAAAATCAATTAAGGAATAAAGGAAATGCTGTGGACATAGTATATCTCATTTTAAGGAAAGCAATTGTGTACTTAAAGTATTTGATGTGGTTCCATGTTATATGTTCAAAGGCAAAATTAACTGTGGGTTCAATTCACACAGTACATATATATATTAAAAAAAAAACAACATGAAACCTTAAGAAAGTAGCAGTTGTTCAGTTAACCTTGTCTGTATTGATGGCCAGTATCTTATGATCTCAAACATATTAGCTTATATTTCCTTCAGAAATTACAGCTATTTCTTCGTACTGCCTGGTAACTAATTTTTCTTTTCTATTTCTTGATTGTTTTTTTGGGAATTGTTTGTTGGATATTTGTTGTCCATTCTCCATTCCGTGCTAAGATCTTAATCTCTGGAAGTGAATGAGATTTGCTGATTATAATTTTTCCACATTAATTTACCTTGCTTATGGGAAAAAGGACAGTTTAAAAAAAAAAAAAGTTTCGTTTTCCCTGATGTAATTTCTGTAATACACATACATTAGCAATGATGTTTAGTGACTTGCAGTCAGCATCCTGCAGGACTCAAGTATTAGTCCTTGGTAGTTTTATTGGCATTTTTATTGGTATTTTTATTTACTCCATAAATATTCGTGTGAATTGCTAGTTATGGTTGTTGGTTTTTTTTCTTAATACTTTCCTAAACAGTGGTAGTGTAGTCAGCACTCATCTAAAAGATGGGTGTGGAAATATGTTACAAGAATTAGAATTTAAGTATCTATTTTTTATACCTAGATAGACAAAACTGATTTTTTTTTTATATACTAATGTCTAGTTTGGAAGTAGGCTACGACAATCATCAGCAGCATTCTGTCATCCAAGTGTGGTTGTGGCCAAACAATGTCAAAACATTAGATGGGTTATCTGTGTGTTTATGTTGTGTACCTATCATCATGGTTTTGTGGTTTTCTTTTCTCTACAAATCCTAAGCCTTATTTTCATTGTACTTCTTGTCCTGTGAGCTGTAATCTTTTCACAGGAATTTCCAGAAATGGAATGCAAGGAGAACCTTGCCTCTAATTGTTATTTTAAATACCAGATTTCATAATTTTTATCTTCACTGAATTCTAGGCTTTGGGGGAGCATCTGATACCAATAAAACACTGCTTTCCAGGAAAACAATAAAAAAAAAATTGGACCTGAATCTTGTAATTCCTTGATCTCCTTGGGAAAAAAAAAAAAAAAAAAAAAAAAAAAAAAAAAAATTGGGGGGGGGGGGCAAAGGGCAAAGACTAAGTTTTATTTCACTTGCCATTTTGTATCTTTCAGTTCTTATTTTTCCTCCTGACAGAATTCCTACCTTGATTTTTTTGCCTTCCTTTCTTTCTGTAATGAGAGTTCCTAGAAAGTCTTCAATTTTGTTTTAAGCACTGTATGGTATAGCTTCACTTCTTTAAAAAATTCCTGCTTTCCATCTCCTTTCTCCTTAACATTACTATTGTCTATACAATCTAGTTCTAAAACTGCTGTCTTTCATTTAAGATTTGTAAACTCCCTGTCTGCAGTAAACACCTCATTTTTAAGCTCTCGCTTCATGACTTTACTCACATTTTACTAGGGGGTTTCTGGTCGTCTTTTCTTTTTCTGCTCTTCTTTTTTGTTCTTTTTCTTTTCCCTTCCCTTCTTTTTCCTTTCCTTTTCTGTTCTTTTTTCTTTTCTTCTTTTTTCTCCTTTCATTTCCTTTTCTTTCTCCTTGCCATGCCCTTTTCCTTTCTTTATGCCATCTGAATTAGAAGGTTTTTATATTGTAGAAGCTCAGTAAAAAATACCCTTGATCTTAGGATATCCTATTAGATCCTAGATCAGATATGAAAGTACTTATTTAGTAGTCTTTTCAATTTCTTTGAATTTTCCTGCTAAGTAGACTTCCTAGAAGAAAACAGTAAAGTTTATGCCTTCCCTTAGAAATGTGTAGAAGTTCTATAAATTTATTGAACATATTTACAGTACAAATTACTTATTATCATCGGCAAACTCCTGAACCAAATTTACCTTCTAAATCAGAAATGGTGCCATAATTTTAAAAATAAAGCTGTCTCTTCTGTAAGCCACATTTGGTTGTATGACCACATAAATGTTGGTAGACAAGTATTTTGTCCATTAAAAGATAGTGACATGATTTCATACTAATAATATTTTTGTGCTCAGGAAATTAAGGCATAAAATGCATGAGAAAGGTTTCTGTAGTTCTTAATTACAATTTACTAGATAACTACTAGAAAAACATAAATATTGTTTTGAATATCCTTTCGAAATATTATTTTCCATGCAGATACCTCTATATATCTTAACAAAATACAAAATATGCCTCAGAAAAAAAAACAAACCTATCAATTTGACATGCATTAATACATAGTATTTACATAGTTAAAGGAAGAGTTAGAAACCAATTAATCCTGTGTTATAGGCTGAAAGCATGCAAAAGAGACTAAGTCTTGAAAACTTTAGACATGCAAGAATAGAAGGTACCTAGGCAAAAAGCCACCCAGAGACACTGGATAGTTTAGCAGTGGCACACTATGGAATCTGTATTCATTCTCTGTGAATTTGAGGTTTTTTAATGACTTCCAAATGAGAACTCACTCATGTCCTGAAATCATGTTGCAGGAAGATAAAGCTCATTATCTTAATATTGTTTAATATCCAAATTTTTCATCTGACATTGGTGTTTTCTTTTAAATAATCAGTGAGAAAAATTACTGTATTAGAAATTAATACATCAGTATAATATTCTTCATGATATTTTAAATAGTTTTAGTATACTGAACTTTACTCTGCCCTATATATGAAAACATGACGGGCTAAGATAGGGTGCAGGCTTAGATAGTAAAATCTACTTTTCTATGTGTGCTAAATGTGTGGTACCAATAGGTTATAATTTATCCACATGAGAGAAGATATATTACTGCATTTTGAAGACTTCTGGCTTTTTTTCCAGTTCTGTCACTAGCCTGATTGATATTATAATTGTCATTTTGGATCCATGTACATAGATTTTCCTATCTGCAGAAATAATACTAATGATATAGATCACCCTTGCGTAATGTTTATGTATGTGCTGATGAAAGAATGATAGCATAGGAAAGGGAAGGGGCCTTCTCTTCATTTGTGAACCAGATAAAGTATTTGGAAGCTGCCATGTCATCAAAGGAGTAACGTTAAAGACAGGTATACACAGGTACAGCCCTGCAAATGACAAGCTAGTTCAAGTACAGTAACAAAATCAAGGGATATGCCAAATGGTGTAATCATTAATCCATAGAATAAAGATAAGTGGTGGCACTATAGGTCTAACTCATTCTTGCAGAGTTTTCTAAACTCAATAACTGATTTTCTTCTCTTTACAAAATGTACTGACGGACAATAGGAATGTGGTGTTACCTCGAGAAATGCTATTAAAAATTCAACAAACATTTTATAATTATGAAAGCAGGGAAAATTATGTAGTACCTTGATTTATTTCTAGTAAAGATATAAATCCTATGTTTGGAAGTGAAGTAAATCAGCATAGAAGTCACTGTTAATGTGCAGAGTTATTTATCTTAACATTATCCGCTTGAAAAGAAGGATTCTTTCAAAAATGAACATCAAATGATGAAGCTAAAAGTGAATTTCTGGGGTGAAATCCTTGTTTAATCAAAACCAGATTTCAGTATGATACATGACCTGGTTCATCAGTGTAATACCATTGATTTCCACACCTTAGTGTTTTAGAAATTTCTCTAGTGTGATTAAGCAGAAGAAAAGCTGGGCTAGGAAAGTACTTGTTTAGAATTTTGCATACTCATACATGAAAATTGGAGAAATTCTGCAGGATAAGAACTTCTGTTCTATTTGTTGAACAGATGAAAGATACTGCTTTTCTAGCCATTTGAAATTATTATAGGGATTCATATATACTTTTCTATGTATGAACAAACTATTGAACATCACATACCTAATCTGTTTGAACAGACTACAGAATGCTAGTTTATAAAATACTGCTTAATTCACTTTGAGATTATGTATTTTTAAAATTACATAAATGCAGATTTTAAAAGGCATTCAGAACTTTAATTAAATTTAGCAGGCTAGGGAGGAAAACAATTCATTTTGTCACGTAATTTTACCATCTGTGTTTTGAATTATGAAAATAGTTCAAGAACTATGCATAACAGATACACAGAGGAATTTCCTAAATTTTATGTGCTTAACTTTACAGCCTGATAGTATTTTAATAGAGTTTGGGTGTTCTTGGGGATAGTTGTTTGGCTTTTCTAAAAGAGAAATAAGTTAAAAAAAAAAAAAAAAAAGAATAGCCATTCTGAGACATTGATTTACATGTAACTTAGATGCCCACTTGGAATCAGAGAATCATTACACCCACCACAAGGATTTATGTCACATGATATGAGTAAATAATAACAATTACAGATTTTCTTTGTTGTGGGATATTTCCAAAGTAGCTTCAAAAATATTTCTCAAGTCATTGCACAAAAAGACCCTGTAAATAAATGCTGGGATGCTACAGAGTTTTTGCATTGCATGGCAAAGATCTGTCTGTAGATTTTTTCCTCAAGATGTTTCTTTCCTTGTTTATTTTTCCTTCTGTTTTGTCTCTTTTTCACTTCTAACTTTTCCACACTTGTGTTCCCTAGTCCTTTCTTTTAATATGAACAATTCTTGTTTCTGCTCCTCCAACTTCTTGTTCCAACATAAGTTTCTTTTCCCATCTATTATTAGGCTTCCTTTCCAATTACCATTGAGTATGGTGTTTAGTTCCACACATCCTTGTCTGATTGCCCTTTTCCTCTCTCTCTGTTTCCCTGTTGTATCCAGCTATTCCTTGCCAGTATTTCTCAGATTCATCATCTCCTAGTTTAAATCTCCTCAAAAATGGGCCTGATTTTGCATACTGTTGAGGCAGATCTTGAGTCCGCACTCTTAATGTATTTATTCCCTGTATCCTTTCTTGTCATCATCTATATTCTCACTTCTTTTAATCATGTAAAATCTGAGGGGCCATCTAGTGCTCTTAATCTTATTCAGTTCCCCCTTTCCAATTCACAATTGCTTCTTCCCCACGTTTTCTCTGCTATGTCAGGCTGTTTGTCTCTTCTGTCAGCTATGTCAGGGTATTTCTTCCCAAGTTAGCTTTAGTTTCTCTCACTGTAGCTCCAAAATAGTCTAATTTTTTCTCTCAAGTTTTAATTCAAAGCCTCTGCCTCTTCTCTCAGTCTTCTTTCTGTGGGAACATTGGTTCTTATCCTCTCCATCACTCCTGTAGGTAGGCTTCATCTGCCACAGAGGGAATGAAACAAGCAGTTTCTTAAGTTTGCTGAGGAACGGTCTTGCTTAGCTTCATGTAGCATCATGGCAAAGCATGTTTCCATGCTGACTGATATTTTAAGCAATGTAGCCAGAAAAAAAATCAAGAATGTCTCCTCTAATCACGTAGGAACTTCAATTTGTATATACTTCATGTAAATTTGTAAAGATCCTATAAGCAAGGGTGTGTTATTTGGTAGACCTCAAGTCCCTTTGCCAAAGGCAACATAACTATTTCACATATTTTCTTAGAAGTTACTGACCTTTCAAAAAACTTCAGCCAAAGGCAGATACTGAGTATGTAAAATATTGAATATTAATAACCAGTGGTGCTAAAAGTCCTGTTTGTAGTTAGGGAAATGTTATATTTTACAGGAACGGATTTGGAGCACTATGTTTATTATGCTGTTTATTTCAATCTATCTGAATTCTTTCATGTGGCTGAGACATTTCAGAGCTCAGTGTATTCAAGTATGTAATTGACAGCATCATCTCATTAGAACAGCAACAATGTTTGATAAGCAAAGATAACACTGTTTCTATAAAATTTTAAGATTAACCTCTAGTCTACCAACTTGAAGTCAAGAGGATTTACAGACAAAATTAATCATTTGCTTACAGAAAAAAAAATATTAGTCATGAGTACGCTTCATCTTCAAATCTCTATTGAAAAGGAGATATACCTTCAGACATTATGTAGGATTTTGTATAAATCTTCCCAATACGGTATTTATATTTTTTTATGTATTTTTATCTGTATTTTTATGTATTTATTTAATTGTTTTTATGCAAACAATTCAATTTTTTAAAAATATTTTTTATCCCACTTCAGTATTGCCATAAGTTACAGTACTAAAAAGTAACTTTTATGGGACTGTATCACTTACTGCTGAACCTAGCTTCTTTTCAGAGCTCAAGTGGATGTAAACGCTTTGCTGCTAAGGATTCGTTCTGGTCACTTTCATTAAAATGTTGGAGTTTTTTCTCTATGACTTCTTATGCTCTATCTGCTCTTAAGTAATACAATATGGTAGGGACTTTGACATAAATTATACCTCCAGACACACAATGTTAGGTGGATCGATAAATGCCCTATGACGTCTACTATACATCATAAAATTTCTATCATAACCTGTTTAACAAAGCTTTTCTTCTTGGACACCAAGAATTTGATTCAAAGCATTTTACATATTGCATTACTTATCAAAACAGAGGATATGTAAACCTTGACATTTGTTAAAAGGCCCAGGCTTTAACCAAAAAAGACCAGAACAAATCAATAGCAGAAAACAGATTAAACAACAGAAAAGTGACTGCTTAGAAATAGAAGCATGTTAACTTAACCCAAAACAAGCTTTCATCACATACTCAAAAGAAATGGTTATTTGATATATACAGGCTCTTGAAAAGCTCTCAGACTATACTGGAGATTCATATAGTCAAATATTACAATTAAATGGACGTACAGTAAATAACTGTTACAGCCTGTTTTCCAAAACATAGTTTTGGATAGGAGAAATTAAATTGCTTTTCTTGGGTAAGATTTTATTCCCATGAGTGGGTATTATTATAATTATCTATCATGTTAAATTATACTTGGTACACATGCTAGGTTCTGTTTAATTCTAGTACCGGTAATGGTAAAAAATATTATTGTTATTATTATGGTTGTCAAAAATATCAATACTTTACAGAGTAACACCAGTGCAATAATTCTAATTTATAATTACTAAAGATTTCTGTACGGATATGAAACAGTTTGTTGCCTTTAGGTAAGGCCCTCTACGAATACACTCATGGAACATAACATGAAGAGAAAGTGTTAAGTTGATGTTTACAGTTATTCATGAATCACAGCTACACATGTGCATACCATGTGTATTTGAATGATATGCCTTACACACTTCTTTATATTTATAGCAAAGTATTACTTTAAATGTCACCTTTTATTTTACCAGTCAAAAAGTTCTGATAATAGCACTTGTATTCACTCCTATATGCTAATACACAAACCTTTTGCTTGCAAGACTGTTTAGGGAAAAACTGAGATAGTGCAAATCCAAGCTTGGTATAAAACTGTTTATATCATTAGTAATGCTGTAAGAGAAAGCTATAAGCTCTCTTTAAAAAAGCCTATTGAGAGATAAAGGGAGACTTTAAAATAAAGTACACCCCGAAGTACAGTTAAAGGATCTCATGAAGATTTTTAATATTTTCATAATAACTGAGTATCTGACCTTGCAACACTTCAAGTTTATCCTTGGCAGAGCATTTCAAAAAAAGCAGAAAATGTTTTAATATGCTGTTAATCGTTCTTTAATGAAACTTTCATTTATTTTTCTGTACGTTGAAGTAAATATCCTCTTCACTTTCTATTATTTTTCCCCTTAAAATAAAAAAGTTCATAACCAATGAAATTGCACAACTTCTCCCAAGCAGGTATAAATGTATTTATGTCCAAGTAGAAGGAATAAAGAACAATAAATATAAATAAAGACAACAAATATTAAAACAATACAGTAAGGAATATGTTATATATTGGTTTTATTATATTTTTGTTTGCTTGCTTAGAATACAAAAGAAACATTTCTAGACTCAAGCTCTTAGTTCTTATGGTATTGTCATCCCTTACCAGACTCTCTTATCTTCCCTCACTTGCTTAAAGTAGCCAAAATTCTAATAATTTGTTAATTGAGCTATCTTTATATTGCTGAAGGAAGTTTCTGTTTGAATAATGTAGATTCAGGAAAGCTCTTGTAAACACAGCTATTGACAACAGAATAACTGAGTTTTAGTTTTAATTCGTATGTAATACTTTTACGTCTGCAAGACTCTACTGAGATACTTCATACAAAGTACGAAGCTGCTCTTACTTCACCCCAAAACTCCTCATAACTCGATTTTCACTGAAATAGAAAATGGCATGAAATAAAAAGAAGCATAGTAATTTTTGGTCCTATGTATCATAAATCAGTTAAGTCTACCTGTATTTTCACTTTCCTCACTGTTCTTGCATTAAACTCTAGGCAAAAAACGGCAATAGTAATATATCTCATATTTTACTAATACCTTCATTGTAAATGAGGTGTTTCTTTGCTTTATGACACACTTTTCAATCATAATTAACATTTAAGCCACTAGCAATCTGTAGGTCTAATGACGGAGAATATGAATAGAAGTAAGCAAACTTCAATACATTTATATTCTGGTCCGACTCCTATCTGTGTTTGAGACTTCTTCTTAAGGAAGCAGGCTATTGGACATCTGTGCCAGTTCTATCTTTAATCACTCCAGTTAGTCCAGTAACTGGAAAAGCCATGCTGATAGCAATACCCATCTTTTAGTACTATTAGTAGATATCGAAAGTGCTTTATCAGAAGAGGAAGCCTAATTATGCTGATTTCAAAGATGGGAAGATGGGAGTGATTTGCAGTACTTTACAAAAAACCTATCTTGTCGATATTTAATTCAAAATTGGCTGATTGTTCCCTACAGTGGCTTTATTTCATTTGACTCAAAGTGCTGAGAGCTGTGTGAAGAATGGAAATAAAAAATACAGTCATCTGCGCTTTGATTCAGTTTGCCTCAGTCACTACTGCATAGTAAAGTTTAAAGCTGACCCTAGGAGATCTAACCAGCACCTCAGACTAGATAGAGATGTGACTGTCAGACTGTGGAACAGGCTTTGATTTATTAAACATCCATTCAAGGGAGCAGAGAATTTACATCTTTAGAGTACCTAGGATTTGGGGAAAATACCTTCAGACTGAGGAAGTTACCCTGCTCGATTACTGAGGGTCTACAAATCCTGAACTATGATTCTCACGGACATCTAAAACATTGTTTTGTCAGGCAGCTTATATGCACTCAAGATTAATAAGTTTTTACTCACAAAATATTTCACTATCCTAAACATATGCATAAGTCAGTTATACTTAAAAACATAGATGCTTTTGACTCTGAAGTTTAGACAAGCACAATTCATGCTATGACCAATATGGCTGTTATTCTGCCAAAATAAAAGAGAATATCAATAATTCATGAAGACTTCTGATGAGTTTCTTGTGGCAAATTAAAGCAAGTCTTTGGAGATTTTTTAATGGAATAATAGTATATCTTTCATAGTAGTGGGAGGACAATGTAACACTTCCAATAATTATAAATAGAAAGCCAGAAACCTGCATTTGCAGATTTCTGAAGTTGATTGTGAAAATATTATTTAGCTCTACAGACAGGTTCATAAACATATGAGGATGTCAATCCAGAAATAATATAGATTTGATACTTAGGATGTGGTTCACTTCCTCTCTTGCTATGTTGCCTCTATCATTTTTTAAATAATTTTCACTGTTACTGTTTGTGGTTTTGTTCTAGCATTTGTGTTTATTTTGTTTTTTAAAATAAGATAATAAAAAACAATAATTGCTTGATCAAAATATAGAATAACTGGGGTATCTAGTTTACCTAAATCATTGTTACAGCCTTGAAGAAGAGTACGTAGGAAACAGTTTCAAGTATAAGTTGGCCCCAACCTTTTCAAGTCGAAACATGCAATAGCCATTTCCTTCTTTTTTTTTTTTTAACAAAGAACATAGTCTTAGTTCTTTTTGTTCTTTAAACCTTTGCATCTTCAGAAAACATCTATTTAAATTTAAGAAGGGATGTAAATTTCAAAATATATGTTCCATGTTAGATATATTTTGAAGTTCTACTAATTAAGCAATTAACACTTAATCTACTAATTTAAGGGTTTCAGCCTTCAGTGAGTACATTATGGTTCCCAGTCAAAAGAATTCATGGAAAGATTACAGCATGATTAAACAACGTTATTCTTTCCACTTCAACAAAAACCTTTCTAAACAAGAGATGTCTGCTACCATTTGAGGTGTAACATGAAAGGATACAAAGACAAGGAAACTGAGAATCCTGTAAAAACAAAACATTAGTATTTTAAACCTTTATCATGTTGACTTGGATTACACTACATATTTTAAGAAAAAAAAAAAAAAAATTATTCCAGCTATAGAGCTACAAGGAAATGAATGAAGATCATGTTAAAAATACTTCAAAGCTCTTGATTGCAAAAAGAGAGAATTATTTACTGAGCTATATTTGCAATAATTTAAAACTCTGTAAAAGAAGGAACTGTAGTCTGGGAAACGCACACTCCTGACATTTAGGTCTCAAGATTACAGAAGACCATCCATGAGAAAGCAAGGAGATTCTTGCTGTTTGAAATGTATAGCTATGTTAAAATTATTAGTAGACAGAATTATAAGCAGTCGTATGATTTAAGCTTTTTTAAAAAAAAATTTGGGGAACTATTTATTGTTCTAGAGTTAACTTTCCTACTTAAAAGTACTGAAAAGTTAAAATATAAAAAAACCTTTAAAATATGTAGTTAGTAATCTTTTTCTTTCATAGGTGCCAAAAGATGTTCATAAATTTTTTATCTGATGAGATGAATGGCATGCTATTTTTGTATTTTTTATTATACTGTATCTCAATAATTATATATTAATGAAGTATTGATAATATATAATAATGTGGTGATACAGAATGTACTATAATATGATTTAATATTTAAAATATATTCATATATTTACTATATATAAGCTGTTTTACTGTGAACATCATATCATTCTCTTGCAAAGTTTGAATTGTCTTGCTTTCTTCCTTATAGATGTCTAAGAAAGGTATTTCCACCTGTAAAGTGTTGGTTTGTAAAAAATAAAAACTACGCTTTTGGTTAGGTCTGCTGTTTGTTTTATTTAAAAAATTGTATTTTGTAGAAACTACTATCTTAAGTTACTCAAGCATCTGTGTGCATGCCAATGAAAGTGATTATTTCATGTATTTCTGTGTGCTTAAATTTGCTGTGGCACCATTCAGCATCAAAGTTTAATAATTCCAGGGCTTTGAAAAAAATAAATCTTTCTTTTATTTATACTACTATAGTAGAACAATGACTTGTTAATTAGATATGTATTCTGAACGAGTTCTCCATGAAAGACATTACTAGTTGCTATGTTAAAAGCATTGCGTAGCTTTATATGCTCAAAATGTTTAAAATAATGCTCAAAAGGGAAAGATAGTGGCATTTTTCGGAAAAGAAGTATTTTTTGTAATAATATTTTGTCTATTTTAATAAGGATTTTGTTTTTTTAAAAGTACTACCTTGTGAAAATACTTGTATTACTTTTAAAAAGTGAACCATTAATAATTACAATAATTATAAAATTCTGTGCTATCAAATTATGCGTATCTTAAAAATAATATGATGCAGATAAATTTAATGAGTTGGGATTTTTTTCTCATTAATTTCACATGTCCGTTTATTGCTTAGAAAAGAATATATCTGCTCCAGAAAAATCGTGGTTTGGTCCATCTCATAAAGAACGGATATCATTTCGAGACCATCCAGTGCAGCTCAGCGGAGGATGGGGAGCAGGCAAAAAAAGGCAAACGCTTAAAAATATTACCTGAATATTGGAGATAATCAGACTAGTTGATTTAATCAAATATAGAGAGCATATGGTGAGCTGTTTCTTTTTCAGCCTGTGAATATGAATTTTTGGATTCTTATTTATTAACAATACAAACAGTTTCAGTTAACTACATTTGACTTATTCTATCATACATGGTTACAGTAGTTTGGATTTATAATTTTTTTCATTAAAATATTTTATACCTGTCAGTAAATTTTCATCGTTTGTGTTTTCAAATGCTTATACATTCCTGTGGTATAGAATGCAGAACTGAATAACTCTATAAGGATTATTTTACTGTGAACAAGTTTAGGCTTGCTTATAAGAACTGTCTGAGGCTTGCCAATGTAATAATGGTTCATGCTCATGTGATGTATGTCACAAATCAAAACACAGAATTATATTTTTTCTCACAAATAAAATACATGCTTGCAAACTGAATTGTGAGCTATAACAGCCAACAATGTTATTCTTAGGGAAGTCTGTGTAGAATAGAAGGAACACAAGCTCACAAATGATGGGGATGCACTTACTTTTTTTTTTCTTTAATAATATGGTAAGTCCCCTAGAGTTTTCATCCTGAATTATGGTCATAACATTATAAAGCAGCATGTTACATTTTGATACTTTAAAGGACTTCTAAAATTTTCCTGAAGACTAAAGAAAAAAAATTGATTTACGGAGTTCTCATTTTGGTCTGGGTTAATCTAGCATTACATCTACATGCCACAGTTACCCCAGCTTTATTTGCTCATATAGCCAGACTCCTTCAGACCCATGTGTGAAAGTTTTGTGGTGCAAGGGGATCTAGTGAAAGACAAGAAATACAGTTTCAGCTATTCATGTAAATATTGCTCATTACTTCTAGTGAATGCTTTATACATCAACATACAAGACAGAAAATATTTCTTTATATGAAAGCCTAATATTATTTTAATATTTTAATATTTTCTACTTTGAAGGCAGAAGTTGGTAAGTGGACCTAGAGAAGTCTGTCTTTGGGATTTCCTCATCTGTTTTTGTCCAATATTGTGAATCCTCAGCCCACTACAGACTGAGAGCGAGATGGGGTGGGTAATGGGGCATGAAACTTCAGTCAGTAAAGAACATAAATTATTATGTTGTGGCTCTTTTTAAAATGTATTTAAGCTCAATATGACATTGTTTTGCAAGGTGCTTTTTAAGCTACCTTTTACATATGACTATAGATTTAAAGCAGTTATCTCCATTTTTGTGGATACTCGCAGTCTCTTTCAGATGAAAAGATGGCTGATCTCATGGAAACCCCCCAGTCTTGCACGTTTGAATCAGCATGCTGGGTTTGGTATCAATTTACTTTTCAAAAGGCAGTGACGCCTACTTCAGAAAAAGATTTCTTAACTTTCCTGAGGAATAATGATCAGTGAAGGTCACTCAACCTCACTATAGAAATGCTGTGGTTATTAGCAGGATATAAAGTATTATTAGGTGTGTAAGTTATCTTGTTAGTTTCCAAATGTACATAGCAAGTATGCTGTTGTAACTGGGTTTCCAGATCTGCTATATAGTGCCTTTTAAATGTCACCAACAAAGACTAGAATTTTCTTGGCTTCATTGTATCATCAAGGATATAGTTTTTGTATAGGAAAAAACTTTATTAGTTCAAAATGCTTGTCCTGATACATGGCAGTGTAGTCAGAAAATAAATACACCACTGTTACGCAGACTAACTGGAGATAAAAATAAAAATTCAAGAAGTTTAACTCTTCTTGCAAATTATTGTATTTGTCTAGAATGTCCATATCATACTGCACATCACTACAGCTGTAAATAACAGAAATTTGTGTTTCAGATTTCACAAATTTTTCTGTATATGTAACATTTATATCTGTGGTCTAGAAGTCATAATACCTGATCTCTTCTGCTTTCCAGGTGTTTCTGAATGAGAAATACCTCCAAGCCTAAATAACATGTTTTGGAAACATTACTAGAGGCATTTTATTTTATGAAGAGAAAAACTAGCTTTTTAACATACAATTTATGAAATTACAAACTGGAATAACAATACTTAGAGTCACAATATTTGCTGACTTTCCTTTTCAGGCTCATGATATGCTTAGTCTGCTGTTCCAATAGTTAGTATTGTCATGCATAGGTTAAGTAGGATACCCAATAGAAATGAAGTTACAAAGTATGCCAAAATATGTTGCTGTTTTCGTTACATAACATAGTGAAATGTAATAGGATAATGTTATCCAACACGGGGTCTTTTAAGAATTGCAATGTTGAAAGTAGAGTCTGGTCACTTGTGGATAAACACCTGAGCTACTCAAGCTAAAGGGAAGACCTTTGTTGCTTTCAGGAATGAAGTGAAGCAACCTCAAAACTGGGCAAATGGCGACGATTCCTGGTCACATCTTATAGTATGTAAGGTTAGAGGTGACATGAATGCTACACGTATTTATGACATGAATAAGCCTTATTGTGCACAGCAGAAAGCTGCTTCACACTTTCTTTGTGTTATTCTCAGGTGGGTTTTTTTTTCCTTCTCCCTCTTTTCTTTTTGGTTTTCTTTTGCTTTTTTTTTCTTCTTCTTTTCTTTCTCCCCTCCAGCCCTACCTCCAGATACATCAGTTCCCATTTAGGACAACAGCATATTCATAAAAGTAATTTTCTCTGGCAATCCGTTCTGATGTCAGAGTGACTGCGAGTCAGAGTGATGGCACGGCAAAACCTGCACCACAAATCCCCGAAAATGCACGTTTCCAGATGCACTACTGCCTTTGTGGTGCTCCAGATCTCTTTGTGGTTCAGTACCATCATCCCCTCACTACTTTTGTCTGTTTCATGTAAATCCTTTAACATGAAAGAGGAGGGACTTCATATGAGTAAGGTCTTTTAAAAATATTTTGGGGGGATATATGAACCTCTGCTCTTGGATATATAGAAGAGCATTAACGCAAATTTGAGAATGAAACAAAAAAGGTTCATTTACGCCTTGCTCCTCTCATGGGTGTCATTCACCAAATCGAACTAAAAAGCTTTATGTGAGGTGTCCTGAGCAGATCCTTGGAGTGTCTTTTTTTGAGCAGCTTATCTGAACACCTGTGCAGTAGTTCTTTAAACCCTTCCATCATTTGAAACAGTAGCATTAGGAGCATCATTACCTCCTGCAGCAGAAAAAAGTCCTCCCCAAATTGCATATTCTTAATGAGAAAGAGGTGCTAATGTTACTCAGATAACCCACACCCAAATGACAAAACACTGTGACCTTGAGGAAATGTTTCTTCAGGAATGAAAGGCAGATTTTCCTACTTTCATGTTAAGACACTCAAACAGTAACCATGCTGACTCCAAAGACTATTGCTCAAATAGATTTCTTGTTTCAACAGATCTGTAAGTAGCAGGAAGCTAACGTATCTGTAGGATAAACTTTTATGTGGTACAGGGTGAGTTGCTGTTGCATTTTGACATAGTCAATATAATTAATTATAATAAGTCCTATTATTCAAACATGGATTCATTAAAAGAGTCTCTTCTGTATGTAATGTTTAGATTTTTCAAAAACATGCCACAAGTGGCATCCAAATCTTGCCCCAGACACATGAGTGCAAAATTGCCACTTAGCTTTCCACTACTACTGTTGTACAACTGTGAGGAATATACTGGATCAATATCCCTACGATTTTAGTGTCATATCATAATAGCAATGTACATTTATGGAGCTACAGTCTTCCCTTCCTGAAGTTACTCCTATTGGCATTAATGGAACCCAGGCTAATAGTCTGAGATGCTGCAATATCTTAATATGCTTTTCTGTAATGAGAAAAACATGTATGAGAAGTAGCTATAACCACATTGCCCCAAAAAGACAGAAAAGGAACTCAACCATGTTACAAAAGATTGAGTAGCCTGGTGCCACAAGCTGTTTGTACTTAGCTCTACTAGCTGGGGAAAAAAAAAAAAAAAAAAAAAAAAAAAAAAAAAAAATGATGCCACCAAGCTGTTGTTTTGTTTATTTCTTTTTACAGTCATGAGTGAAAAACACTAATTTAATTCTTTAAAGAAGTTGTGAAAAGTATAGGAGCTTTGACTATTAATCTGTGGAAAGCAGATGTATTACAGTCACTTCTGATTTAATCATTGCATAAAGTCTTAGAGAATGGAAATCTTAGCTCACAGTGACCTATTGCAGCACTTTTAAGAACTTGTGTTATATATGTATGAAAGTGGGATGCCAGTGGGTCATGGATGTAGCTGTGATTAGGTAGGATTGGGATAACTCTTACCTTCAGAAAAGCAGAGTAATGTGCATAGTGTACAGAAATGTAGTTATGGCCTGGAAGTAACAATGCAGGTCAGACTAGAGCAGCTGTTGGGGCTTGTGAAGAAACTGCTTCCCTGGTTTTCAAGGTAGGTTGTGGAGTGGAAAGAGTTAGCCACATGTCCTTGGATCCATCCTCAAGGCACTTCTGTAATCCAAGTTGCACTATGGCTTTCTTAGTAGTAAAATCCTTACTAAATAGATGTTAATGAAGGTCCATGATTTCCTATACATTGGGACTGGGTTTTCAAGGAGAATTTTAATAAGACATATTGTGTAATTGTCTAAGACTGGCTGACCATGAATGACATTATGAACTACACTGTTACTTGCAAAACATAGATTGTTCTTCATGAGTACAGATGAACTTCCTCCACTGTTTAGGTGATAAAAATGCTGACACAACAGGGAAGCACATATCTAGCTACTAAGGACTAGCATTTGCTCCTCTCCTGGGCCTCATTGACAGATAGATTTGTTTGGGATTGGCAATCTTTTTTTTCAGTTTCTTAGTTGATTGGTTGCTTTTATAAAGATGGGGGAATAGTGAGGGTGGAGGTGGGGAGGGAAAGCTACATCAAACACTAAAGAACTGCAAATACTCAGGTAGATGCAAAATTACTTGGGTTTGAAATGTAGTTGGTAGCTCTTTAACAACAACTATTTTATATTGGTAATGCAAATCACACAGCGTGATTAAATAATATTCGTTGATGGCTGAGGGTCGAGTTTTCTTTACTCTTAGTGTATTTATTTGTTGCATTTACATTACTCTTAGACAAATCAGAGATTAGAAAAAAATTTTGTTGTTTTGTTTTTTTCCTTTTTTTTTAATCTTTGTTGGTTTGGTTTTTGTTTCTTGGGGGTTTTTGTGTGTGTTGGTTTGGTTGGTTGGTTTTTTTGTTTTGTTTTGTTTTTTTTCAGAAGGCATTATTTCAAGCCTGAACGCAAATAGGCGTTGCCAATTAGCTGAGCCCCAGGGAATGTGCCCGGCCGGTGTCCTGAGGTGCCTGCACAAGAGAGATTTTTAGGAGAGATCGACATAGCTGCTGCGTTAAAATTCAAATAGAGGGTAAAAGCCTCTATTTTAAGAGAGATTGATTTTCACTGCTTATGAGCTACGCTCTGAAAAGGAGAACGTAAAAGATAAAAGTAGATGAGATAAAAGTTAGATGAGAGCTGTCCCTTCAAAAGCGTTTTCTGCCACCGTCACCATGTGTAGTAGTTTTGATGGGTTATTCACTGCAAAAGCACGGATCAGCCCTAGGCTTGACTCCTTTTTGCCTAGATGTGCTGCCGTTCGCGCGGGTTAATACAGTTCTCCAGAAACTTTCCTCTAAACCAGGATTCCCTTAATGTGCGAAAAGAAGGCGTGCCGCTGAGGGGAAAAAAAAAAAACACCAAAAAAAACCCCCCACAAAACACACAAAAAACCAAACAAAAACCCCAAGCACGGCTGGGCGAGCGGCAAGAGAGGAGAATTTATCGTCAGCCCAGCCTCAAGAAGTGGTATTTTCTGGTGGGTTTTTAACTTTTTTGCAGTTTGTTACAAGTTTTCGGGTTCTGGCGGGGCAAGGGGGGCGGCTGTGGGCCGGGGCGGGTGGGGAGGGAGGGGAGGGAGGGAAGGAGGGAGGGAGGGAGGGAAGGATGGATGCCACTGAGGGGTCTTCCCTGACCCTGCAATCCTGACATGTTGTCTATTTTACGAGCAACAGCTTAACTCTTCATTGCGGGTTTAGCCCCGCGGATTTCTGTGCGGCTTTACCTGAGGAAAAGGCACTGACAAAGAGCTGCGTTTTATGCAGCCCCTTCGCCTTGGTGCCGTGTTCATTCGCTTTTAATTACAGGTAATGTCTGGGGAGGTGGCTGCACTGATGTAATAGGCAGCTTGGCCGTGTGCCGGCTCAGGCTCAGATCCCCGAGCAGGGCGGTGGGGGAAGGATTTGTCCCTGGCCTGGGGGGATGCTTTGGCGGTAGCCCAAATGGTCCGGGGGGCGACCAGCTTTCCCTGGCGCGGGTCCCTCCGTCCACCCTGCGAGAGGGAAGCGAGGTAAGGCTTCACGCTTACACAACTCCGCTTTACCTGATTATTTGGTAACATTCCTCCTTGCCCCAGCAAAATAAGTGATTTCCCTGCTGGGTCCTGTCCCCTCCCCACCGCCCATCGCTGCCTGATACCCCCTAGAAACAGGCACCTCACAGACGGGATAGGGAAAAGCTCAGTCGCCGTGACATATGCCAGGTACGGTTTTTTGTCAGGAAAAATGAAATATTCCGAAGCAATTTGTAAAACAGTGGATTAATTTTAATTGCCCGGAGTAGAAACAAAAAGAAGACTGTCTCTAACCATAGACTGGGGGCTGACTTTATTTGCCAATATCAATATTTGTGTAGAAAGCTTAAAATATGTTGTTTTTCCAAGAGCTGAAGTTTTAAAAGGGGAGGAGAAGGAGGAGGAAGAGGCCCGTGGATAAAATAGCAGCATATCGGTTAACCACTAAGTCCTTTTTTGTATTCATCTCGCCGTCTCTGGTAAGAAGTGCAGAGCGCCTCAAGACTCGGGGATAGATGCTCCTTAATGCGCGCTAGCGTTTCAAAAACTATCAGCAGATCTCAGTAAAGAATAAAAATAAGGCTGACACTGTACAGAGCCGGGTACTGTGAGACCGGAATAAAATTGCTCTGTGGCTTTCAGCATCGCTGAACTACACGTTTGTGATCGGATCTTTCGCACATCGCACTGAAATAAAAAGCAGTGGTTCTTTCAAAGGAGTGAGCCTGGAAACCCAGCAGTCAGTCCCTGTCAGAGCAGCTCAATGCATCCGTTTATTGGTGCCTCCGACCTGAACAGAGATCTATTTCTTAGCCCCTATCCCTGCTGTCTCACACCTTCCTTTAGCTTCGTGCTTAGAAACCAGAATGCAGAGCCATATTTCATGCCTTAGAAGAAATCAATTCATCTGAGATGACAAGGCAGCCCTCCACGCACTCTCCAGGCCCCTCGATACATTCAGAGCCTTGGGGTTGCGCCGGTAATGTAGGCGGTGTATTTTCCGAATTGTCCCAATATTAATCAAAGTGCCCGCAGGGAAGACCGCCTAACTTGTGCGGGAGGGCTTGTGTTTGTTTGTTTGTTTTCTACTTTGCAGAGCTGCGCTAATGCTCACTCCTCTGCTCTCGCAGAGGGTTTGCACTGACAGAACGAGAAGAGATTAATTGGTAAAAATAAATAAACACATTCATTTAAAAATAATAATAATAATTTTTCAATCAACTCTACTTGGTTAGACTTCTACACTTTTAAAACTCTTAATCAATAATTTCCCAAGGGGGAGGGGGGCGGGAAGGAACAACTGCTCAGCCGTAATATGCTGTGTAACCTACTAGTGAGCTTTTCCACGTTTGGATTTTTCCTCTTAAGGCTGCTGTTTATTTAATACAAAGAACAGTGTTTGTATTTTGCCTTGCGTGTGTCTCTATAATTTGTTGGGAAGCACGGCGGAGCGGGGCGGGGGGAGGATTTGGATTTGGAAGCAGAGATGCAGCTGCTGTAGCACCAGCCCGCCCTGGCTGATGCAGCCCCTCAGGTTTGTCCCCCCATGTGGGCGGGGGGCACAGACGCCTCCTCTTACAGCCTCCCCAGCTCCAACCGGAGGCAGAGGAAGGCTGTGCCTCTTTTCTCGATAATCCCGAGTGGAAAGCTAGTTCCTACTTCTACACGAAGTGCGGAGCAAAAAATCGGATCCCAGAAGCGCCTTTAGGAGCAGAGCTCTTCCCAGTAGTGCCAAACTACGTGGGGCTTGGAGTGCCACGGCCCAACTTTCAAATCCTTTCTAAAGTTGACAAAGGGCTACAATAGCAGCCCGATAAAGCAGAGATTAAATTCTTGTAGGATTTGTTTTTTCTAGCACACATGTAAGTAGGATTCATTATAATTTGAACTAGATCAAGATAAGAGATTAATGCTTTTATAGAGCATCTCTGCTGAGATTTCCTATGGTTCTAAGATTAAATCCACTCAATATAATCTCATTCCATTTTGTGTTGAAAGAAATGTTAGTCGGTTTAAGAAGAGTCATTACGTGATGCAAGAAAAGAACTGTCGAGGTTAGTCCAGCTCTGACAAGCAAACCTGGTCTCCTAACGGGTAGAGAAAGTCGGAGAAACTTTCTCATTCACCAGTTTCTTGTCTTCCCCCTAAATATGCCTTTGAGGCATATGAAATCTTCATTTTATCTGTGCAGGTGTCATACAGGAAAGCTCCCAAACGGCTGAGGTGCTGTCAAAGCGCCAAGCTGCAGGAACCGTGAAATGATTGCTGTCATTACGTGTTGCTTGGTTTGTGGGCAAAATCTGGGAGCGTCTGAACCTCGGGTATGACTGTAAAAGGCTCCAGGCTCGGGCCCAGTAATAATGAGAAACGAGACATCACTTTCCCCCTGTGCTTTTCGAGGAGATGACCGTAGCTCAGCCGTGTCCTCCTCTGCTCACTCAGAATTAGCACTAAATTATCGAGTAGAAAGTAGTCGATTTGCTTCTTTACTTTCACTTATCTCTAAAAGTACAGATCTCCGGCTTTTGGTAAAGTCACACAATGTCAATTAAACACTTCCACTCCGAGAGGAAAATCGGAAGGCTACCCACCTACTGCAGCACCGAGTTTTGTTTGTTTTCTCAGGTGAATAGAATCTGCCTTTAGGAAGAAAGTTTGTTACATGGGGCTTGGATCAGGAGCTTTTTGTAGTCTGGCAGCGGAGGTTCGAAGCACAATCGTTACTTTTAGACATGCGATGCTTGACATCCTTTTAAAAAAATTCTAACAGCCCTTCAAAACTCATCTTCTTTCAGTTTTCATTGAGATGTTTTGCACTTTTTTTTTTTTTTTTTTTTTTTTTCTCCTGAAAGAGAACCCTCTGGCAGTAAGAATACTTCACATGATTCTCCTCGCAAGCAGGATGTCTGGAAAATTATATATCTCAGCCAACCTAGATTTTAATCTGTAATTTGCAATTTGCCACATTCCACTGGGAGGGAGATCTTGAGAGAGTCACTCAGTTTCTTTTCAAATCATCTCTCTCATCCGGGGGTCAGGTCCGGGCAATGGGGATCGGGGTACTCCTCTCTCGGAGGGTCTCTCTGTAGCCTAACTCCTAAACCCACCTAATGCAATAAAATATCTGGGTCTGAAAGCCAAGTTAGCAAGTTGCGTGAAGCCTCAGCAAAGAAAACAGGAGGCATGTGGAAATACTGAATCATCTGAGCACCTGTTTTTCGAGATAGGCAGTTTCATCACATTTCATAGACCCTTCTTCTCCCCGCGGCTGTTGGGGTAGTCGATCCCATTCCAAGAACAGGCACCTCTCCCCTCCTTATCCCGATGCCAGTCTTCTTCGCTGCGGGGGCTATTCCCCCGCGGAAACACCAACTTTCATCTTGACAGCGTCCCCTTCCATTTTACCGGATAATTGGAGTGTACGTATAGAGAAGGAAGCAAGTAATAGCCCCAGAATTCGTTTAGCCCAATCACCAGGTAGCGCTGTTGAATATTCGTCTCACAGTCGCTAAATAAATCTCATCTTTGAACTTTCTGTACGGAAGAGTCGATGTAAAACCGATTAAAAAACCACAAATATATTCTATGATCCCGACATACATTGTTAAAAACCTAGTATTAGGAATAGAGAGGAGGTATGGAGGGGGGGGGGGGGGGGGGAGGTGGAGGGAAGGGGGGAGGTATAGGAAAGGGGGGCATTGGGGAATGGGAATTCCTGGGCATTTGGAAGGGTGATCCTCTCCGGTATTGATGCCGTTATCACTTTATTTAAGCAAATGCAAGGCTAGTGAGGACAACTGCTGAGAAGCATGCAATAGCACCGTTCCGTCTGGCAGCTGCCATCCAGAGCAGCAGCAGCAGCAGCATTAGCATTAGCAGCAGCAGCAGAAGAAGCAGCAGCAGCATTAGCATTAGCAGCAGCAGCAGCAGCAGCAGCAGCAGCAGCATTAGCATTAGCAGCATTAGCAGCAGCAGCAGCAGCAGCAGCAGCAGCAGCCGCCGGGCACCCGGGAGCCACCTCCCTGCCCTGCCCGGGACGGGACGGGTTGTGTCGGGCATTGCGGCTCCGGCATCGCATTCTTAGATTCCTTTTCCTAAATCCGTGAACTTTTCGGCATCGAGACGTTTTTGCAATTTATGAGAGTCTCTCATTCCGACGCTCTGGTCTGTAACTCCCGATCTAAGGAGAGGGAGGAATGCGTGGGCGCCTTGCCTTCCCCTCAGGAGAGCCCCGCGGGTGGGGAGCCTCCCGCGGTCTGTGTCAGCCCGGCTTATCTCAGGGGACAAGCTGCCCCCGAGGAGCTCCTGTGCGCTGCAGGGGCGAGCTCCTTCACACCACCTCTGGCCACGAAACGTCTCTCCATCACACGTAACACCCTCTCACAGAAGGTTTAGGAGATTCTCCATCTCTGGAAACACAGCGGCACATCTGCACGCAGCTCTTAATAACCGGGCTGCCTGGCGGAGGGAATCAGTCCCTGAAGAAAGATGCTTTTCAAAGCTGTCTCACCTCAGCACAGGATTTTTATTTTATTTATTTTATTTTTCTATTAGTTTGTTTTTATTTTTTCTTTGTAGCGCTCTCCCACGAGGTCTGCCCAACCCCTTTTAAATGGTTTTAGCCCCCTAAAGTCAGCTTTCTGTTTTCAAGCTTTTAAGGCGAACAAACGGCATACGTGGCGCCAGTTCTCCCCTAGGTTACCTCTCTCCTTCCCTTTGAAGTCAGCTGGGTTGCACAGAGGTAAATAAGAGCAGAATTTGGCCCCTGAAGCTAACAAGGATGTGGAACCACTCTGAGTTTTATTTATTTAATTGTTTTCCGATGGAGGAGGGATGGAGATAAGATCCCGCTATAATTTGTGTAGCTCTCTATCTTTAATACTCAGATGTTGTAATCGCGCGTATAAATCACAGCGCTAATCTCGTCGGGGAGTGCTTTGCAAAGACGGGGCGGGAAGCGAGCAGAGTCATCACTGGGGTGCAGATGCTGCTGGAGGGACCTTTATTTTATCAGCGGAGTAGAGGAGGCAGAAGAGCACGGAGGACGCGGCAACCTGTCCCCAGTCTGGTCCCCACCCGGGGCCGCCTCTGCTGCAGCCCCGCGGGGCAGACTCAGCCTCGGGGTCGGCCCGGGAGGGAAGGAAGGAAGGGAGAAGGGAGGAAGGAAGAAGGGAGGAAAGGAAGAGGGGGGGAGAGGGAAGAGGGGAAAGAGGCAGCCGCGGCCCTGCCGGGGTGCAGGCAGCGAGCGCCGCCGCCGGGGTGGCTCCTGGGCGACACTCGTGTCCCCGCCGGCTGCCACCCGCACCCGCGCTTCCCACAGCCGTTCTGGAGAAAATCCTGAGGCTGCTGCGAGCTGCCTTATTATTTTTATTTTTTTTTTTTTTTTTTTACGGGCACACGGGATGCTCCCTGTTCTCGGCTCCCCTGGAGTTTACTATCTGCCTTTTGAAGGGGGACATTTATTGGGACAACAGTGAATTGCAGGCTGCGACAACGCTGCATGTGTCTTTCATTTAAAAGATACGGAGAGCTCGGGGTTCTTTCAGTGGTTTTTTTTTTTTTTGTTCGTTTTCCTTCCCCCCCCTCCTTTTTTTTTTCTTTTTCCTTTTTTTTTCCTCTGGTTTCCTTTTTTTTTTTTTTTTTTTTTTTTTTTTTTTTTTTTCCCTCCCTCGGGACATTTAGTGCTTTTAAGGCACAGTTCAAAACAAGCTGAGGAACCTCCAGCACGCTGAGATGCGGGCAGAGGGGGGGGGCAGGGAGATAATCTAGTTCGCCTGGTCTGGAGCAGGCGTTGTACCAGAAGATGCAAGGAGGAAACGTGCCGCTTCTTCAAGGAAAAAAAAACCTCAGGCATGGGAAGTGCCTCCGGAGCGGATCCCGGGGCTGGGTCCTGCCGCTCTCCGGGGAGAGGCAGCGGGCTGGCCCCGTGTCGCACCTGGACGCTGTCCCCTCCGCTCTCCTTCCCCCCACAAAAGAAGGAAAACAGATCTCCCCGTTCCCCGAAACCACCCCAACCAACCCCAAGTCCCCGGGCGCCATTTCTGTGCTCTCCCCGGGAAGACTCGAGCATCCCCGTGGAGGCGGCGGGGGCGGACGCGGGGTGAGCGGCGGGGCAGGGGGCAGCTTCCCGGGCTCCTGCAGCCGTGTCGGAGGCAGGGAACGCTGGAAAACGGGGAGGAAATGTGGAGGTGGCATCCCGACTCTGCGGGACGGCAGGTTGTGCGTGTGTAGGGTGATGCCCGAAGCTACTTTTTCAAGCTACGTTTTCAAACGAGCATCCCGCATTTAGCTACCCCTCTCCGAAAAAAAAAAATACGAGTGGAGACCAGCGGAAGGAGGGGAGCTGCTCGCCGGGAAATACACTGGACCTGAATTGGCCTTCTCCTTACTATACTTCAATTGCTCATTAAAGCTTCACTTCTTTTCCCCTCACACGTGGGAAAGGTCCACTTAACAGATTTCTGAAATAGCCGGAACAGAACAGACAAGCTCAGGCCCAGGATGCTGCAGTGGTGTTGATCTAAAGTGATCTCTGTCTCCGTTTTGCTTTACTCCTTTCACGGGGAAGCAGGGAGAAGCTCTTTTCCACAATCTGGGCCTTTTCTAAGAAGTTCCTTGTCTCTCTTTTGCCTTTGTTTTAAAGTCTGCCTCTGCACTAAGGACCAAGAAATTCAACACTTCAAAGCTCACACTTAGGGTGAAAACCACTGGCTTTTTCAATAGCCATAGGAATGCATGCCTATCTCTCATTATTATTATTATTATTATTATTATTACGTGCGACTTTTTTTCAATACTTTCATTTAGAAACTGTATTTTTTTATCCAAGTGGGTAGTTATAATATTTCAGGAGATTTAAAATAAAGGATCCGTTTTAACCCCTTTGCACACACATACATAAGCAAACTGAAGGTCTGTTTGATAGCAGCCAAATCCTCTTTCAGTCTGGTTTCTGATGTGAGAGATTTCTAATTTTAAGTTCCTCTGTTTTCCATTCCCACTACACAAACAACCTCCTACAATATTTCTTCTTCTTTTTACCTCTAGGACCAAACTTCTGAGCTGTTTAAATAAAGAATGAACACCGGTTCATAATTTTATAGCTTCAGAGAATAGGACTGCAGCTATCGAGGTATCAGTAAACTCGATTAAAGAAGATCCTTTACTTAAGGGTATGTGCCCTTGAAATTACCTTGCTCTAAACTTCTCGGGTATCTGGGGGGAGAGGGAGGGAAGCAAGAGATTGCTGTCTTTCCAGGATCCCTGGAGAACTATGAGTATTTTGCTGAGGGGAAATGTCCTTTTCATGCGTTCCCCCTCCTCCGCTGTCTCCCCTCACCCTCCTCGCACGCCTGTGCGTGTCTGTCTGTCTGAAACGATCCGTCTGTCGAAAATGGGCCTGGAACTCCCTCCTGTGTTGGGATTAGGTCTTGGGGGACCTGGGGTGGAGTTATGCTGCTTGCCTATTTTCATATTCATTAGAAATGGGAGGTTGCATAAGGAGCCCTGCTGAGCTTCAAGATATAAAAGCAACTTCGGGTTCCCCCTTTCAGGACAAGACAAATCAAAGGCTCAGAGGCTAAACATCTCACTGAGCTCCGAAAGTCTTTCCCTGCCTCCCTCCTTCCTTCCCTCCCATCCCATCCACTCACCACTCTCCCTCCCTCCCCTGCTCACAGCCCAGCCTCTGCCCAGGGAAGAGGCTCTCAAACAGCCTTAGATGATTATGGATTTTCTGAGCGAGAAGTTTGCCCTGAAGAGCCAGCCGAGCAAGAACAGTGACTTTTACATGGGAGCAGGAGGCACTTTGGAGCACGTTATGGAAACTTTGGACAATGAGTCCTTTTATAGCAAAACGTCAGGCAGCAAATGCGTGCAGGCCTTCAACCCTTTGCAAAGGGCTGAGCATCATGTGAGGCTGGAGAGGACATCACCCTGCCAGGACAACAACGGTGAGTCGCCCTCCCAGGGTTGTTTTCCCTCCTGTGCTTTGCCCTCCCTGCAGATCCCAGCGAAGCCAGGGGTTCTTTTGCCTGGGGCTACCAAAGGCAGCAATCTGTGCAGCCTCCGGGCACTGGCAGGTGAGGAGCTGTCAGGAAATAATAGGGATGATACTTATAACAGTAACAACAATAATAATAATTGTGGGGAAAGGCAATCGCCTACTTCTATGTGCTCTATTCCTTTTAGTGCCGCCAGCCCTCACTGCCGGCCCCGCTCCGCCTCTCTCGGCTTCTCCCCTCGGCCACCGCGGGAGCGGAGGAGCGCGGAGGGTGCAGCGCAGCGCTCAGCGGGACGGGACGGGACGGGACGGGACGGGACGGGACGGCACAGCCCGCCCGGGGCACCGAGAGGCCGGCGGGGCCGAAAGCGGACGGGGAAGGGAAGCGGCGGGGCTGTCGTGTCGGAGCGAAAGCGTCCGGCAAGGCCCGGAGGCTGCGGGAGAGCTCGGCCGCCTCCCTGCTTCAATCCTCGGCTTCCACGGGCTGCTCCGGGTCGCTTCCAGTCCCCGATCACCCCCCCCGGCCGTGTCGGCCGCTTCCCCGTCCCTTCTCCCGGCCCGGTTCCCCAAGCACAGCGGGGTTTGCAGTCAGGGAAGTCCTGGGGAGAGGCGGCTCCGGGACACCCGGCACGGCCGGCGCTGGGCCCGCTCCTCCGCAGAGACCGGAGGAACGGAAAGGTCACTTGGTCATCTTCCCTTCTTCCAAAAAAAACCCCAAAAAACCAAAAAAACCCAACAAAACAAAAAAACCAAAACCCCCCCAAACAAAACAAACAAACAAAAACCCACAAAAAAACCGCACTGCGAGGACAGAGAGGTTTATTTAGTTATTCATTTATTTATGCTTTCTCTCTGTTACTGAAGAATGCATAATAGCGATTCTTCATATCGCCCGAAAGCGACTTCGGTATTTCAAACAGCGACATTATTTTTATTTATTTATTCCCCTCCTCCCCCAGCTGATCGGCAAAGAGAATGTGGGATGTTTTATTTTTGAAACATTTAAAAATCTCCCCATTATTCCAATCTGCTATAAATCACGTATGGAAGCTTACTTATTTTATATTTTTCCTAGCAGAATTGTTAGATCTTAGTTAAGATCGTTAGAACAGAGTTAAGATCAACTACAATAATGAGACTAACAATATCTTACATTTTTAAACTTCATATAAACATTGAAGGATTTTTTATTTTTTTTTTTGAGAACATCTTTTTAGTATGAAACAGTCTGGAAGAAATAATGACAGATTTCTGCAAGTGCAATTTAAAAGAAATTACAGAAAATTTATTTTTATATGGAAGTTTTTCTTAATTAGCTCATTTAATGTGTGCCTTGAGGGATTTGGGGAATTTCCTATCTATATGTGTATTGATGGTAAGTATCTAAAAACTGTTCTTGGTTAAAATCAGATCGGACTGAAATAAATCACCAAGATTGCGAGAAAATCCCGAAGCAAGGTTTTTATCATGTGTTAGACGCCACCTTTGTAGATTTTACTTTCAATAAGTTTTTTTAAACTTTCTTCTGTTCTGAGGGAGAAAATAAAAATCCTTTTTGAACCCTGAAATGTATCGCATGACTTTTTCGGTGATGTCAGATAAGTAAAAATAGGAAAAAATAGAATTTTTTTTCATGACATTAGAGACCTACAGAAGAATATTTCTAATCTCTGACACTCACATTTTACTTGAAGACAAATCGTTCCTGCAATCCTTATACAAAGTGTAAGAAACGATCTCTTTTATTAAGTTAACATTTTGCAGAAACTCTCTGTATTTTGTAACCATAACAAACTTAATTGGAAACAATTCCACTTTGCAAATCCAAGTGAAGGTATATGGAATTTATTGAATTTGTAAAGCGAAGCTAACTTTTTGTTTTATTTGCTTCTTGGTTTGTCAGTTTACAGCTATTTGGTTTACTTCACAGCTAATTTGTATTTTCGTGAAAGTAGAGTTTTTTACATCTGCTTCCAAGTTTAAAGTCATGTTTGTCAACAGCTTTGTGCCACTTTACCTGACATGAAAATCTGTTCTTACACGGAAGATGCCTTATCTGTGCTACTCCAGTTGAAGCTGATTTCACAGATTATGAACTACTTTAGCGGTGGAGTAAAATTCAAGTACTCTCATGCGGTCTCCTTACACTGAAATAATTCTGATAGTGCTTTCAGATATGATTGTCAGTTAAAATTCAACGCGATTTAATATTTTTACTTTGTCTGTGGTTAATATTACAGATTTCTCTTAGAAAAAACACAGACACAGAGACTCTGGTTCCTTGAGAAAACGTTTTATATGAACTCTTGAATCCTAAGCCCCCCCTTTAACCAGTTATTTTCAACCCTCACCTTGTCTACAGTGAACTATGGGATTACTAAAGTGGAAGGACAGCCCCTTCACACGGAGCTGAACAGGCCCATGGACAATTGCAGCAATCTCAGGATGTCTCCGGTGAAAGGGATGCAGGAGAAGGGTGAACTGGACGAACTTGGTGATAAGTGTGACAGCAATGTCTCCAGTAGTAAGAAGAGGAGACACAGAACAACTTTCACCAGTTTGCAACTGGAGGAACTTGAGAAAGTATTCCAGAAAACTCACTACCCTGATGTCTATGTAAGAGAACAGCTGGCTCTGAGAACAGAGCTCACTGAGGCCAGAGTCCAGGTAGGAACCAAACTTTGACATTTCCATGGCAAGTTGTGCGTTGTAGGAACTGGCAAGTGACCCTCTTAGGGATTGTACAAAAGCCCATAAAGCTAAAGCAAATAGCTTGTTTTTCTTTATTTCTTTATAGATATGAGCTGTTATACTGCACTAGTAAAATAAATTGTTATTTTTATAAATAAATTGTATTGCTCTACTAGGAAGTTGTTTAAAGGTTGAGAAAACAACATCAGTAGTAAAGCAGTCTCGATCTGTGGTAGTCCTGTTTTACTGTCAGGATTCTGGGCAGTAAATAAAGAGTTACATGTAAAAATCACATTGAAGAGATACGTTGCAAGTAGGTCAAACTGGTGATAACACACAACTTGTCTTCAAAAGGATTCTGTGTGTATTGCAGCATGGAATGCACAATTGGAAAAATAATCATATTCCTTATTTAAATCCAAAGAGTATGCGGTAAAACTGCAAATTATATATGTATTTACATACATGTGTTTGTGTCTATGTAGGACAAGGGTGTAATCTGTCATCTCTGGAATCAGTTTAAAATAACACTTTTGCTCATTTTTAAATTTGCATAATGATGGATAATTCTATTCTGATTTTTGGAATGGAACATACTTTTGACCACTTACTGCGCTACGTCCGTATCTTAACTGCATGTGATGCTGATTTATTCAGTATGTGCTTGTATGGTAATCTCAACAACATTTATGGCTTTGGATGTTTAACAGCGAGGATAAAAGCTAAATATCAAGGACATGCAGCCCTTTCCCTGTTTAGAGATGATCTTCCCTTAGAAAAGAGTGTGAGCTACATTTTGTGAGTTTATGCTGTTTTACAGATCTTCCTCATCCTGATGGCAGTCATCCTTTCAATCTGGGGAATGGCAGTCTGTCAATTCTTAGAGACTGGGATTAATCTTTTTAATTTAGTGACTTGAATATGATAACAACTTCACAACTTGTAATTAAACACATACTCACACATGTATATAAAGAAATAGGCGCCAGTGCACATGCATACAATTGAAATTAAACCAGGACAACTTTCAGAAATGAGCCCAGCCAATTAATTTTATAAAGAAGTGTTCTTTTCATGTCTCTTTACCAGGCAGCATATTCACCATTGTCATCAGAAAATACAGCCTAAAATTGCATCAGTTACATCGATATGGTATCAGTGGTATTGATGAAATTTAGTTCAGTGGCTTTTAGTTCAGGTTCTGTGCAAACCTTCTCCCTCTGAATTTGGTACAATTTTCCAAACTTCCATTCATTAGGATTAAAAAAACCCCAACAAACTTATATTACATCGAAACAATTCTTACAATTGCATAATTCTGGAATAAGTAGAACTATATTGAGAATAAACTAATTGTCAGAACAAAGAATGGAGAATTAAACTAAAATGTGCCAACGGGATTTCTACCATGTTTTTTCTTAGATTTTAGAAGCTTCCTTTGGTAAAAGAAATGTAAATAAGGGAGTAACTCTAAAAACATACATGTCTGCAACAGACTTTCATGGAATATCTATTTCTATTTTATTTAAATATGTTATCCTCTTTCTTAAAAGATAACTGATCTTTTAATTTTTCATATGCTGAATATGAAAGGAAATGGTAATCATATTTATCCAGAGTAGCAACAGTATTCCATCACAAGATTAAGCAATTTAAAAAGCCTTACATCACTAGAGGCAAGCATCTGGCAATTCAAGTATAACAAGCAGCAGATTTTTACATTGCTTTGTGGAGGCAAACGGTTACTTTATCTCTGCCAAGAGTCAGTTTCTAGTAAAGTGATGTAAACAGAAACATTTTTGGGGACTGTCAAAAGAAAAAAATGTGTGCTTTTTTTCTCATTTAGTTACTATAAATTCAAGCAAATTGTTTGATTTAGTTTAGCAGAGTGATCAGCTGGATACCTTACCCACATTTCCCTTCACCGCCATTTCATCAACATCCAATTTAATATTTGTCCTGCATACATGCAGAGAGGCAACCTGAACCTAATTTATCTAAGTTGTTCTCTTTCCTGCTGCATGTCAGTGAAGTTATTGGCACCCATTTTAAGGGGATTGTCAAGGTCTTTTTTCAATGAAAGTAGCTCATGACTAAATTCCCTCACAGTGTTCTTGATGCCTCCTGTGGAGACAAGGGAATTTTATTTTTCCTTTTCTTTTTGTTGAGCCTCAAGCATCATAAATAATACAAATTCACCATCAGTATCCTTAACAATATATACTCAGCAGTTAAATGCTTGGTTCTTGCTTTCACTGCTAAGTAAATTTTAAAAGATTGCTCATACTAAATTTGCAACATCTCTTTAGGAATGAAAAAGAGCAAAATTATGCCCTGTTGCTTAAGCAGCATCAGAGAACAGTTAAGTTCTCCGAAGATCAAGGCAGAAACTGAATTATAAACCAATGTTATTTTAAATATCCTACTATGAAGGATCAGAAAATATCCCTCAAATTTGGATCCACAGGCATTCTCTCTCTCTCTCTCTCGTATCTGTTCAGGTATGTATCAATCCAAAAGGATTCGTAATCCATTTAGCAGGAAGACTAACCAATGGCATTGCTTCCATGAGAAAATGCTTTTGTTAGGAGCTTGAGTCCTTTAAAAAGTGTTGCAATGAGTTTCCTTAGAGATGAACAATATAGACTTAGTTGGATAATATTACTTTCATAAAGGAATAATTACTTGCCTCAGTAATCCCTTTAACTCAAAAGAGAATAGCTTTTACTTGACAAGAAGGCATTGTTTCAGATCTAAGTTATTTCGTAGTCTAAATGTAAAGTATCATTCTTCAATTTTTCATTGTTGAAAACAGATATCACTGAACTCAAGTGTGAAAAAAAAGTCACGACAGTTTTTAAATAGTCTGTGATTTAATGATTTTTTGTTATTTTCCTGCCATGTTATCCTTCCTCGTAGAAACCAGTACAGATGACTCTCTTGATGCCAACTTTTCCTACATTTTCATATCCACACTTAATAATGGCTATGCATATGTGTAGGAGGCAGATCATAGATCATCATATCAAGCCAGTAGACATGTGAAACTAAGAGAAAATTTCTTGAAAATTTGCCGCTACAGAATGGAACTCTGCCTGACAAACTGTTCTTACCTCTGAATTTTTGTTTGTTTGTTTGAGGGTTTTTTTGAGACACTAGAAAGAAATTAGTACATACTTTAAAAATAGCCAGAAATAACTTAAACAGATCTGACATTAAGAAAACTGAAACTGCAAGAAATTTATCCTCAGGTGGAGACCTTCCCTTTCTTAGATAAACAGAAATTTTCAAAGCCTCTGTCCAAAATTTCTTGATTTTTAACCTAACACTCTTTGCACAGCATGCAATTAAGTTTACTCTGATGATTGTTTTCTCATATCCTATAGGTTTGGTTCCAGAATCGAAGGGCGAAATGGAGGAAAAGAGAACGTTATGGCCAGATCCAGCAAGCTAAGAGCCATTTTGCTGCCACTTACGATATATCTGTTCTTCCACGGACTGACAGCTATCCTCAGGTACAGTAAAGACCAAGCAGTACTTTGCTTGTACATTTACCTTTCTTCCATCCTCAGGTACACACGTGCACAGGAGATACATGAAGACTTCCCTCTGTTCAGCTTTCTGTGTTATTTAAACACCACAACAGGACCTACCGCTGTGAACAACAGTTCCAACATTCAGTATAAATGATTAACTCTTAAAATATAAGTATTTTTAAAACAAAAATCTTAGGAGCTGTAGATTTCTGTGTAAGTTATATATGTCTTGGCAATAGGATTGTGCAGCTAAGTCTTTTCTGCACATAAAACTATGTGTGGATTTGAATCACTTTTAGTTCTGTAAACAAATTCTGGATGAAGGCTAGACTCATTAAGATTGACATGAATGATGTAATAGGGTCAGGATTTAACTTCTGGGATATTTTTATATGATTATATTCACAAACACAACTGTCTTAACAGCTCTGATCTTGTGTAGTTTGATAGGATGAAGCATAAGCTATGTGATCTCTAGATAATTTCCTTCTGACGTATTAAATGTGCAGCATTTCTTGAGGGAAGGTACAACAAGTCTTCTACTTGCATGGAACCATGACAATCAGAATTAAATGTACGTGGATGGGAGAGGGAGGCAGAGTTGCAAGAGAGCTCTCTCAGACAGTAATAGTTTGTTTAACTCGATTTTCTTTTTCAGTGCTCCTTTAGTATATAGTAAGGTATACTGTGTAAAAAGATCATAATCTTCTATCTCTGTTCTCTGGTCCCTTAGTTTACTTTCTTGACTTACTCTCTGCTATTGTTTTCCTGCTTGCTTGTTTTAGTACAGTGAATATATTTTTGTTCTGAATCCATTGTTTTTCGTGTTTCTGTCTTTCCATTGCTTTTTACCACACAATTAAAAAAAAAAAAAAAAGCACCATACAAAGCAAAAAATCTTATTTGCATCCTTATGGTAGAGTCCTTACACTGTCCTGGTGCTCTTCTAGTTCATACGGTAGCAGGGCCTCTGCTACCCTTAAGAAGATATTAAAATTTGACATGGGATTACTTGGTGTGTGCTTTACATTGGCTTAGCGTTGAACCAGAAGTCTTGGGTCCATGTATCATCTACTCAGCTTATAGTGCTTTACCTCTGAGGGGCTTCATGTTACTAGGATTAGTGCTTGCATCAGTGACCACTTCAGAACCTGGTCATAACCATTTCAGATCTGGTGGCACTTATATGTCTGCCTGATATTGTTTTATAATATAATAGGTCAAAAGCACAAATTACACCAGAAACTGTTGCATAACAGACTCCATATTTAAGTAGGAGGACATAATACTTTTTTGAGACCTACCTATATAGAGGTGTGCAAAAAGACCCTAAGCACGCCTGTGCAGATTCAAAAAGACATAGATGCAGTCACTTAAAAGATCACAAAAGATCACAAGGATCTTTTGAAGGGCCTTCTGTCATAACAATAACACCACAACAGATGATACAGGGAATATGAGTTGATTCTCTAGTTTAAATTTTCTGTCTCCAAGTTCATCCTGTATTTTTAGTAGGACTTCATCTACAAATGCTCCTGATTGATAGAAGTTTAATTTGCATGAGCTAATGGAATAATGCAAGTCATTGGTAAGCACTTAAGATGTTTTCCTAAAAGTCACGCTTTTAAAAAAGAAGCACTTTTGAATTATATAATCCATAAAAACCTTAACCCCATGAAATATCTATTCTTTACTTTATATTGCTAAAAGGATGACTGAATTCACAGGATCTCTATTTATGAATTTGTTAGAAAAATATCTTTCCCAGGCTGATGATACAACTAATTTTCCACCTGGAAAAAGTTTCCATAATTGATTTATAAATTCTTAAAAACAGGAGATTGAAATGAAAATGTTGGCACCATAATCTTAAATAAAGCAGCTCTAAAACATCTAGAAACATAAAGCATATACTTATTCATAAACATAAATATTTAATACTTATCTATAACCACAGATTAACACACTATGGGTACACAGGCACAAACACATTATTGACTCTGTTTCCCTCTATGAGAAAATTGTGTTGAACTGTAACAGGAACAAGAAGCTAAATGAAGGTGTGAGTACACTTCATGCTGATTATTTCAACTGTGTGCTGGAATGCCTGGTTGGACTACATGCTAAAAACAAGCCATCTTACTCCTTGATGGAGAAGGTGACTACTTTTCTGTATAATGGAATATGAATAGGTATCTAGGCAATTACCACAGAGTGATCAATGCAAGTTTGCATTCTTGCTGACCAGGTGACCATGTGTATGTCAAATATATAACACTTCCATGAGAATGCTTAAGACAATGAAAATCTGTATTACAAACTCAATGACTACTAACATTATTACAATGAAATCTTTTGATCTGGATGTCTACTTATAATTGCCTCATTTATGGAAAATAGTTAAACAGTACATGACTTGCTATAAACTCATTAAACAATCCTACAGCTCAAGCAGAAATAGATATTTAAAATTGAGGTCTGCACATTTAGTTTTAATGTTATAAATTGTTTTCCTGTAACAATTCCCTAATTCCCTTATTTCAATACATTTAATGCAAGAAAAGAAACAACAAATCCATCTTTTTTTTTTCTTTCTTTTTAATTTTTTTTTTCTGTTTACAAGCACTTTCATCGTGGCATTGACATCACTAAATATTAGACTGACTTTGCCATACTTTTGAGTAACTAGTTTTTTTGGAGATTGTGGAACACAAATCACTAGAGCTTGTTTTATTTATGAACTCTTTATTAACATGGGGGTAAACAGACTCTCCTTTGGTGGCAAAAATATAAGATGATGTTGAAAAAGGAAAAAAAAAGCAAGCTGAGAGATTTGTTACAGAAGGAACAGGAATGAATGAATTTCTGCTGTGAGTTATATGAATTTGCAGTTGGAAGATTTCTGTTTTGAGCCCCACCAAGGATATGTTCCCAAAACAGATATCCCACTTGCATTCCATCAGAAACATCAGTCTTTTTTGCAGTCAACAGAGGGTGTGGAGACCTCTGCTTAGTCTCTTCACACTTGTCTCCATCAAGTACAAATTAAGAACATGATGCTGCCATGCATTGTGTGATAATATAAACCTGAGATGCTTGCCTATGAGGAAATGATCTTTCCAACCTAATTCAACTAGACAATTGGCTCTGAATCAGAAGATGGTTGAGGTTGGAAGGGATCTCTGGAGGTAGTTTGGCCCAACCCCCGCTTGTCTAATCCAGTCTAATTTTGCTATTAAATTACACTTTAACTTAAAAATAGTAATAAGGAATTTTAGTTGTTGGTGGGTTTTTTTTGTTTGTTTGGTTTTTGGTTTTTTTTTTTTCATTTGCTTTGCTAATTAACTCTACCTGTAATTATTTTTACAGTATGTTGAGTTTAGGTATTGCTTATTGTGCAAAATACTTGCTCAGCTGCCTTCAAAGAGGTTAAGTATTTAATAAATTGTCCAAATTCTCCACAAACAGATCTTCTGTTAATTACACTGGCAACACATGGATTCCAGAGGTAAACAGTTAGTACAATATTCCAGGATAATAATTTGTTATTCACATGTTTTTTTCTAAACTTAAACATTCAAATGCCACAGAGTGGTTAAGTTTTCACTCAGGTGAAAATTTAACTTTTAAAAACATTTTGCTGAATAAAAGACTTTTTATAGGAAAATCTTATATACAGTACTTTTCATTCATTTTAGTAAAATGTTTCAGTTTCATTAGTTTCAGTATTTAAGCTTCAAGTTTCTCTTGCAGAGGCAACTCATTGTAGTCTAAGTCATCTTAAGTGCACTCAGAAAACAATTCACTGGTTAAAACTGTTATGCCAGACATTTTGAGCCTCAGTTGTCAGCAATATTCTGCAGACAGCATGAAAGATGAGAGGCAGCATCCTAACATAAATGAGGAAATGAGTGCAGATTCACTTTATGGAGATGCTTACTTCAACTTATCTGAGTAAATGACAGCAAACAATCATCACTTGATCTTGTAACCTAAATAACTGATGAACAGGACTTACAAGAAGCATTCACACTTCAAGGGAGGCAGATGGTGGTCAGATAGATATTAGACACTTGAGCTTAGGAAACTTAATCAGAGGGGCTTCTATGGCAGAGATGTGTTCCCTTTAAAAACGGTGAAAAATTGGTCAATAAAGTCTACTTTTCCTGAAAGATAAGCTATAAAATAGGTAAGATGATCTCTAAAAGTGTATTTTTATCTCTGATGCTTGCTTCAGCTGCAGATATCTGTAGTTTTCTTAGATGGATCTGTACACTATGTGTTGGGAAAGCAATAATTAAAAGCTTGCTTATTCTTGCTCTTCTCATACCTTACCAATCTTCATTTGACTACTTTTACTGTCCTATGCCTAGTGAAAAGGCTGCTCTTACTTGACCTTGTTAGATTTAAAGTTTCAGTATGATAAGTACCAAAGGATCAAAAAACATGAGATTAATTTTTATGGTCTCCTTATTTACTCACGTAAGAATGAAATTTGATCAAAAGCTTACGCTGTTATCACACAGACATCTAGCTTTGCCTCCATGAGTTAAATTTATGAAGACATCATTTTTATAAATGTGCATCAGTAGGAAAATAAATATTAACTTGCATCCTGGAAAAGCAGATATAGGGGTCAGTATTTTCCCCCCCACCTAGTCTCTTTCCATACTTTGCATTTTTATTTCTTTTTATGTCTTTGAGTCTAATTCAGTCATTGTCATTGTTCTTCTAAGCTCTTGTGAAGGGTTTTGTCCTGTCACCATTATACTTTCCCTCCTATTACCATGTGTGATATGTACTGCTTGTCTCTATTTTACTTGAAGATGCAGGCAAGATTTGGACAGGACTGAATTTAATTTTTTTGGTGTGGAAAACCCAGCCTAGTGCATGTGGAAGACCTGAGGAGACAAAGACATTTCAAAAGTATGGGAGTTGGAGTGATACATAAGGTGCAGAAAGAAGGAGGAATTCTGAAACCTCAAAAATAGAAGGAAGAGGATGGAGTTTAAATTTCATAGATCAGACTGATAAATCAAATTAAATATGTTGAACAGCATGGAATCACATGATTTGTTTTAGTAATCAAAGAGTGCAGAAGTGGTATCAGTATACATGTGTTATGTACTAAGTCCTTGGATCACTATTACAGTTCTGCTTAAGCTTTAGTACATATGGGTAATTCTCATTAGCAATAATCAAAGTTACATGCTGCAATTAAATCTTTCATATGGCATATATTAGACACCACATGTTATAAGACTTAAAAATTCTTTTAACTGTAGTAGACATACAAATGACAGCGAATCACAATAGTTCATTAGGATTATGGGTGCCCTGATTAAGTAGATGTGGTAGACATATCAGAGGCAGCTTCAAAGACATTTTACCATACCCTCATGCTATCTAGCTGTGACAACATGGAGCTTGGGCTGGGCCACCACCTGGATGGTGTGTTGCTTGCTGTGTCTGTACCAACTGTTGCGCTGCTGTGGATGATCTAGCAAGAGGAACAATTCTAATCTTTTTGGGTGGTGTCTGCTCCACGCAAAATAGTCTGTGCACTATGCTTTTATTTTTTCTTGGTTCTAAACCATCACTGTATGTGGTCCTCCTTGCAGTCTCAACAATCTGCTGTTTCTAATTTGCTTTATTTTATTTTATTTTATTATTATTTCTTTTGCCAAACATATTTAAAATCTGTGAGAGTGACTTTAGATGGGGATTATCTATAAGACAAATTAATATTTTTTCTGAGGTAAGAATGGCCTTTTAGTAGTAGTTTTCAAGGTATGAAATATTGTCTTAAACTGCATTATAGATTTGAAATGTAGTTAGTTCTTCTAGTAACTGGCCCTAAGGCTGCAGTAGGGACAAATTACAATTTATCTGCAAAACATCCCATACAAGAATGACAGCTTGATGAATTTTCAAATCTGCATTATTTTGCACCTTAGAAAACTGGTTAAGTATGAAATAAGATGAACAGGTTTTTATTTTGTTCACTGGCTGTATGGCTTAAAATACAGTAGAACTGTAGCATTAAGAATCTCACTACCAAGGGCCAATTTGCATTTTATGGACATATTTGAAAATGGTGTGGTGCAGCTCTTACACATGTACCTGAACCCAATACAATACACATGATCTTCACATGTTCATTAGGTCCAAGGGCTCCTATAAAATGATCAAAAGTTACATGAAGAAGTATTCTGTCTTGGTGTAAATGAAAAAAAAATACAATGAGAATGGTAAAGGTTTGGAACAAATTGCTCATAGAAGTTCTCAAATTTCTGTAGCTGGTGTTACTCCAAACTGGACTTCATAGAGTTAGAGTAACCTGATTAAATATCAAAGTTAGCTGTAAGCAAAAGTTTGGATTAACAATCCCAGAGGTCTTTTTCAGTTTAAATTATTCTGAGTAGTTATGAAGCCACAAACTCAGGCAGTAGAGGCAAATCTCTGCCCATACTCTTGATGTCCTTAAGCGGCCCCAGTAAAAAGTACTGTGGCAAGTGACACACCAAATCAATTGCACTGATGGGTTAAGTACAGCCCAGGGATCATGAATTGTAAACCAACAGTTTTGAGCAGTTTAACAGGAACTGCATTTAACCTGCCTAAAGCAGCTCCTTGTGCAAGCACAGGTTTAGGTTTTTTTCTGGCAGTAAAGGATTGTTTCTTCAAATAAAGAGTGCAGTTTTAAAAAAAAATTATCCAACCCGTCTCTGTCTTTCACAAGTCTTTAATTAATTTGTGTCACTGTTGTCTCCCTTGCAATATCTAGGAACACCCTGAAAACAGACTCAATATGTAGTTTCTAATTCCAAGAGTAAATATAACATCTAGCAACATTAACATAACATATGTTATAGAATATCAGTGACATTAAGAGATTATGACTTTGCACCTAGAGATCTTAAAAACATGTAAAGCACTAAAACATACATTGACTGTCATAGCAGCTGTGAGTGCTTACAGATATGTCTGTTGGAAACACACTCCAATCTGAATAGAACAGTGACCAAGATAGCATGGGTGATAGGTGAACCAAAGCTGGGTAAGTGATAGGTAAATCTCTCAGAAAATTTAGAGATTTGAGTTTATGAGGTTTCTCCAGGTGTTGTGTAAGAAAGCTGAAGATCCCAAAGCTTGAAATTTCAATAGAAAAAAAGCAATGACACCAAGTGGGATGACCTGTTACGTCAGCTAATTTTCCTTTGCAGTGTCAAGCAGAAGGTCATTTGCTGAGGAAATGATATCATAACCACATTAACAACCATAACTCTCCAGTTATGTTTTTGTCACAGCTATGAAATTCTACTTTTTAAATTTTTTTTTTTTTTTTCTAAAGGAAGGGTGTGTGCATGTGTGTGTGTGCATAAAACATACAGTAGGTAAATATATTGAAGGGCTCTGGTAATTTCATGGTAACCACAAAAGCAAAGCTCAAGTTGTTTGTGATGTTAACAGAAACCAGAGATGTGCTGTATGTATAGCCTCATTCACAGTCTCTGAATTGCCTTTTATATAGTTCATGGATCACACAAGAGTTTAAGAGGAAAAATATTTTCTTTAAATTCAGGTACATAATGTCTCTTTTCCTTCCAACATACCAGAAAAAGGTCTGATAATTTTGACTTATTGTAAAACATTACTGTATTAATTTTTAATGAGGGAAAACTTTCCTCAACTAACTTCTATTATAACATATTTATGTTGTAAATCCTTGCTAAGAAATGAGAATCTAGTATCAAAAGTGAAGTCAACCAACCAACTAAAGCGAACAGAAAAGCATTAAGACTGAAACATTCTTTTGAAAAACATAACTGGCTCATGAGAGCAGATGTAAAGCTTTATTAGCATCTTGTGGCATTTCTGAAGTTAAGTTTACCAATTTGGATTCCTTCCTCTAAGGAAGAAATCTAGGGGACTCCTTTGAAATATTTAGGAATGAATCGCTTGTTCACATATTTCTTTAACAAGACACTAGTATATTCTAGGATTTGCAGCTGAATTCTGTTCTCATTTACACCTGTGCAATCTCATTGAAGCTAAATTGAAATAAGATTTGCCCAGGATAAAAATATCAGGGAAACTGGTGGAACTAAACTTAGTTTATTGCAAAGCAAACTTCTAGAAATATAGAAGGAAATAGTGATTTTGTGATATCTGCAGACCACATAGATTATTGGGCACTTTCAAACTGAGCCTCTGAGCCTTTTGAAGTCTTCCCATCTTGACTGTATTAAAGGCAAACTCGTGCATGTTCCTATTTAAACAGATTTTTTAAAAAATTCTTCCCATAATTATGTCTGTGCAGCCTAGGCAACTGCAGCATTTGGCACAGTGTTTCTTAGAAAGACATCTTAGTAAGTTGGATAAATGAGACTTTGTCACATGTGAGTTAGCTTTCAGGATGATGAGTTTATGCAGATTTAGGTCTTAGATGCTGCACAGATGAACCAGTCTCTTCTTGAGAAAATTCATCCTGTTATGAAGATTTTGATTCTAACCATTAAGCCTGGAAACACCAAAAAAAAAACCACCCCAAAAAACCAAACTCAACCCCCCCCCCAAAAAAAAAAACAACAAACCATGTACATGTGCTTGAAATATATGGTGGGAGGGGATTTGGAATTTTTGTTTGTTTGTTTGTTTTTTTCTGGATTCTTTTTTATAACTCTATCAGTTCCCTGCTTGAATTCTGTAAAGAGTTGCACCATAAAAAAAAACCTGAAATGGAGCAGCAGGGAAAGAGGAATGGATTACTTGTTTTGTAGGAAGAAAGGGAAAGAAATCCTCAACATCTGCTTAATCTGTTGCTGCTGCTTCAGGAAAGGTATATGTAACCAGGAAATACAGTAAAGTACAACTAAAAGGTTATACTGTTCCTGAACAGCAACCAAAAAAAAGGGCAAATATTATGTGAATTACTAGGTTTCTGATTTTCTCAGTTCACGACGGAGACAGAATGTGTGCAGCTTGGGCTTTCAAGTGAAGTGGAGATATTCTCTGGATCTTAAAGGCTTTCAGCTGTTATCTTCTTTCATACTCTTCGTACTCCAAACTCACCAAGTCTGAGAAGGCAGCAAGCCTTATGAGTTTTGGTGGCTGGCTTCCCATTTGCCACACACTTAACTACCACAATTTTTATATTTTTTTCAGTCCCTTGTTTCCTTCTTGCCATATTCTGTAAATCTGTACTAGGATCTGAGAAACTTCCCAAGTAATAGGACTCTCAGGAATCCTTGAATCCTAAGCCATAAGAGATATACTGCTCTCTTTGGGGTGTCCTGTGTGTCTGAATGCAGCAAATTGTTGTGAGCAAGGAAATGGTTCACATAGATCCAGGTATATTATGTCCTTTGTTTTCCAGATAAATCACCCATTTTCTAAAGATAAAAAAAATGTTTGTCTGATTATAAGTCAAAACTGGTGCAGGTAGGCTAATTAAGGACTAACAGGGCAGCTGAGGATCTTGTCAAGCTGTAGAGAGCTTCCTGTGTTTGAGATGGGCTGATGTTTGAGAGTCCTCTAAAATCTGTTGAAGGAAGAAGGGAAGGATGGGAACTGGAAAGCTCTGAAACTCTCACTAGAGTCTCTTTCCTTCTTTACATCTCAGGAGGCCCACAAGAAGGAGGAAAAATCCTTGATATCCCTCCCCAGGCACATTATTCCCTCCATTACCTCTCAGCAGACCACTTAAGATATGCAGGAGCAGACCCCCGAGGTGTGCCCAAGTAGCTGTGCATATGTGGACGTGTGTGGAAAGGCATTCACATGAGGGGCTGTAGAAGTGTGTGTGCCTGTAGATATACATGTCTGTGTGAACAAGGGGTTGGGCAGACAAAGGGTGTGGGGAGACATGTTGCTACTGTGACTTTCCTCCAGTCTTCGGCAGGAAAATGGAGTGTTTACTGGTTCTTTTTCTTGCTGCTGGAATTGCCAAAGAGACCAAAGGTAGTTTGTCAGCTTCTGATGAACTCTGCTAATACAACTGTTCAGAACATTAACTTTAAAAATAAGATTCTTATTATCTGATCCTTGCTATTTCCACTAGATCTTAGCTAGATGAGTTCAGTGAACCATAATTTATCTCTTTAGCTTGTTGGTGGTTTGTTGGATATGTGTTCTTGCAAAGTAACAGGACAATAGGAAAAAAACAAGTCAGCATTAGAAACATGTTTTCATTTTCTGTGTGTGTTATGTGTGTGTCTGTCATAATTCATTACTTCCACTGACCTCAAATTTGGCAGGAAAAAGTCCACTCATCTAGTGAGATAACCTTCATATCTTAAAGACAAAATTCCTTTGTCTATGGATTTGGAACAAGAGGACACAATTAAGTTTAGAGTGAGAATTCTCTTTACAGTGCTAACCAAAGAGTAATTGCAATTACTCCGAGGTATAGCAGAGAATAAAGACAAGTAGGCTCAACCCCAGTTAATCAGAGCAATGATATACTAAACAGACAACATATTTTAGGGTAAAGACAAATTTATTAAAGTGAAAAAAAAAAAAAAGAACATGGTATATTTCTGTGATTCATGGCTGAGAAATTCTGTACTGTGAGTGTGGAGTACAAATGTCTTGCATCATAATATTTGTACATTTAAAAACTATTTTGTACATTCAGGAAAGAGATGTCATTAAAAAGTAGAGAAGAAGTATAAAGCTGTATAGAGAAATGGGGGATCCAAGTGCAAAATGACCAAAGAAGTCAGATTATGTCAGAAAGTATAGGATTGACATAGAGATGAGTAGAGAGCTTAAAGAGACAGAAGGACAGCTGCTGAGTGTGAAGTTTGACTAAGGCAAAGCGAATAGAGGAGGAAAGAAAGAATGCATATTCTGAGATGATGACAGAAACTGCCATCAGGCCGATTTAGGCCTTGAAAATCTTTCTGTTTGTTCGTCTATTAACAAATATGTGAAAAATGGCTATACATAAATAACATCTATGCATATACATCTATACAGGAGAAGGCCTGAGACTCAGAATGAAGGTTTAAGTGGCTGCCAAGTACAGAAGGTGTTACACATCAAAGCTTGTATATGTGGTTACTCCACGTCTTCAGCAGATATTGCTGGTAACCACAAAGTTTGTCACCTAGTCTGTCATGCAACATTTTCAAGCGAAAATTAGTTCCTTACTTCCCAGCTAAGGTTGAGACCTGAAGCAGAAATGCCCTCAAGTATAATTTCATGTAAAACATAATGAAAATAAGTTATTTTAAAACCATCATTAAAACAAGTTTAGGAAAGCTTTTGTATGTATTATCAACTACACTGGAATTTTCTGGTTTCATTTGTTTTAAAGAAATTATGCAAGGTTTCACAATTATTTAATTTTGCAAATACTTCTTGGGCTTTGTATCTTGAGAAATCTCAGTTGGTTTTGTTCACCCTTTTATACTGTTTCCTACCATTACACTAAGAAAGAATTCTGATGAGGAGAAGCTTTCATGGTAAAAACCGCTATGATATTGTACGCTCCTCCGACACCTCTTCTTTGAAGTCATTTGTGTGCCTACCATAATTTTACTGACTGGCTCGGCTGATGACATCCTGAGGTTCAATGGTAAGCACTCAGGAAAGAGCTACAGAGCAAAGGAATATGGTTTAGCAGCCCTTGCTCTTAAGTGAATGATCCAGTTAAGTACTTGTTGCTTGCTTTAGAGGAGATTATGAATGTGTCAAGAAAAACAAACCAAGCATTGCAGAAAACAAAAGATGAATTATTTAAATTTAATCTTATTCATTTATATGTTCCAGATTCAGAACAATCTGTGGGCAGGGAATGCGACTAGTGGCTCTGTGGTTACCTCCTGCATGCTACCACGAGATACATCCTCCTGTATGACACCTTACTCCCATTCACCCCGGACAGATTCTGGCTACACAGGCTTTTCAAACCACCAGAATCAGTTCAGCCACATGCCCCTGAATAATTTCTTCACTGACTCTTTACTTTCTGGGGCAACCAATGGACACGCTTTTGAAACCAAGCCGGAGTTTGAAAGGAGGTCCTCCAGCATTGCAGTGCTACGGATGAAAGCCAAAGAGCATGCTGCCAATATTTCCTGGGCCATGTAATATAACAGTACTCTTTCTTCATTTCCTTTTTTTTTTTTTTAATAGCAAACTGAAAACATTTTTATTTCCCATATTTAAAGGATATAACAATATGCTGCTGCGTGTGGAATGCTAGAAATCACAATATACACAATGTCTGCTTAAACAAATGCAATATAATATTTAACAATAAAACAATAAACCAAATAGATTTACCAGGCACCAAGCTCAAAAACCCCTCTTTGTTTTTTTCTTATATAGAAAAACGTTTTGTTGTACCAGTTGATGACATATGATTATAGAACCTGCAAAATAGAATAAAACTATTAAGCAAATATGTCTACTCCATTGTTTTTAACAGTCCTGTACACAAAATTAATGCTTTACAAATGAATACTTCATAAGGGAACAACTCTGTGAAGGAAAATAAATTTATTGTACTAGTATCATGAAATATATCTCTAAGCACAGCATTCACAGAAGGAAATATATGATCCTTCATGTTCTAGGTGGAATTTGCAGTGCAGACATCTCTCAGTGCGGTGCTGCTGCTCTGAGCCAGCACTGCTGTTTTGCTAAATGCATGTTGAGCTTGTTGGAGTTATATCAAGACACAACTAATGTAATGAGGGTAGAGGGTACTCCTTTATTTTATGGACCTGAGTGTATTTCCATTAAAGTTAATGAGATTTTTTTGCCAAACATATCATTAAAAACAGGATCACAGTGTTAACAGAGTTTTCAAAGACATTCACATTCTGGAAGTTAACTGATGTTTAAATGAAATCTTTAAGGTTGCAGACAGGGTATCTTGAAAACGAGGTGACCAGGAAAGATTGTGGGACAATACTGTGACACAACAGATTCCAGATTTTGAGAATACCCTCTCCAAAACAGCAAAGTCTTACTATTAAACCAGTCAGCCTTACTGACTGTTTTTTGTTATACTACTGTTAAACTGAAAGAAAAGCCCAACAAATCTTGCCAGTTGCAGCCTGTAACTGATCTCAAGATGTTATAAGAATACATTTAATTTTTTAATTTAGTTTTAGCTATAGTTTGCTGATACTTTTTTTTTTTATGTGTGTGTGTATGTTTTGTTTGTTTTTGTTATTTTTTCCCCCCAGAGTGTAAGACTGGTTTGCTCCCTTTAAAGTAGATAGGAAAAATCTTTTCTACTGCAGTGGCAGCAGGATTTGGCTTTCAGCTCCCAGCCTATCACAAAGGAATTAAAATGTCAGCAGACTTTCTGACATTTCTGGTGGAAAAAAAAATAAAGGAGAAGAAAAATACTTTACATCTGGAGAATTGCTATCTGCTTTGATTTACTTCTCCTCCCTCTCCCCTGTCACATTCCAGACTCCTTCAGATGAGTGAAATGTCAGCCTCTTTGAAAGCAACAGTCAGTCTCTCAGGTTCATAAAGGCATAGTAAATTAATTGAAATGAAGAAGGACTTGCATGGCTGTGATTAGAACAGGATACAACTCTCTGGGCACCCCCTGCTCCTTGCTTTTCTCTCTGGCCATTAGGAAAGAAGTTGGGGGAGGAGGAAGGGTGGGGGGGGAGAAAGGCAGGGTGGGGGAGGAAGATCAGGGAAGCACATTTCTTCACAGCAACTGCAGAATTACCAGGACTCACAAAAACAAATTCACAGGAACCCACAGATTTTTTCTGCTCTTGTTCACAAGGCTAAACTCTAAAACAAAAATAGGAGATGGGTCTGTTGTTTAGTCTTTCATCGGAATAAGCAAACTTAACATTACAACTATTAGGATCAGTTGAAAAATGGGAATTTTAGAGGAAATTCTTAAACAGATGACTGAAAGGAAGGTTATACTCTTTGCCACAAGCTATAAACTCAAAGTTTGACACATACGTATACTCCAAGTTGTGGTTTTCTAGTTTTATTGTGTTTCTAAAAATTAACTTCAGCTTTGACTTGAAGAACTAGGAAAGAGCATTCTGGCTAGAATTAAACTTTTCCTTTTTTTATGGTCTTTAGACTGCAGTAAAATCACCCTTATAATGTAAATAATAATAATAAAAAATTGTCAGTACAGGTAAAGACACTATTTTTATATAGCCACTTGTGTCACACATAGAGGGATGAAAGTGGTGGGAATACGAAGGGTTTTTTTAGCAGATCAAACTGTTCCCAGTTCTAAAATGTGTTTTTAATTTTTTTTTAAGCTCAAATACAATAATTTTTTAAGGTGTAACATTTAGAACCTGTCAAATTGATTCCCAGATAACTTTAATTAGACCATCATTAGTGGATAAAGAAGCAAAAGCTTAGCTGGATAACTTCGAATCATTTTTATTGTTGCCTCTTGTTCAGTTCACTAATTAATTTTGAAAGCAGAATTAGCTATCATTGTCTTACAAAATCCAGAAAATGTTAATTTTTACAAGGCTTTTTATGTCAAGAGTAAAATTAAACAATTCCTGGGAATTTATTGTAGTGACTGGATGCTTGGGGAGAATAAACATCAATTTTCAAAACATTACAGCACTTTTAGATGCCTGAAGTCTCTAAAATCAAAGAGGAAAACTAAAGACTATCATCTTACTGGTGATTTTGATTAAGTGAAAGAGATACAATTCTAATTACATTTTCACCCTCAATTTTAGCAATGGAAATTATTTGTTACATGTTGCTAGCATAACTTTATGCTTTACACAAACAGGTATTCAACCCTTCATTAAACCTGAGGTGTGATAAGTTGCAGGCCTGCATTAAGCTTGTCATGCTCTTGCATCAGCCTCCTCTCAAAGGATGAATGATAGTCTGTTGGTTGCAGCGTTTCATTTAGCTAATGAAAAAGTATCTTCGTGTTAGATGTCAAGTACTACAACAGGGTCACATTCTGATGCTTTTATTTAGTAGTGTGTTACTCCATAAGTAGATGCATTGATGTGAGTGAGACTACTCACATAGGCCAAATTGTGAATCACTTGTAAATGTTTATTCACAATGGCCCCATTCATGCAAAGAGCTGCTCTGCAAATCATGAGTAATCGGTTCATAATCAAGCCCAGCTTAATATAGTATTCAGCTTTGGTAAGGATGGCAGAATCTGGCCCACGCTGGCTTATGGCCAGACTGAAATTTTTTTACCAAAATGAGTAGCTTCTTATTCCACAAATAGTGCAAATAAATCCAACAGGGCTATTTCTAGCATTCTTTTATAAGAAAATTCTAGAAAAGAGACATTACAGTATATGCAAATAATTTAACTAAGCTTCTACTCAAGGCAAATTATTTTATTTTCCACTGGGCTGTACTCCCACATTTGTCAAGATTTGTGTTCTCATGCTTTGATTTTACTCACTTAATGATTTCTTAGCACAAGCAACTAACCTTTTCTCCGCTTCTTCAACATGTGGCAAATGCACTAAAAACAAAAGGAGGTGATTTACATAGCCTTCCTGCCAAGTACTTTAACTAATGTTTGAGATATGTGATCATCATGCAATGCTGAGAAGTGAATTTATAGAACTTCTGGGCAAAGAGTCCCTATCCTGTTAAAAGAGAAAGTGAAATATTGTTGTAATTATTGCTGTGAAGAATTTGTGATGACATAACACTGCACTGTTTTTTTTCCCCTGTGATTGATTCATCATCAATTTGGAAATGTTAGTCCTGTATTTGAATAAATTTTTAATCCAATGTAAAATAGGACAATTAGAAGTTCTTGTTAGGCTTTGTAGAGACTTGATAAGCAGTGGGCAGCAGCTCACTTACCAGCTTTAGACTCAGTTTCCTTACTGTGAAGATGGACAGAAAACTTTGATATGACTGATTTCTACCTCTATTTAAATCAGCAATTGTACATACCACAGGAACGCATCAATGAAGACATCTTTTGTTGATGAGAATAAGCTGAAATGAGCTCTTAATTCTCACCAGTTCTTTACTATCATAATATCTTACAGTTACATGATGGAAAACTCCAGTTCAATATGTGAATAGCATTTTATTTTGGCATATTTAATTTAACAAATAAGATCAATGCCATGCATTTAATACTGAGATACTTTAACAGGTTACCAGTAAATGATTTTGTTTGCAAAGAATAAAATATTACAGCGTTTTCAAATTGACACAGGTAAATTATTATTTTATAGATAAATTTTTATATACCAGAAGCATTTAGAAATTAGAATTTCTAAATACCAGAAACATTTAGAAATCAGAATTAAATTGGCCTGATCAGAATTATGACTCAATTAAAACACTTACACTGCTAAAATGCAAAATGTTTCTGGGAGAAGTTCTTTCTATGACAAAGCATTGCTTTTTTTCCCGCCAACACTTTCATAATCAAGAAGACCACTCTGGGATACACCCCTATGATGTTACAAACTTTTAAAATTTTGATGGCATCAGAATGTTATTAAGACATTGTGAGATATTTGAAACTCGATACTATTTTGTTTTATACCACCATAGCTGAAGTATATAGCTACTTTATCTAGGTTTACAGCTGCTTTGTATTGCCAGTGCAACACAAAAGATCTGTGGTACACTTGTGAGCTATCATATGAAATGCTGGTGATATGAAAAACTTCAGAATAAATATCCAGAATGTAAAGTTGTGGTTGTTAAAAGAACATATTTTAGATTTAAATTGTGTAAAATAAGCAGGCTGAGCATGCACTGAATGCCAGGTGTGAGTATGGCAAAAGGAGTGTGCAGTGAGTATGGGGGTATGGTGGCTGGGAATGGCAAATTATTTTGCTGGGGATGGAGTCAGGGTGCAGTTCTAGAATAAGGAGGAAAATACAAGACTTCTCCCCCTTTCCTCTCTTGCCTAATTTCCCTCACCTAAATGTCCCCAGGATCTGGGAGCATAAAAATTATTTTATTGCCACCTCTCCCACCTCTGCAAAATACTATGGTTTAAGGAGAGATATGCAGAAATAAGTTTTGAAAGGGCAAGGCTGTCACTACCAACAAAAAAATATCAGGAAATTAAAGAGTAATTTTTGGAGAAACATCCAGTCTCTACACTCTTTGATTAGGAATTTCAAGTTTTCTTTCCCTGCATTTTTCAGGCAGAATGAGGGCAGAGCATTATAGCACAGAGACAGTTCAGATCACCCTGTCTACTAAATTCTTGAGGCACAGCCGCTTTCCTTGCATCACAAACTTATTAAACCCAACACATGCAAATGAAGGAACATATTACATTCTCACATATTTGAGATATTGGCCCATTTCTGTCAATTTATTGTGCTCTCTTTAAATAACAATATAATAATTACATAGTTCCTGACCAAATCTGCTTAAATTCAGTCCAAATATGTGATGCTGCTGACTCACCAAACAGATGAGTCTTCATAACCTCTTATCTTCTCAAAGAATAGGGGCTGTTCTGAGACCGCATGTTCAACAGGTCAAAATTCCAACTTAGCTCATGCTGCCCACCTTTGTAACAATGATTATTCCTGTAGGAAGTCGATAATGTTGTTAGCATGAAAAAAATCACTTGGATGACTATAAGTTACAGAATCAGGACAAAAATCATACTTTCTGACTGGCTTTTAGAGTGGAAAAATGGCCCACAAGATGCTGTTACGAGTTCTTTACCATGTTTTTACTGCTGGTGGGAGCCACCCTCCATAACCAAACAACTGGATACTTAATGTCTCAGAAGCTGAGACAATGATGGTTTATAAGTTATTAAAAATAACTGCATTAGGCTTAATCTTCCCCACCTTGTATTCCTATGAGAATATCCGTATGCACATACCATCCATGCATACCATGGCCAAGTCTTCTCCTATAATCCAGTCATTGTGGAATATTAGACACTTCTGAAAAAGAAAAGGGTGCATTTAAAATGAAAGTTTTGTTAAAGTGTCCTTGAAGAGAGACAGAAGTGTCTGAATCTGTATAAGAATGTATTTACTCAGGTGTATTTACTCAAATGATTTTGATTTAATCATTAAAAATGGAAAACAGCTGAGATCTTTAATTGAGAAAATGACAATACAAAACATGATAATTCCGTTTTTCTTTCAAAAGGGGACAACTTAGCTTCTAGAGTAATAAGAATGATTTTCCCATTAGTCTTTATAAACATTTTAATATTTAATGAAATGCATATTTACAAAAGGAAAATTCTGTCAGATGTCACTTGAACACATAGAGTAAATAAAATACAGAATAATTTGGGGAGCCTTTTAGAAAAAGGTCTGGAATAGAGATCTGAGTTAGTGCGTATTATTTAGCAAATGCCTTAGTAATATATACAATGAGAAAAGAGGAAAATACACCCATTGGCTAGGAGTTTATTCAATATTTAGAGCCAGAAAACACAGTACTGGCGGAGAGATGAAATTTCCTTAACTCCACTCAAAAATCTCCCTGTGATCAAATTCTAATTGAAGTTAATGGGAATCTTGCCAGTGACTTCACTTGGAAGCAGAATATGATCCCTAATAAATACATAATAGCTTTACTATGCTAAATCAAATTGTCCTGGAACAACATTACTTAGTTTATATTAATTTTTTTGTTAATTAGTCCATTCTGCAATTTTTTTAAGCACTGAACTCTATTAAAATAATGTTTTACATCTAATTTGTTACAGTAGATTCCATATTTTTGTCTGATTAATTTATAGTTGGGGTTTTTTTGTTTGTTTTGTTTTGTTTCATTTATTTTTTATTTATTTTATTTTTAAGGCTGAGAGAGACAAGGATGGACTGAGCAATGCTTTTTTAGGGAGACCTGTTCTAGAAAGGAGTGTTAGTTTTAGTTTGAAAACAGTTCTACACATATGCTAAGTTGCAGAGGCAGAGCACTAAGTCTTATATAAACTAATTGGGCTAATTCACTTTCTGGAATTTAGGCAAATAATGTAGCTGAGATAAACAGAGAGTCACTTATACGTCCACATTTATCTACACTTCCTATTTATACTGCTAAATGCTTAAAACAACACTGACCCATAAATTTGCCTTTTCGTCCTCATTCCTTTGGCAGTGTTTCCTACATGCTACACTTCTAAGAGTGCAGTTTGGTCTCCTCTCAAATAAATAAGAGCCATGGTAGGAAAAAACTGCAGCTACAAAGTAGTTCTAACCCATTAAATGCAGATGGCCCACGGGGGGTTTAATCATAAGAGAGAGAACACACATCATGCTGAAATATAGAGCTGTTTTCTATCACTTGTTACCATTTGAATGTCTGTCCCAGGAAAGTGAATTCAATATATCTTCCTGGCCATCAGTTGCCCTTTGAATACTCCTTCTCTCTCTGATGTAGCTAGATTTCCCCTTAGAACATACAGAGATGAATGAGCTCTTACCACACGTAGAAGTGAAAGAAAACATTTCTTTCTGCACCAGAACAGATGAGATTCATCATTAAGAGAATGGATTTGACCTTGTCAAGTGGACCAAAGCAATTTATAAACAAACTCCTACAGGGGAGGCTACTCTTGGCCAAGTACTATATTAGCAATGTTTTACTTATGCCCACTGCTACCTTACAATAACTTCACAAACAGGCTGACTTCCTGAAATATAGGGTGCTGAGAGATATCACAGATGTACCTAGAAACTCTGGGATAGCAAAGGTTTACTTCCCTCCCTAGAGGCTGTATAGAAATATGTCCACCCACCTTGCTATCTAGTTCTTGGCAAAAGTTGCTGATCGCCACCCATAATTAAAACTCCATTTGATGTTTAGCATCTGTATAAAAGATCATGTTTACACTTCAATTTGCCACTATCATATTGTTTATGTATCTGACATCTACATGCGAGATAGTGTACAACATGAAAATTAATGTCTTCTACCTATCAGAACAACAGCAGAATAACAAAAGCAATTCAGTGCTGGAAAAAGAATATAAAGTCAATGGCTTGCTACGAAGTAGTTTAGACCATCTGATAGTCCCATCTATACTGACAACTTTTCTTTAATAGGATTCTTAAATTTCAGGTGGAATTTTAACTTTCTTCCCAAGCCAGTGCCATATATGCTTTTTAAGTGGGAACAGTGTTTCAATGGGTACAAAAGCACAACAGTCTATTTTTCCCATCCAATAATCATAAGAAAGGCAAAAAAATAAGGATGTCTAGTGGCCCAAACCCAACTCTGCTGTGTGGGAAGGAAAGACTATGTCCCAACCCAAGAGTGTGGCTGCATGTTAAAGTGGAGGAAAGACTAATTAGATATACAAGCTACATATTATCAATAAGAAAGCTTTTACTATGATTTCTAAGGCATACCTTCCCATCTGTATCAACCTGGGTCATGTTATCAGAGCCAATAATATTATCACCTCCTCTCTGTCTCAAAGAAGGGAATCCTGAAATGTTTGTGTAAGGGAACTAACTAAAAAATTCAGTGTTCCCTTAGACTTACTTTTCCCTATGGCATCTATCCAAACAAAAGAGGTGAAGTTACTACTTACTTCAAAGTCTACAGTAATTAGCCCATGTATAGTGCTAATATTTTATTGCACTTAATGTTGGTAATGATTTAGAAATTAAAATATGCTTGATGGATACAAGGAAGACCTCTTTCTTCTAGTACTTAGAAGTTTTAATAGGGTATATATGGAGTCCTTTAAGCCTCTAAGTTTCCCACAGGTTTCAGAAAGCATGGAGCCTCCATCATTTATGAGTCATATGTGAACAGCCAATAGCTTGATACATATTTCAGCTCAGGAGAAATCTGTGCTGTCCAAAGTCTTCTCTGCTTCATGACAGAAGCTCTTTAATGTTCAAAAAATAAGACAACAATCTCAACTATGTTTCATTGCCCAGAGATAAGAATAGTGACCCCCCTGAGGTCAGAACAATGAAAAGAATTTCCCTAGTCCTTAGAAGGCACTATATTGAATATATTAATAGCAGCTTAGCAGATTTATGCCTTATTCATCACTAGGTCAAGTTCTCAAGGTCTTCTGCTCTTAGTCTGAGAAAAGAGGAAAGGCCATCTGCCTAATTCTTACAGCTATTATTCATTATTCATGCACCTCTCTTGGTGTGTGCTAGGTGTTTCTGAGTCAAATACGGACATGAGGGACCCAGTTCTGGTGGTAATTTGCATAGTTTTGTAGTCACATCTCCACTGATTTCCAGACATGTAAGGGAGAGCAGACTCAGGACCTTGGGCCCATGACGTAGTATACTCACAATTGAAATATACAAATTATGGAAAAACAAAAAATGCAGCAAAGGACAAATGACTGAGTACTAATGTGTAACTTATTTATCTCGACTCACATTTTTTAAAAGAAATATGCATTTTTTAACACTCCTTAAAGGGAAGATCAGAGTAAACAGAGAATTTTTTTTACTCTGGGAAGAAATATACGTTTTGTTTGTTTGTTTTTGTTAATTTGTGTTTGTTTGTCTGCCTGGACTTCAACAAAGCCTTTGACACCGTCTCCCACAGCATTCTCCTGAAAAAGTTGTCAGCCCACAGCTTGGACAGGAGCACTCTGTGCTGGGTTAGGAACTGATGGAGGCCCCCAGAGAGTGGTGCTGAACGGTGCTGATCCAGTTGGCAACCGCTCACCAGTGGTGTCCCCCAGGGATCAGTGTTGGGCCCAGTTCTGTTTAATATCTTCATTGATGAGTTAGATGAGGGGATTGAGTCCATCATCAGCAAATTCACAGATGACACTAAGCTGGGGGGGAGTGTGGATCAGCTGGAAGGCAGGAGGGCTCTGCAGAGGGACCTGGACAGACTGGAGAGTTGGGCTGATTCCAAGGGGATGAGGTTCAACACGGCCAAGTGCCGGGTCCTACACTTTGGCCACAACAACCCCATGGGGAGCTCCAGGCTGGGCACAGAGTGGCTGAGAGCAGCCAGGCAGAGAGGGACCTGGGAGTCTGGATTGACAGGAAGCTGAACAGGAGCCAGCAGTGTGCCCAGGTGGCCAAGAAGGCCAATGGCATCCTGGCCTGGATCAGGAACAGCGTGGCCAGCAGGTCCAGGGAAGGGATTCTGCCCCTGTACTCAGCCCTGGTGAGGCCACAGCTCGAGTCCTGTGTCCAGTTCTGGGCCCCTCAGTTCAGGAAGGAGATTGAGGTCCTGGAGCAGGTCCAAAGGAGGGCAACCAGGCTGGTGAAGGGACTCCAGCACAAGTCCTGTGAGGAGAGGCTGAGGGAGCTGGGGGTGTTCAGCCTGAGAAGAGGAGGCTCAGGGGAGACCTCATCGCTCTCTACAACTCCCTGAAAGGAGGCTGGAGCCAGGGGGGGGTTGGGCTCTTTTCCCAGGCAACTTTCAACAAGACAAGAGGGCATGGTCTCAAGTTGTGCCAGGAGAGGTTTAGGCTAGATATTAGAAAGAATTTCTTCACAGAGAGGGTGATCAGACATTGGAATGGGCTGCCCAGGGAAGTAGTGGATTCTCCGTCCCTGGAGATATTTAAAAAGAGACTGGATGTGGCACTCAGTGCCATGGTCTGGTCACCGCAGTGGTAGTGGATCAAGGGTTGGACTTGATGATCTCTGAGGTCCCTTCCAACCCAGCCGTTTCTATGACTCTATGATTCTATGATTCTATGATTCTATGAACTATATGGTGTTAGGTGACTCACTTGGGTTTTAATGTTATTTGCATAAGAAATTTTGGGTTTTTTATATGTCATAGAACACAATAGATATCCTGCTAGTTTCAAGAGTCAAGGTGTATATTTTTCCTTTTTCAGGAGAATTTTAAGTAAATATTCCAACCTTCATATTTCTCCCACTTTATCCTACTGATACATAAATCTGTACTGCCCTCCCGCTTTTCTGAATGAATAAAACAAAGATTTTTCAAAGTAGAATTAGAAATCTTCCTCATTATACTTGCTCCATGTCTGTTCATTCTTCTCCAAGAATTTGCACAATTAATTTTACTTTGCCTGGGTGGCTGGAGATGAGAAGTCCCTTTCCAGATCCTGGCACTAGACTTAAAATAACATCTGAAGCAGAGGAACCTTTCTATAAGACTGAAGGCACCATTAGGAGACATGACAGAGCTATCATTCATCTCAAGGTCATCAAAGGCAATCCTGCTACATGAAGTATTTCAAGACAGAACTCCATTTTTTCCTACTATGAATACTTAATGGAAGAATCTGGCAAATATTGCTGGAAGAGGATAGGAACTTTTCAGATGAGATTCTATTTATTAAATTATAAAAGTAATTCTTGGTTATATTTCCTGTCTTTTTTTGTTTGCATGTTGATCTTAAGTTTCTGGTTTCCACATAAGTTAACAGAGAGACATTTCTTCTTCAAATATTAGATGGCTTGTGGCGAGAACAGTGTTAAAATATTATAGTTTTTCAAGTAGAAGAATGAACTGAGCCTGATCTCATAAAAAGTAGAGCTCAGTCATAACTTCACCTTTTTGAGGTTTTAACATACTTTGAAAATTCAAATCCAGCTTTTGCATATAAGTTTGCAAATCCTGAAACTTTTAGTTGTGAGATATGTTTTGTGTTGCTGAAATGTAGGTAGAACGTGGCCTTTAAGAACAAAACAGAGGTTTCTGCACATAGAATACTTTAAAGTCAAAAACACAGATACCTCTTGGCTTAGGCTTCACATTACATGGAGTGTTGAAGTTGTAATTTTTAGATTTAGGCATATAAAATGGCAGCTAGATGTGTAAATCTTGACTCGGCTCATATATTCTTCTCTCTTTTGTCTCTCTAAGTGATGCCTCTCTTAGGGTTCATGATTTGCAATGCAGAAACAACCCTGCATGTCACAATAAGTCTACATTTTCTATATGTGTATTACATAATTTTTAATATTTATTACCACATTTCTAAAACAGTGTTACCATTACTAAGGATATCCAGGCTGCATTCTTATATTTCAATACTCAAAGACATCATAACACAATATGTTGTTGATATATTCCAAATATACAGGCAAATATTTTAACTGTCATAAGATGTTTATGTTTGAAATTCTCAACATATATTTTAAACAGTATGTCAAATTCTCTGCAGAAAGTTATGTGAAAGATATTAAAATACAGAAATTGAAACTATGTGGATTTTTCAAGAGAAGTGACATTTACAGTAAAGTGTTGATCAGTCAAAACCACATGAATCTGTAATACTTATAAGCCTTAAAGTGGGATTTTTATCCAATTTCAGAGACTAATCTTTGACTTTGTCTTTTGTAAAAATATGTTTTTTATTTTTCAGATTTTGAAACAGCTACGGATAAATAGTGTAAGCAATCACAAGTGCTGGGTGGAAGCAGTGATTAATGGGTAGCTGGCACTTGTTTAGATGCAGATGCTTAAAAGAGACAAAATTTTAATGTCATAGTGCTGATTTTCAAACTCCAGTACCAGCTGATGGATTTTACCTCCTTTCCTTGTTGACAGTTGTGTTGTGTGTAGACATCACTTACTGGCATCAGGAGGGCTGGAGGGGAACCCTTTGTGGGAGGAGTTTGCCTCATGCCAAACCCGTTGCAGAACAGAACTGAGCCTGTGAAGCTGGTGGTGCCTCTGAAAAAACATTTAAGAAAAGGCACAATTTCTGGACAGAGAGAGGAGGAGGTAAAAAAAAAGAGTGAGAAACAGTGGAGGAAACATCAAGCTCTGAGGAAGAAGAGGAAGAGGTGGATGAGAAAGATGATGATAAGGAGAAGAAGGAGGAAGAAGAGCAGAAGAAGAAGGAGAAGGAAGAGAAGAAAGGATAAGGATGAGAAGGAGGAGAAGCAAGAAGGAGAAAAGGGAGGAGGAGAAGGAGAAAGAAGAAGGAGAAGAAGAGAGGGCAGAGGTGCTTCAGGCATCAGAGCAGGTATCCACTGCTTTCTGTGCAGGACCCACGACAGAGCAGTGATTTTCAGAAGGACCTAAAGCCCACAGGGAGAGTCCATACTGAAGAAATGTAGAAACGTTACATGGAAGAAGCAGCAGAGAGGAACTGTTGCATATTCACCATCCCCATCCCCCTGTGCTGCTGCTGGAGTAAGTAGAGAGTTCGGGAGTGAAGGCGCAAAAAACTGATTCTAGGAAAGGAGGGAGGAAAGTTGTTTTAATGTTTGTTTCTCACTAATCTATTTTAACTACTAAAAAATTAAATTAATATTCCACAAGTTGAGGAAGTTTTGCCCATAACCGTAATTGAGTTCTTGAGGAATTGAGTGTCTTGAGTTCAACCTGAGAGTTTTCTAATCCTATTTTCTTCCCCTATCCTGCTGGGGTGGGGATGGCTGGGGTGGGACTTGGCTGTTAGCCAAGGTTAACCTATCACAACAACCAAACTGTTAACCCAAGAAATTCGGTCTGGTTAAGACATGATGTCCAGTCATCAATCTGAAGATTTCAAATTACTAAAAATCTGCCCCTGCCCATGAAAAATTTGTTCCACCTGTCAGTCCTTCCCATTGTGAGATATTTTTACACTGTTTCTGGAGACAGTTCACTGGTACTAGTTTGCAAAAATGCCCAACAATTTAGTAGAGGAGTTTATTCTTCCATGGAAAATTTGGTGACATCTAATACCCATTTATGGTGCACTGGATGGAAAAGAGGTTTTAAAAGACTGAGTCAGAGCCTGGAGAAAAGCTCTTTATTCTTTTAAATATAATGCAACACCTTCGAACAATCATCTCTCAGTTTTACTCTTTTATCTTTTTTTTGCAGTATATTGTAAATAATTGATGTCAATTATGAATACTTACATTTCAAAGCAATCATATAGTTGGAAATTAAACTTCTCCAAAAATTTACTGGCTTGAGAAAGTTAGGAATACTTCAGAACCACGTCTTTGATGAGTAGACTGCAGTACATTAAACATCCCATTAGCCATAAACAGAAGTAAAATGTTACCTCAGGAGCTGTTGAATATAAAAATATAGGGAGCAAAATACATGGTGTAAAATCATGCAAGAGAAAGTACTAAGAACAATCACTTTTGTGGGTGCTATTATCTACTATATTTCTTCCTGATAAATATTTTCTGTATATCCTGCTACCTCTATGTGAGAATAAATGCAAAGGTTATTTTTTGGATTTGTTTCCAAGTGGAAAGGGTAAGAGGCGTTAGGTGATGCTTTCCAGTTCTTGTGCTATCTAGTCCATGGAGATGTACCAGTCTAATGCTGCTAACCTTTTCTGTGGGACATAAGGATGACAAGATAAGCAAGTAGCACTGTCCTATAGTGACAGTAAAAAAAAATTTCTGCTCAGAAAACTTCCATATTGATACTAAAGGAAACTCCTAATCTATATTTTTCACCTCATTGGCTGTAGAGGAAGCCTGGGAAAGTTGGCTTTACCTATCTCAAGTTAGTTCTTGTGAGCACTGTAGAAGTAATGGTTTTGTTAAAACCTTCCCACCTGCTTTCTAGGCAGAAGGTGCATATATTCTTCTGGCTTTAAGGCGCAGGACCAAAAGATGATTGCAAGAATGCCTACTGATATAAACTGAAGATTTTCTTATTTTGCAGTGGCTTTGGGATGGGCAGCCCATCCCAAAAGATTATGGGCAGTAGGGAAAAATATAAGTTGAATTCTGTGCTGTCTCTGTGAGTGCTTCGTTGTTGCCGAGGTTATTCATTACTTGGAGTCTCTATCAGGAATCAGAGAAAGCCTGGTTCTCCTCACCCCTTATGAATCTACCCCCTCTGGATCTTTTTTCTATAGTGCTTTCCCCTCTGTTTCACAGAGCTACACTTAAAGATTGAGATAAGGAGGATGGAAGTAAATAAGGAGATACTTCTAAGAAGAAAAAGACATGCACAGGGCTGCACATATTTATGTCACAAAAGTTATGAGAGACAGGTGGCTAAAGCCCCTAAAAGCCTTTATGTTCTCCTGTGAGAAGAAAGTTCTCTTCCCCCTATCCCTTAAAGGAAAGGGAAACCTCTCTGGAGAGGTCATCTGTGATGTTCATTATCTCTGAAATGCAACTATTTTATAAACCAGGTTCAAACAATGTGGAGTACACAAGTGTATGCAAAGCTCTGAGGGCAAATATGTGGAAAGGTTCCTCCCTCTTCCTACTTCCTTCTCCCTCCCCACAAGCACGGCTTGCAGATGTTTTCGTCTGCTCTTTATTCTTTTGTTCCTTTTTGGCTGTGACCCCTACTCCCAACTAATTCTGTTTTGTCAAACTTTGTTTTTTCCTGAGACTTTGATCCTGTGCTCTGACTCTTGCAATAATGAACATGACATTGTTACTTTGCTAGATTCATTTTCTAATTCTTTACCTCCCAGAGTTCACATGAACAATAATGTACACTTCGTTTGTCAGTGCCTCACAGAAAAAGCGGGTGTCTCACAAAAACTACTACCTTGCCTAAGGACAGGTGAGATACAACCTTATATTTCTAGATTAAATACTTAAGATTATGCACTATAACTATACATTTGATTGTCCTGTCTGTGTTCGTTTATATTTCATCAGTTTCCCAGCTAGGGGATACCAGTCAAAGGTTAAAAAATTTAGAAGACATTAGTCAGTTTAGAGGCTAGGGCTCTGGCACTGGATAAGGAACAACAATTCCTTGTTCTCAAAAAGAAATGTTGCATTATGCCAAAACTTTATATACTCTTAGGTCTTCTAATGCATGTTTTTTTGTTTGGTTGTTTTTTTTTTGTTTGTTTGTTTGGTTGGTTGTCTTTGTTTTTCTGATTTCTATGCCCAGGCATCTAAGTTTAATTGAGAAAAGTGTAAGAAAGAGGATCTCCGTTTCAAGGAAAATAAATTTGCCTACAGAGAAAACATTCTAGTTGTTGTCATCAGTCATCTAGTACATGACATATGCTGTGACAGTATCATAAACCATGATTCTAGATTAAGCAATCTAGACCTTACCAGCAAACTAGTAAGGTTTTCCTCCATGAAACTGTGATTCAGATAGACATATTGACTAGCATACAGACCTGACAACAATTACAGAGAGTATATCTTGAGAGAAATTGCAAGCATGATTTTTCATGCACATCCTTTCAGCTGCTCTGGGGATTTACTAGAATCTTAAAGTTGGTGTCTTGCCTTTGATGTATGGTGACTCTCCAGTCAACACAAAGCTGATTAAGGATGCTGTCTCTCCTTTGCAACAACAGTGGAGAAAGTTATTGAAGGCTACCACTGTCAGCTGCACACAGATCCTCAGACTATTTTAATTTATATCATAGGCAGGTGGGCCCGAAGCTGTGCTCAGATGATCGGTAGCAGCAAAAATAACTTGGAAACAATATTTTTTATCAAGGTTATGTGCTAAGTACAACTCAGCTGGAACAGACTGAATTAAATACAACTTTTGTAAATTGATTGGGTGAAATGAGCAATCCACGTGAAGAAAGATAACAGAAACAAGAATGGATTGTACAGTAAGGACCATAATTTATTTTCTTCCTTTTTTTCCTTCTTAAATAAGTACTGTTTTTAAAAAGCATGAATCTAGTTGATAACTATTATTAATTAATAAAAAATAAGTAAAAATCAAAGTAAAAAGGGTAAAAATAAAAAAGTAGAAAGTTCAGTAAAGAAGCTAAGTAGATAAGAGAGAAGGGAGCAAGAGCACTTTGCTTCTTTCCACTTCCGTAAAATACCTTCTCACTAAAAAAACCCGCAAACTGAGAAAGTAACACTGAAGGAAAAAAAAATAATAAAATCCCCACAAAATCAAACCTATATGAAGAAAAATACTTTTGACAGACAATAAATAAAAATTGCCCAATCTACTTCACTTTGAGGCTAGTTGTCTGCAAAGATGGCTGGAACAAAATGAAATACTTTCACAATTCAGATTGAATGAATCTAGTTGAAATTTAGGTAATTCCAATACTGTCTCTGACAGATTACCGTGGCCAGCTAGAAGTGCTGGGAAATGCATCTAGTGCTTCATCCTCTATCTTAATGTAATTTCATATTTGTGTTTCCCAGATATGTGCAACAGAAAATAAAGTAGTGCTTCTTGCAGAGCTATTGGCAGAAAACATTCATTAATTTACAATATATAAAAAACATCCTCCTGGTAAGCTGGCTGAAAGCTGGTAATCTTGGGCTGCCTTAAAGGAAGGTTTTTGGTGGGTAATAAATTTAAGAGGCATGTATTCTTAAATCATGATGTTGAATATACTGAAGGACAAACACACACATATTTCTGTTAAAGTTTAAATACTACAGTAGCCAAGGTTTGGACCTAGTTCAGAACTTCCCCGAAGTTTAGAAATATTCTGAAACTTTTTACAGAAACTGACATAAAGAAGTGGGGACAAAAGCAATTAAAACTTATTATTTGTAAGTAATCTTCCTGAAAATGTAGCCGTGATCTGATCTGGAATTGCTTTGTTTTTAAGAAGAGATTTTCTACTTACACAGATTGGTGCCAGACAGTAAGTAGCCCACAGATTTATACTTCTATTGCAGCTCTGAAAACATTTTGAAAAGGTTTTAAATACCATAATAGTGAATAGAATACCTTCTAAGTTTTCAGTGCTCCTTAATGGAGATATAAGATATACACTGAAACAAAGAAGATTAAATCCTGATTTCAATTACAAAACAAAGAAAAAACTCCTCCCAAATCCTAAATAAATTTATTCTTGTTCTGTGTCACCTCTATGATCCTAATATGGTTACATTTTTTCCCACAGGCCAAATGCAAAAGGTTTTGTATTTCTCCTCTACTTATGATGATTTGCTCTCAAGCCCTGAAATTCAGCAAGGTGTTCTTTGCTGCAGATTTTAGCCCAATCAGCTTTGTAGTAGCCTCTTCTTTTATGGGTGGCCTTTATTTGAACATTATGAAATATATCCCACCTCTTTCCTTTTTGGATGGAATTTTTTTTCCAAATCTCACATTATCTGAAATGCTAACAGCTCGAGAGGATCTACAGTAGTCCTAGTACTTACACAGTTCTCAAGGTCTACATATTAATGATATAATAAATCCATCTTTAGAGCTCTTTGTATTGGATCAAGAGCACCCATTTCACATGATGGAAAATATATATCTAATATAAATTTGGTTTATTTATTTAAATTTAACTGAATGCTCAAAATCTGATTTTTTTTCTACTTTTTAATTTTTTTCCCTAAAAGTACCTGTTAAAGTTAAGGTTAATTCATGCACCATAGTGCATACCAGCCTAGTCTGTTTGTATGCAGGCTCTTCCTTTTCAAACACTATGCAATATTTCTTCTGAGGTAAGCTCACAACATCATAAATGACACACCATAAAGACACTATAAAGATTTTTATTTTTTTTTCTAACTTATTAAAGTGAATATACCATAAATATATGGTATACATGGTCATGGTCTATAATTAGCTTTTTCTAGGTAGAAGATTTTCTTCAGACACTTCCTGTGTGACAGTGGGCATATTCCAGGCATCCTGGAATTAAGCTGGAGCCCTTAGAGTTAGATTGAGAAGACCAGACATCTTAATTTGAGCTGTAACAAACTCAGATAATTTGATAGGGACTAGAATATCTTGTAGCATTTATTATCTCCAGTTTACTCTTGCCTGCTCTGAATTGTGAATTTTATTGTGATTTATATTTTTCTATTTAAAATTGTGATCTATTATTTTCCTTTTTATAGAGACCACTTGAGACCAAATATGTAAGTTTAAAGCTTCGAGATATGTGGACAGCATAAATTCTAAATGGAGTGCTTATGAAATCATCACCTTTGTGAGCAGAGGTAAAACAAAGAATGTCCACTCCTGAACTACCATATTTATGAACTCTGACCATTGCTTGTGCATAGTTGCTTCATCTGTCCCTCACAAATAGAGAGGATGATAAAGATAGCTTGCAATTAAGATGATGCTTTTCCTCCTTTTATCACCTGAACTTGGGTTATTTTTCAATATGTTAGTATTTGTAAAGATGTACCTAAAAAAATGGGTAGCCTCAATACTGATACAGTCAATGCCCTAAGTGTGTCCTCTTTGTGATGCTTATTTGTAGTTAAAAATTTACCTGATGTTGTTTTAATTTATGGAATAAGTATAGCTTACTTATTTTCTTTCTTTCTTACTTACTTTTTTTCTTTGAACCATTTTGTTTGCTTAGTTTACACTCATTGCCTTCTATCTTACTTGTTTCTGTACCAAGAATTTAGGTACATCTATGCACACCCAAACATACATACACTACACAAAGACAGAAGCTTTCATTTTATGTGCAGAGATATCCATCTTTCTGGTTAGGGAAGTCTCCCAGGAGCTCATTCCAAATGCAATGTCAAGTTTACAATAAACAGAATAATTACACTGTTTACAGGATTTATTTTATTACTATCCTTGTGATTGCTGCAATTGTAAATAAAAGTGCTCCTTGCCACAAATTTATTTTGTTTTCCAGAAAGAAGGACAGATTTGCTTCCTTTCCCTGCAATCATAATAATGGACAATATATGTTTGTATTTAGGTTTCTTTAGCCAATGTAAGCCAGACAGCCACGCAGTTGTTGATCTTAAGGGATTATCACAAAACAAGTTCACTTAGCTTCAGGTTGTAATTTATCATTCAAGACAAAATCCTGATTGTGTTTTTAAAACGGTTGAATTTTAAAAATGGCAAGTCCAGAGTATATACAACATATGAAAAAGGATGTACTTTTTCATGAGAAACAGTCCATGTTCACATCTGAAAACTTAGCTGGCTATCAAGATAAATTCTTGCTCATATCAGCCATATAGTAATTGAACACAAAAGATTAAAACATGCTGACAAAAAGCAACTTTTCTCCTGGAACTTCTGATTGTCTGGACCAAGCCAAATTGGTTTTGCATTACCTTTGTCCCTAGAAACTGGAGGAAAGATTAAGCCTGTATGATGCTTAATGGGCCCTCCCAGGATCCTTGGTAGATTTTGGATATCAGCAATGCAATCTTAGTTTTATAAGAGTCAGATTAAAATCTAAATTAAGCTATATGTAAATGTAACATCAATGTAGTAGACATGCAGTCTACTTAATAAAATGATACATCACATTAATTTTGTCATCAGTTTTTAGGTAGCAGTTCCTCAGTAGGGGTTTACTGTTGCTTCATCGTACAGCACCAGCAGGTGCTATGGTACTGTGGGTAAATCATCTCAGTGCAGGACAGCCCCTTTGCACAGAAAGAAGAGAGAAAGACAGCTACATCCTGATCACCTCTGTCCTCCTGGCTAACAGTGACTGCAATAAAATATTCCTATCTTGTGTCAAGCATGGCTATAGTTTTGACTTCCTGATAACTTTTGTAATTAGTGTAAACTCAAGCAGTATAAGGATTTTCAAGTACAGCTCAGGGCAAAAGCCTCAGATCAGTTCACGATGCAGTGTCGTGGCAGTGGTTTGCCTAAATTTAAATTTAAAATTTAAATGTAAAATTTAAAAAGAAAAAACTGGATTTAGAGGGTTCTAGTAGTACGGTTTCAAGTTGTAGGCCGAAGCATTATTTCTAGTTATGTAAAGAGTAGATATCCTAGTTGTGTCTTGCACCACAAAATTTTTTTACTTACAATAGTTTTCAAGTAAGTAGTTTGCTATAAAAAAAAAAAAAAAAGAGAAATTACATTTAATTTCAGGAAATATTTTAAAAGGAAAAACCCCAAATTAGTCTCACGTAAATATAAGAAGACCCTGAATTTCACTGTTTTGATTACAACTACAGTTTAATAAAGAAAGCATAGCTATTTTAATTAAACACCCAGAAAGTTCAAAACTTCTTATTTGTCATTACTATTTCTTTGGTTGAACTGAATTATTACTTTTTTTCTCTATTGTCACTCTACCAGTAAATTCTTGCTGGAATCAGTTTTGACATATTTTAAATGTTTTTAAAATTTACTGTCAAAAGGTGCAAATGGGTGAACAAAAGCGAGGAACTCAAAGACTAGCTAAATTTTCAAAATACAAATTATTAAATATACGATATACCAAACATTTTGCTTTAATAACTGACCACTCCTCTGCAAAGAAAACATGAAGAATATTCTTATTCTGCCTGTTCTTCATATCCATCTGTCCATGTGTCTCAAGCATTTAGAAGTATCTGTCACCACTTTCCTGTGAAAAAGCTGTACAAATAAACCATTCATTTTTTCTCTATTTGATAATGGGAAAATCCTGTGATATACTAGTATACAACGCAGGACATCATTAGCAAAAGAAAGGAGTCAGCAATAAAATCAACTGGAGATTAAACTTGTTCACAAAACTTCAGTCCCTGTTGAGTGTAGTGTTAAACATGCTTGACTGCTTTATTCAATAGAACAGCCATTGATGGGGTCCCAAACCCCTAGTTAAGTTTTTATAAGGCTTCTCACTAGAGAACATAATTGTTATTTCCACAAACCTACATTCAATTTTCAGGGATTACTTAAAGTGTGAATTCTCAGGTATTTCTTCCAGCTGTCTCCTGTCAACCCATAATCCCATATACTGATCTCTGTCCCTTCAGGGTAGGCACTTGATCCTGGGGTCAAAGGTCTTTTAACTCTTGACTAATGCACCTCATTAGAAGAGGAAAGCAGAATGTCTCCAGCAATTCAGATGTCATGAGAAGTAACAGAGCTATGTATTTTTAATCATATTAAACAGGTTTGTTTTATTTTAGACACAACGAAAAAAAAAGCTGAAGATTTCCCATTTATAACCACTGGAAGAACCACATGTCCAGCTTGTTGTGCATTGAAGCGTGATGCAGGAGTGTGCAACTAAATTGGGAGGAAATAAAGTAATTAATAGTTTAATCATGTGCAGTACCTTTTTTCGTTTTGTTTTTTGTGACAAGGCTGGTCATAAATTAATAGGTATAATTACTTTGGTATTTGGACTGAAATGAACATATTAGTAAAGTTACATGCTGTTTTGCTTAGTCCTTTATGTTAATGTTAAGAAATGGTTTTATCCTGTGCTGAAAATATAATCACCACTTAAAACAACAACTTTGATTAAAAAATGAAACTGGAACTTAAGTACAACTGGATCCCTAAGCAAATGTAAGGTGTTATGTTTTCTACAGAAGCTTTTTATGAGTTCACTGTAGTCACAAGCAAATTCCCTTTGCTTTAGAAATTAAATATAGTTATTTTAATTTGGAGAAAACTGCATTTTGAATGCTTTTTAACTTTAAATCAACATCATCAATTCTAGCTACTCATCATCATTACATTCTAAAGGGAGCTTTACAAGGTAATTACATGAGCTAACTTGTTTGCCCCATTTGAACTGCGAATATTCAGTTATTATGCCTCATTTATTGCAGTAAGTCAATTTACATGCTAGCATTCAAGCAGCTTTAAAGAAAGGTCAGCTATAGATGTAGGCAAGTTTTTTCAGCAAAACAAAACATTTCATGCATTCATTGGATGGTGATAAAGAAGATGAAATCTTGGTGTCACCAAAGCCAAAAGCACTGTTCTATTGATTTCAGAGTCTGAAATGTCCCTAAAAATTGCTGCATCAGACTTCTTCCTGAGAAGCATCCTGGGACTGTATGCGGGATTTTCTGGTGTTTCCATACATTTTCTGGGGTACAGGTAAACTGTAAACATAAGATTTTAATAATTAGAGGAAACCACACAGGGATAGATGTGATGTCATAATCTTTTTATATCATGAGTATAGGTATTCTGATAATATTTTCACGTCAGAAAAATCCTGTCACCTTTTTCTAAGTGTGTTACTATTAATGTAATTATTAAGTGTAAATGTGAGACAAGACATTTTATTTTATTTGATTAACTCATAAATTTGGAAAATCTTGGCCAATTCAGGCATATAATTATTTCTTTATCTTGAGATTTTCAGTTATATCAGTAATACTTCTATGCCTTATTTAATATCTCTCATTCTGAATAAAATGTGATTTCATCCTGGTTTAGAGATGTATTTGTAAGTATTTTTATTATTACTTTATAGCAAGCAAGTCTTGAAGATTGGTTTGAAATATATTAGGTTAGCAACCATTATAGATGACACATACTATATTATTTTGACTTCTAAGCTGACTTCTAAAAGACTACACAAACTGATTTTTTAATCCATCTGGAGACAGGAAAATTACACAGAGAATTATCTTTGATTTTTTTTTTTCTGTTTATCAACAAGAAAAATAAAATATCAACATTATTAAATAAAATGGGTGCCATCTAATCAGGTGTTTTCCCTACCCACATCTCTTTAAGCCAGCACTCCTATTGAAAAAAAGATGACTGTTAAGATCCCTTTTCAAAGGAAAAGCCAGTTGTTTAAGCTGTGCAAAATTTTTCTCTCAGTCTTTATTTTAAAGCATATAGCTATGATTTTCTGCCTGAGTTCACAACCCAGCTCATAAACAGCATGTGCATGAACTATTTTCTGCTGAACACTTGGCTCACACTGTTCACTTCCCTTAAGCAGTCTTCAACTTGTGTCCTTGTCCAAGCAACTTCTTTAAATGAAAAACAGTGAAACTTAACAGCTCCAGGAGACTAAATCATCCTGTAACAATAACACAGTTTAATTTGGGCTGTAGTAGTGAGAGCAGAGTAACTGGACAGCCTCATGTTTGTCTCACCGGTACATGTTATTTCAAAGTGTCATTTACTACAGCCACAAAACTCTAGCTTTCTGGTTTGTAAAAGTTGTATTAAACCCATCCTGCTCATTGAAGAAAAGCAGTTACATCTGAGGTTGTTCTCACTACTAAATTGTTTTGTATATATATTTTCCTGCTGGCTGTTGTTACCTATTATGATTCTCTAGATAAATGACCAGAACAGTCTTGCTGGCCCTCAGCCCTCACCTATCCTAACTTTGTCTTTAGTTTTACAAGCCGATCCACATACAAAAAGCTTGAAGTTGCCAGAAGCTGAACTTCCCTCCAAATGTTTTAATGACAGTTATTGGTTACAGCAAGAGCCGGAAAGTACTGAGGTAACTATGTGTATGTGGAGACATCTACTTATGTATACTTAACAGTATACAGTATCTTTGCAAATAATCCACACAAGAACTTGCTTCCTTGGGATCTAGTAATGTTGTATCTCTTACGGTGACTGAAGATAAGTCATTTTTATCCTTCATTTCCCTGGGTATGCCACCAAATTCATGTTGCTGATGGCTCAGTTCCATAACCAGCATACTGTTGAAAAGTTAACAGCTAACCACATAGGAAAAAGGTTAAAGGGCTCTTGAGAACTCACAGTGCTGTTCTGTGTCTCCCTGTAGTGCTGGGAGGTTAACTCTGTTCAAGATGAGTAAGTGCTTCCCTTGAGTCACCAGACATTTTGCAAAGCAATGATACCCTGCTTTATTCAAACTTCTCACAGTGGCAGAAGAACATTTCTATGAAGGCTACAGATGCAAAAGCAGAGCAGACTTAATTTGAGGAAAAAGTAGATTGGAAACATATTTGGGTTAACAGAATACTTTCTCTCCTTCAAAGACATGGAAAGGCGCACATCCCTACTTTGATTCAATTATTGTACTGAGAAAAGGCTTACAGAGACAATAGTTAGGAAGCTATAATCTCAGCATTAATGCAAAAGCTATGTAATTCATGTTGCTACTGTTCTGCATCTGCAGGCTTCCTCATATGTGTTCTGTCTCATGAACAGTATGTATGCTTTTGATTTAGGAACCAATATAATATTTTAAACTCCAACATTAAAAAGAGAAAAAAGAAAAATGGAAAAGAAAGAAGTGGGGAAATGATTGAATTACGTAGAACATATTTTTCTTTTAAAATGCAGTAAAAGATTCAACAGTTCAAATTGCTCACGGGTGATCACATTTCTTTCAGAAGGTGCTTTCTGTCTTGGGGAAGTATACATATCATATACTGCTAATAGTTCAGCAGATGCTTTTTTTTATTGAAAGTCACAGAAAAGAGTTGCAATAAAACCTGCATTAACAGCCAGAACCTAAACTGGGGCTGCCCCATGATTTATGCACTCTCCTTTGGTTTTGATCTTTTAATGAAGGCGACCTGCCACATTATATACTTTTCTAGGACTTTCTCCTTGACCATTCTCATTACTCTGCTTTCACTGTCAATATGATCTTGCAGTTTCATATGATTCAGGAAAAACAAAATCAGCTACTAACAATCAACAATGTGTAATTTTGGTTTTTTTTTGGTTTTTTTTTTTTTTTTTTTTGTGGATAAGGGTCTGATTCGAAATGCACTCAGATGAGTGAGGGACTCCAGTTGTTTTAGTCGACTTTGGGTCAAGCTATGAATAACATCCTTTTTCAGGGTATAGGATTTATGTTATTCCTTGTGCATCTAATTTTTGTTTTCCAGTGCCCTTCATCTGTACATAAAGTTATTCTCAATAAATAAAGTAAAATACATCCACAGTTTCCCTAGTGTTGAGAATCAGACAGCTTGGACTTTTGCTTAATTCTAAGGAATAAAATTCTTTAGGAACTACCTTAGTTCAAAGACTGCCACATATGAAGAGTTCTTCAATTACCATCCATAGCTCTTATTTACATTTGGGACTCTGTACAAGCTTTTACATTACATCCACGAAAAAACTTGGGGTAAGAATAATTTTTCAAATGTTATTAATAGATAAAAAGTAATCCAAGCATAAATGCTTCCAGACTGCAGCTACTGTGTGTATCTAGGCTAGACATATATATCTCAGTGTTTTGTTTTTTTTAGTCTGACTAATTGTCTTTGTCTTTAATGACTCTACTTTAAATGTCTGCTTTAGGTTTCACAAATACTTAATCATTGCTTTTCTTCATCTATTTATTGATAGAGTTTAAACATACACATACGAACCAAAGTGACATTACCTGAGGAAATGTCGGGCAGAAATCTGATTTTTCCCATCATTCAAATAAAATCTTTTCTCCTAGCTGAAGCTAATACAATCATGCCTTTGCTCCTTTGCTGTAAATACAAGAAGAAAAGGCTGTGGAAATAGAATTGTTACAGTATACGCAAAATATATTTTAAAAGGAACCACAGGAGAAAAAAAATTCCTGCTCAGGACCCCATCTTGGTATCTATAAAGTGTACCAAGATGACTAGGAAGCTTACTCATGCAAGTAAACATTACACACATGTTAAAGACTAGGCGAATGGTGTCTCATAGATGGAAGCTCTTATGCTGTAATGAAACACCTTTGTGTATGATGTTATGTCAATGGAACAGCATGTGGCTTTGGTACATATAAAAGCAATTATGGAAGAAATATTAGACCCTGACTTGCCTTTTCCTATTGGTTTCAGGGTCTCAGTCTCCCTAATAGCTTTAACCCAACTCAGAATGACAGCACTTTCCTTCTTGTCGTCATCTCACAATAAAACTTTCCATTCTTTTAGTGCCATAGAAGCTTTTCAGATGTGTCACTGGTATTTATATTAGAAAAATTTCCATTAGCTAAGATTTTCAATTTGCCTCTGATTCCCTCCCCCCTGCCCCTCCTAAACTGTAGAGAGTCCAGGATATTTTAAATAATAGTGAATAATAGTGATTTGATTTCTGGTTGTTTATTGACTTTTCCCATATGCTGTGTCTTGAAACTATGATATAGCACATGTCCAGATTTCAGAGAAACCAAAAATGTAGTGACAGATGATGTAGTCACAAAGAGTATGCCATAGTGCTAGCTTGACCGTATTGGCCACTGATAACCTGCTCCATCTGTCTTGCCTCTGACATGTTAGCCAGACAGGGGAGAGATGGGGCAGCCTCTAAAACCAGGAGTAATTATGAGAAGAAACAGCAGCACAGCAGTAATCAGGTATTTTGTTGAAAAGTTCAAGAGATCTTTTTTTTTCCCCTCTTACCTGCTTTAATGTCCATTATCACTGCAAACGTGGTATTTCCTTAGTAAGTTACAGAGGATGACTCAGTCTGTCTGAGCTTCATCAGTGCAATGTTGTTGGTTAAGATTCTTGAGCACATTTGGTCTCTTCTTTCTTGTCTCTGCCTTCTCCCATTTTTGTAGCTCAGGACTTGAATCCTGATCAGCTCTGGCACAGGTGCAGTGCCTCAACAACACTTTGTGCCTATACTGATATGGCTTTAAACTGGGTCCTCCTACAAGTAATAAAAGCTTTCTCCTTCCTTTTGCTTGTAAGCAACGTTGAAAATATCAAGCCTGTTAATATAAAAATAGTCTGATTTGTGTACTATACATTATCTAATTCCTTATACTCCTTAGATTATATTCATTATGTTATATTATAAGTATGTGGGATATATGCTTGCATGTGCACATATGTATATACTTGGTTAAGAAGGATTTGTATGCATAAACAGGTAGGAGTAATTTAAAAAATATTTTGTGACCTTGATGATATATAGATCTTTGCACATGGAAGACTTTAATTCCTAAGAAAATGTAAGTTCCTCTGGCAAAAATAATTATGAAAATTCGTTTAACCTCTAGTGCTCTAATAGAGATGGAAACACAATCCAAAACCATTGCTTTATTGGAAATTTTTGTTCTCGTCATGCTTTCTGGCTACCGACTAGATGAAGTGGGAATTTAAAACAGCAGAGTAACCGTTTTAGTATTTCAGATCTTTTTATAAAGCCCCTGAGTGGTGGGAAAGGGGTTAATGTTGAAAGAAAAATTAAGTATGTTATGCATGCCAACTACTGACCACTAATTCATATCATGCTGTGGTTTTAAGTGATTCTCTGTTTTGGTTAGACACTAAAACCACTCCATATGTAAAATAAGTATACCCTTCCATTTTATGGAGAAAATTGTCTATGAATAATAATTTTCACCTCATCCAAGTCTTAATTTCAAATTCCTCCTTCCTTCTTTAATTGATATTGAGCTTAAATATAATTGTTGATAGCCTGTGACACCCATACTGAGCTGAATAAAATTCTAGCTCCCCTATTTTCTTTCATAGCTTCCTCAGCTCATCCTGTGAACAGAACATGTAGTTTTGGGATAGCATATATTCAGATGTATTTAGTACTTATCCTTCTGGTTTGAAAGCTAGCACTGGCACAGTAGATGGGAACTTTGTGGTAAAAGACTATAAGCTCCTAAAAGCCATAATTAGAGCCATGAACATATCCCTGGTAAATAGCAGACACAGTTACTGTGACATAGTGATTATGATGCAAATTTCTTTATCAGAATCATGACTATTCATATGCTACTACATAATCTTAGTCACAACCAAGGTCTGCAGTCTAGCCCCACCCAAATGTCTGGGGATATCCAGGTAGTCCCCAGAATCTAACTTTAAGAGATTCAAGAGTGTAGACAAACAGGGCTTGTTGAGCCCATACTGAAACTTTAGCAATTTCCCTGTATTAGTCAATAATTTCTGCCACTTTTATCTGTAGTCTCATGAAGACCTCAATAAGGTCTTAATAATGGTGCAAGTATTGTGTAGCAGCTTTTACTGGCCCACGGTGCTGCATTTCTTTCTTAGTATGAGCTCTGTTTGTTTAAGGACTGCCTGCCCATGAACATTAACCATTTGTGATCGCATAACACCCTCTCTCAAAATGTGTGTCTAAAATTAAACTACAGATGGTGTTCACAAAGGTTAACATTAGCCTGGGGTGCCAAATCCCCTTAGAATCCCTCCACAGTCAATGGAAAAAGGAAATGTCTCCTTTAAAGCAGTATTCCTCAATCTGTGTTCTGGGAACCAGTAGTGATCTGGAAGACATCTGATGGTAGTTCATGAAAATGTTGGAAACATTTAACCTTCCCCTGCAGAAAACACCTCCAAACTATATACAGAAATTCCTAAGTATGCACACAAGCAAACAATCAATTTGGGAGATTTTAAAAGTAATAAACAAACCTTGAAAGGGCAGTTGGCTGTAAATGAAAACCATTATGACAACACTTCATAACACAGTACTTCAACCTTTTTACTTTTTTTTTTTTTTTTAATGTTTGGTAGACTTTCAAGTAGGAAAATATAAACCTAAATTTTGAGTCCTTCTCAGGTGGCTACAAAAAGGTGTTAAGGAAACATGCTTGCCTTTGATAAGAGTTGGTTCTTATAACAGCACTTATGTCTTGAAATAAAAAATTATGAAAACTAATGTCCATGGCATGTCACATCCAGCACAGCACACTCCATAGTACTTTTTGAGCCGTCATACATTGTATAGTTAACACCATATTGCACATTCCTACAGGATGGATTGAAGAAGGTATTAAAAAAATATTTAACAATGTAAGCTTAAACTGAGTGACTAGAGTCTTTTCTTTGTGAAATAAACTTGGTGATGTTAGTTCTCAATGCAAAGAACTAAAATCAGAAGCATTAGTGAAATTAAATAGACTTGTGCCATGTCATGTAAAATAATCTAAATTGCAGTTAGTAAAAATATAATTTAATAAGTTAACTTTTTCATTTGTTATCTGAATTATATTTTGCTAATTATGACAGATTTATGTTTATTTGTACCAAGTAAAATTCATTCCCATGTGGAAGGCACGATAAGGATTTCTGCCTAACAGATGGGCTTTTCATGGTTCTAATTCCTTTTGGAAATCTTAGCTATGTTGTGTATGAAACACAGAAGAAGAAACCTGTGTGAATCCTTTCATACTGTTAACTGCACCAGGAAAAAAATCTGATGCTGTATGCAGCAAAGAGGCTAGGTTAAAAAAAAAAAATCTTTTTCAATCCATCCCTCTGGCTGTTCAGCATCATATTTTCTAATTTTAGAGATAGATTTACTGTTTAGTTTAGATTTACTGTTTTTTTGCTAAAGTTTGCACTCAAGATCCACTGATGGTAAATAATAATGGTAAATAATAATAATCTGAACTGTGATCACATCCTGGTTAAAATTTTGCTTCTAAGCAATCATGGTTAGCTTCTGATCTGATCCTCAAAATACTCTCCTCAGGACATTTGTTTCCCTTCATTTGAGGTATACCAGTTCATCTCATGAAATGTGTTTCTTACATGTCTCAAGATCTCCATCATAAGCATTCTGAATATTTATTGCTCTAGGAAAAAATAGTACAGAGAATGGTTTATGCATGAACAAAATAGTATCTAATAAAAGGCTTGACTTCTCCAACCTTCTATATTTTATTAAAGCTAGGTAACATACTAAGATAACAGACTAAACGTTGGGCACCAATAAAATCTGTCAGGGTTTAACACTGGCCTGGCAATTAAACCTAATAACAGATTGCTCTCTTATTAATCCCCCTCTCCTCCCTGATAGAGGAAGGAGAGAGAATAAGGGAGAGAGACTTACGGGTTGGAAACTGAACTACAGAACTTTAATGAAACAGTAATGATAAATAGGAAAAATTACTAAATATATACAAATATACAAATATACAGGAAAATTGATACCATGTTCCTCTCCCCTTTCCCCCAGTAACTCTCACGTCACCACCGAGGCTGCAGGGCAGCCCTGGGAAAGTCCAGGCTGGACTCCTGGGGTCAGCAGCAGTCGGGAGCTGGAGGCAGGAACACACAGATTCAGGTTGGCACGGATCAGGATCACAGGCAGAGGAAGGGATGGAATCCTCCCAGGATGCTGAAGCAAAAACCAGGAACAGGTGAGGAAGGGTATCAGGAAGAGTAGGAAGAAGAGTTTGACCCTTGTGATCCCTCAAATTTATACTGAGTATGACGTGTATGGGATGGAATACTCTGTTTGGTCAATTCTGGCATCTATCTTGTGCATTCCTCCCCAAAGGAAGGTTTCAGGTGGGACCTCTTTACTCCTTCTGGAAGGTAAAATGTTCCTCAGAGCTGAGCAGTGTCCTTGGTTCTGCACACCAGTCTCTGGCTGTAACTATAAACATCGAGTGTTATCAGTCCTAGAAGCAGACAGTGTCTGAGAAACTTGCTGTTAATTTCAGTAAGAGACTTAGCTGAAAGCAAAAGTACAAAACAGAAAATCACCTTTACCCTGGCCCAAACCAGGACAGCAAGAATAAAATAGTATCTAATAAAAGGCTTGACTTCTCCAACCTTCTATATTTTATTAAAGCTAGGTAAAGTACTTAGATAACAGACTAAATATCAATTCTAAGGAACAAAGAATTGGTAAAATAATATGCTGATGAAATGTTTGCATGCTATTTTTGAGGAACTGATATATCTGAACAGAATTTTAAGCTATAGATAAATTTTGGCAGTGTGCAATACAAATCACATCCCAGAATGCATGATATTCTAGACTCCTCACGTGCGGGAGAACACTATGACTAGACAGCAGGTCCTGAAAGGGCATTTCAGAGAATTAAGTGATTTAGTAAGGGAATTAGGAAATAAGTGAGGGCAGCAGCTTCACAACTGACTCTTTTTCAAGTATGGAGTGTTGCTGTTATCTGAGGACTGTACTGGGACCAAGGAACTATAGGTGATTTTCCACTACATACATGTAACTGTAGGAAACTAGATTAAAAATATAGATTTTTGAAGTCCCATTGTATTATGGAGGTACTTAAATGTTTTATTTCTGCCTAGGTTTCTGTTCAAAAGATCCCTCCCATTTTTCTATCCAAAACTGTAAAATCTTGGAGGTGGTGAAGTGACGGCCCTTCCAAGAAGAGCACGGGAAGCAAAAAGTTGAAACTAGCTCTTACAATTTATAATTACAGATTAATCTGACTAAATCTTGACCAAAAAATGCCTCCTAAATAAGAACTTACTTCTAAACACATTGTACACAGTAGCTGAGCAAATGAGCCAGTATGGAGGAAAGGGTTACTATCAGAAAATGAGATTAAGAGACATTATAGATTCACCTCCATGACACAGTGAAGTGCTGTGCAGAAATACATGATTTAGTTCTCAAGGAGAAGCACAGAGATGAAAAAACATTTCTCTGAAAAATTTCCAGCTGGTTCTACAACAAAGTCAAACAGTTTACTTATCATAATGATGTTATAGTACCACCTTCTAAACAAAGATAATAGCAACATGTTTTATTTGTTCCGAAACATAAAGGTTTCCACTTGAGTATCTTATGATGAATTAGATCCTCAATGCAACCATTTTCCCCATCTCTTGCAAAAATAACTATCTTTATTGGCTTTTAGTTGTAATCCAGGGCAATGTCTCTCTTGCAGATTGAGTGCATTTTTCACAAACATGTCAACATACACTCCTTGAGGAGACCATTGTTTACTTTGGATAAACCTGACTTATGAAGGATAAAACCATTCTTTGTGACCACTTATGAAAGACAAGAGTGAGTGCGCTACTTATGAAATGTTTCATTATACAGTATGTGGTCTCGATTATATAAATAATTCTTTCTCCTCATCTACTTCTCTGTGGGAATATTGAATAAATAATTAAAAGGGAAAAAAAGAGTAGGAAGAAATTAGTATAAACAACTTGAAAGATTATTCATAAATTGAGTTATGGTAATTGTATTTCCTACGAAAACATCAAAGTACATTTAGTAACATGAAACATATACACCTTTCCAAGATTTTATATCTTGGCTCTCTTCGGAGTGCTGATAATTATACACAATAACTTCATGGAAAAGCTTTGTTTAGTGTTTATTTTCACAGAGCAAGACATCACTTATAATATCTTTTTCTAAAGTCTTAGTGCTTTGCTCTCTGTTATATGACAAAATGTCATGTATGTCTGTATGACAAAATAATTTTTTTCTTTTTTTTTTATGTATATATATATACATAATTATGTTAAATTGTGCAATTCCTATATATATATACATATATATATTGCAGTGATGTCCGGAGGCCCTGATCAGAGATTTAGGGTAATATTTCTGAAATGAGTAAGTAATGCAGCAGCTACAGTCATAAAAGTCCAAAGGTAAGAATTTCATATTTTAGGTCCATAAGTGCAAATTTGCGGTACTTAAAGTCTAGCACAAATGCTTTCTGCCCTGGTAGACCTTGACTGACGACATTTCACATGCTGAATGTTTGTAGAACTTTCCCAGCCTTGACAACAGTAAAATCAGTGAGTAAGGAGCACAAGGAGGTACCAGTAGGTGTGTAGGTACATCAGGAATCATGATGTAGACTTTCTACCACCTATATGTTGTGGTGGACCTGCTCTAATAGGCAATTCTTATCAAATAAGAGAAGCAGTCTTACAAATCTGTACTGACTAGAGCCAAGACTGAGAAAGCAACATCTTCCTTTACTCTCTTTTGAGAGCTGCAAAATAATTCTGAAGCTTCCTAAAACAGTGAAAAGATGCTAAAGGCTAGAAACTGACTGTCATTTATAAATCAGCCATTATGACTCAGTGAACTTGGTTTGCATTTGCTGGGGCTGGCTGGAAAAGAGTGATTGAAATACCTTGAAGTTTTACACATTGTTTTTATTCTACCTGAAGACATGTCAAAAAAAAAAGAATTTCCAAGTTGAGGAAGTGGGAAGAATGCTTGTAACACCCATCTGGACTGTAGGACATCCACTAAGGTTCATGGTCAAATGCTATTTCATTCATAGCAAGTTCTTGAATACTTCCAATGTGTGCTATAGAGTTCTCCAGGAATCAGCTGTTGATTAGTATTTAATGAGAAAAAAATAGTTTTAGTGGGAGTAGTTAAAGACATAAACTAACTTGTGAAGCCAAGGTGACGTGCTAGGTAAGAGGGAAAGACTTCACATTGAAGTCATCACTTAGCCTGTGTTTTTCTCTAGAATATTGTCTCAAAAAATGCACCGACTTGGCTCTTCAGGAAAATGTCTCTGTTAGGAGCACTGGCTATTCTGAGATCTTGTTTGTGCTTTCTGGCTTCCATCTGAATTTTAAAATGACGTTGCTAACCAATGCATTACAAGTCATGGTTTCTTTAAGAGAAACTCTTAGTTGGTTAAATTGTGCAATTCCTAGTTACTCAGAACTTCTGCTGGCAAGAGTATTGCTTCAAAGATTGAGGAACTTGTTTTAATAGAAATTGGCCAAGGTAGTTATTTTCTCAGTGGATAACATAAGGCATGTATCATCAACACCAATTTTAGACACACATATACACAATATTCTACCCTTTACTAGCTGAAAATTATGCCTTTCAAAATTATTATTCATGCCGTACTGTATTTTCATTCTTGCCATGTTACAGGGTATATTTGATTCCCCCACTGAAAACTTTTAAAAGGTGATTTTCTTGTTAAATTGAAGCAGTGTGAATATGGCAGTTTGAAATCAGGCCACGAGTAACAGATTGTTTTGTTTAAACCTGGTGTCCATTTTACTTACTTGATCTTCTCTTGTTTTATGCATCCCAAATCATTAGCAGGGTGCACGTGAGGTGCTGCATGCTATACATATTCAAATTGGCTGCTGTGGAGGGATTACTAGCTCAGTTTTGGCATAAAACCTCTTTTAATATTTGCTGACTGCAGCACTATAGCCACAAACTGCTGGCAATGACAAGGAAATTTAGCCTTGGTTAACAAAACCAAATTGTTAAATCTTGCAATGGGACCTTGATAAGTTCAGTTATAATTGAGTCGAAACTTTAGATAGTCTTTACCAAATTTTCTCCCTTTTTTCCCCAGATTTGCACCAAGAGATGGTTTATTTGAGTGCACTGAAAAGCAAGATATATTATAAAAACATTGTGATTATTTTGGAACAATTTTCCTTACTTGGAACTACTTCCCTAACACTTGGATTGACTAAAATCCTTTTTTGTTCATGTAGTTGCATGGTGATTCCTGTGCCTCTTCCAGGTCTCTTCCCATGTGACAAACCTGAAGACTAAGAGCCTCTCACTTTTGCCAAGTGTTCTTTCAGGGTCATGTTCACATTCCAATGCCCGTGAAGCTTCAGACATGGTTTAGAATAAATATGCAGTTGTTGGTTGTGACAGTGATTAGAATCTGATCCATAGGTTCAGAGTTGAGACCTGAACACAGAAAACAGAGATGATATTTCAGTGCTGAACTTTTGATATACTCCCATTTCATCTCCAATTTCTCCTTTTTTCTTTTTGCGTGTTATGTAAATTTCCTCGTTTCTTCACAAACTGATGGGTGTGATGAGCATGTTCTGTTTTCTCAGTCCTAGTGCTCCCATTATAATGTTTCATACATTAGATTAAAATTATATTAACAAGGCCAAGTGCCAGGCCCTGTATTTCAGTCACAACAACTCCAGGCTGTGCTACGGGCTTGGGGAAGGGTGGCTGGAAAGCTGCCCGGTGGGAAGGGACCTGGGGATGCTGTCTGATACCTGGCTAAATATGAGCCAGCAGTGTGCCCAGGTGGCCAAGAAGGCCAACAGCATCCTGGTTTGTATCAGGAGTAGTGTGGCCAGCAGGAGAAGGGAAGTGATGGTGCCACTGGTGAGGGTGCACTTTGAGTAGTGTGTTCAGTTCTGGGCCTCTCACTACAGGAAAGACATTGAGGTGCTGGAGTGGGTTCAGAGAAGGGCAACCAAGCTGGTGATGGGGCTGGAGAAAAATTCTTATGAGAAGAGGCTGGGGGAACTGGAATTGTTTAGTTTAGAAAAGACAAGGCTGAAGGGAGACCGTATTGCCCCGACAACTACCTAGGTGAAGTTTATAGGGAGGTGGCTGTTGGACTTTTCTCTCAGTAAATAATGGTAAAACTAGATAAAATGGCCTGAAGTTGTACCAGGAGAGGTTTAGACTAGATATTAAGAAGAATCTCTTCACTGAGACATTAGTCAGGTGCTGGAATGGGCTACCCAGGAGGTCTCACCATCCCTGGAGTTATTAAAATACTGTGTAGATGAGGCATATCAGGAAATGCTTTAATAGGCATGGTGTTTTGTTGTTTGTTTGGTTTTTTTTTTTTTGGGGGGGGGGGGGGTGTTAACACTTGGATGTAGTGATCTTAGAGTTCTTTCCCAACTGTGACAATTTTGTGACTCTGTGATTCTGTAATAATTTTGCTTATTGTATGTTGAGACAGCACAAGTGAAGTTCATGTCCCCTTTTCAGTGTTTGCTTTTTGCATTTAAAAATTGTGAGACTTGTGCACAACGTAGTCTTCTGGGATGCTCTAAAACAATGACCAAGTTTTTAATGGGTAAGACTCATCCGTTTCTCTCTCTAGTCTCTGGATGTTATGTCATGGTTTTACTGCAAGGACAATAAGGGTGAAATAAGACATGAAGAGATGGAAATTAATGGAAGACCAGCAGACAGCTGATAGAAGTTAAGCAGAACATTCTATCCGTCACAACTCTAGATTTATTGTATGGAGTGATAAGTGAGTTCTTCAGTTGTTAGCATGGACAGTGAACTTCCTAGATAGATAAAAAAGTCAGTTAGGCTTTATGAAAGTTTTCCTGCATCCATAAAGATAAAAGAAATTTTTATTAAGTTTGAGTAAACTACTAGTAGTGTGAACACTGTAGTTTTGATCAGCAGCTCCTACTTAGTATCTGGTAGTAGGTAGATGGTCAGGTTTTATGTAAAAAAAAAATAAATCATAATATCTTTTCTCTTATTTTTTTTACACTTTATTGATGCTAAATAAAGTGGTACTTGCTATCAGTAATGAATAAAAAGGAAAAGTTTCCATATTTTACCTTATGTCAAGCATATCCATGTTTTCTTTTTTTTTCCCATGTTAGGTATAGGCAAGGTCTAATGGCTGCCAAAATCATCACAGAAAATTAATGTGCCAAGAACAGTGGATCAGAAAAAGTTTTAGATGGGAAGAAGCCAAAATATATTTTAAAGAAAAATAGTGGGCCTGCAGATTTGGGGTGAAATCATAAAGAACCATCCTCTGGCAGGCTAGCATTCAACTTTATTTAAATCCCTCCTGCTTTTAAGGTCAATACTTGGCAAAATTCTTCTAGTCAGATAGGCACCATGTTTTCAAAACATTGTAAACTATTTATTTTACCTGATAACATGCCTCATTTGACTCCCCTTTCCACACCCACTCCAGAGGGAATCACACATAACTTTATGGAGAGAGAAGTTGGACTATTTTGGCAGTCCTTCAAAACGGAAATAAAGTTTGAACAAAAAATACATGTAAGGAAATGATTTGGTTATGCCCTCTGATTCCAGAATTACTATGTTTTGTTTTATGTTTTCTTAGTTTCTATTGCTTCTGGGAAAGTATTTTTCATCCATGAAAAACTAATTTCTGGTGTTGTTCAGGCATATAATCTTGATGTTTTCCAACAACATTTAAAAGATACTGGTCACTTTACAGCTTACTGAATATTTTACCTTGGGCATTTCAGCTCCTCAAAGAAGCAGTGTGGAACTTCTGTAGCCAGTTGGATTCCTGACATCTGCACAAAGGATAGGCTGTGCAATTTATGCCTCCTAAACAAGGACTGTATCTAGCTTGGAACACATAAGCTTTGGCCTATGGTTAGGTAATGCAATTTTTTTTTTTTTTTTTAAATTGTGACCAAGACAATTTCATCAGTGCTTTCTATACAACAGCAGAGGATACTTGAATATTTCTTTATTAATTTTGAAACAAGTGATATTATTCACAAAGGTAAAAACATTACTTGGCTGTATGTTTATAACACATTTGCAAAATATTTTTGTTGCCATAGCACAATTTCTAGATTATACAAAAAGCTAGAAGACTGCTTATATATTTGCCTAGTCTTTGAATTTACCAACAGGAGAATGAAAACAAAAGTACATTCATGAAACAGTGCAATATTCTTATGAATAGTATATACCTGGACCTCTGCCAGAGTGTTCCTAAAGAAGTATGTACTACATATGTGTTCAAGAAATAAATTACACTTATCATCCACCTTTGCTTGCCTCATTCATCCTTCTCTGCCTGGATTACCTTAAGCATTCCAAGTACTAAGCTCCCCTTCCCTTCCCTCATTCCCATCTTTCCACTCTGAGTAAGAAAGGTTTGCGAAGAACAGTAGCTGAAGATTTCAATTCTTTACTGAAATTGGTATGACGGACATTTTAAAAGAGTACAGACTTTTTGTAAAAGCTTCTTTTGGAGATGATAAACTAAACATTGAGTGTTCATAGGGCAGAGAGTAACCCTTACAGAAGACATGTTCCTCTGCACACTCTCTTCTTATCTCATCTTCTCCTTCACTCTTTATTTTGCTCCCAGTGTCCTGCTGACATGGCTGCCTCTTTGACATGCTTTTCTGCTTCTCCTTCCAGGGCAGGAGTGACTCAGGATGGGAAGTGTAAATACCTTGTGCCATCTTTGTGCTCCCTAGAAGTCTGATGCATACATGGAGACACCAGGGATCCACCAGTACTGCAGTCAGTGCTCTGATATGTCAAGATAAAGTATTAAAACAAGAGTTCTGGACCTTGCTGAAGGAGGGAAAACAGTTTAATTCCAAAACTAAGATTAAAACCACACAAACTTAATCGTTCAATATAAAGAACCATTAAATCACTAATCACTGCAGCAAAGATCTTGTGCAAGGCAGACATCAGCATTTTTTGATAAAGACAAACCTAGACTCAAACTTAGAACTAGAATTCAGAGTGTATGTGGTCATAGAATTAAAATATGCAAATCCTTTTGGCAAAAGAGAACGATTCAAACTTCTAGAAATCTAAATTGGTATAGTCTTGTGTGATAAAGGACTGTGTGGACCAAACAGAGTGTGTTTCAACAATCTAAGTGGTTTGCCATTCAAATAGTGCTTTTGTGTAATTCAAACCAAGAAACAGAGGGTGAATAGCTTAAAAAAGCATCAGCAGTTCATAATAACTCTTTAAAAACAGTTTAGAGTAATGCAGTGAACATGTCTTTATGGATAATCTTTACTGATAATTAGTTATTTGCCTAATTTCTTTGTCCAGCTTTCAAAAGGCAAATCACCAATTCAAGTCTATGGGAATTTTGCTGGTGTAAGTACTCAGTAAAGCTTGTGAAGACAGAGCCCATGATGTTGCTATTAGCATAAAATATCCTTTGGATTTTTTTACAAGCTGAAACTAGGATTTTTAAAAAATGGTCTCCACGTGCTGCTATTTGTGGTGCTGAAGGCACAACAGTAGGGTAAAGGAGATGTTTCTAATAAAGCTGCATATTCAGCCCTCTATGAGGCTGGAGGATGTTCAGGCTGTCTCCCACTGGGAGCTTCCACGTGGACGTAGAACCCCTCTGGGGAGACTGCTACCTTTAGCCTGAAGCTAATTAGAATTAGTGTTTTCTTAAAGAATTAAGGACAGTGATAGCCACTCACCCCTTAATTGCACTTAAGCCTAATGGGCAGGCCAGGATGGATAGTTGTCCTGAGTATCTACCCAGCAAATATTTTGACATTTTCCTCCATTTCACATTTACCACTGAGCACTCAGCAGGTGCTCGCATTTTAGAAAGGAAGTGCTAATGCCTCTAGTCCTTCTCTTATTCTTGTTAGTATGCATCTAATTGATGGCTCACCTCTGGAAAAACAAAGACAGCAAATTCAGGTTAATGTTCTTGAAGACTGGAAGGCATGGATAAGTGAATTAACCCAGCCAAGCCCAAAACACTGACACCTACAATAATATGAGGACAAATTACAAGATTCCTCAGGAATACCATTGTACACGATAGGTAATCTCCAGATGGCATCAGAAAAAAATAGAGAGTAATATTTGGGATTACTTTTCTCATGTTCAAAGGATGTTTATTTGTAAAATGAAAAAAGTTGCAACTTGTGGAAGAAGCCTGAGTAAAGAACCAAATGTTAAGGCCAGAAGAATTGAAGCAATGATAAAGTGGTTTTCATTGTTTCTCTATCTGCCGCCACTGAAGAACATCATCTCTCGTTTAACATTGAGTTTAGAGTGGTGCATTCTTAACAAAGACTGAAAAATTCACCTTATTTAACTCTAGATCCTCACATTTCAGGCCCCCATGTAGATCTGGACAAGTCATGCTTGTCTATTACCATCTGAAGAATGAAAAAGGATTTCACAGTATGAATTATCAGATTGTTTCAAGTACCTCCCCTAGGATGACAGTGTCCTGACCTTGGATGTGGTTCCTCCACTGATTATAAATCTGGAGAACTCCTTCAGTGGTGGTCTCTCATTTGCTATTTATTTCTCATCTATTCTCAGTTTTCCTTATGAAATCTTGTGAACTGATATTCAAATACAGCTGTAGAGATAAATATTCTGCAGTGGAATGTAGTTAACTATGGCAATTTATATTAACACCAGCTAAGAAACAGTGTCAGGATGATATACAGCACAACTCAGAACCTCCAAGATTTGTTGTCCCCATGAGACATGTACACCTTAATACTTCTGTAAGGTACAAGGCTATTTTTCAGAAATCTTTTGTATTTAGTAGGTTATTCCCTTACAATGAATTTCAGAAGTTACCATTTCATTATACGCTAGAATGTAGAACCAGTTGGGAAGTAAAAAGCATGAAATCACATTTATTAGCTATGCTGAATGGCCTCTTTATAAAAGAAATGTACAGTTCTTCTAAAGATAGACATTCAGCATTGCATTACTAAATAGTTTTGCTCCCAGAAAGAATTTACTGTTTTATGTGGTTCAAGGTTAAAGAAATCAGCAAGTAATAATTAAGCATGTATAAGAAAAGGTAATGGACTGAGGCTGACCTTTTTGCACAATGTCTCTGCCACATTTAAATTCAGTAAACCTGAATTTAACCAGTAAACCAGTAAACACAAAAGTTGTATAGAATCATGTGGTTTTTTTTTTTTGTATGTGAAAAAAAGTGAAGGTAATCTTGAAAGAAGATAAACTCTAAAACTTCAGAAGCATTAACTCTCTTGGCTTTCTCTCACTCTTAGCATATTATCCCCAACGAACAGACTATTGACTTTTTGTGTTGATCCTAGGCAAGATTAGGACATATTGAAATACACTGGTAATAAACCGAATCTGTTACTTTCAACATTTGGGAATCAGACCATGCAAAAATGAAAACAATTCAACTTCAGGTACTAATGAGCTTCTGCCATATTTGCTCTGTCCTCTTCACAACCCCACATTAAAAGAGGTAATGATACTGCAAATTAAAACTGTATTGCTCCACACTCACACAGTCATCTTCATATTTTCAGTGCTTTGGCTAGAGAGGCATTACATCCTCCCAGGTGAGGTGTGGAGATTTTTGTTGTCAGTTTTTGGGTTTTTTTTCTTTCTTTCTGTTTGTTTTTTGTTTGTTTTGTTTTCATTGTACAGATGCTATTGGTTAAAATCAGTCGGTTTAGAAAAGGTTCTCACACATGACAAAATGACATACTTATTATTTGGACCTGCTGTAATGTAACTTTATGAAGTTTTTCACAAATAAGAATTAAGCCATCCTGGTATAAATTTGCCCCCCTTATTAATGAGTTGCATTTGACAGCAGAGCAAAGCAGAAGAGGTCATGGCAGACTGCTTACCTTTACTCTCGTAGAATAGGTTTTGACATTCCTCAGCCACTATGGAAAGACTGATTCAGTATACACTTTAAGCTGGCATGAAGTTACTGCTGGTGTAAGGATCATGCCCATCTTCTATCCACACTCTCATTTCCTTCCCCTACTGCCTCAGTCTCTTGCAGTTTCACAAGTGCTCCTGTAGCTGAGCAATAAATCAGACTGGGGAATGGATCTAGTTTGCAATAAGAAGAAAGGTAGCACCAACACAGACCAGCTTCTCAGTTCAGCTGACCACAAATACATGGTTTTGTTATTCACTGCAGCAGAGTGCTTTAAGTGCTAAGGACTGTTTCAATAGAGAACTAAGGGCAGCTGCAGTCTGAAGTTCCCTGAAGATTTATTAATACTGCTCACATGTAAAAGATGAATTCAGAATGTAAACCTTTAATGTAAACAAGAAAAGGAGTATACCACAGTGCTCCCCAATAAAGACAGTGCTATTTTCCCACTCATGGGAAATAAGTGCATTTTCTGAAGATCATTCTTTGTGTTTCTAATTACTACTACAAGAAGCTTATTTCTCCCCTTCCTGTCCTTCACTATTTTAAGTATTTTTGATGCTTTGTGTCACTGAATATATTTTTGGTGTCATCATTATTACGAAGTGACTAGAGTTAGCTTTGCTTTTACTGAACACAAATTACTTATCCCTGTACTGTATTTTGCATCGAAAAGCTGCAATTTAAATATAACCAAGATAAAAAATAAAACAAAAATCCAGCCATGTCTGCTTTTTCCTTAGTTTTTTTATTATACTGAGTAAATAATCCTAGGTTGGGTCAAATTCTGTAAAAATTATCTAGTGAAAAGACCCTTTTGTAATCTACACCCAATATAGAACACATAAAGACCTCACAAGAGAATTATTCAGAAAGAGTAAAAAGAGTAAAACAATCATAATTGTTTCTTGCATCACAGTTGAATAGCAATATAGAAAGTTGCTTTATATTCATTTTTCCTATGACAATGTACATCAGGGCTTGTTTATGCAACACCTCACACACGAGTATACACAGAAATGCAAAACACTATCATGGTTACAGATACACTTTGCTGTGTTGCTCTGCCCACAGGGATGTAATTGTGAAGACAAGGAAATAATGTTTCATCTTTCTCACATCTGATATGGCAGCTGGCATGATTCCATACGAACTGATATTTTATGGTAAAATGATGTTGAGAACTTTGGTACTCAGGGAAGAAGAAAACAACATAAAGCATGCATACATTATGGGTAAAAATATGAGATGCAAATAAATGGCCTCCTTAGTGCAGAATTAGCCAAAAAATGTAGTAGTAGGAAAATGTTACTTTGGCTAAAATCGAATGAGAGGTTTTAGACAGATTTATGACAAAATTAAGAAACAACAAAATAGAACAAAATCCACCCCATAACTGAAAGCCCTGCTTCTCCCCAAAATTGCAGAGTAATTTTTCAAATAAAAATGATACCCTCAATTAGAAAAAAAATACAATGTTTTAAGAACATTGTGGCATTCCAGAAAGAAACATCTGAAACAAAGTGACTTTTTACCACCTTCTAGTATTTGCCATTCTTGTTTTAGCTATCCCAATTAGTCAGTTCCTCAAAACACCCATGAACAATTTGAGCTCCCCAGAAACTCAGCTTTCAGAGAAAGATTTATTTTTCATTGAAAAACCAAAGTCTGATGTTGAATCTGGATCACATCTAAAGATCTCATTGTTGTGAATTTGATGCTGTAACACTGCAATATGATTTTTATCTTCATTCAGTAGGAAGGGAGACTTTGTACCAAAAAAATATATATATTGGTTAAAAATAAACTGCTACATAGATAACTTAGAGCAATGATCTGATTTCATTTTGCATTTCATCCTGCTTGTTGTTAGGAACAATTTAGCTAGCTTATTGTTATCAGATTATTAGCTGCTTCTTCCAAATATAGCTTTGTATATCTTACAGACTTGGCAACACATCTGTTATATTAAAACGTTTACAGTACCTTGAGAATATGTCATTATAAAAATGGCTTAATAATAGAGCATATAGTGCATTTAATGTATAGAACCCATAGAGTTGGATTTTTACTGAGAATAGTCACAATTAAAATGTTTTCCTTTCAATTATAATTGCATTACAAAATATTGATGGCAGCTGTAGAACTTGTTTACAATGTTTAGAAAAGTTGCTATAAATTCAGAGAAGCACCTTCAACCAAACGATAATCCATGACTACACATACCCAAACCAAAATGTATCAAACTTATTTTCCAGTCAGTCTTTGGAGAGAATAAGTAGAATCTTCTCACTTAACCTTTTTACTTCTGTCTTGCAAGTTTTTTCATTAAATAAATGTTGCCCGTGTTGAAAGTAATAGGTGTTTTTCTTCTCCATGCTAATTCTTTACTAAATGTCAACAGAGAGGTCATAAATCAGGAAGAGATATTTAACATTAGAATAATTTAATAAATAAAATTGTTACTGTAAATAAATAGTAACATAAAACTGTAGGCTGTAGGTACTTTCTTGATATAAAGAAGGAAGGAAAATAGTGTTTTCTTTTCCTCAAAAATATGAATGTGCACACTTTACAACTCAAACATATACATATGTATCAATGCACAAATCTGTAGCATTAATTTATGCATACATTTCAGCCAAGTCATTAATTGAGAGTCACAATCTTTTGCAACTCACTTCTGTATAAAAACTATATGGAGATCACTCCAACCTATAAATAATGATTGAGACATTTTTATCATGAATATGGAAAAAAAAAATCTTGATCTGACTCAAGACAGTACTATAGGAGATCAGCAGTTCACTTGCAGATTGGAGTAGATGATGGTCTTTCTCACACTGAAAATATGTGGGTAGGATGCTGTAGCCTAAGAAATCTGTCTCTTCTACCCACTTTCCTGCTGTAAAAGTGTCAAAGATGGACTAGACTGTCTGTGAAGGCCAGTGGAAGATGGACAGAAAACAGAATGGCTGTGTGGAGCACTGGTGTCTGTGGAAACTGCAAGGTGCTGGGCTAAGGGTATTGAGGTCCCAGCTTCTGGATGATGGGGCAGGAAAAATTAGTTTGTGGAAATCCCTCTGAGGCTTTTCTCTACATCTTTCTTGAAACTGATTATTCTATTCCATTGCTGATGCCTCATGACACCCCTTCTTACCCTACCATCCAATTAGCCTGCCAAAAATTACACTGCCTTTCTCTTTCTGTTAGAAAGTGATATCACTCTGAAAATGAAATGTTGATTTTTCTGAAACCAGTAGTAAGTCTCACACAGCAGTTACACAGGCTGAATTTCACTCTGCACAATACACCGAGCCTAGTTTCTAACTCGATTTTATAGACTGTAGTTTCTAACTAGAGTCTATAGAATCTAGTTAGTCCTCCTTTTGTCTGGGACCACATGAGCTGTAACTGTAGACAAACCATTGTATTCTCTTTCTTGCTTATCAGACAAATTTAAAGGTATCAAACCTCATATTTGTGTTATAAATTGCTTTTTTAAATTACCAGTTTACATAGATATTGAGAATATAGTCCTAACTCATCAAGGTATTTTAAGCACATGTTTAACTTAGGCCAGAGTGAAGTCAATTCTCAAGCACTTTGCTGAATTGAGACCAACATCTTTAAACACAATGTTGTGGCTGTTTCTTCTTTTGGATCCAATTTGGCATGCAATGGACTGGAGAGAGCCAAATTTTAACTGTACTATTACATTTCCCTCCTTTTAGAGCAAAATGATTTTCCTGAGGTCTTAATGCACAGATGAGTTAGCCGAGACTGTATTTCCAGACAAAATTAACTCAAAATTGAAGGTAATCAGATTTGACAGAACTGGCTCAGTACAAAATTTAGACAGTTAGATAGGACAATAATACTGAGAGGAATTTGTGGTCTGATATTTCTTCTGTCATTAATCTAAAATCTATAAGACATACGGCTTGTTTGCAAGTGGAAGTATTTGGGGAGGAAGTAAGACTGTGAATATTGCAATAGTGTGATTGTTATCTGTTTTATTTCTTGCATGGACACTCTCATTTATGTTCCTAGGTGTAGTTTAACTGAATCCATCCCCAGAGAGAGAATGAGGGAATCTACTTACAGATATCATCTAGTGTTGAAGTGCTATTATGAATAGCCATTCTAGGCTATTTTGCTTTGCATAAAAGACAATCTCAGTTTTTATATATTGGAATAAAATGGTTTTATTTCACATTTCCTTTGCTGATTGACCTTTCTAGGCAGAATTGTGTGATGTTATCTATGTGAATCTACAAGTTTAAGATGTTCAAGGCTTCAGGAAAGTTTGAGACTAGGAAATCTGTGAGTCTTTCATCCTCTGAATATGATTAATGATGCTTTGTGTTTTGCAAGACATTATTAAAAACAGAAGCCTATGACTTCATTGTCTCTGACAATGACTTTGAACATAGGGTCAGTTATTCCACTTTTACATTTCTTTGCAAGATTAAAAGAAAGTAAAACAATTGCATTGGGAGGGGTGGGGAAACTTTACACAGATGTAACAAAGCAGAATACACACACGTTTTCAATATGTTTCTTCCAATGAAAATTCACCTCATTCATATGATACTGCTAGTAAGCAAACACTAGTGACAGGCAAATCTAGCCATCAGGAAAACATACTGAGTTCAGGATTATCTCAAGTACCACATGCTAGAATTGTTGAAAACATTAAGGAAAGAGTTCAGAGTTTGATTGGGGAAATTACAAGTAACAGATGCAAATTCTTATTTGCATTCCTGGACATTAAGTGATTGACAAGAAAGTTATCATTTCATAGAACTGAAACAGAGTGTGAGAATATATACAAAACTATTAGTGAGCTATTAAATATCACTATGTTTTTATTTTCACATAAAATACACTACTTTCACAAGCTGAGTATTCTATACATTTTTTCAGTTTATATGCAGTACTGTTTAAAGTGCTGGAAAGGCTAGATCTTCCTTTAACATATAAACAGGAAATTATTTGCTCTTTTTGAGCTATTCTGTTCATCTGTGATGCATTATTTTATTGAATTCTGCAATGTAAGGTTTTGGTTTTGGGTCTTTTTTTTCTTTTACTGCTATCTTCCCCTTTTGTGAATGTCAACAAAATTCTCATACGAAAAGCCCAAGGGGAGAACTGAAAGCCTCACAGAAATTAAAGGGAAAATTCAAAACTATTTCAGCAATGTTGAGGTTTTGCTAAGTGAGAATGGGAATATGTTTGCAATAAGATCACCACTGCTTTGCCCATTGACAGAAGAATGACTATTATCTAACAATGGGAGAAATCACAGTACTTTGTCATCCACTTCTGAGTTTCAGTGTCTTAACCTAACTCAGTTGAGTTAGGTTAATAATAAATAAAAACCAATATATAATCAATACAATAATGAATAGTGAATAAACAAACCAATAAATCAATAAATAATAAATAATATATATAAAAATAATAATTATTAAATAAATAATAAATATCAGTCTCTTCTATGAACCTTGTCTGTAACTTGAATAAATATGAGACTCTATTACACAGTAACAAATTAATCTTGTGTATTACCAAGGTCCCTTTTTCTAGGGTCTTCTCTGACATTCAGTGTTCCACTGGCCTTACATGATATTGTAAAAAGACAATACTAAAATAAACTTTATTCACTATGGGGTCAATGAAAGGGTGTAAGAGTCAGTTAATAATTCATTTGCAGTTCTTCTCTTTAGATCTTCTCTGCCTTAACCCGAAGACTTTCCTGAACAGTCTGATTTGACACAAATCTAAATCATCTCCTGTAATCTGACCTACTTTTTAATTTTCTAACCACCTCATGATTTTAGAAACGGATTGTCCTATAAGGGGCAAGATAGCAGATGAGATACGTATGTATAAACCCAAGATTTATTGTAAATAGCAAAGGATCTTAAAAATTAGATCAAAAAGGCATAAATTGTATTGAATTAGCAAAGAATAGTATTAATACAGGGTATTAATAATAGAATACACAAATAACTGAATACTCAATAATAATTACACAAAGATTAATTGTTTGGTTGGAATGGTTAAAATACCATAAGGCAATGAGGTAATAGAATGATTACAAACTTTTCTTACGTTTAAAAGAATCCTAAACACTTAAGGTTCCAAAGCTTAAAAGTCAAAATTTTCTTTGGTGTTTAAAATTAGCTAACAAAGATGTGTGTAAGAATTCATATATATGATACTTCTTACCCTTCTCTGGCTGGTACCAGGTGTTCCTTTCTCTCAATCTCTTGAAGGGAACCACTCGAGCAGATGTCCCTGCTGGAGAGGAGAGGGTCCAGCAAACCTTCTAGGGAAAGTGTACAGAATTCTCTTCTACCAAAGATGGGATGAGGCTTTTATAGAATAAGGTGATTGGCTGCTGTTTGACTACTTAGCCACACTTCCAAAGTCCTCCAATAGACAGCACAAGGGAAAAAAAGGAAAAACCAAGAAAGCCTTTTGCCTCTTTAAGCAAATCTTTCATTTATCTACCCACTCTTATTTGATCTCTGTTACGCCTTGCTGTGGTTGAGCTCCATATCTTTCAACACCTGAGAGCAGCTTGCCCCACAGATATCAGTATTGGTATTTTCAATATTGTTACTTCAATATAATACTTAAATATTAAGTAATACTTAATACTTAAATACTTCAATATAATACTTTCAATATTGTTATGTTATTGATATCAGTATCTGGTATTTTCAAGATTGTTACCAGTTCAGAGTCTGCTATGCCCTTTGTTTTCCCATGGAAACTCTCCAACTCCAGGCTAAGGACAGTGAAACTGAGCAACAAAGAGCAGTTGAATCACAAAGGGAAACTGAGGTAGGCCCACTGAGGCAGAGCATCCTACCTACTACGGGGCTTCATCTCTCCTTCCACTGGTGGCTCAAGAATCAGATAGGAATCATAATTAATCCATTCATACTGACACTGAAGCACTTTGTACTAACTCTGAAGTTTCAGTTACACAATATTCAAAGTGAAGTCTTAAAAATTAATCAAACCAATGCAGAATAGCAGTATTCTTTTTGTTTCTCTGCAGTCAAATAAAAAAGGATTGATTACTATTTGTAAAAGTGTTTTTACCAGCTGGACTTCTGGAAAACAGTTCATTGAAAATAATCACAGTTGCAGAATTTTTGGCCTGTCTGATAAAAGGATAAAAGTCAAACAGTTTAAAAAGATTAAAAAAAAAGAAGAAAGTAAATTTCACTGTTTCACTTCACACTGTAATGTGCTCTTTCCCTATGAGCTTCCTCTACCTATATGTCTTCTCCATCCTCTTCTGGGACCTGGTGGCCTGACAGATCTTCTTACACTTGCCCTGGCTCATTGGTGCTGGCAAAATACATGTCAGACTCCTAGTTAGTCATCACTGACCAGTAACCAGATGTTTTTGTCAGACTTCTGTTGCTAAACATATGCTTAGTCTTAGTGTGAGTTTTCATGTGTGTCAATATCTGACAAGAATCACATAAATGTTCTGTCAAGGTCTCTGTTGTAGCCTTCAGGTGCAGTATTGCAGAGAAGGGATACATGGAAATCCAGAAACATCATCACCCTTTATAGCTCAGGTCAGAGACCAGAGAGAAGTTGGTATGCCTTGAGAATTGGAGAACTTAAGAAGCTATATTATATATAGCTATACATACGATTACTACATATATCTCTGAGTACACCTGCACAGCAGGAAACACATATCAGCTTCACAGAAGGCAAGTAAGAAAGCTGAAATTCAGGATAGTTTTGAGGATTCCTTGGGTTCCCTCATTAATTTATGAAACCAGAAATTACATTATAAGTATCCTTCATAATTTTTCTCACAGACTTTATAAAAAATCCAGTTAATTGAAAATTTAGAATTATTTTCTGCAACATGAATCTTAATATTTCTGCTGAGGGATTGCCTCCAGCTTCTGGACATCCCCACACAGGCTCAGCATTGCTTTATTGCACTGTTGCAATATGACTACATGGAAGGCAGATTGAAATAGAACCTGTTACATTTCTCAAACAACCTTTCTGTCAATGTCTTTCTGTCTTTCTGTCAGTAATGTCTGAAAAAATCTGTTAAGAATTATTTGTCGGGACATATATAGAATTTCTGAAATAAGAGAGATGTAAATGTTTGCACAAAGAACAAGGAGGGGCAGGTCTTGTATTTACTAAATAAAGGTAAAAAGCAATGGCATCTTTGTAAGTGTTGCTTTACTGATACTTTCTTTTTTATTTGTGTAAATGAATTTTGTGTAAATGTTTCTATTATAAACAAAGATTTTATTATCTACTAAGAAATATGTAGCAGCATATGTCATATTGACATGCTTTGATACTTGTAGATATCTTTTATACAGAAAAACATACATATAAATATGTAAAGTATATAAAATGCATGTATGTGTACATAAAAGATAATTTTCTTGAAAGTCTAACAGAACTGCAGCATTGTTATTCACTGATGGCTTCTGCACTTACTTAACAGTAGTATAAATCTGAAGAAGTCCATTACCCCATAGAGTAATGGAGCTGATCTTGTTTTAGTTTAACCAAGAGCAGACTCCTGTCCATTCTCCCTGGTGTCTCTTCATAATCGGTTTCAGAGAATTACTGTTCTAATGTTACATACATCTCACTGGTTACTAGGCCACAACCTGACCTTAAATTTGTATGAAAAATTAAGTGGAAGGCAGACGATTGAGCTGTGGTTTCTTTCAGTTTCATATCATTGCCCTTGCATCTGGCTGGGGGGAAAAAATAAAAAAAAGCCGCTGCCTGATAGCATAATGTCACTTTTAAGTTTTACACTGAAAAAGCACTAAGCAGAGCTTACTCAGAGTCATTTTTCAGCCAATTCTTCTTCCTGGAAATGTGATGATGTGAAGACAGACAGAACTGAGGGAAGAAACAGTCCAAAACCCATCTCCCTCACTCTATTATTACGAATCACCCCTGTTATAGAAGGAAAACTACACATACCCAGCATGCTTCAAAGAAAGAAAATGATGTGACAAAGCCATGAAGTTAAATTAAACAGATCTGATCTACACAACCAATTTCATGTCTGCATATTTTTCCTTCTAATTAAAAAGTAGATTGAGACTGTTTTTACAGTACGTGGTATCAACTTCATAGAGTAAATCAGAATGTAGTTAAAAAGCACACCTGTCCAAAAGAACTTCATGACTTGAATTTGGTTGATCTAGTTAACTGAATTAGGGACTTTATTTTGAAGGGATAAGGTAAAGCTATCTTCTAAATAAAGTGGACTTTGAATTAAATTTTGAATTAATTTGGTATAGTGCTTCTAATATGTATTTTAGCAACCATTACTTTAATATTTTAAAACCTTCACATTTCAGAATGTGTATTTTAAGTTTAGTCAGTTACTCATATCAGCATACATACATTTCAGAATTAGATGAGAGTTTAAGAATGAGCTCTTGATTCTTGTTTTTTCCTTTGCTTTTGTACAGCATACATACTTTTTTACATATCAGAAATCAGCACAAAAAACTTATTTGAGAACACATTTCTTCTATGCTCTCAGTGAGGCTGATGATCTGTCAAATAAGTCACGTGCTAGTTATACAAGGGACAAAATGTTTACTGCTTTATTGCTGATGAATTAAAAAATCCTTTTCTATTCATGGCAGCAGGACCACCTAATTTGTTATGCTATAAGCATTTGAACAAAATTAGTAGAGCAAAACCGCAGCGAAGTGGTAGGGATTTAGGACACTCTCAGACAATTTGGCAGCATTATTTACTTAGGAACACTATTCAGAGAAAAAGAACAGCTCTTCCATTCCACCATTGTATTTGTGGAAAGATACTCTCCTTGATGTACTTCTTTCTTATTACACACTGTGCACACTTTAGTCAACAGACTGAAGACCAAAGAAGAAAAGGAAAGGAATCATTTCTTTCATATACCAAAAAAAAAAAATAAATCAGAAAGTGTTGTGGCCTCCTAAAAAAGAGTGTGTTGGCGGCTGAGTATACTTAGCTCATGGTGGTGTGTTAGTTCTGGCAACTTTCAGGCACTTCTATAACTGAGTTAGTAATATTAAACTTAGCACTAAATAGCAGACTAAAAACTTCTAAGACAGGTTTTGCCTGACATATTTTAGACTTCATCCCTACTTTATGATGGAATGAACTTGACTGAAGTGTTCCTGCCAGTCTCCACTGATTTGCATGATTAAAATAGATCTAAATCAGATGCATTGAGCTCTCATGATACGAGAGATAAGAGATATGGCTTAATGTTGTTTTTGAAGAGGCAGCAGATAATATGTCAGCATCTCTTTTTATGTTGTTACCAACATCTCTGACCAAATTACAGTGCAACACTGGAAAATTTGAAGAATAATGCTTTTGCAAGCCTTATTCTCCATAGTTTTCTACCATCTCAATGAATTGACTTCAGTAGGGTCATCTTGAAATTCAGTGGGTGAAAAAGCAATTAGATCCATTGTTTCTGCTGACTGCTATCCAACTTCTAATGACTCTCTGGACAAAAGATATCTTTGTTAAAATGTCAGCACTCTTTCCTTTCAACTATGATGCAAGAGTTCACAATACACTTTTCTGATCTTTCCTTCCTCATCCCCTCAAGCAAAATCAGGATACGTCTATGCAACAGATGACAAATTATCTTTAAAAGAATTGGGTTGAGAATATAAACTGTGATGTAACATCTCTGCAAAGATACAGAACTACTTGCACTTTTAATACATTATGTAGAACAGGGAAATGTTACATTCCAAATTACTCATCCAGTATTACTATGATGCCACAGAGAAACTCAAAGTGCTTTCTACATTAACGGTAGCTATAACCTGACCCAAATCAACTGATTGTTGATTGTGCCATAGCTCCACAAACGTTTTTCTGGTAAAAATTATAACTGTTAGTTGGTTGGTTGGTTGGGTTTTCTTTGTGTTGTGGTGGGGTTTTTTTGTTTGTTTGGTGTTTTTGTGGGTGTTGTGGTTTTTTCTTTTTTCTTTTTTTCATTTTTGCTCTTTTTTCTTTTTTAATTTTTTTCCCCCTTTTTTTAAAAAGTGTTTTTCACAGCTACTATATAGCTTGTTGACTTCCAAAACACTGCTGACCTTCAGACTTTCTCACATATCAGCTTGTATAACATTTAATTGATCTAACTGAAAACAATGAAAATGCTGTGATCTAAAGATTCATGGACCAGCACAGGACCACAGACAGTGACCTCAGGGATCACTCACAGTCCATGCAACACACTGCAGAATCAGTGATTTATGTCTTTTAGTTCCCTTGTTCACTGAGGGCAACCAAACATTGTCCTATGACCTACTTTAGCTGGTAATACATGAGTAATTAAGATGACTCAAAGGGAAAGCTAGTGATAAAATTTCTTGTTTCAATAAGTATCCACATTCCATTCCAATGTACATGTTACAACTTTTAAGAAAAGAAAAGTAGATAAAATGTGACTTTGATTAAAAATAGTTTTTGATGTTTTTTAAAGTTTGGGTGTGAAGAGACATACATAATCAAAAGTTCCAGTGCAGTGGTAAGTTATTAAAGTCATTCAGATGCAGAAAAAAACCCTGGGAATATTAATCACCACTGGGCAAGAGATCCTATTTATTTGCAAGAAAAACAATTTTTAATATTATGTTTTTGTTTTATGTTAGTTGTGCTTGTTAATGAGAGATTCAGATTAATTTCAGCTAGTGCCAGGAAAAGAATGTGTTCAACATTGTTGGGTAATACATATGTATGGAATACCATTGCTGTTTTATTGGACTGTGAAATTACTACTCACTCATATGGAATAATAAAAACTATATTATGGAAAGAGTCTTTATGCAATTTCTAGCTATAAATGATAGACATGTTTTATACTGGAGGCAGTAATATTCCTTCTAAATGTATACCATATAGCACTTTATTTTGAAATGAGGGAATAGTCTACACAGACTCAAAGCCATATGCTATGGCTAATGCCTTGTGGAACTTGCAAGTAGATTTTCAGTATAATTATTCCTACTTAGCAGCATTATGGAGAAGAGCGCAGCAGTGGATGACAGGATTTCCAGAATTATATTCTAATGAAATCCCTCTGGGAGATTTCTAAGTTTTATTTTATATATTTAAAATATATTTTTTTATTGTTGTTTGGTCTGACAAGAAAGTAAATACCTTTCTGAGGAGAAACAGAGGCTTTGATGGCTCCTAAATATCTAGCTATTTCTCTAGAAAGAGTCATGGCATTGGTGAAAATTTTGGAAAAAAGAAAATTTTGGAAAACAATTTACCTGGGGAAAGAAACCTGACAAAAAACAACATAAGGAAGGTTTTGTTATCCTCAGTGAACTCAATATCCTATATTGTAAAGAAATCTCAGTAAGTTTTTTGTAATTATGAAGTGGCAAACTGTGTATTCCCCTTAGTGTAAAAGAATAAATGAAGTATTGTATAAATATATTTTAACATTTGGGACATACAAAAAAAATCACTGAAATTACAACATAATCTCTACAATTTGACTTAAAATATATAGTAAAAATATAGAATAAGTGCTGTATAACTCGATTCATAACTTTAAATGAAAATAAAATTTATTAAAATTACAAGCTTCAGGAATGACCATTTATATGATATGTTCCAAATCCACCCATTAGCTTTATTACACTCAGAGGCAGGAAAAGTTGCTCTAGCAAAACTTCCTCATTTACGCAAAATGCTGTATCTTTAGAGTTCAGGGAACCCTGAGCCAAAAATGAAGGAGACTCTCAGCTTCAAATATAGCCTAACAGCTCTGAGGAAGTGGAAGCTACTCTCAGCAGACATTATTTTTTCTATACTGTAATAAGCAACCCCCAAAAAAAATTTCTTTATAGAAATAAAAATTATTTAATCCAATGGGACTCTGCAGGAAGCATGGATGTGATCTATAGAAAGTACTTATGTGTTGTGAAAGTATTTTTAAGCTTTCATTTCTTAACAGTATGTAGGGTTGGTTTTGGTTTTTTGTTTGTCTGTTTGTTTGTTTGTTTTAATCCCCTATCTACTTCTAAAGAACATAATTTTCCACATAAGGTGTATAATTTATTGGTACTTACAGAACAGAGCAAAATTCACAAAAATGTTCCCATCCTTGTGTTATATTTATGACAATTTTTATTTCAGGTCATTACTTTCCCTCAGTTTGCTAGTCAAAGAATGCCCTGCTGCTGAAGTAAAGAGGCACAGATGCTAAAAATGGTAAATGTGCTCATGTCAAGTTTCTACTGGTGTTTTGTGTCGTGTAGACCTGACCTGAGAAAGGTTAGATGACAGTGCACATATATATACATACATATATATATACAAACACGCATATAAAGGAAAAAAAAAAAGACAGACCTTTAAATAGCCATCATAAGCCAGCCTGTGTTTGTCTTTCTCTAACTCTAATTATAACACTGGTTATTCTTCAGTGGGAAATTTTAGTGCACAGAAGGTTGTGTTACGATATGAAAATAAAACCAAAAATAAAATAAGATTTTTTTTAAAATACAAGAATTTTAGTTATCCTAATGGAAAGTATCTTATTTTTAGTTTTGTGACTAAATATGAAAAATATATATATAAATGTGCAGTTTTTAAGTTAGTCTACGAATTTTCTTCTCTTGCATTTACTGAGTTATAGTATCTCAAACATTTTCATTTCTGGATGTAATTCAGTTATGAGGTGTGGGGTGGGGGTTTTTTTGTTGTTTTTTTTTTTCTGTTGTTGTTTGTTTGCTTGTTTGTTGTTTTTTATTATTTTATTTTAAAGTAAACAATAGTTTTTTTGCCAATAGTTCCAAGCATCCCTTGAAAAAATGCAATACCCTTCCAGAAATACGTTTAAAAGATCTTTGTTAATATACAGAAACACTGAAGGGTAGAACCCCAAATTAATTAAATCAATTAATCAAATACCTTAGGATTACATAGGAAAAAAAAAATGTTTTAGGCCATGAACAAAAAGAGATGTAAGAACACCCAATAAACAAAGGCAGCTTACAATACAAAGCAATAAAGAACAACAAAAGTTCAGGGGTCATTTTGAAAAGCATTTTACAATCTAAATTATTTCACTGACTCTGTGGACATAGTCATTTTATACAAAGCATCTTTTTTCTACAATTCTATTAAATAACAAGATTCCAGATCCACTCCCATCACTAAATAGCCCACTTTGTTTGCTCGTCTGTCTGTTTGTTTTCTCTTCCCTCAAGAAGCATGGATAAAAGCATTTGTCTTTCCTTCTGGATTTTTTCTGCAGACCTCTTTTTCCCGGAAATCTACTTATTAAAGTTAAGCCAAAGCAAAAGTTTTTTGTGTGTGTGCATTATTAACATTTGGTTAGAAAAAAATCCAGTGATCTTTTCAGACTTAATTTCGAAGACTTAATGGACTGAAATGTTTCTTTAAAAACACTTATTTTAAGATTAATTAAATAAATGTTTGTTACTCATAATAGAGATTAAACCATATATCTGAATACTCAGGATGTCCTGTGGAGCTAATTGCGAACCAGTTAGTGGTGACTCACAGGACTACCCAGTGTGCCAGCGTGTCTCTTGTTTTGGTTTTTCAGATAACTGGTGAAATGTAACACTGATGGTGTCAGCTTCCTATTTACAGAATTGTTAGATAAACAAAAACAGCAAAGGACTCTTTGGGGTTTTTTCACCAATTTGAATTCTTAATTTATCCTCTCTTGTAAAGTCCCTGTTTCTAATTAACAGTATTTATGAGGAGATTAACCATGGTTTTGCCTTTATGCCATGGCTACTTTTACACATCTAGAGGTGCTTTCTACAGTAATTACAATTTGTGCCACAGGAACATAAAAATGAAAACAAGAAAGGATATTTTTGCTTTTCTTTCAAGCTTAGGATGGCCACCTCAGTTGAAACAAGTCGAATATGAAAACAACTTTATGCTGAGTGGAATTAAGACAAATGGAATCAAAACAATGACTTTTAGCATCTGGAATGAAGAACTTACTAGTATAGAATGATTCAAAAGCCTTGTCCTAGTGGCTCAGATAAAAGATTCCAGCATGGCTTGGGAATCCTCAGTTTTGACTCTCCAGATTAGGAGAGTTAATAAATTAGTTCATTTTACTAATGAAATTAGTTCACTTGACTTTAGATAAAAGCAAGGTAAGTATCCCAAACTTAAGTTAGTCTTAAATTTAGTTAGAACTGAAGTTTTACTTCTGTCAGAATAAGCAATTATCATCCAAACTTATTCATGCATGGTTTACTTATCCACCAGAGTCTTTATATGACTAAAGTTTGCAGAGGGTTGATCTGCAAAACTGTTGAAATTTACTGGTTATCAGACTTTTCTCCTTTGCCACTTCATCAGGTTTTCAATTTACATAATTTATCCTTCGTGAAAACTACAAAGAAAAGCCTTAATTATTACAGAAATAGAATCTGACAAACATAATATTCTCCACTACTAATTACTGAAAATGTATTTGCATGCATTCCAAGTAGAATCAATAAATTATAAGCAATATGATACTTCAAATTATATTTACCTTGTAAATAATAAAATATCCAGAAGTTACAAAAAGGTGTTTTCTTCAAAACTAGTGAATTTAAAACAGAATTCTACAATTTCTGTTAATTTGCGTTGTTTTGTCCTAAAATCACATGAATCTGAATATAATTATAGGATGAATCTAGCATATAATGCCGAGTGACATGATTTGAAAAGCAATTATTTTGTATTGTAAATACTGCAATGGGTCATATGTTAATGGAACAAAATAACTACTGCTAACCTATGGCAGGAAGTCAGGGTGGGATTAGGCTTAGTTTTCCAAAGACCTTACTGAATTTATAACTTTAATTTTATTAAAAATTAGGTAATTGGCTAACAGTACCAGTTATCTGGAACTACACGTGCCCCAAAATTGTGGTGAGATATTCCTTCTCCTTTTGCAGTATAGGATCAACAAGGGCTTTATTAAAGCATATAGAAGCCTCACCCTGAACATTTTAGAGGACTCAGTGCAAAGTAATTGAACAACACCTGGTAAGCGACCTACATGAAACTCATGGCCCACAGACTATGCCTTCACTAACTGGTTTTAGTTCTTTACCTTGGTTTCCTCACTTTTGAAAAGTGGTATTTAACAATAAAGCAATACATAATGATAATCTTGTAATATCCTCAGGAGAAGTGTCAGCTTAAGCTATATTCGCTTATGCCATACGCTAGCTATTTTAATTTTTTTTTTTTTGGCATGACCATCTAATCTGACTAACTCTTATAGGATAACATGGGTAGGCAGCCAAGCCCCATGAAGCTGCTCACTCACTCATGCTGTGGTGGAATGGAGGAGAGAAATGGAAAGGCAAATGGGAGAAAAATCATGGGTTGTGATAAAGACAGTTTAATAGATAAAACAAAAGCTGCATCAACAAGTAATGCAGAACAAAGAATTTTTCAGTGCTTCCCATTGCAGGCCAGTTGTTCAAGCATTGCCAGGAAAGCAGGGCTCCATCATGTGTCATGGCAATTCAGGAAGACCAATACCATAACCTCTACATTTTCCATATTTTCCGCAGCCTTTTTTGCTGTGCACATGATACGGTAAGGAATATCCCTTTGTTCAGCATGGGGCAGCTGTCTCACCTAGCCTTTTGTGTGTCCTCAGCCTACTTGTTGATGGGGTGGTGTGAGAAACAGAAAAGGCCTTGACACAGACAGAATGAGACATAGGGGACCAAATAGTGATGGCAACGCAAGTTAATGAGCTCCTATGTAACATAAATAAAGGAACATAATCCAAAGACTGAAGTATTTTCTGGTGTCCTCTGTTTAATTATAGAAGCTTGGAAAGTAAAGGCTAATAAAGCATGACTTCAAAAGAGAAGTTGATGTGCATAAAGAGGAAGAAACAAATCTCTAAATATGTGGGAAGGAAATTTTTGGCACAATACGTCAATCATTATGAGTTATCTGAATTAACTTCAAATTGATTAGCTGGGGGGTAAGAGGTGCTCAGAAACATTGCTGTCATTCTGAACTGCCTGACAGAGTGGGGCAAAGATTTTAAAAAGTGATAATTATTTCCACATTGTTATTATTGTTAGTGTTTATATCGATTAACTAAACAAGAAGAAAGAAAAAGTATAAAATGTTTCTTTACAAATCAGGCAAAACACCAAAGCTTCCATGAGTGAATATGAGTCAAGATGAGTCACTCTTGCTCTGGATATACTTCTCTGGCTGGAAACTGCAATGGTGGTGACATAAGAAAGTGATAACTGATTTTTAATTTTTTTCCCTGAAAACTCAAAACATGTTGTCCTGATTTGGGGATTTAATTTCAAAATCAATTTTACTTCAGAATTAATTTTACTTCCAGCTCCCCAGTCGGGATCTGGAGGCAAGCACACATGGATTCAGGGTGACATGGATTGGGAACACAGACAAACAAACAGATGGAATCCTGCCAGGATGCTGAAGAAGGTGGGAAGCAAGGAACTTGACCCTTTTGATCCCTCAAACTTATATCAAGTATGACACGTATGGGATAGAATACTCTGGTCAATTTTGGTCACCTGTCTCATCCACTCCTCCTTAAAGGAGGGTTGCAGGTGTAACCCCTTTACTCCCTTTCTCTTTCTGAAGTGTAAGATTTTCCTGAGAACTGAGCAGTGGCCTTGGTTCTGCATACCATTCTCCAGCCATAACTCTAATCATCGAGTGTTATCAGTACTAGAAGCAGACACTGACTGAGAAACTTGTTGTTAGTTTCAGCAAATGTAGCTACTTAGAAGAGACTCAGCTGAAAGCAAAATTACAAGACAAGACAGAATATTAGTTCTGTCCTGGCCCAAACCAGGACAAAGAGTTTTGTTATAACTGCTCTGATTTTATATTTGTGGAAAGCTCTGTGTATAACAGGAAGCTGTGCTGAAGGGAAAAAAAAATCAGAACTTGTGTAAGTAGTAGTTAGTAGTTATGATTTTTCACACATTTCCTTCTCAAGTTGCCAATAATCTTGACTGCATGGCTTCCCTTGCTGCAGGAGCCATCTTTTCGATCCTCTGCACATCAAGTAACAATACTTTAAATCTGACAGGAAGCAAAGCTAATGTTAGAATCCTGTTTAAAAAAGACATTTAGTCTCCCTGATTTTATCTAGCTCTGACAGACAACCAAGTTTCTTATTAAATGACAAGCTTACAAGACAGAGGTTAGGATTACTTTAGACATTTAGGAATCAGAATATGCTTAATATTTCATCATTTGGCTTTACCACACATTCATGAAAGAAACTCCAACTTAAGAACCAGACAGACTTACCACTAATATAAATTTTAATCTTAGGATGTGGTCATTCTAGCTTTGGAATCAGATATTGTCAATAGTGGTTCAATACCATATTGGCTGCAGGAGTCTTAAGACCTGAAGCAACAGCAATTGCTCGAGGTTTTCAGAGCTATTTGGTTTAAACCTGATGAGGTCCTGTTCTTTCAGTGAAGTTGCACAGAGTCGTGCATTGGGTTCAGTGAGAACAAGACCAAGATCAGGCTCCACATTTCTTCCACTTTTAACTGTTAATTTGCCATGTCAAACAAACAGATCATATATATATGAACATGAGGCTTAGTAGCCCTGAAACCTTTGGGGCACACAAGAGGATTGGTAATGGGTTAAAGGCTCCACACTTTTGTCTCCTAGCCACTAAAATCTGCAATCATAAAAAAGGTCTTGATCTCTGGAAACCATGCCTTGTTAAATTTCCTCAGCAGACAAGATGGTACTGTATAGCATTGCATGTGGTTACTGTTAGTCACATCCTTGCTGCAACTTACCATAGTGTAGCTAAGGTAATAAGATCTGACAAACGGCAGCTTGGCAAGTCAGCCTGGGTAGTTTACTTTGGAATATAAAATCTCTATAAGTAGAGGTTTATGCCATTTTTCACTAGCCTTTTGTTCACAGATGTAACAAACAATTATTAACTCAGCTTTGAGCCCCACTTACCCACAAAGAGAAAAGGGAAGATCTTAGGGAGCTGCAAGAAATATTTTAGGAACAAATGTTGAAGCAAAGCAAAGTAGGACACTAAGCAAATTGGACATATATCTTGGGTCATTTGCTTAGCCACAATTATTTCACAGACACACATAAAACATTATATTTAAAAACTATCCAACCCTAGTTTTGCCATTTATGCCCATGAAACTCTAGGTTACTGTGGCAATTGCCCATCAGGTGAAATTTTAATGTACATGTCATGTACAAAGTCAACAGCAACAGAACAATTCTATTAGTCTGCAGTCTTGACCTCCAAAAAAAAAAAAAAAAAGATTGGCAAAGTAGGAAATTGTACAACTCCTTCATTTTTGCAGTGCAGATACAGTGTGGGCTTCTGGTTTTGATATACTGATATTGGAACATTTTATTAATTACCTTCTAAATTGCTGTAACACCTAAGAACTTTTGAATTACTGAAGGAGTCTGGAGGAAATGATAATTTTCTTCCACAGGTAAAAGAAAAATACATAGAACTTTTTAATGAAAGAAGATTAGAAACATTTCAAAGGGCCTTTCAAAGCTGTCTGGCTTCCCATAGAGTATAGAACTATAAGAAATAGCTACAGATATCAAAAGACTTCAGTGGTTTGTGGGAGTATGAGCAAAATATTGAAAAACCCCAACGATTCAGTTACTTTCTGGTGGTTAAATACAGCATAAAGGCAGATGTATAGAACAAGACAGAGGAAAACTGCAGTTACCTTGGGAAAATTATTGTGTTTGGATTTATTATTATATTTATTTATTTTATTATTTTTTAAAAATGAAACATTTTGCTAAAATTAATTTCTGACTTCTGTTATAAAACCAAAGTAAGCTTGAGTTTACAAAATCATATGATGGCAGAGATGAAGCTTAATAGAAAGATATAAAATTTTGATTCCTCATCATAGTATTGAAAGAGAAATTTTTAACAAAAAAAAAAAATTCCATTCCAATTTAATCAACACTTTTGTAGATATATAAAGATATACACAATAACAAGATAACAGCACAGACAACCTATAAGTTTAATTTATTTTTTGGGAAGACAAAAGATATCAATTCAAACATAAGTACTACAGAATGGTTCCTATCACTACTGTTGAAGTTACAGAGCATTAATAATTTCTTACTGAAAAACCTGTTCTGTGATTTCGAAAAAACAACAACCACATCTTTGAAAAATGAAACAGAAGGATACAAATGTATCTCAAAGAGGTATAATCTATCATAGAAGTATGTTTTAGGTGCTTTCTTGATACATCTCTTCATTAGTTTTGGATTAATTTTCTGTTGAAGTTATTGCATAGTACCATCAACTGTATAACAGTTCCCTGGGTGAAAAACTGAACAGTCTTATGAAGGGAAGATGTCTTAGCCTTTGTCTCCACAAAAGTATTTCACCACACTACTTTTATTTTGGAGAAAAGATTTCACTGTGTAGTTGTATTATGAAATATATGTAACATCACCATTATTAAGATACATAAAAAACCAACAGTAGTCATATGACGTATAAAATTTGGAGAACACTATTTTAAAACATCACTTGCTTTAAAATTGTCGTATCAGTGTGAAGTTGAAACATTAAATTTCTCAAGTCTGTTTCCTTTTATCCGTTTTAACTAAAGGTAAAATCAGTTTCAGTCTGTAAATGCCCTTTTCATGCTTTTTACTTGCATCCATCCATTTCTTAAAAGAAAAATGAAGGGTTGTTGAAACATATAAAGCTGAAGGAAGTTGGAAAAGTTATAGTGACAAATCTGCACTTTCTATTTGGCACTCTGAGGACTCCTCAAAATTAGAAAAAAAATATAGAGTTTACCAAGTAGGGAAAACAAAATAAAAAACCTAAACTCACTCATTCCAAAAGAATATACAATATGGAACTTTAGTAGGGAACCAGTTAAAAGATATGTCACTGACCATAGATTAACTCAGATGGAAGGTCTTTGTTACTCAATTTTTTACAACTTTTTCTGTGTTTGGGAACAATTTGTCCTTTCCAGCAGCATACCAGTACCTTCAATGGCGTATGCTCCAGAGTGTAACCTAGACCACACGCTGAGGCTAAGGTCAGAATAAGAGCTCCAAGCCAGAGGAGGGATTATCCATCCCACCCTGTCCAGCCACCTGCATGAGGGGGTTACTGTCCCTGGCCAATCACTCCTCCTTCCCCTCCTCCCACTTCTTACTACAGCTGTCTGGCTTCATCCAGTTCTGTTAATTCCCAGGCAGAAAAATGTAGCTGCTAAATATACTGACCACGTTGACTGAGGAATTAGGACCAGACTAGGGGCATAAACCATTTTATATGGGTGAGAACCAGAACAGCATGTCTGACTCCATCCTTACTGGTGCATTATGTTCCCTTTCACAAGCCTCAGACATTCACCTTTTGAACACTGCTGTATTATTACAGTTCTTCTATGGGTTTAGAAGAATTTCCAGACTATAGCTGCCACTATATCTTCTCTTTCCTATGCATATTTTTTCCTTTTTAGATATCTAAAATCTGTTGATTTTCTCAGTTGCTAAAATAGCTCTGAACAGCAATAGCCTCCTGAAGCGTTAGTGCCATGGTCTGGTAACCTCAGCGGTAGTGGATCAAGGTTTGGACTTGATCTCTGAGGTCCCTTCCAACCCAGCCGATTTTATGATTCTATGATTCTATGATTTCTTGCTACTCTCAAAACTTGCTCTGTGATTATGAGCAAGTTCTATTGGCTGCAGGACGCAAGTCTTCAAAACATGAGCAAAATGTTACCATGAAGTGCATGGTGGAAAGGTTGAGATGTGCATCCTCTGTGCTCATGGATACTATATACTACAGTTAGTGCATGATGGACATGAAAGGAACCCCATTACTGGGGATGGCTGAGAAATATTAAGCCATTCTTAGTCGTAGGAGGATCTAGGTGGAGGAATGTGTTCTTTTGCAAGGCAACAGATAGGAATTTAACCAGTATATTTTTCTCTTTCCCATTCTAAGAAGGAAGACTAGGGCTTCTTTGGTGACACTGAATTTATTAAACATTCTACTGCTGCACTGAGTATCTGAGTAGAATTTGGGAAGATTTTTTTCTGTACTGAAATAACAATGTTAATGGAATGGTTAATTTGTAATAGGGCATGAAGTGTCCCAGGTTTTTCCTTAAGTATTTTGATTCTGGCATTCTGAATACTACTTTATTATTATATGCTAATATTTTTTTACGGAGACAGTTGCTGATGATAAAAAATTTTCTGTCAAACATTTCACCGGAAATTAATTACAACTACTGCCACGTGGTGTTTTGGTTTACTTTTTTTTATATCTCTAAAATTTGTATTAAAATCACAGCTAATTTCACCCTGTGTTTAAATTAGTTTCATGATAAATAGCTTAAAATATTTCACTTTAATGCCATTTACCAACCTGTACTTGCATCCAATCTCTGTAAAACACTCATATATTCAAAGTCACTAAAGTGACTTTGTGCTAAAAGTCACACAAATCTAGGGGGAAAAAATGTATTGTCAATATAGATGTGAATTCATAAAACATATATATATAAGTGTGTACATATATGTATAAAACTTAGCAGTTATGACATTGTGATGTGTTTTCTAGAGAACTTTTCCAGTCTGAATAACCATATGGAAGCAGAAAACCATTAAAAAAATGAAAATAAGATGGTTTATATCACCTGCATAACTTGTTTTGTTCTCTGCCTTCAGGCTTCAAAACCCGCTTCCCATGTTTTTTCCTTTCTTTAAAAATAATGTACATCAGTTTAATTTATCCCAGGTCTCAACAGAAGGATCAGATTTTAAGGATTTAATTCTGTGGTTTCAAATCCAATTTTACAGTGTTCATCGTTTCAGAAGTGGCAGAATCCAAAGTGAGCTTTAAAAAAAAAAAAAAAACATAAAGTAACAAAAAAGCTCTAACTTCTCAGTGTGCAGCTTCATTTTTAAAGGTACAGCATTAGTATGAAGCTATAACCTGATGTATGTTTCTGGAAGTGATATTTTGGAAAAATTTTGAAGGATAGCTTTGTATATATGTGCAAGTTTTTGTGTACTTCCTCTGAATAGCCTTACTGAAATTAGTGCCTAGGAAAACAGTATTTCATATTACCAGCAAAATATAATTCACTGGAACACAGAGTATAGAATAATCCCTTTGCTACTGAATGTCAGTGTGCAGAAGCTGCTATATCATGGTGTGGTTTTCTTCAGCTGATTGTTTCAGCAGTTTTTGGTTATCTATAGACTTGACATCTATTTGCATGATGCAGTAGCATCTCTTTTATTTTGAAAGTATCATTAGCAGGACAAAGAAAAACCCCTGTTTCAGATAACCTCTACTGCCTCTATGACATGAGCCTAGGAACAGCCTCCGGCATCTGAGACAATCTCCACAGAGGAGTTCATTTTCCTGCTGTCTGAACTCTCCTGGTCAAGTCTACCATCCTAGGAGATTCCTGTCTGCATTTCCACCATCTGTAGGGTGCAAGGCTGACAGATCCTAAAAAGAGAGAAGAATACTGTCATGGGCAGTTGGCAATGCTGCTTTCAGTAGGTAAAATTTGTTCTGGAGGTCCCTCCATGCTTCTCAGAGAATAGCAAGTGATATTCACAGGTTCAATTTTATTGACTTCAAAATTGAGTCTTTTATTCAAAATCAGTGTCTATGGGATAAAGGAGAGATGGAGGGAACAATTATTGGGTTTTGAGTGCACACAGAGATTATAATTGTTGGAGACCAGAAGGGAATTTAATTGCTGAGAAAATTGATGAGGGCTTTCAAAAGATGACACCCAATCAAAATTGTGATTGGCATACATATGCTTGACAGGAACAGAAAATACCCATGTTAGTGTTGGGTACCTTTCTGCCCTTCCCATAAAATCCTTGTCCCCTTGGGATATTTTCTCTCAGGCAAATTTGTAGATGATCATAAACCAAATACATATTTAATAGATGTAGTGAGAACTGTGGACTGAAAAATGGGCCATATGGATTTTTTTACTGCACAAAGTTGTCTGTTGGAAGAAATTTGTGTACAGTATCTTAGCTGAGTGTAAATCAGCCACCATGGTACCCTTCGGTTTCAGGAATAAGAATGAAGTAGTACCTTGTTATCACTATAAAATTAATTGAATTGACTATCAGCTTGTCAGAGGATGTGGTAGAAGGCTGCATAGGTAACCTGCTTCTGATGCTGGAAAGCAGCCACAGATTTAGATGATATAGGTGAAGTATCTTCCTCACCATAAATGGGGTTCTACAGGTCAGGGTTCAGACACAGACACATTAGTGAGGTAATGTGACACATCTTATGATGATACTACTTCTATGGATGCATGGAGGATGTTTGTTGAGTGTCACAGACAGTCTTTGGCTTTATTTTAATGTGGGTGGAGAAACAATTGACAACCATTTGACATAGAAATCCCTTCTAAAACTTTAAAAAAAACATTAATTTCTTTTTTCTTTTAACTGAATTGTGCTTATTGTTCACGTGCAGCTTTCTTATTCTACCTTTTCTTTGTGAGGTTTATGGGATGCTAAAATTTACTCAATTTTTAACAAAGTGTAGCCAAAAATAGCATAGACACATGATACTGAAGCTGCTCTTGTGCTACCCATTTAAGTTAAATATCAAGTCTAAATTAAATCAAGGCCACATTTTATTTATACTTTTCATGCATTAAACTCATTTAAACTTTTTGTCAGATTTCATTAGGGGAAATACTACCGCACACATCATGCAGTAGTAAAGCTAATGTGCTTCAGGAATTTGAAAGGATTTAGAGATCGGAGGGTCTGATTTCAAAATTTCTTTTTCTTTTTCTGCTTAGTGCTTGGAGCAGGTCTGTATGCTGTGCACATAGCTTGTTTCCTAGGACACTAATACAGTCAGCATGGTCTGTATAAATGTGTAAACACAGACATTCTCTGTAATCAGTGCGCTTGGTGTCTTAAGGCAAGAATATGTTTTTTTAGGAAATGCAATTTATGTTGAAGATTAAATTTCTCCTCCAGACAGATAACGTCTTGAGGTTGAATGAGCTCATAAGTATTGTGTCCTGACTTCTTGTTCTCCATCTTAGATCTTCATTCATTTTTTTCATTGTTTTAGGAAAGTGAGACTGTAAGAAATTAATCTATAAGGATTTATTTGCACAAAATATAGTCTGCAAGGTCTGATAATGTGTAAAGAAAAAAAGAATATATCTAAAATTATGGACAACAACAATAACACTCCTAACTGACACCGGTGTTTCATTCTGAATTCTTCCAAGAATGTAAAAAACCCAAACCAACAAACAAAAAAACCTCAACACATGAGAAAACATGAGTAACATAGCCCTATTGGAATTTAACTGTTATTGCTAGAAAAAAAGAAAAATAAAACAAAACAAAGCAAACCAAAACAAACCAACAAACAAACAAAAAACCAAGCCAAACAAAAAAAAAACAACACACAAAAGAAACCCCCTCTGCTTTTTCAGATGAATCAATTGGATTTATGGGCCTTTTTTCCTCCTGGTGCAATTTTACCATAGTCCTTAAGAACAGAATTTTCCCATTCTCATATGCATTGTATCTTATGGTGCTGAAAAGCCAGGACATGGCAAAGCTTTAGTGACCCAGGGCATATTTGAACTTGTGATCTAGAGATGAAAGACTTCATATTCAATTCCCAGTCCCATGACTCATCCAGTTCCCCAGCATAATTTTGGTTTGGGAAAGAAATTTTTGAATTACGAATGTGTAAAAAGCTTTCTGACAGAATTGCATTTTAAAAACAGAATGGCCTGATTTACAGACATTGCACCCTCGGGGTCCTGCTGAATTAAGCGTATGCAACACTCAGAAAAGCAGACCTTACTTACCACCTGTCTTTAAAACACTGCACAAAAGGTAAACATCTTGCTGCAGGACCTAGGGATCATGATCCCAGATGCAGATATGAGGCCTGGCTAGGAAAGTAAAGGCTTCCATGGCATCATTACTTCTCTCCTCAGCCTGAGAGGAAACCACTACAAAGGAGCTTTTGAAGACTCTGGACATGTGGTGTGTCCTGAAGGGCTAATGAGACTTGGAGCTCTCCTTTTTGACAGCAGAGAGTATGAATACAACTCTGATCTCTGATTCTATCCCTTTTTTATTCATGTTTCTCAAAGAAATAATATTTCTCTCCCTCTTACAGGCAAATTTTATGGTGAAAATCTGTTTTCCCCCAAGCTCAAGTACTTTTTTCTCTCACACAAAGTATCTTTGCAGCACTTCTCAGGCTATCAGATAGTGTGTAAGGAAAACCTAGAGCTGCACAAAATAAATGAAATGTCCCCTGGTATGTATGTTACTCTGGTTTAGGTCTCAAGCCAAACACCTCAGTGCTGCCCAAGATCACACAACTCAGCTCATCCTCAGAGCAAGCAGCCTCTCCAAGGTGATAATTTCAGGCACTCATATTCATGCTCAGATCTGCCCTGTATTATTTCACATATTAAAATTCTGCCTACTATAGCAGCACGAACCCAACTTGTGAGAGCTATGTGCTATGGTTAACTCAAAGCCCATGCTCGTTGCACAGCCAAGAAAAGCAACGTAATTGTTCTTGTAGGTCTTAGATAACCTCTTAGCAGTTGAACTCCCTTCTGACTACATAGTCATACCAACCATTATTGCTCACAAAAGAATTTTTGGAATGTGGTAGCTAAGTTAAAAATAACTTTAACGACAGTATTCAGGAGAGATGCTGCCAAGACAAAGAAATCCTGAGATCCGAGAAGTGGCCAAATAAGTTGTTCAAGGGATTTCTGTTAATCAAAATCCTCATCAGCTCCTCTTCTTTTTGCATCCTAAACATCTTATGTACAGATTATAGTGCTTTTTGTGTATACAGAGGCTTTCCTGCTAAAATGAAAAGTAAATTACTCCTTGCTTGAGCTAGGTAAAATCCACCTCATCATATCATGGATTAATGAGTAGAGACATTATAGCTACTACAGGAAGCTGCAGTGGAAACTCTGCTGATGTGACTGGGCCTGTTTGAAGGAAATGGAAGTATAAATTTTCACGTAGGCTAGTAAAGAGGTAAAATGTAATCAATGAAGAATAGAGACAGAAAACACAGGGATAATAGTTACTAGCTCTTTATGCAGTTGTGCCTCTTCCTCACTGCTGTTGAATAGTAAAAGATACCACACATATCATCTGTCATCTTGTTAAACGAAAGACAGCATAGTATCCTTTAAGGAAGTGGAAAATTCTCATCATATGAATTTGAAAATACATAGATGGACTTTTTCAACAAAAGGCTTACTGAAGCATCTTGGAAATAGAAAGCTTTGAAAATAGAAAAAAGGATTTAACAAATTCTGTGGGCAGAGTCAGATGTAGTGGGACTACATCTTTGGGCCAAATTACTAGCAAAGGTAGAATGCAGGGGGTTCTGACCTGGTTTGGGTGCAAGAGATGTAGATTTCTGAAGAGGCTTTGGTTATCCAGATATTGTGAATGCTTGAATTAAGTTTGCTTCTTTTAAAATATAATTGCTAAGTTTACCACAGCTTTAGACAAAAACATTATTACTTCCCATGTTCCTTGGAGAAGGAAGTAATTAATTTTCAGTTTGATTTTTGTTCAAACACTACTACTAATAGAAGTGCAAACCATAAAATACATTGGGATGAAGCCAGTCTATGTTTTTGTTTTCAACCCAAATCTCAGATGACATGAGTTTCTTATTCTGTATTTTGTACCAAGTAGTTTACACAACTTCAATGCAAATGCACTTCACATTGCAAAAACCAGGATATAGGCATAATACATAACTCAAAGCTGCAGTGTTTCTTTTCTCCACCAAGTGTCACCATAAGGCAGACACACTGAGTTTGGAAGTCTCAGGATAAAGTTTGTTAGCTCAGAGATTTTGTATTTACTTCAGAAGACTGCAGTGGGATAATGGTGCTGTCTAACCACAGCAGAAAGCCCCATCTAGCTCTGACATAAACACAAAAATGCCTAAACCCCAGGAAATATCAGAGCAGGCCTAAGAGTGCTCATCAAAAAAAACCAAAGCAACCCTCAAACAAAAATCCCACCACACTAGTTCTGTGAAAGACTGAAGTAGATTTTAAGATTCCTTACCTGTGTTCATGAAAGAATTAAATGAAAAAAAAAGTATATAAAAGATTGATGGTTTCACGGAAATGTTTCATCTGGGAAGAGAGAGGGGAGTTCAGCCATTGCTAAAACAGTTGCTACAGGGAAGAGCATTCTACTGGACTTCAGAGAAAATTTATCATACTTTCACCTATATGTATAATTTCAACCTTCCCTTTTCCTTTGAAACATTTACTTCCGAGCTGTCAGTCATCTCTCATGGAGTAACAACTTATCAGAGTCCTATGTGACTCATAGGTAGAAATCACAGTGTTACTCTCTTCACCTGCAAAAATTGCAGCTGGGTCTGATTGCTGCCTAAATGGCCTGTGACTACATCCCAGAGAAAAAATAATATTTGAAAAGGAAGGCAGACAGTAATCATGTATCCTATTTTTTAAAAAATATTTTCCCTCACACTGTATTCTTTAAGGGATCTTATGGATCTTTCCAAACCACCTTGCCCCATTGCTCCAGTATTTAGTTAATTTTTTTTATTCCACTTTTTTTTTTTTTTTTTTTTCCCCCCCCAATAATGATTAATAGCATAATCAATAGTCTACATGCTAACTTGTTCTAAAGGTTAAAAATGTTATTATTCTGGACACGTACCAACAATTCTTCCACTGTGCATTATTAAAAAATATCAAGAATTTTTGTGAAATTCTGATCAGACTGCAACTATAAAAAACAAAGCCAGATTCTGTGGTTGGATGATTTCCTATGCAATTTGGGTCAAAGTAGGAAATTCAGAAATAGGAAAAAATATTGAAAATATAAAATTGAAGACTGTTCCATCCATCCCACATTATCAAACTTTTTCACTGTTTATATTGAGCGTGAAAAAACTGTCAGAGATGAAGGCTACAAAACAAATTAATTTATACACTTGAGATGTGTTCACATAGATTAACAGTAAATATGACAATATTTCTTCACTAGTTATCAACTTTTCAGTAGAAAAAGAACATTCGCTATGTAACTTTGTATTTCCTTCAATACTCTAATATTTTTTATTTTATTTTATTTTATTTTTTTAAAATTTTATGGGGACCAGGTACTGGGTTTTATTTCTGGGAACAGGACAAGATATTTTATGAAAACTCTTGCATTTGCATCCCAATGTGCCTAAACCAGACTTGAAAAAAAATGAAAAGAAAAAAATTGAAAAAATAAATAAATTGAATAAATTGCCAGTAACACCCTGTAGGTCAGAATTCCTACCTGAGCTATCTGAGACTAAATATCTGTTCTGTAATTGGTCTCTGCAACCCCCTCAAGCACCCAAAAAGAAGCCTGCTGCCTGCTTTGTAGTGGTTTTATATACAATCTAGTCCTATATTCTACTACTTGTTCTGAGCATCAGCCATACGGTGCAGAAAGGATTCCACTTTCTCAGTGAAATCTTTAGCTCTGGTCTGAGACTTTTTTCATTCATCATTTGCAGGAATAAATATAATTTGTGTTACTTTAATTAAAATAATGAGTTAGCTCTTTTTTCCCTGTACAGATGAAGGACAAATTCATTCAGTTTAAGAGATAAGATGATGACCCTTATAATTTTTTTGAAAAGATGCTAACCTTCTGCATGAACTGAAGTACTAGAAGGGTATCAGATTACTCTCCTAGCAGACTTTTTATAGTCAGGGTTGAGCAAGATCAAGGGAATCTTACAGTCAGCATAAACTTTGCTTGAGCAGTTCCTCTAGAAACATCAATTCAGATTGATTATTGTTGGATTTGAGATTCAAGTACTTAGAATAAATGCACTGCCAGGAGTCTCATCAACTAGACTTTCAACTTAGAGGGCTGATCACTACTGGAAATGTGTAAGCACTGGGACATTAAACAGCTACAGGTCTGGTGTTAAGGTCTGTATTTAAAAATCCAGTGACCTCAAAAATACCAGGAATCCATACTCAAGAAAAGGAAATGGAAGCACAAATCTCCAAGCAGCCCTGTACAATGAAGGTGTTATAGGAATTTTCTTTAGGTTACCATTATGTCTGAGCATAAATTTTATGTAAATTATGCTAATAATCAGAAAAAGTAGAGAATATTTACCCTGCAACAAAGAAATACATTGCTAGTACTGGACTACTCATCCAAAGAACAAAATAACTTTATTTTTCATTGTTAAATAGTGCTTTTCCCCTCTATGGAATATTATGAATATTGTCACCTGAAAAAAAGGGAAGGCAAATACAGGGTGCAAGTTGTGTAAGACTTCAGTAAAAACTACTTTTTCAGGTTAGGGGAGCAGAAGTCTCCATCAGCCCTCAGCTTCAGACAGACCATGCTGCTGTGTGCTCTGTACTAACTACTTAGAATCAATCCAGAGAACACTGACCTGTTTTTATTTATCTCTGTACAGGTCTGTGGCCTATCCTTTAAAACTAGGTTCTGAACAGGCTACTTGAGATGACTGGATGCCTTACCATTCTTGCTATGACAATGAGTTTTGTTTTCAAAACACAAAATGACAAGGTTTCTGGAATCTCTTAGTTTTAGTACCTCTGAACGGGAGCTTAAAACTGATTTTTGTAAAACTATTCTGTGTTCTGTCTTGAAAGCTTCTGCCAGTTCAGAAGAACAAATGAGACCACTAAGCATTTCAGATAAAACACAAAACTATAGCTTCAGTTGTCAGTGTCTGAAAAATTTAACTCACTTAGAATAACAGATATATGTAAGGGCATTTGAAAACAAAGATAGAAAGCTTTGCTGCTAGAGCTGAAACTTTGTAACTTTCATAGTAGAGAGTAAAGCTTGAAATATATCAGTTTCCCTTATGTTGCTACCACAAGGCAGCATCAGACTTAAGAATGTTTGCATTTTGGTAGAATCCAGGGGCAGATATCAGTAATTTTGTCTGATGCTAGGAGCTTGACAGGATTTGCAGAATGATACAGCCATTTTCAACTAGCTAAGTCAACGGGAAGATTTCCTGGGAATTCTGTGAAACCATTTTATGAGTAATATCTGGTCTTTTTTTTCTAGAGCAAAACTGTGTGACAAGGTACTTGCCTTTGTTCTTCAAAGAACAAAAAGCAGCAATAGTTACCTGGAAGATGATTATGCAAAAGAACCCCATATTGGACATTATATTTGCTAACTGAATTCTAAACAGCAAATATTATGCTTCAAAAATGTATTATTTGAAGATGTAATACTGATCACAGAAATTCCCTTATTTGAAGGAAGAAGTATACATCCTGCTAGCACACCATAGTAGTCTATGGGTATACTTCTGTTGCTATAGAATCTTAGTAGGCAGAAGGGGGTATGTATGAGTATGTTCCACTACCCTGGGACACAGCAACAAGATAATTTCAGTTGAGCTAGTTGTTATTTCACAATAGGATACGGCCAAAAGTCATTTTAGATATGATCCTTACAGGTAGCGTTCTTCATATAAGTCCCACGGTCTCTGATACAGTGGTCTGTCTAGTATTTTTCTCTCACTGGGACATTATCCAAGGACAGGATGAAGTAATTTGAGGCCCATTTACATCATTAGGAGGCTCATGACAATTCCTTTTGCCTTTCTACTTTCATTTCAAACATAGGACCCTAAGTAAACTGAATGGCATGTTCTTCCTGTGACAAAGGGAACGGCTGTGCTCCCCCTCTTGAGGTGCATTTCTGAGCAGAAGGAAGGTGCAATTCCTTCTTCCTTGTCTAGTTAATAAGAAGTCATAAACTTCAGGTAAGAATTTACATCTCAGTGCCCAAGTTAAGAGATGCATGGCTACATCTGACTTTAGTTTTCTCATCCTATGCTCACCTGATGCTAAGAGGTTTGGATGCCAAATAACCAATGAAAGGGGCACAGGAAGTCCCTTCTGAAGCTCAGTGTTGCTAAACAGCTAGCCTTTTGACTTTGGGTAGTGCCATCTTTGCTCGACCATACCTGTGTGGTATAACCCAGCCACAGAAGTTTACTACTTAATTTTCATATAAGAGTGGAAAGAGGATGACCAGCCACAGGTGCATAACATGACCCAACTGCTTAACTGATGCCTTTTACTTCTCTTTCGTTTTCCATAAGCAATGGTTCCTTGTGATAAGCCATAGTCACATGTTATACAGTAACTTGCTTACTGAGGACCACTTGCAGCATTTTTGGTTTTAACCCTCAAAAGTTTCCTGTCTCATGAAAGCAGTTTTTTTCCTCCTTGTAGTAATCATATATGTCCTTTGTCTTTTTTACCATAATCTTCCACTGCTCCTCAAGACTAACCATATTGCACAGATAGTGAATAGTCTGATCAATAACCTCTGAAGAAAGATGGGTGCAAAGCCTGGTACCCAAGCAACCCAAAGGTTTTGTCTTCAGTGTAACAACTGCCAAAATTTAGATGGTGTGAATAGCTAGGGAAATTAGTATCATGTGTTTGAGGCCTTTTAACAGAGAAGTGTAGATGTGGCCTTTAGGTCCCTGCCAAGCCACATATATCGCCATTAAGTTTACTTCAAGTGAACGATGTCAAAAATACTTCAAGATAAAATGTAATAAAAACAGTTGACCATGATATAAAAGGCTCTAAGAGAGGTCATATGCCAAATATTTACACCATGATGTTAGGCTGAAAGCAGCCTGCTCAGAGTTTTCAGTCAGAAAATGAAAACTTTGTTTAGCTATGAATTTCTTAGTAGCTGTTTGCCACATGACTGGAAAGAGATAAAAGCACACTAAATGAGGGGTAACAGAACACCTTGTTCTGATGTTCAGTTACTCCTCTTTCTCTCTAATGTTTTTGATTTAGCAAGACATTTAGGTCCATGGGTCAGTGTTTTCCTGAGCTGAAGCCTATGCCTCTGATAATGACAACACACTTCACAAATAAATTCCCTGCAAAATAAAGCAATTGCATATACTACCTGGGCTTTAGTGCTGAGGGCAGCTCTGCAGTTTCTCAGCAAGATTATTACTTGGCAATACACTCACAATGACTGTCATCATCAGACCAAGAGGAAAATAATAACTTTGTGTGCACTTGGCATAAAGTCAGCTCAAAGGAGTAAAACTTCATACAGCTTCTACAGCCAAGTGAAAACTCAGAGTGGGACCAACAAAGCAGAAGGGCTCCTCATGACTGAAACCCGGGTCTTAGTTATTAACCCGGAGTTACTGTCTGTAAAATGCAAACTCCAAATGCAGGCCTTGTTTCCATTTTTGTTTTAAATAGACACCTTAAGGCTTAAGAGCAGAGCATGCCGAGCACCTCCAGTTTGCAGCCGTGCTGGGGTTTCGGTCACAGCCCGCGGAGCGGCACCACAGCTGGGTGGGACACAGCCTCACCCAGCCATGACAAAAAACGTGCATGCAGGCCCCCCCTAAAAAACCTCCAGTGAAAATTATAAAAATTTAATTCAGACCTAAATAAAGCCCACACACCACACCCCCACCCCCTATCTGTCCTTTCTGCAGAAAAGGAAAGCTTGTTCATGTAAGATTAGATCTGATTTTTTCTCCCAAAGCTCCCCAGTATTTTCAAGTTATTAAATGTAATGATCAGTCAGCACTTAAACAATTTAATTGTAAAAAAGGCTTGGCAGAATGTTATTATTCACTTATTCATGCACTATCAAAATAAAAACCAATTTTTCAAAGAGTTATACTATTCCCTTGAAGAGTTTATCATATTTTTACCTTTTGAAGCGAACAAGAAGAATGGATCTGGCTGTCAGAAAAGCTGCCACTCCTGTACCTGACCTGGTCCCGTGATTTATTTACAAGAATGTTAAAAGAAAGATTAAAATCATGCATGTATGTTTAATGTGGTCTCCCACCACTGCAACATAAGCTTATATTTTCCAGACAACAAACATGTCAATGTTGTCCATCATAATCTGTATTTGGTTTACAAATGGTTATTATATGTCTGAAATTTCTGTAGATATATTCTTTTTCACCTGTAAAAATTTTGGATATTGTCTGTACTTCTGAACATCTGGAGACGTTATTTGACTCCTGGATGTATCAGGTTTGCACCAGCTGTGCTGGTTGATAGATACATTTTTGTCAGGCATGTTTTAATCACAAAAGCTGAACCCTCGAATCAAAAATTTTTTGTAAAACAGAAAAATTACCAGCCAAATAAAAAAAGGAATAAAAATAATATTTATATATAATTTAGAGCAACTTATTTTTGTTAGCATTTCTTTTGTGTTCCTGAAAATGAGCCAGAAAACTGTAATGTTATCAAAGTTCTGTGGCAGTAATGGCTTCATAATAGCAGGCCATATAGTCATAAGTAAAAAGAGTCAGAAAACTGCTTTGGGAGACCAAGAGAACTTCTGGAAAAACAAAGTGTGATTTGTCTGTACTTTGATCCCATTTAGCAGGTCTGACATGCATAGAATCATGCAGAGTGTGAGCTAGGAAAAAGTACTTCTTATATGCTTTCTTCAGAGCTAGATTCATTCCCTAACAGATTCTTTTAATGTGTCTAGGGATTGATTCACTGATTCATTGATACCTATTATCCTCTTGCTACAATGCCTGCTTACAATTACATTCTTTTTTACTATTACCTCATCTAGTCATGTTTTACACTTATTTAGGCCTCATCTTTGCTGTAGCTTTCAGGGCATCTAAGTATTAGGATAATGACACACTAGTGGCATAATGTCTTCCCACTATCCAGATGAAAACCAGCAAGTTAATAAACATATTTAAAACTGCCTATGTTTTAGAGTCTGAGATGAGATTCTTGACACTGATGACTGAAATTATTTTACATACAAAACTGAAGCTGCAATGAACATTCTTTATGGTATCCTGGCCATTTTTTGTGTGACGTTTCCCTCAGTATATGTACCATCTGATGGTGTGAATAAAATGAGGTGATATTACACTTTGCCGTTTGATGTATGGGTTTTATCATTGAAAAGTTAACACTTCTCTCTATGACATAGTACTGAAGTTCTGTGTACATTAACAAGCAATGCAACACAGTAGGAGTGCATCTGTAGTGTATTTTGGAAGTATTTATTTCAGAATAGCTGTAGTCCAGCCCTAGACTAGTGGACAATAAACTTTGTAATATCTGGAGCACATTAGATGTGGCACTGAAGGGTGTATGCCTTCATTTAATATGGAAGGTATCCACTGATCACATTGTGACCTTTCAGGATGTGAGCCATTGGCACAGCGGGCAGTAACACCCAGGAGATTCACTTTAGATCTAGTATTAGAATGCCAATATCATCAGAAATATCCTGAGACAGTTAATTCCTATTCCAAGCATGTGAGAAAGGTGCATTGATTTCATAACTTCTTGCAATGGCAAATACTGATAAACTTTGTTATGCACTTCACCTAACTTCTGTGTATGAGATGGTTGATTACCATGTTAGGTCATGCAGAGGATGAAATAAACCATTCCAAATCATATTTTGTTGAGTGTGACTTAAGCAGCAGAATTTTACCCCAAATTAGGAAGGAAATAAAATTCTGTAACAAAGAGGGAATCCAGCAAAAAATACTGAAATAGTAAATTTTTTTTTAGGTATATTGTCATTGTATACTCTCCAAAAATACAGGATTTATTTTCTGACTAAAATATATCTATTGCAACCCCTAACAAAACCTTGTATCCCAACCAGGTAAACAGGATTTGTGGATCATGTTCCCAAGAGTGCATCTTGAATCTATGCAATTTCCAACTAAATTCATAATTATGAATTTATTTAAGTTTGTGCAAATCTTAAAATAGGCAAAAAAGAGGCTTCAGTAAAACTGACACCTTCTTTTTTTAAAGTATTCAGTTCCCTGACTTCACTCTTTTATTGAGGCATGTAAATATCTCAATAATCTATATATTTCTTTCCTTTTCAGAGGTATTTTGGTAACTTTTCTTTAAAATTCACACACATCAGTTCTACATTCCACATCACAGCACACCAACCACAGCACTTTACAGTATCAATATCAGACCAACTTTTTTATCAAGGAACTAAATTCTTTATTGAAAGTGTAGAAAACATGTTTGGGTTTCACATCTATTATGCAATCAGCAAAATATATGAGAAAGAATGTTCCACCTGCTGCCTTGAAACCAGGCTTCTTTTCCCTGTGGTAGACCCCAGCAGTGAGCTGAGGAAATATGATATTAACAGAGCTTGAGGGAAGAAGGAAATGAGCATTGTTTTTCAACAGCTCTCACATTCATCTTTGGCAGCAGAATAAACAGTTACAATCTAGTGGCATCTCGTGTAACTGAATTTACAAGATGTCATTTTTAAGGATCATTTTCCTGTTATAATGGAAACAGGAATACCATACCTGTACACATGGTAGGGAAGAATTTTAGAAAGAAAAATTATGATTACTTTTATGCATAACTATTATGTTTTCTCTGACAAAGTAATTTTCATTAGCTTTTTATCCATTTGGAAACATATTTAAACCTCACAAATGTCATATGTAGTCTTGGTGAAAGGAATGAGGTGGGAATACCTCCCTCACAAGTTCTAAGAAAACATCTATTCCAAAACCTGTCAAATGGACAAATAACACTTTTTTTTTTTTCCCTTTGACCAACAATATTCATCATAATTAATGCTGCAAATTGTAAACCAGCTTGATACTAGAAAATTTATTAGTTTCTAATACAGAGCACAAAATAGTCCTTATCCGTGGTCCTCTTTCTCATTGCTATTTAGACACAATGTGAATGGAGTGCTGCATATGTGTGCCTATAATGAGTTATTACTTTGATGTGTTTTTTAATTTAAAAACTATTTTCAGTTTTGTCTATTCTTATTTAAAATACTTTTAAAATATGAAATTTTTGCTAGTAACATGGTTATATAGCTTTCCAGGATATGTGAGAGGGTATGGTAACAGAGTAGTTCATAGATCCATTTCTTTATCTTTTCTTTGTCTACAGCTACGAATAGAAGTTACGTTGATTAGAGAAAGAAAAAAAAACAACAACCTAAACTGGGAGCTTTTGCCTTGGTTTTGTTGCTAAGGAAACCATTTCCTTGGCATCAAATGCATCCAGCAGGCCTGTCTTACTTTCATTTGAGTCCTAACAGAGGTAGCATTGTGGAATTGCATTGGGTGGCAAAAAACCACAGAGATAAACAAGAAGGAAAAGATCAACAAAAGTAGCTGAAAGTTAATACAGGGGTATTGCTTAGTTGAATTGAATTAAGTCTTGTTTCTGTGTGGGTCAGCTAAGGAGCTCTGTGTATAGGTAAGAATTTAAGGCTCCAATAAGACTATAGCTAAAAGGCAAAGAGGAACAGAAGCCTCCACATCAGAGAGCCTCAGCTACAACCCAACCTCCCCCCTCCCAAAAAACAAACAAAAAAACCCCCAAACCAAACTAAAAAAAAAAAAAAGTCCAACCCATAAATACAAAATTAAGAGGGATAGTTGAAACCATGTGGTCTGGATATAAAATCTGAAGGCAGAAATGTTGGCTTTCCACTCTTCTGCTAGTCTTAAAAAGGTAATTTTATTTTACATAGAGTCTGTTCATCTCTTGCTCTGATCACACAATTTACCTGATGCTATTTCAGATGGGATATCCATAAGAATGTAGTAATTATGTGTATTTAATACCTTGAGGGTAATTTGTGTTGGCATGTCTGCAGCTGTAATCTGTCTTCGATTCTTTACTGTGTATCACAAAACCAAGTACAGAGAATGAGGAGATGGCTAAGTGACTCTGCTACCCTCTGTTCCTGGCTGACTGTACAATAGCTGAGCACTTTTCCTTTTCCAACACTGTTCCTTTCAAATAGCTTAAATTTTGCTAAAAATTAAGTGAGTGACAAACAGGATACACCAAACACCACATCTGGCAGGAAGCTAGGCGATGCATGAAAACCTGTCAAACAAGTTATATTTTTAAAACCAAAGGAAATCCCTAGTGGCAAAATGGATTCGGGATATAGTAGTGGTATCCAATCTCTTATTTTTTTTATTATTATTATTAAAAAAAAAAACAACAAAAAAGGAAGTAAAAAATCTTTAAGACAGTGGTATGTATAGATACAGGCAAGAGCAATAGTAAAAACATCACTGTCACCTTAAAAAATTACAACAGCCTAGCACATCTGAAGGTTGTTAATAGTCTTGTACATTTTCTATTCAAAAGTCCTACAAAAAACCCTTCCATCACAGCTAGGACTATTTTCATTCTTAAAATGAAACTTTCAAAATGCATTGTTTGTATAGAAGTATGAAGACACTGAACTTTGTGCCTTCGGTGACTGAAGGAAGAGAAGATGTTTCCAGTTCCCTTACCTAGTCCTTTCCCTATTTCTGTACATAAAATAGATATATTTTTCTGTATATTTCAGCCTTATTTTTGTGATGTGAACATGTACTGGTACATGGCATCTAACCATGGACACATTCACCTGAGGAGTGTCAGGAACCGTGAGAGTGAGGCTGCTCCACAGGGAAGGTGAGCTGGGAATCAGAGGTGTCCCCAGCACAGCTGGACATTAATCCCCCTGACTGGGCACAGAGGAGCAGAGCAAAGCAGTGGAGACAAAAGTTCCCATTGACAGGCCAGTGTCATCAGACAAAGGCAAGGTAACCTCAAAGAAAGGTCCAAGGTCAGTTCAGGGCAGCCAAAAGGAAATTTGGGGCAAGAGAGGACAGGACTGGAACCAGTTACACCTATAACACAGCTCAGGCAAGCTGAGCCCTGACCTTTGATAGGCTTCCAGGACCAAAGATTATATGAGGTGCTCAGGTCAGCCCAGGGAGCTGAGCCTAGGAGTGTTCTCAGAGTCCTGACAGGGACTTACTATAGGATGATTTGAAAGTTTCTAATTATTCTGTAAGTATGCATGGATAATAAAACTGTCTCTTGGGTATTATCAGGCAATACATCAGGGCTAACTATGATATAAGATTTCCCTACAAGAGTTTAATTGTACGTTTATCCTAGTGTAGGCTTACAAAAAACTCTGTGGTTTGACCTCAGCAACGGATGATACAAAGTGACTGGGGATTTCTGTATGTGAACCTAGGAGCAATAATAAAGGCATTACTGTGACTCGAGAAAGTAGAAGCCATAGTGATATTAAACAATGCCTAAACTAAAATTGCTAGTATTCAAGGCAAGTAAAGTTAAAAGTGACTGGTTTATCTCAGTCTTCACATTGTGACCTATTTCTTCATATCTTTTGGCTCTGGTTTGCATAATTTTTTTTCTGGCAATTGAACACAAAATAAGCACAAAACATAGTTTTAAGCTTGCACCTTTGGCAAGATCTGGACTAAGGCTCAGTTTTGTCTCTTTATCTACACCAATTGCCTATCCACAGCAACTATCTGAGGAATATATTTTTGATATATCAGAACTTGTTTCTGTTTTCTTTCACCTGGAGGCTTTATCCAAAGAAAATTTACATCACCCCTTTTTTGTTCTGGATTTGTGTGAAGAGACACTAAGAATTTTCTCGCACTTTGCATAAATTCACATAAAGAGCAAGATGCTGGAACTGTAGGATTACTGATTTACTGCAGTTAAAGAAATGAGCTTTTCTAAGTAAACAAAAGGCCTTAACATGATAAAAATCATCTGTAGGAAAGAAATTCCCTAATCACAAAGAATATCTCTAATGCTAATTTGTTTTGGATTATGAAAAACCCAGAAAATGTATCTAAAAATAAGAAGCACCATTCAGAAAGAAACTCCTTATTTCGCATGTCTGCAATACTATAACAATTTGGGTAAGTCAATTTAATTGTTTTCTGCTAAAAAGCAATCAGCTTACATTTCTGGCGTCTGGTGTGGTTGTTAGTACCAACATGTTGTGCATTTTTTTGTATCATGAGCAGACAATGTAGCACTTATCCTCAGAACAGAAGTTTTTTTATTATAATTAAAAATTTGTAAAGCAGTCATTTCGTTACCTGTCACATGAGAATGGCAATAAGCTTAGTGACAAACAAAAGGCTTGCTGTTAAAGACATTATATGCTGTTGCTTCAAAAAAAAAAAAAAAAAAAGTCTTGGATCTCTTTCCTGCCACCAACTCTTGGTAAACAAAGAACATTTCAAGAGGTGCAGAACAGACATCTTTCATATGGGTTAATTTGCTAAGAAGATTTTTGTGCTGTATTCCAAAGCACTCTAGTAATCTTTGAAAGTCTTCAAGGTTTAGCTGAGATACTCAGTTAAAGAGAATGGACTTTAAAGAGATGAAGAAAAGACATCAAATAAGTAAGCATTTGGTCTTTAATTCATAGTTCTTTTCAGTCAGCTTAAAATTTCACTGGAGTCTTATGATGACTTACCTTGGCAAACATATGGAACCTAAAAAATAAAAAAAATTAAAAAAAAATAAAAATGTTTCTGGTGTATCCTTGTATCCTTTGCATTCTTATATTCAACATGGTAACCTGCCGAGGTTAGAGTATTTAGGGATGCTTGTGAATTTTACAGAGAAAATCACAGAAAGATTGGTCTAAAGAACAAGAAAACATTTTATGATCATTAACCATTCTCCAGATTTTGAGTAGTCTTATTTGTTCCTTTCCTTCATTCCCCTTTTAAATAAGTTGAGTTAGAGGAAAGATAGTCAAAGGAAAAACAAATAGTGGCAAATAATGTTCATTAGTTTAAAAAGGTGTGAATAATAAATTAATTACTAAAATTCAGAGTCTATTGCAGGTAAGTTGTTTATATGAAAAAGTATAAAAAATGGCCTCTTATGAAAAATTCTAATTATTTGAAAACAAATGGAGCATTTTTGCAATTGGCTGCATGGCATCTGGGAACTCACTCTGTCTAGCTGAAATATGGGAGGCATGAATGTTTTGAAGTTGATGTATGTTTCTGGAAATATCTAAACCTATTGTCAGTAAACCTATAGGGGAGCTTCAGGATATCACATAATCTCAGAATGTCAGAAGTTGAAAGGGACTTCTGAAGATCATCAAGTCCAACACCCATGCCAGAGCAGGACCAAAACTAGGGCAGGTTACTCAAAAATGCATCCAGACAGGTCTTGAAAGTGTCCAGAGAAGGAGACTCTACAATTTCTCTGGGGAGTCTCTGGGGAGCCTGTTCCAGGACTCTGTAACCCTTACCATAAAGAAATTCTTCCTCATGCAGAGGTGGAACTTCCTGTGCACTATCTTTAATACATTGCCCCTTGTCCTATCACAGGGCACAAGTGAGAAGAGGTTGTCCCTTCCTTCTGGATGCACAGTTCTCCTATATTTATACACATTAATTTGATCCCTTTTCAGTCTTCTCTTCTCTAGACTAAAAAGCCCCAGGTATCTCAGCTTTTCTTCATAAAGCAGGTGTTCCAGTCCCTTAATCATCCTCATAGCCCTCTGTTGTACTCTCTCAAGTAAATCCCTGTCCCTCTTGAACTGGGGAGCCTAGAACTGGATGCAGTACTCTAGGTGAGGTCTCACTAGGGCAGAGTACAGGGGGAGAAGAACCTCGGTCTGCTGGACACAGTCTCCTAAATGCACCTCAGGATAACTTGGCCTTCTTGGCCACAAGGGCACATTGCTGTCTCATGGATATGACACATTCCAAAACAAAAATAAAAAAACCCAAAATACATACACTCCCTGGATAAGTGTCTTCTTATTCCTTCCTACTATTCATGCTGCAGAGTGGTGAACTAGTTGTGATGGTCATTAACTGAAGGAAAAGAATCTATTTCTTTCCATTTAATTTACTTCCCAGATTTTTCTTGATGAAAAGAAGAGATATTAGCCTCAGATGCCCTCCTATAGCAGCCATAATCCATAGGCTTATCCAGGGTATTGCCTAAAGCTTCTGCTCTTGAAGATGGACATTAGATTGGAGAACTTCAGTAATAGCTACAGAGATGGAGGAGTTGAGGAGAATCTTACACTCCTCCTGAAGTGTCATGGCTGCCAGTGATGCCGAGCTAGGTGGGCCTTAAGTCTGAAGTTGCACTGATATCTGTTATCTTCATCTAGAAACTCTTCTGGCTCACCAAAAGATAAAGAGTGATACTTGTCTCACAAATATTGAAAATGAAATACATAGCTACCATTTTGCATTAAATGAAAATTCTTTATAAAAGCTTTCTCTGTTCATATGGGCACCATATTGGTACATATGTACCAATACATATTGTATACATATTGTATTGTTGTCTTGCCTATGTAAAGAGCAAGCCAGAGAATAACCATACCACAGAACTGCCTGAAAAAGCATAATGTGTTCTAAATCTACTGCTTCTTAAGTTATTATTTGTCTGTGTTTCTGTACATTGTATTGAAATGGTACTTTCCAAAGAGTAAGTACAGAGGAAGGAAGTTATTGCTTTCTTCTGACACCGATATGTGTTGGTAAATCTTGATTCAAGGAGTGTTCAGTGGTGACAGGTTTACCACAACTACAGGGAGATCAAAATTGAAGAAGGAGGATGGAAATAAGAAGAAACCCATTTCTTTTAGAAATGTTGTGTGGTAACCACATGACTGAGTTTTAAACCAGATTATATGGTGGCAGAACAGGTTTGAACATAATGAAATCTTAAAGTGAATTGCCCTTTCAAAACACCGTGGTCCCACTGGGATGAAAAGTTAATAATCTAAACTATACCTTACTATAAAAACTGCTGAAGTTTTAAACAAGCTGATGTCTTAGTCTACAATTAAATCATAAAACCACTAAGTAAACTAATTTATGTCTTTTTCAAATAGGAATTTAATTATAAATATTTAATCTTGGCAATGCCACTTGAAAAGAAACTTTAAACTGACCAGTAGTGTGAATATTCTTATCCTTCCCACTTAGTAATAAGACTTCCCTTATTCAAGGAGTTTTTCTTTCCTCTACAATTGACCTTTGATTCATTTTTGTATGCACTTCAGAAAAATATACACTTATTTGTGGTTGTTCCAAAACTTGTGAAAGTCAAAAGCAATTTTTTCCATTACTATATTATTAGTTTAGTACGAAGTCAAGTAAAATTCTAGAGGATTCCTGGATATCTAGCAGGAGAGAAAATAAGGAGCAATAATAAATATTCCTTGTGACCCAGTAGATATAAAAATATTTTTTTCAAAGTTCTTTCAAGCCTGAAAACTCTTTACAGAAAGATCATCCTTTTGTGAAATGATGTGTGGGTTAATAGAAATATCATAACCTTAATGGCATCCATTATATTTCTTCCTTACCACGTTTTTCTATTATTAGCTCTTTCATTAAATTTTTATATAATATATTTGACTATCATATATATTTATTAAAAAAAACAGGAAACATATTGCTGTGTGTTACAATATATTAATAATTCCTTCTTTGGTAATAATAAATCATATATTATTTACATATAATTTCTATATTATTTATGTGTTAATATTATATTACATAGTTTCAAGCTTTTCAATACTATTTGCATTATTTACTTGGTTAGGCTTTAAATATACAAAGTTATTAAAAAGTCATCAATCCAAACTACTGGTGCTTTTTCTTGCAAAATATTCTTCTAAGCATAGTAAAATTTGGCAGTGTCAAAATCTATGTGTTCCTACAGTTCTAAATAGAGGTGTGTAACATCCTCATGTTTGCAGATCAATGTCTAAATCAAAGGCAATGTTTCTAGCAGGGAAAGGCACTGATGTAAAAGTCCACTCCAGGAGAAGTCCCGACTATGTCCATTACAGAGATTTTTCCCCTTTGCTTTTTTTTCAGCTTCTTACAAAGAAGCAACACTTCTACAGTCTAAACCAGAGGCAATCTCAATTTTAGACAAAGGCAGAGTTAGGGATGTGTAATTGCCATCACAGGGCAGGAACTGGCTGCAATCTCCCCTGTTTCAAGGAGCTGGAGGAGTTTAACCTGTGGCTGAGGGACCTGTGCAGCACAACACAGGCCTGAAAGTCACTCCATACATCCCTCACAGCACCACATAGTACAGCAAAGCCTGTGTCTGCTCAGGTTAGCCATGGTGTGGGTCACTCAGTCCTCCATGGTAAGGAACACTAGAGCAGCTCCCATGGCGTTGTGTGGTGATATTTCTATTGGTGTCAGACCAGACCCAGAAACTGTGCTGGTTACTCAACTCTGCAGAGCTTCTAAGCACGGGTATGTAGCACTACTCCCCCCAAAAAGCAAATAAAAGTCATTTTTTCCACCAGCTATCACAGCCAAAAATTGATTTATCTATTTAATTTTTCTGAAGCTTTACAATAACCTCTATACTTTCTTATTTAGGAACTTGTGAGAAGGCGTAGGAAAAATGATCTCTATTTACTGTAGAAACTCTGGAACTACATACCCAAAAACTGAGCAAGGAAGAGATAAAAAACATCTTGAAGTAAAAATTTTACAGGGATACTCACATTATTAAAGATATTATTCCTGTCATTCAAAAACTCTTCTCTTAAAAAGCCCTTCAGTTTTACTAAGACCTAACAGTTTTGTCTGGAAAAATAGTACAAGAATACATTACTTTTTCCTTTTATGTGAAAATGTTGATAGCTAAAACATTCACATAGTATCCTTGAAACAAGATTCAGTTTATTCACTTATGGAGTAAATCTGCATCTTTCCTTAAGCAAAATCCCTAGGCATCACTGTAAAAAGTGTTCTGGCCTCTGCTCTATGTCTCATTTAATTTAAATACAGATTAAGGACTGGAATCCAGGATGCTTCATTAAAATCAGTAAATGGACAGTTTACCTGAACCAACCAGAGATGAATATCCCTTCCATTTTTGTCCACAATTATGTCTTTTGAATCAAGTGTAACCACTCCTGGGATATATCAGGATTGTTCTGTTTCTGTAGGATCCTACAGTCTACAGGAAAAAGGTCAAAGTCATTATGTAATGTAGAAATAATGTATCTTGAACAGGTTTATGTTCTTTCTTTCCTCTTCCTTCTTCATTTTCCTCTTTTCGCCTTATATCCTTTTCAAGATTGAATCATTTTTTTTATGTTAAGCTGAAAAGTTTGGGTGAGCTACTGAAAAGAAGAAACCAGTTAAATGAAAATTCAGTTTACATACCTCTAGACATATTTTTCAAATGATGTAATCAAGATCCAATATCCATATTAGTAAACATTGCACAAACACAGAAATAGTTATACCTTTTGCAAATTATGTTATCTGAAAGTACAGAGCTGTGAATGTAAGATGATGTAAGTAAGAGGGATATTTTCCTTACATATCACTTTACAAGCCTAAAATGGGAAAATAAAATATAATTGTGGTTACTGTATACATAGCATACACCAGTATCTTTTTCCCACACTGACAGGCCTGTTTTTGAAAATCAGAGGGGAAACAGTAAAACCAGAACAGCTTTCCTAGGTTCCTCATCATCAAAACACAGAGTCGCTGAGACTCAAAGGAAAGAAGATCTCAAAACATCTTTGATATTCCTGGGCCTTTGAAGTTTTGGGCAATGACTAGGTGGCTGTTTCATACTAATGAATAATGGCCTTGACCTGACTTAGACTCTAAAAAGACATCTTGTGTTTTTGGCACAGTTTTCAAAAAACTTACTGTTAATGCATTATCTATAGTTTGAGATGCTGGAATTCTTTTACTGATTTTTTTTTTTTTTTTTTTTTTTTTTTTTTCAGATCTGAATACTTCCTCTGCTATAAATCACTTATTCAATAAGACTTTTAATCCAAATCTCATGCTTTCCCTTTCAGTTTCATACTACATGTATTTATTACCTATCGTATTTTTAATTGTCGCCTTCACTGGAAACCTGATTTTGCATCCTCATTACTTAGAATCCACTAATGTAAATATGCCTGAAGTCATGGTCTTGTTTAAATATTTCTCAAAGTATTAGATGTAACTGATAAATTCTGAAAGACAAATCATATATGAAACAACTGAATCTGTCACGCCTTATCTTTTTAAGGTGTTGTTTTGGGTTGTGGGTTTTTTTGAAATTTCTTTCTTCACTTCCTAGTATTAATTTTATAAAGAGACTTTGCCAATATGTATAAGATTTTCTTTTTCAAAAAGTGCAATAATTTTAGCACTTTCCCCCTGAAATATCATTATAAATAAAATATTGTTCAGGTACTTAACTGGAAGGAAGAAAAGATTGGAAATATCTTTTGGAATTCTGTAAAAAGCACAAGCACTTCAATGAAGTATTTTTGAATGTTGTTTTCAACATTTTGAGTGTTGTTTTCAAAATCCTTATTCATCCATTAAAATGGATTTTCTTGTGGCAGTCACATCTGTAAGGCATTTTCAGGTAGACAGGCAGAGAGCTGTGCTACTGAACATTCAATAAAAAACTTTTTGAGCATTTCGTGACAAAAAAAAAAAAAAAGGGAATTAGAGTTTGGTGTAGAGATTACACAATTCTGTTACAAGTTACTGTAAATTTCCCAGAAGAGAACAAAACAACAGATGTTTTCAGAGCCATCCCTAAGGACTCTTTTATGCTAAGGAAAGATTATTTTCCTCAAAATATTAACACACAGTTGCATTCACATAACATGTATTGACTCCACTGATATTTTAATATTTTGTTTATTTTCAATTAATCTTTACCACAATAACTACAAGGAAAAATCTTCTTACATTTTTAACAGAATATTGCAAAATGAGGAAGGAGTACTAAAATCCATTCAAGTAATTTGTTGTTAAAGCAAAACCAAAACTATGACAAAAATAAAACAGAATAACAAAACTTAGAGATAAAGAACTGATTAGAAGAGCCAATATATATTTAAATATATATTATCAGAAGGAAAGTGGAGAGGTGACTTGATTGCTCTTGATTGGGTAATGTGGTCATAAAAAGAAATATGAAAAGTAAATTAATCTAGATGAGAAAAAAGAAAACACAGTATCATATATGGAACCTAGAAGTGGAGAAATAAAATTCAGAAATGTACGCATACATGTATAAACATGAATCATGATTGTGGTAACCATGAACTATGATAGGAAAGGGAGAGGTGGATTTTATATCAGAATCTTGAACTTCAAATAAATTTGTTTCTCTGGAATAAAGCTAGATACTTCACATTGATTTTGACTGGCTGAATTTCTACAAAATCACAAAAAATACCGACAAACAAAAATGATTTAAAGTTCCCAACTGGCTGGTGTATATTTTCTGTACACTTTCCTGACTTTTGGTCTGGTCTTTTCTTTAGATCTCATTAACTGCAGGATTTGAAATAATAGTTTTCTTCCTCTAAGTGAACAAAATCTTGTCAGGACTTTTTGTTCCTGTAACTCTTGTTGCCAGTAAACCACCAAAGTTGGTATCTAAATATAGTTGTCTACCTGATTAAAATCTAAGACAATAAACCATAGAACCATAGAATAGACCCTTAAGATCATGAAGTCCAACTGTAAAGTTAACACTGCCAACCAAGTCCACCATTAAACAACATCCCTAACAGCCACATCTACACATTTTTAAAATACCTCCAGGGATGGTGACTTAACCACTTCTCTGGGCAGCCTGTTCCAATGCTTGATAATTCTCTCAGGTAAGTTTTTCCACATATCCAATCTAAACTTTATCTGGCACATATTGAGGCTGTTTCCTCTTGTACTATTACTTGTTACTTGGGAGAAGAGACTGACACCCACCTCGCTACAACCTCCTTTCAGGTAGTTGTAGAGAATAAGGTACTGTGTTTATCTAAAATTAGGTATATATAATAGGTGCACTTGTGAGCTACTCATATATACAGTGACTATTTCTTGTGGGATTTTTTGTGTTTAAGCAATAAACGTTTCACAAAAATCAGTTCCGGGTTCCATTACACTATTTGTTCAACTCTTCTTTGTGAAAGCCTTTAAAAGTTAGAAAAAGACATACCATGTTATTGGGCATGGATACAATTTTATCATGTTTACATGAAAAAGAGAATGGCATATTTAGGAATAAAAAGAAATGTTATGAAGATGCTCTTGTGATGTAGTAGTTGACATTTACTATTTCATTACATAAACCTGTTAGTTGATAGAAAATATTTTTATATAGTCTAGAGTCTAGACCTTTATATAGTCTAGTGTTGTTTTTTTTTAATTACAGTGTATGTGAATGTCCAAGTATTTGTGAAAATCCACCAGGACTGTATGCTTTATTCAGCTACCAATAGCTATATCTAACTGAGATACTAAATATTGACATTGATAAGTTCTGTAAAGTTTTTATTCTTGATTTTCTGGATTTTTCTAATTTCCAGCATAAATTAACACTAGTTAATTTTGCCTGAATTTTTTTTAGTTTAAGTTTCAGGAGAACTGGTAATTGTGGCTGTATAATCCTTGCATGCTTCATTGAAGATGTCAGGTCTAATACTTCAGAATATTGCAGCTTTTTCATTTGTTCCTCCCCGAGTAGTTTGCTTTTCATATAACTAACTGCTTCTATAATGATGCAAATATGATTAATTCAAAATCTAGGATGAGGTAAACAAATTGTTCTATCATTAGCTAATTTTTAATTAAGCATTTCAAAACAAATGATTGCTTGAAAACAATAATCTTTAGATTGCCATAGCTTAATTATATTAGAATTCCACCGCTCAGGTGTCCTAATTCTCCTCTTTTGCTGACTATTACTTCAGAGCAGAGTCCTTGTTGGACACATTAGAGCAATTTTTTTTGCACCACACATATTCAGACCACTAAAGTGTTTCTAAACTAAGTAGGAGGTGATAGTTTAGAGAAATTATGGTGAATGTTTTGCTTCAGCAGATTCTTATATGCAACAGTTCATACTAAGTGCATCTAGAGTCAGAGAGTCCTATAATTGCAGACAGAGCATATTGTGGTGCACATTCAACTCCTTCAAGAAGAATATTTTTATGCAAAAAAATATGTTTCCTCGAATTGCTTTTGAATAATATTTCAGATCTCCCATTCACCTGTTTCTTCACATTTTCATTTTTCTAGTCAGAGACAGTACTTTCAGCTGGAATTATTTTAGCTGTGAGAATTACTTAGTTCTACTTTGTGCAAGAAAAATATAGATTTAAAATCGTGTCTGACTGTGACACTAGATGGAGCTCTCTCTTTGAAATGAGCTAACACTATTGGAAGTACAGCTTTTCTTCCACATGTATCATGCATCAAATTTTCATATAAGAGAAAAAGAAAAAAAAAAAAGGGTAAAACAGTAAAGATAAAAAAATCAAGAAAATAAAGCAAACAAGTAATTTAATTATTTGTATTATAATAAGGAGTAGTCCATAGTAATTTAAATTAGTATATGTCGGCTGATTTTTTTAATACACTGAGAACTTTTTCCTCAGTGATAATTTTGTTATCAAAGGACTGCTGAGAACATAAGGTCTGGAGAAGCTTTGGTAGCCTTTAAGTAAAAATTAAATTTGTTAAAATCTAGTTGCTTTGTTACAAGTGATTCAGTAACACTCCATAGTACTACTTTTTTATCATTCCTCTGCTCATCACTTAAGTTTTATTGAGAAGTATTGAACAAGAGTATGACAACTAATTTTTTTCATTGTAGTTCAGATTTTAATCTCATCAGCAATGTGCTTCTATCCTCCAGCTACAGTTTCTTGGCTGCTAAACAATTCAGTATCTAGCTACTTCTCCGTGCTCACAACTGTAGGTGTATCAAAAGATAAGATGATGTGGAAACATATTGTCTAAAGCTAGTTCCAATTAGAACTAAAAACAGTGAGTTTTTGTGGACGGAACTTTTCTTGCAAGAGGTTACTAAAGTTTGTTAATTAAAAATAATTAAGAAGGATTCTTTGTATTAAGATTCAAAACAAGTTCTGTGGATTTATGGAGCCTTGGAAGAATGACTTTTAGTAAGACTCATGTAAAATTTTCCATAGGATGCTTGAGTTTTATGAGATCTTGTCAGAAGCATAAGAACAGAAATCTGGCTAAGAAACAAAAAGTAAGTATGTACAGTTAGATTAGCTTTCCCATGGATTACACAATTATTTTTTTTTTATTTTTTTTTTCCAGTTTCTAAAAAAGGCTTTCCACAAGCTCTGACAGATATCTTTCTCCAGTGCCACATGACCACTCTTCGAATCCAGTGCAAAGCAAAACTACTCTTGGCTAGCACTGAGTGCTACAAGTCCTTTTCAAAGCAAACAGAAAAGACAATGAAACTTGTAGATCATTTTTTTACATTCTACAGTTACAAAGTTAACAGTGTGGCCAGACTGTCAAACCCTAAGATGTGCTGTGTAGTGAAATACCTTGATTTTTATTAATAATGTTTTTTTCCTTTTTAAAACTTCTAAATATATCTCCTGTTCATCTTAGACACACTTTGTTTCTTTCAAATAGTTTCAAATTCCACCACATTAATCCATTTTCCATTGGAAAACCTTTTATTAGTTGATCCTGCATTTCATTGTCCATCTTTGTGATTTCTGAAGGTAAAAAATATGAAATACTTGACGAAGACTTGGGTTTACTGGTAGATGAAAAACTAGTAATGTGGCAGCAATATATAAGAAAGAGTGTGGCCAGCAGGAGTTGGGAAGCAATCGTGCCTCTGTACTTGGCACTGATGAGTCTGTACCTCAAGTGCTGTGTTCCGTTCTGTGCCCCTCACTACACGAAAGACATTGAGGTGCTGGAACTTGTCCAGAGGAGAGCTACCAAGCTTGTGAGAGATCTGGAGAACACGTCCTGTGAGGAGTGGCCACAGGAATTGGTATTTTTTAGTTTGGAGAAGAGGAGGCTGAAGCAAGATCTTATTTCTCTCTAGAACTATTTGAAAGGAGGTTGTAGGGAAGTGGGTGTTGGTGTCTTCTCTCAAGTAAATAATAATAGGACCAGAGGAAATGGCCTGAAATTGCCAGACCAGAGGAGGTCTAGGCTAGATACAAGGAAGAACATCTTTACTGTGAGAATAGTCAGGCACTGGAAGGGGTTGCCCATGGAAATGGTAGAGTCACTCCTGCTGGATGTATTCAGGAACTATGCAGTTGAGGACATGCTCCAGTGGGATGGTAATTTTTTTTATTTTCTTTTTTTTCCTGCGTTGACAGTTGGATGCTGTGATCTTTGAGGTCTTTTCAACCTGTGACAATTCTGTGATCCTGTGAATATACACTTGCAACTCAGAAAGACAAACATATCCCAGGCTGCAGCAAAAGAAGCATGCCCAAGAGAGGCTTTTCCACTTCTCTCTCTGGCGTATTACATTCTGGTCTGGGGTCCCCAGTTCAAGGAAGACGTGGGCCTCATTTGAGCAGGTTCAGAGGAAGACCACAAAAATGGTTAGAGGGCTGGAGCACCTCTTATGAAGACAGGCTGAGAGAGCTGGAGTTGTTCAGCCTGGAGAAGAGAAGGTTCTGGAGAGACCTTATTGCAGCCTTTCAATACATAAATGGGGTTTAGAAGAAAAAAGAAGAAAGACTTTTTATCAGGGCCTGTAGTGACAGGACAAGGGACAATGTTTTAAGCTCAAAGAGGGTAGGTTTAGATTAGATATAGAAATTCTTTACAACAAGTGTACTGAGACACTGTAACAGATTGTTCAGAGAGGTTGTGGTTGCCCCATCATTGGAATTCTTCAGTCAAGTTGGATGTGAATTTGAGCAACCAGGTCTACTGAAAGATGTCCCTACTGATGACAGAGATAACAGAGGTGGACTGGTGGATCTTTAAAGATCCCTCCCAACCCAAATTGTTCTATGAGTCTGTCATTCTAAGTACCAAAATTTTTAATTAAGTTATGATGGCAATTCATAATGGGATACATAGCTCTTAGTCCACAACCAAGATTATTAGGTGACTAAACCAGTGCCTTGAAAAGAATCATACTGTGGGAAAGGTACCAAATGAGGCTCAACTAGTGGTATTAATGAACACACCTCAAAAGCCCATTTAATCTGTTTTAGTATATTTGCACAGTATGAAATCTTCTGGAAAAAAAACAAAAAGGAAGAAAAAAACATATGTGAAGAGCACAGAGTTCATCTGTAGAGTATCGAAAAATAATAAACTAGAGATAAATTTGGCATTCTTCTATTCACTAGACTAATAAAATTTTTATGTCATTCTGACTTCTATAGGCAGAAGAAAGTGAACAATAATAGTAATGACAACAATAATACCAATGCCAGCCATTAGTGTCGTGCCTAATCAATATATAACAACTATTTATATTCTCTAAGATTTTGAAAAGGCACTGTGGCAGTGAATTATAAATTTACAGTGATGCTATTCATAATGTTATATTCTAGCAAGTGGTTAAGTAACCTGTTTCCTATGTTTCAGAATAAACCAAATTATGCTAAAATATTTATGAAATTAAAAAATTCATAGTTTGATGGAATCTGTTCTGAACACTCCAAGTCTTCATTGCTATGGAAATCTTGAAGTTATTTCTAGAATATACTATTGCATTCCCTGGCACATACTGGTATGAGACACAGAGAAATGCTCTCCATGTTGCTTCCATATGAACTATGGCTAGCCAAGTTCTTTGGAAAAACAAGATAAAATTTTAGAGTAAATACTGAAGTTCACAAATACCATGCAGGGACAAGGAATTTTAAAAACCCAAAGAACAAATTTAAATTTCAAAAATATCTGTCACCCAAATTCTATGCCTCTTCTGGCCCATCCTATTAGAATATTCATGAATATAAATTAATAAACACATTTTGTAAAGTTAAATGTGAACATTAAAACTGTTCACATCCCTGAAAGTTGTTCTGAAAGCATAATGAATGCTGCTGACAGTTCTGCATATATAAACTGATTACATTTATTTGCATTAGTTTGAGTGACTAAAGATGTTGATGTTACAAATGATACAAATTTATTTTAGGGACTGTTTTATGTGCTTCAGTTTTGGGAGTAATCTTGATTTTGGTTAGTACTTGTTAACAGATTGTTGGAAGGTAGTTTACTGAAAGTTGAAAGGAAAAAAAAATGGTAGGAAAACCTAGCTGTACTGGAAGCACACAAATGAAAGGAGTCTTCTGTTTTGTAAATACACTATTTTCTGACAGCAATTAAGAGCTCTCTGAAGAGTAAAACATTTGTGAGAGTGCAAAAAGGTTTCTGGTTTGTTTTTTTTTTTATTGCAATGATAGTAACATAACAAGAATCAAAAACTGGAAGTAGGTTAACACGATTAATGTTTCATTTTAGGTGATTAACAGACTACTTGCAGAGCAGTCTTATTTCTGTTACGTGAGAAAAAAATGAAGGTATGATGAAGTCGTGCGTGAAACTGAGTCTGTCCCTGAGGAACTGGCTTTTCATTAACCATTAAATAATAAGTGATGATTAAAATACAGAGCAATTTACTCAAAAATCCCATTTATTTAGTTCCATTAGATTTATAGTCAGAGATTAAATTGGTTGCAGAGATCAGCATAGTTATCCCAGTGACTGGCACCAGATAAAAATCTAAGAGTACTGGTGAGATTTTTTTGGTTCAAATTCAAAAATGATGTGAGTGGGTGTTTCTTGTCAAAACTTCTGTTACATGTACCATAAATCAGTCTGTGAGCTAAAGTTTGAGTATTTGCTGGGGATTTACACATGTGTAAAGTCTTATGTGCAAGGAAAATCTAAAACGGGAACACTTGATGAAATAGGGTAATTGCTATTAATTTTAATTGACATAGAGAGGTGTAACATATATTGAAAGTAGCAAAGAAGAAAAATTAAAATAATTAGCACTATTTTAAAATACGTGATTTTTTCCCTTTTGCACATTCTTATCAAGTTCTCTCCTGCAGTGATTATACCACTTTTCTTACAGATCTCTTGCAATGCATTCTGTAGCTGTAGGAAAGAATTCCCCCTGAGTCTTTTTGCACTGAAACTTTCAATTTTGTATTTCCCTTACCATTTCTTTTAAATGAAACAGGATTTTATTTTTTCTTTCTGTATTTCTTTCGGTATTTCCTAAAATGAAGGCTTCAAAAATGTCATCACAAATGTTTCTAGATTATCCATATCTTTATTCCTTTTTAAAGATCTTTCCTCCATTGTTCCTTACATTTTAGTGTGAGATATCATCCACTTTATGAAAAAATTGATCTACCAAGTAGATTAAGTCCCAAACAATTCTGTCCCATTTTTTCATGCATTATAATTTTTTTAAAATATTTGTGGTTTGCTAGTTCTATAAATGAATCAAAACCAGACAAAACATTCAGATATCCACTGTTTCAGCACTATGACATTTTTTGGTTTTTTTAGAGCTATGCAAGTGGACATCAGCATGGGGTCCTTTTATCCCAGGTTTAAGGGTATTTTTTAGTTTCCACACAAATTTTTTTGTTTGTTTGTTTGTTTGTGTTTGTTTGTTTGTTACAGAATTAAACATGTTATTAAATATGTTACAGAACTAAAAAAAAAAAAACAACCCAACATTAAGTGGCTTGTAATCATTATGGAGCTTGAAAGAGCTTTATAAAATACTATGAAACATGCAGCAGACAGCTGTTTGTTTTTGTTTTGGTGGGTTTGTGTGAGAGTCTATGGGTGTATATACTGCGTGTTTATTTATATGATATCTGGTTTCTGAAAGACAGTGTGTGCTAGAGCTTTCAAAAAGCTTATTCCAATTCTCAGAAACAACTGTTTCATCTCTTTAGCTTTTCTTTACCAAACTAGTGATTTAAAAAATGTTATACTTTCTCATTTATCTGTTTTTTCACATGAAATAAGTTATGAGTTATGAGATATGTAAACCACTTTTAGTAAGCAACTATTAAACCCCACCAGAATACTACCTTTGCTGAATGGCTTTATAGAAAGATGACTTTTTGTTTTGGTTACACTTTTTTTATACCTTGAAGACTCTCCATTTGTAATAGCTAGAGTTTGTTTTTTTCTTTTCATCTTCTTCAGAAACACCACTAAATGTATTATGAAGTTCATGGTTTAGGCACTCTTTTATAATTAAATACACTAGTTTTTAAGCATTCCAGACCAGATACAGTTTTAAAAATACCACACCAGACTGTTATTTACAAATACCAGATTAGATGCATGGAATTTATATATAAAACTACTGCGTCATTTTACAAGAAAGACATGGACATAGTGGAGTGTGTCCAGAGAAGGGCCATGAGGATGATCAGGGGGCTGGAGCAGCTCTCCCATGAAGACAGACTGAGAGAGTTGGGGTTATTCAGTTTGGAGAGGAGAAGGCTCTGAGGAGACCTTATTGTAGCCTTCTAGTATCTGTAGAGGGCTACAAGAAAGCTGGAGAGGGATTCTTCAGGATGTCAGGTAGTGATAGGACCAGGGGGAATGGATTCAAACTAGAGGAGGGGAGATTTAGATTGGAAGTTAGGAAGAAGTTCTTCACCATTAGGGTGGTGAGACACTGGGACAGGTTGCCCAGAGAGGTGGTGGAAGCCCCATCCCTGGAAGTTTTTAAGGACAGGATGGACAGGGCTCTGAGCAACCTGATCTAGTGGGAGGTGTCCCTGCCCATGGCAGGGGGATTGGAACTAGATAATCTTAAAGGTCCCTTCCAACCCTAAAAATTCTATGATTTTATAATTTGGGGTTTTCCATGCTTTTTACTTTTGTGTAGAAGGCCTAGAAGTCGTGGAGGTCTACTGATCATTCTTCTCATGAATCATAGTCTCTGTAAGCCCATATACACAGCTAGAAGGAAAATACACAGCGGTTAATGGAAAAAGAAGAATTTGTTGAAACCAGTCCACTTCCATGAAAATTTTGACACTTCAGTTTCTGTATTTTCCATAATACTCTCTTAAGCTCTTTCAAGAGCTAGCTGACAGCATGCATGTACTATATGGAAGAAGCAAGTTAGAAAAATGCTTTGTGGAGGTGCTAGAAAGAATTTATAAAGGAAGGATATGAAAGTGCATATGCTATTATTTTCCTGCCCCTTGTAGGTAGACCAAATGGGTTTGCACGGAGATGAAATTATCTTCAATAATAAGTTAACTGAATTTGAACATAAATGTAAAATTGTTCTGCACTATCTTACAATTTGAAACTATTTTATAGAGAGATAAATTTCTGAAAAACTATTAAGCCTACATACAAAATTTTGTAATAAAGTGTCATCAGGCTCCCTTCTATATATTGATTTTATGGTAATATAGAATTGGAAGTTGTACATTCTCCTATAGCATGTGATCCTTGCACTTATTCTGCAAAAAAGCAGCTTCCAAATTTGAACTGAAGACGAGTGGTTTTTTTTTAAAATTTTGTACTGAATGCCCAAATAAGTAATGTCAGGAATCAGGACAGGATTTTCTATTATTCCATTTTTCATTCATAATTATCTCTACACTTATTCCAAAAGGAGGAACTAGGCTTATTTTCCTAAAGTTTTCTGCCTTTTAGAAAGCATGTGGCTCATTCACCTCATCTAGAGGCTGGGCACTGCTGACGTTTCTAGTAACAAATGTGAAGCCTGCTAGAATGTAAGACCAGCCAGCTGGAGGAATGCTGATGGCAACACAGATGTTTCCTGCTGCAGGATTCTCCTTGATTATTATGAAGGCAATGCATATTTGTTATGTTCTGTCCATTTCCTCTCTTAGATTTTTCCACCTGGAAATTCACTGGTGTGTTCACTCACATAGTTATGTGGATAGTACTGACTTGTTGGCCGCACAGTCTTACCTCTGTTCATGCAGACAGAAATTCAAGAGGAAGATTTAAACTTCCCTAACCATTACTGATGAGAAAAATTTCCAGAATTAAAACTATACAGAAATTTATCTTGTAGAGGAATTAAGCCCTAAGCTTTATATTAAAACAAACAAACAAACAAAATTCCCCAAAACATCCAACCCTGAAACGAACAAAAAATCTACCGCCACCACCACAACAACAAAACCACAAACAACAACATACAAGCAAGAACACAAACAAAAAAATACTATAAAACTTTTTCTGGAAGATCCAGATACAGTGGTGCTTACTGTATATATAATGAGTGGTGGTCCGGTCAAATATTCAATATCAAAAGTTGCACTTCCTTTCAGAAGGAAAATTACAATAATTTTAAAGGTTAAGACATGTATTTTAATAGATTTAAAAAAATGCAGTTAGTAAAAATGTTAATTTTACAATTTGTATAAATACAACTTAATTGCTTTCTAAATAAGTATAATTATAGAGCTTGAATCTTACAGTCTGAATGACACAGTGCAACTCATCTCATAAAGCACAGTAACAGAAAACTATGTGCTTAGATGTAAATCTTTTTCCAGCTACTTACCAGCCTGCTTTGAAGACCTTATTTCTCTCTCTCTGAAAGGAGGTTGTAGGGAGGAGGGTGCTGGCCATTTCTCTCAAGTAAGTAATAATAGGACTAGAAGAAATGTCCTGAAATTGCACCAGAGGAGGTTTAGATTAGATATTAGGAAGATTTTCTTTCCTGAGAGAGTAGTTAGGCATTGGAACAGACTGCCTAGGGTGGTGGTGTAATCATCATCCTTGGAAGTATTTAAAAACCGTGTAGATGAAGTAGTTCAGGACCTACTCCACTGGGCATGGTGATACAGATATTGATAAATGTATTTCATTCATATTAGGGGTTGGACAGTTGTACGTGGTGATCCTGAAGTCTTTTCCAAACATGACAGTTCTGTGATTCTGTGAGGACCCTGAAATAAGTAAGTAAGCAGTTCCCATTGCTTTTGAATACCAACAACAACAAAAAAACCTCTAGCATTTTGTTAGGATACATTGTTAGAAAAATTTAGAAAGTGTGTTAGAAACTTTATTAAACTTTAAAAATATTGGTTTATTGCCTTTATATTTTGAGGGCAAGGGAAGGAAATATCCTATTTTAAATGTGTAAAAAAAGTTTGAAAAATATATTAATTCAGCTTCTAGCATAGGACCACGGTAATATTAATTAGTCAGTGTGAAAAGAGGTACTACAGTGTAAAGAGATAGAGGTTTATTATTTGGGGCAAGGGAACGGAGAGCATAATAGTTCAAGTAAATGCTGTGAGAATAACTTACTGGTGAAAGTTGATCATTCAGACTTCTGCATCAGCAATATATTTCTAGAGACTGAAATGAGTGTATAAACAGAAGACTCAGAAATGAGTGCATAAACAGACAACTGGAATAAAAACATGAAGTAGGCTTATAAAACTAAAATGAATTAAACATATTCTAATCTAAAATTACAAATGCAATAACACAAACAATATAACAAAGGAAAGTTCTTTATGCAAATATATAGTACATTAAAATAGTTTGAAAAATAGCTAACATATCCCATTTTTTTCTATATTTTTAATTCTTAAAATACTATGCTGATTTTAACTTGTCTGTAGAATACAAAAAAAGAGTTTCACAAGTCTTTCTGTTATCAGCTGGGTCTAGTGGGATGTGTCCTTGCCCATGGCAGGGCAGCTGGAACTAGATCCTTTACAACCCTTTCCAACTCAGACCATTCTCTGTGGAGTTTCTGCTATCACTTTTTTCTTTAATTTCCTATATATACTAAAATTTAACTTTTTAATGTCTATCAGCTTTCCAGATCTTTCTGTAGATGTGATACACAGTCTTTATTCTCACTATCTCTTTCAAAGAATTTCATAAAGAAACTGGAGAGGTGCAGAACGGATTAGACTAATCTAACTGGAGGTCAGTTCTGAGGAACAGAAAACCCTTTAATGGCTAAATATGTTCAAGGTTGGGACTCTAGAAAATGTGATCAGTGGCCAGTAGCAAATTAAAAGCATAAAAGAAGAATCTTTTTCTTTTCATCGTATTTTCTTTCCCATTGAAAGTGTCCTACTCAAGAAATTAATGAAAAACAAGTAAAAAGAACGGAGGTAGAATGCTCTGAGATTGACCCCTCTGTAGCTATATGACCCTTCTGTGGAACATCTCATCCTGGAGACACAAGACATCTGGGACTAGGGAAGTCCTTATCAGCTAAATCCATTTTAGTCAAATCTTACTGGGGAAAAAAGAAAGTAATAGATATGATATGCAGTGTCCAAAAACACAGAGAGCATCAAAAAAAACATAGCTTGTCTCTTGGAGGATACCTATTCTTCTATATAAATATTTTTAATGAACCTTCCAGTATCATAATTCACAAAGGATTTTCTTCAAAATTTGTAATTCTTTTTGTAAGTGAAGAGTCAGGAATTCAATGTTTTGTTTGAATTTCTACACTTTGTAGTTTAACAGACTTCAGCTAATGTATTAGATGATGCATAGCAGAAAAAAAATGTGAGTTGTAATTAGGATCATTCTTAAAGCTGTTATTTACCATTATCTATAATTTAAAGATATTACCAGTTGTTAGTTCAAAAACGGAGGCTTTGTTACTATGTCATATATCAGTGTTTACAGCCCAAATTTACAGCTGTGATTGGCTTGCTATCGAAGACAAAATATAGACATGGATTGGCCGGAGGACAGAGAATATGCATTCACTAACAAGTATTTTCAACACATCACCTAAAGCATTGCAAAAAGAAAACAAAAACAAAAAGCATATCTTCATCAAAGCTAACGCTTTGCTCCTATACTGAGCTTTGGCTACAGGCTCAAATGATCTATTTGCCAGTATACATGGAAATATTTGCCTTTGGACAGTATACAGTTTGTGCCTACCCCTGTGCTTGTGCTGAATTCTGGACAAGTCCATATGGCTTTGCATGTATGTACAGACTTGTCTCTCCAGCAATTCTGCTTTTACTTGTTTCCTGCTTGAATCAGATCGTATCCAGACTCCTGTTACTTTCACAGGATTTGCAAAAGCCTTCATTTTAGTATTTCACATATTTTTAAAAGCACACAAATAAAATAATGAGAAATATGCTACAATTCAAACCATGTGGCCAACAGATTAACTCTTAATGCTGAAATGGTCATTAAGAGCTTTGACTTCAAAAGGATATTTCTTCTTGGTGATGTCCTGAGTAATTTGTGCCTTTTGCAATAGGCAGTCTCCTCCACAGAACTGCTGCTTTATCCAGACAGCCTTTGTTTTAATTCCTGCATAGAGAACTCAGATAAATTAATCCATTAAAATTAAATTCTGCATGTTATAGTAATATTATTTAGTACTATTCTTCAAGAGTTTTTAGTTTCCATGAACACATTTTTTGATCTGTTGTTGCTTCCAGCTGCCAAGGAAACAAACTCCATCTTCAGAAAGCAAACAGGAGGAGTTTTTGAGAGAACTTTGAAATCAACCTATGTTGCTATTTCAAAAGCTGCCTGAGAATTTAAGAGATATATAATCTTCATTTCAAATGGTTTTCTAAGGCTAGTACAAAGTGTCAGATGAACAAACTCTGCCATGTATCTTCATGCAGTACTGGCACATGCAAAAGTGTTAGTCTTTTCTCTACAACTAATCTAGTTTTCAGTATCTAGTAGTATACTTGAATTTCAGAGAGAAAACTACGGGGCTTTTCTACTTTTCTGTACAACTAAGAGAGACTTTACTAATATCTTGGCTAATAAATATGTCCCATCTGGCTAATAAATGTGCCCCCAAGAGGCACTGTAGCCTAACATCATATAGCCACACAGAATCACAGAATCACCAGAGTTGGAAGAGCTCTCTAGAGATCATCTAGTTCAGCACCCCTGCTAAAGCAAGATTGCCTAGAGCATATTACACATGATTGCATCCAGGTGGGTTTTGAATGTCTCCAGAGAAGGGACATTCTACAACCTCTCTGGGCATCCTCTTCCAGTACTTTGTAACACTCACAGTATAGAAGTTTCTTCTCATGATTAAATTGAATTTCCTGTGTTCCAGTTTGTGCCCACTGCTCCTTGTCATATTGCTGGGCATTAATGAAAAGGGTCTGGCTCCGTCCTTACACTGGCCCTTTAGATATTTGTACACACTGATAACTTTTCTCCTCTCCAGGCTAAGCAATCCCAGCTCTCTCAACCTTTCCTTGTAAGAGACATGCTCCAGTCTCCCAATCACCTTTGTTGCTGGACTCTCTCCATCAGTCCCCTGTCTCTCTTGAACTAAGGAGCCCAGAACTGAACACAGTATTTCAGATGTGGCCTCACTAAGGCAGAATAGAGGGGGAGGATAACCTCCACCTACTGGCCACACTCTTCCTAATGCAACCCAGAATACCAATGGCCTTCTAGGTCACAAAAGCACAATGCTGGCACTTACTGTCTGCTGCTACTCAGCCTCTGACCTGTACCAATGCATGGGGTTGTTCTGCCTCAAGTACATGACCTTACATTTGTCCTTGCTGAATCTCATTAGGTTCTTCTCTACCCAGTTAGGTCACTCTCTGCCCCAAATCATAAATCTCTGAAAATCATTTAGACATTTTAGTTCTGTGCTAAGTATACCACGAGAATCATATTTCTTTCTTTTTAAGCTTTTCTACTAGTTTGAAGATTTGCTATAATTAACATCACAGCTCTTCTCTGAAAAGGCTATCAGACCTGCAGTTTAGCATGAGAAACAAATGTGGCATGGTTTAAAGCCAAAGTCTATCTCAGTTACTCTCACTATATTCATTAGTTTTAAAGGCACTTTTAAACTGGAGTAAACAAAGACTCTTGTTTGAGTAAAGTCCACAGGTTGATAGTAATTTTAAAAAGGTAAAAATATTAATTAGAAAATAAAAAACAATATGATAAATTTGTGTAACTTGATTTATCAGGTTAACTAGTGACACTTGTTCAGGTATAGAGACATGGAAACAGTTCAGAAAGGAAATTCTTTGATGTTTTCCTGGTCAGGATTGGCGAGTCTGCTCAAGCATCTTGATTTATCAATCAAGCTCCTTGATTCACGTAGTAAGTTATCCTCATTCTTAGACCTGTTATCATACAATCATGAAGTATCATTTGACACAACCCATAGGAGAAGTGTCTTCAGGCAATTAAAAAAATTCTATTTGTTTCTGTGATTCAATCATAAATTTATATCATAATCCTTCTTGACTTTCCTTCACCAGGCACTCCTTTCTAATCAGAGTGATCAGTGAATCCTTTATGCTTATTGATGAGTCAGATCCCACCCTTACACCTTTAAAATCTAATTAATTTTAACCTCATGTGCAAGCCATACACACCCACAGAGTGTGGCAAGCTCACACTTGTTCTCACTTTGAGAGCACATATTTACTGAACACATTGTCCTGCAGTTATCACCATCATAGTGCCTAGGAGATCTTGCTCAGAAATAAAATGAGTGACCAGAGGTGATGCCTCTTTCTAGTTAATTTAATGGCATGTAAGGAGAAAAAATATCTCTCTCTGCCTGAAAACAATGAAATTTGGCCCATGTTGAGAAAACGGAGGGAACAGGTTGTGAAACAACATCCCATAGAGGCATCTCCTGACTCTCATTTAAAAAGTTCTTCCAAGGCTACTTTGGAGATTTGTGGAAGGAAATGACTAGGATGGAAACCATGATCTCCCACTGCTCAGGCATAAAAGCCAAACTCTTCTCATAGCACAGTAAGCCCACTTTCCACTGACTTCTGCTCTGTAAAGCAGATGATGAGTTATGAGAATCCCAAGTAGGTGGTATGTTCCTGCTGTTGACTATGAAGGGCAGGAGAGATTGTTTTCTTTGGTTCTTTTTGCAGATAGTGATCATTCAAGTGCAATGCTTGTGAATTCTGGCATGATGTCTGCTAGTCTTGACTATGATATGCAAAACAAAATTTGATGGTCATGCTGGCACTGAGGATGAACTCATGAACTTTTTATTATATCTTTTTGTTGTTGTTTCAGCTCCCTGAGTATAGAGGAGAAACTAGTGAAATGTTTTCTTCTGCTTAAAGCAGGAATAAATTTGGAGAAGACAGGATAATGTAGGAGGATGTAATGTTAATAAAACTCCCTTTTCAGGACTAAGGTTTTATTTGAAAGATGAGTCTTTTTCTGGAACAAAGGTGTTATCATTCTTGAGTTCTTGAAAGCAACACAATTAGAACCACAAATATGACATAATTTCATTCTTTGACTTTTATCAGGAAAGTAATCATGCCTTCCTTAAATAACTAGTGCAAGCCTGAGCTCCTGTAAGACAAGTAATCATTTGCATACTTATTAATTCTGACTTTTTTCTGGGTTGTTTCTACACCCTTCCCCCCACCCTCTCTGCCTTGGTTAGCTCTAATAGTGTTAGTGAAATATGTAATTACTATTCAGAGGTCCACAACAAAGATCAATCTTGAAAAGCAAAAATATTTATTTTAGTATCACACCTCATAAATCCTACTTCATCTCTAAGCTGAAGAGGAAGTTTCAAAAGGGAAATAAGTGGATCTCACAGCTAAATAATAAAAAAACTTTTATTGAAATAAAAAGGTATTGGTAAAGCTTATAAGTGAAATACAGAAAAAAATATAAGATTGCAATAAAAGCTTCAGTGTTAATAAGTCTATATATTGGACTTGATAACCATATAATTACTCCTAAATATTAAATTTAGGATTGGGTTTTTTTGAATCAACGTAGAGGTAAGCCATATTATTTCTGGTTTTCTTTCATTTTAAGAATTTTTATGGAGGATGACAGCCTCAATATTTGCTTGTCATCTCCAATAAGCAGAAAAATTGAGATATGCTGTTAGTTAGAAAATAAGTTTAGACTGCTGTATAGTTGCAGCTAACACCTTGTGTGGATCAAGTATGCCTTAGTGTTCAAGATCTAATAACTGACAAAAACTTTTATGCTGTCTTGTCTTTATATTTCACTTGTATCAAAAGACCTGAACTGTGACAAAGGTAACAGAAATAGTAAGGGGCAGTCTCTGAGGAGGGAATCTTATTCACTAAACTTTTATGATTATCTTCTTCTTTTATTAACACGTTACAAGTCTCAGGGGCATCTTGAAAATAAATATTAAGCCCTATGACCTTGGGCAACAAAGCTTTCACAAATTGACCAAAACATATTGCTTTTTCAAGAACATTTTAACATGAAACTTTATGTCAAGAGTGGAAAGTAATGCATCCAAAATATTCCAAAACTTCTGTGAAGCTTCCATAAACTACATTTTCCTCAGGTAGTCCCAAATAAAGTCCTGATTTCTAAAAAGAGAATGATGTTGTGTTTTATCTGTTTTGTAAATAGTTGCATTTTATCTAAACGTTCCACAAGATGCAATGTCACTCAAGAGTGCTTCTCTTCTAATTTATTTTGCTGAATATATTCAGTTGCAATAATGTGTTTATATTTAGGCACAGATAATTCGATTTAGATTTAATATTGTTTACCAGATCAAATTTGGTACGGCTGTACTTTCTTAAAACAAATCAGTTTAAAATCATTTATTTGAACCACTATTTGAAGTATTAAGCATTTTATGTCACCTTTTTAACAACAACAACAACAAAAAGATATAATAAAAAGTTCATGTTTGTGACTAGAATTCACATATTTTTAATAGTAAATAGCATTAATATATCACTACTTAAAAGATAGTTCTTATTATTAAGATCTCAGGAATTCAAGTTTTAACTCAAATTCTTCACAGATATCCTAGATGTTTGTTCAGATCCCAAAACACTAAAGTTAATTAGAGTTTTGACAGAAATTTTAATGGATAAGAGAAGCCTTTTTATCTGTCACTTTATAACTCACTCCAAAAGATATCCAAAAGAACTGTTATATAAGTTTAAAAATATTACTGTTAAACAAGAGAAACCTCAAAGATATAGAAAGAGAAAAGGGAAGATCAAAGTCCTTGTACTGACACAGTACACGAGCTCACACTACCCAAGGAGTAGACACTGCTACACATCACCAAAGACGGTAAAAGCAGAACAATTATTTCTGAACTGGATGAACAAAGAAAATAAATTCTAATCTGATGCAGAGAAAATGTTACCTCGTAACTCAAAATCTAGTGACTGAATGAATCAAAATGCTGAGAGGCTGCTGAGAGGTTTATCAATGCCACCAAAACCACCAGGTTGCCTAATCCAGTCTCTCTTCTCTAGCCATACTCAGTCTCTAACAGTTCAGAGGACAGTGGGAAAGGAAGCAATCAGTAGGCCCTCATGCATGGAATTAATTACCAACACAATGAAAAACTAATATTAAACAGTGAATAAGTTTTCTTCTCAACCATCTGCTGTTTACAGTCTTAAACAGCAAATGAATTAGTGAATTAAATACTTAGCAAAACCCAGCCATAGACACAACAGAGAATGCTATTGGTACACCCATGTAAGGGACAGGATTTGTCACATACTATTTTATATATTGTTTTATTTTTGTTTTTTCCCTTGTTTAAAAAGCAGTAAAGAAAAAGAGTCAAATGTAATTTTAAAATATCAATTATACCATTAAAAAAAAAAAAAAAAAGCAACTAAATATTCCAACTAAATACTCCAACTACTCTTCATATTGAGATTAGCAACAAATATGTTCAGGATGATGTTTAAAGCTGAATGTTTTCAGCTTTCTTCCAGGTATCCATATAATGAAAATCTGTATGCCAATCACTTTATCCCATTTCACAGTAATCATAGGCAAAAGTTTACTTCAGTGATTTTTATCTCCCCATCATTTTTGCAGGATTGTAAATGCTATAGAAATTTGCAGATAATGAAGCTTAAATATCTGTAGATTCAAAAGCTGAAAACCCATTGAGTACCCAGAAGAAATGTACCCTTTTTTATACTCGTATTTATTGTTTTGTAACTAAAGAAATTTGTGGTCAACACAGTCCTTGTCTTCTTTTTGATTTTGGATCATTTTCCAGTACTCAGGGTCAAAGTTCTGTTTAGCTCCTGTCCTGTCCTGAAACTTTACAAACATTCTTAAACCTACTCTCTTGGTTTCTATGAAAACTCTACAAAATCACATCAAGTTGCTGCAACAGTCTTCAAAGCACAATCTGAAGCAAAGTAAAAGTCTTTAAATTTGCTTCTTAGCAAGATAGAAAAAATGAGTTGGAGCTGAATATGATTCAAAACACACTGCTGAATACTATAGACCATTCTTTCAGTTGCTGCATCCAATTGACAGCCAGTCACCAGTGGTGTGCCCCAGGGATCAGTGCTGGGCCCAGTTCTGTTTAATATCTTCACTGATGATTTAGATGAGGGGATTGAGTCCATCATCAGCACATTTGCAGATGACACTAAGCTGGAGGGGAGTGTGGATCAGCTGGAAGGCAGGAGGGCTCTGCAGAGGGACCTGGACAGACTGGAGAGTTGGGCTGATTCCAAGGGGATGAGGTTCAACACGGCCAAGTGCCGGGTCCTGCACTTTGGCCACAACAACCCCATGGGGAGCTCCAGGCTGGGCACAGAGTGGCTGAGAGCAGCCAGGCAGAGAGGGACCTGGGAGTCTGGATTGACAGGAAGCTGAACAGGAGCCAGCAGTGTGCCCAGGTGGCCAAGAAGGCCAATGGCATCCTGGCCTGGATCAGGAACAGCGTGGCCAGCAGGTCCAGGGAAGTGATTCTGCCCCTGTACTCAGCCCTGGTGAGGCCACAGCTCGAGTCCTGTGTCCAGTTCTGGGCCCCTCAGTTCAGGAAGGAGATTGAGGTCCTGGAGCAGGTCCAAAGGAGGGCAACCAGGCTGGTGAAGGGACTCCAGCACAAGTCCTGTGAGGAAGGGCTGAGGGAGCTGGGGGTGTTCAGCCTGGAGAAGAGGAGGCTCAGGGGAGACCTCATCGCTCTCTACAACTCCCTGAAAGGAGGCTGGAGCCAGGGGGGGTTGGGCTCTTTTCCCAGGCAACTATCAGTAAGACAAGAGGGCATGGTCTCAAGTTGTGCCAGGGGAGGTTTAGGTTAGATATTAGAAAGAATTTCTTTACAGAGAGGGTGATCAGACATTGGAATGGGCTGCCCAGTGAAGTAGTGGATTCTCCATCCCTGGAGATATTTAAAAAGAGACTGGATGTGGCACTCAGTGCCATGGTCTGGTAACTGCAGCAGTAGTGGATCAAGGGTTGGACTTGATGATCACAGAGGTCCTATCCAACCCAGATAATTCTGTGATTCTGTAATTCAGTTCACTGGTTTTACAAAAGATTATATAACTCTCCTAGCCACCAGTCACCCCTCCCACTCTAGCTTCTGTAAGTTGAAAATGAAAAGATATAATTCATCACCATGACACCAGATGCATCATGAAATTTTCTTTAAAACATTCACTCAAAATTTACTTTCTCTGTTTGCTAGTTTTCATGGATAACACTGTAGTCATCAGTGTATCAGCAACACCTAAATATGGAGTAAAAATATTGATAATATCATGGCCATACATCCATAACATCATGGCAATTTTCTAACTTCTAAGAAACAACTAAGAAAACAATCACAGAGTTCTCCAAGCAGCCCCCGAATTCCCAATCATAAAGATTTTATTTAAATTGGAAAGAAGCTTCTTATTTTCTACTGTTCTCTTCAGCAGAAAAATTGCATTTTCAGATCCTGCTTGCTTCTCAGACTTACATCTTTATATGAGTTTATCATAATTTTTATTTCTCATTATTTAAATTAAAATTGCACTGATATTCTTGATGTGGCAATTATTCTATTGTGAAGAAATGTTAGCACCATTTAGTCCCCTGCCAAATACTAAAATGCATTTCTTAAATAACAAGAATCAAAGGAAAAAATTGCATCCCAGCTTCATTCCCAAATTTTAGCTTTCATACAGTGGAGAACTAGATCCTATGGCATATGGAAAACAATATGACACTTTAAAGCATCATATCAACATACGGTAATCCTAACATCTTTATTACGTTACAGGATAGATATTGAACAGTGAAGAGTTTAAACAAAGCTTCTTGTGAATTATAAAGTATCAAAATAGTCATCTCTTCATTAATTTCTGTCACTGTAATGAAAGTTATCTTACCATTACTCTTACTTTCTAAGTGTTATTACAAAGATCTGAGAAAACATGAAGATACCTAGACTAAAAGGAAGCAAATCTTGGGAGAAGGAAAAAAAAAGTAATCCATTGTAGAGATTTTTTTTTTCTTATTGTAGAAGTATGCATAAGTAATGTGCACAATTTGCATATAGACATACTAATAGATATGACAGCATATACTGTCTCTGCTGGAAATGTTTGCTATAGTAGGACAGTTTTCAGCCATCTGCCTTGGAAATTCTAGTCAGATTTTTATCAATGTGCTTCAGCCTCAGTCTTCACTGAGACTTAATTTTTTAGGAAATGGGGGAAAGATATAAAAGCTCATGGACTTTTCATGGGGACGATAAAAATAATACTGAAGAGGGTGAGTTTGGGCACCATGGATGAGTTCACAGTATTTCTCTTCTGCCTCTCCTCACCATTTCCTCATTGGCAAATATAACCATTTAATATAATGCCTGTCTCAAAGCAATTCAACATTAACAACATTGATGTAATATACCAATGTAAGCCTGAAAATTATCTACCTTGAATAAATAGATACTTGAAATCAGTTATCAGGTTGGATTTGACCAGTTTAGAAATATAAATTGCAATCATTCCATTCACACTACTGCCATTTTCATTCCCATGGGCTTTCACTGAAAATATGAAAATTCATTGAAAAGATGAAAATAGCTTTCATGCTATTTTCCTTATCAGTGAAGACCAAATGAGTGAGCTGGTCTCATCTGCCATTTTGCTTTATATGATAAATTCCTGAATTTCTTTTACAAATATTAATCAAATAAATGTGTGATAAATTCAGTACGGATTAGCTTGTGACTTCAGTAGGAGTTAAGAATAAGCCCTACTAGATAGCAAGGTTTGGGTTCTTAAGAACCAAGTACCTACTTTACTTTTCAAGTAGCAGATGTTTTTTTGCCAGTATATCAGATCATACACAGTCTCAATGTAAATTTGCTTGCAACGGACAGTCAAAGGCAAGAATTTTAAGTGGAGGTAGTTTTGTGGCAAAGGTAGATACTGAAGTGAGATTCCAGTCTCAGTCATTCTGGACAAGCTTGGATGGGTGTTTGATGTCTTAGAGTAAATCTAGATCTACATGAAACGATTATACTTAGTGGCTTTGAGAAAAATGACATTGTGCTAAGGCAGCAGAGGTCATATTACAATGTTATATACCACTTCATGCTTCAGTTTTAAGAACATGTTAGCCTGTTACTTGCACATGATTTGTGGTAAATATCCCTTTTCCCAGGTTTCCCACAGCTGATGTTTCTCCAGGGTATCTTATCAAATGAAGCACAAGGAAGCCCTGGGGAGAAACTAATTCATACCAAGTCTTTTTTTTTTTTTTTTTTTTTTTTTTTTTTTACTTGCCTCAACCCAGATGCAGGACCTTGCACTTGGTCTTGTTGAACTTCAAGAGTTTGGCATGGGCCCACCTCACCTTTTTTCCTTTTTATCATTACTTTTTCATTAAAGCTGTGTAGTTTATTTTCCAGCCCTCATTCTCTCTCCTTTCTTTATCAGGGAGGGGAAGGGGATTAATAGAGAGCATCTTTCATTCGGTTTAATTGCTGGGACAGCATTAAACCATGACAGGGGCCCAAAACTCTATTCAAGGTGCTTCCTCACCAGTGTTGAGTAAGGGGTGGAAATCACTTCCTTACTCCCACTGACCATTTCTGACACAAGCCAGGATGCTTTTGTCCTTCCTGGCCATGTGGGGCACACTACTGGCTCATATTCAGCTGGCTACTGACCAACACCCGCAAGTCACCTCGCTAGAATTCTGTCCCTCAGACACTGGTATACTGCCCCTAGGCTTACCTCTAGTGAGCCTGATTTTACCTCTTTCCCAATTTAAATCTAAGCATTGATTACTGAAAACAGGTAGATCTGATAGTTTTTCTTTCCCTGCACCATTATGTTCTCTGATGATCCATGGCACATGGATTTACTCCAGGAGTCTAGCCTTTTAGATCTTATGCCTTATGTTTAATCTTAAAGTTCTTTGTTTGTTCCTTTTATATTTCAAAGATAATTTTATATACTTACATGTTTTCCAATCCAGGTTATAAAAATATAACATAAAAATTAAGTAGAAAACTTAGAATGTGAGCTATTTTATAACACTGTATAGAAGTCCTGGGGAAGAAGTAATATTCAACTGCTAAATTATATAGACAAGTCACAAGGGACATGCTCAGACTTAAGATCCCTATATTAGGGTGATAAATTTGTTCTTTACAGATCAAAAGTCTATTCCCTCTTTCTTTCTGAGTGACTTTAGTTTAAAAGGCAGTAAAATAGTTATAGGTCTTAGTGGAGTGAACATACAGCACAAGTTATAAATAAAAGAATTACACATAAAAAAGCCAATATAATAAGTTTTCCATTAGTTATGTTTACTTTACTGAAATATAACTGTGAAATATCCATAAAAATTATGCTTTTACAGATTAAATGTTAATGCAGGAGCTATGCATTAAGAGAATAAACATTAATTCAGGAGGAATGTGTTAACAAATTCTGCAGAAGATCCAAAATACTAATGAGTAGCAGAAAATCTAGAAAGCTAGATATTTATTTAGAATCTTAAATCTACTCCCAACAAAAGCATTTTAGCATTATCATTGTTAAAGTATTATCACTGAGAAAACAAATACTCCTCAGAGTTCAGTTATGTCCTATTTTTAGTGTGAAATTCTTATTTTTATAAGGACTCGGCAAGTACTTGCTTGCCATGAAGCTATTTGACTCACAGATTCACAGAATCACAGAATGTTTAGGTTGGAAGAGACCTCCAAGATCATCCAGTCCAACCTTTGACCAACACCATAATTTAACTACTAAACCATGTACCCCAGGTCCAAATGCCTTTTAAATGCTTTCAGGGATGGTGATTTCCACCATTGTCCTGGGCAGGCCATTCCAATGCCTGACAACCCTCTCAGTGAAAACACGTTTCCTAACATCCAGCCTAAACTTCCCCTGGCACAGCTTCCATCCATTCCCTCCCATCCTATCACAGTTACTAAGGAGATGAGGCCATTTCCCTCCTCGCTCCAACCTCCCTCAGGGAGTTGAAGAGAGCTCTAAGGTCTCCTCTCAGCCTCCTCTTCTCCACACTAAACACCCCCAGCTCCCTCAGCCGCTCCTCACAGGACTTGTGCTCCAGGCCCTTCATGAGCCTCGGTGCCCTTCCCTGGACACGCTCTTCTGTGCACTTCTGTGTCCCTCCTGTAGTGAGCTGCACAGAGCTGAATACAAGTCCTGACTCTTCAGGACTGAATCAACAGCACTATTGCAACACAGAAGTAGGCCCTCATTTTCATAGTCCTCCTTTAATACATTCTCTGCTATCACCTTATTTGCCTCATTTGTGATCTTCATAGTACAGGCTGCAGTGATCCTGAGCAGCAGAGCCCTTTGCCTGTGAGAGTGAGTGATTCCCAGCACAGCAAACGAGCAGGAGCAGGAGCAGGAGCAGGGGCAGGGGCAGGAGCAGGAGCAGGAGCAGGGGCAGGAGCAGGAGCAGGAGCAGGAGCAGGAGCAGGAGCAGGAGCAGGGGCAGGGGCAGGGGCAGGAGCAGGAGCAGGAGCAGGGGCAGGAGCAGGAGCAGGAGCAGGAGCAGGGGCAGGAGCAGGAGCAGGGGCAGGGGCAGGAGCAGGAGCAGGAGCAGGGGCAGGAGCAGGAGCAGGAGCAGGAGCAGGGGCAGGAGCAGGAGCAGGAGCAGGAGCAGGGGCAGGAGCAGGGGCAGGAGCAGGAGCAGGAGCAGGGGCAGGAGCAGGAGCAGGAGCAGGAGCAGGGGCAGGGGCAGGAGCAGGAGCAGGGGCAGGAGCAGGAGCAGGAGCAGGAGCAGGGGCAGGAGCAGGGGCAGGAGCAGGAGCAGGAGCAGGAGCAGGAGCAGGAGCAGGGGCAGGGGCAGGAGCAGGAGCAGGGGCAGGAGCAGGAGCAGGAGCAGGAGCAGGAGCAGGAGCAGGGGCAGGAGCAGGAGCAGGGGCAGGAGCAGGAGCAGACTCTGCTGTGCTGTGCTGTGTGTATGGTGTCTCATACACAACCAGCTCACTGAAACATGAGAGCCTGCAGACTGCTCCTGCTTGGCACTGATGATTATGCCTCCTGCACGGCCTTGCTGTTGTCTAACAATGCAGTGAGCAGCTCTCATGGGAAGTTCTTTTATATTTGGCCGTAGAAATGGTGAATAGAGTTGTTTCCTCCTAAGAAAATCATATAATAGCTTGAAAGACAAAAAAAAGGAGAAATGTATGATGTTCTGTACATGGGTCAGAGACCTGTTCTAGGCTACACCATTCAGGGCTCACATCTGCTAAGGAGAAAGATTATCCATGTTACTCTCTTCTTCTAGTGTTAAATCTAGTGAACAGCCTTTTAAATGATAGTAAGTGTAACATGTCTAAGTATTTCTTACTTGGATCATAACTGACCAGCACCTCCTCTGGCAAGTTAGGCCTACCTAGATTTATTTTCTTACAGTGCTTCTAACTGTGATTGCCTGTAGGGCTGTCCTTTGTACTTTCATGCAAACATTTTGAAATCCCTGCGTCAAGAGAAGTTGTTCTGATTCAGAGTCCAGGTAAGCAGTCCAGGGTTTGTTGGATTTGTGATGATGTCCTGGCAAAGTAGAAATGTTCACCTGCCAACTGTAAAGATGATCTGTTTCCATTAACATTTCCATTAACTACCTGTTTTTTCTCTGTATAAAACCTTATAAAGGTTTTATACACAAATCTGTGCTTGGTTTAAAGTAGAAATTAAATCTCTTATTGGCATGGATTATATTAATTTCACAAAGCACATAATAGGATGTTTTTTTCTCACATACGTACATGAATGCTGTTCCAGACCTACTTAAAGCCCTCAGAGACACCCTCTTTAAAGAGCTGTGGCATTCCCCTCGTAAAAACTGTGAAACAAACCGCAGTGGTCATATTTCACCCCACCAAACTTCTGGCATTCAGATGACACAGCTCAGTTAAGTTTTTCCACTTTCAGCTCCCTCAGTATTCAAGGAAGAGAGAAAATTGAGACAGAAGACAACTCTTCAGAGTAAAAGACACCACTTTGGTGGAACAAGCTAACAATATGTCTTGGTTTAGTCCAGTGGTGTTTTGGAAGTGGGGGCACCACAGGGGTGTCTATTGTGAGGAGCTGCTGGAAGCCATCCCAGTTCCAATCCTGGCTCTGCCTCTGCCCAAGGCCGAGCAGATATGGGAAGCTGGATGCACCTCTGTAACACATTCAAGAAAGGGAAACTGAAATCACAAAAGTATACGTATAAAAAAAGAAAAAAGACCCGAAGAGCAGAGGAGGTGAGAGCAATGCCAGAGAAAAGACACTAAGGTTAGTGAAGAAGGAGAGAGAGAAGATGCTGGAGCAGAGATTTCCCCACAGTCCAGGGTGAGGTGACAGGCTGTTCCTCTGCAGCCCATGGTGGAGCAGAGTGGAGAAGTGCCTAAACAACCAGAGTGGGGTAAATGTGGATTTGTAGCCCCTGAATTGTCACAGGTGGGCAAATTTAAAGCTGCAGCCTGTGCAGGATTGCAGAAAGGGGCAGATGTTGATCTGCCTGCACCAGGGGAGGTGACTGTTCCCCAAGCAGCCGTGACTCTGGAGGCAGCCCAGGATGGAGCAGTCTGTGCCTGAGGGACTGCACCTCACGGGAGGGACTCATGTAGAACTCATGTGAAGGACTCTGTCCCATGAGAGGGATCCCATGTTGGTGCAGGGGAATGCTGTGAGGAGTCCTCCCCCTGAGGAGGAAGGAGCAGCAGAAACAGCTTGTGGTGATCTGACCCTAAACCCTCCCTGCCCATTCCCTGTGATGCCGAGAGGAAGGCAGCAGTGAAATAATCCAGGCCCACAAGGAAGGGAGGGGTGGAGGTAGGTATTAAGATTTGGCCATGTTTACTCTTTCTCCTTGTTGATCAAACTAATTTTTCCTTCCCAAGCAGAACCTGTTTGTTTTTTGCCTGTTACTCTAACTGGGGACTGAAAACCTCCCTATCTTTCTCTTGATTAATGAGCCTTCTCTCCTCCCTGTCCCACAGTGGGAGTGAGGCATGAGAGAAAACAAGCCTGGTTGATTCCTGCTCAGCCTAAACCATGGCACCAGACGAGGAGGTACATTCACACCGATGATGTAGGGACTGCAGGACTGCACACTCTAATGTGTAGGTGGCATCACTGCACTGAGCAGTGTACACAACTCCTCACAAAGACATGCAGGATCTCCATACCATGATTTGAGGTCAAAGAGTGGATTCTACACCAAGTTTATTGAACAGGGAGTTTCTTTTGCCAAGTGAATAACAAATGACTACAGACAGGGGAATCTCACTCCTCTTTGCATTCATAGCCATACTCAGTTGAGTCAGTCACCTATATTGTGCTGTTGTAAAAAGGACTGTCTCCTCTAAGTGAGAAAAACAGTGTTTAAAGAGCTCCGAAGAAGCGTGGAGGCCATGGATTCATATCCTCTATGTTGGTTAAAAACCAAGCCCCACATTACCCATCTGGGTAGTGGCTTAACTATCAGCTATGAGGTGCATAACGATTTTGATATTTAATAATTATTTGTAAAGTCATTCCACTATATATTACTTTCCTTGTTTCATGTAACAAGGTAGAAGGGAAAGGAAGAAGAGAAACATGGGAATGGGTAGCATGTTCTGAATGGGTAAAGAACTGCATTTCAGAACCTGCTCTAAAGAATAGCTTGTACTGAATGGATAGATTGAATTGGAGAGTTTAAAATCCTCTCTGTCCTGACTGATACTCTCCTGATAAATGAGAGTTCAGGTGTTCTTAGGCAGCACCAAGAATTGTTTACAGCTTTTGTGATTAATTTAAATACCAACTTGTCCATCTTAAAGGGAAACTAGCCCTTGATATGGATCAAAGATTTCTAAGACATTAAGTCATGTAAGTTTGCTCAACAAGTTTTGTAAATGACAGAACTTTTGGGTTCCTAAGAGATGCTGGGTAAAGTATTTGAAGTCAAATAAGGAATCTGAGCAAAACATGAAATTTGTCTTTGCATTTAATGTTCTCTTTCCAGATAAATGATATACTTTTCAAACTAAGTATGTTTCACATGGTGACTTATTTCTCTATTTATCTGTGAACATTTTAGTAAACGCAAAGTTATATTGGTTTTGCTACAAATGATTATTCAGTGAATTCTCACCAGAAAGAAACTTATTCTGGTTTTCTCCCCATTCATTTATCCCTTCTGCCAAACTGCAATAATTAAGAAAATAGCACAACATAAATGACAGCTGTGACTAACTCTTCTGTTCTCGGGATAGGATTTCTTGTCATAATGGTAGGACAAATGTTCCTGAATTATACACACATACTGTGTGTCTGAACTGTGGTGTTCAAACGATTCATGAACAGGAAAAGGCTAATCATTTTAACCAACATATTCCTCCAGCTGCAGATGCAATTTAATTTTCAGGTTACTATTTAATTACTGTTACAAGCAATCAAGGAAATTTGTCTGAAGGATACCATATGTAGGTCTGCATAGTTGATGATAAGTATTAAATTAGTAGCTGATATTTCAAACAAGCTGTCAGTCTGAAGTATCACTGAATTTCATGGAAGATCCTCACTTATTTGAGTTCCACTCTGAACAATTTTACAATGATATGATTCAGATTATGATCCTTTTGTTTTCAGATCTATTATCTATTTTAGGGTTGTTCAGGATCCTGCCACCATTAATTTAAAATTTGACTTCAGTAATCTCCAGGGGTTAAAGCAGCACTAAATTTGATGATCAATAAAATACATTTTTTTTCTTTGGAGGTGGAAGGAAGCGTATGGAAAATTATTCTGTGATGGTTAAGCAAAAAAATTAATTGCATCAATTGCACCCTTCCTCCTGGATATGCAGCTAGTAATGTGTTTGTTTAGCAGATAATAGAGCAAGACTTTTTAATAATTAATGATGCCTACAGATGGCTCCTGCTCCATAAAAAGATCCAATATTTTTTTGCTGGACTTTCACACAGTGGCTTGGAAAATAGGACAAATAATTTCAGACAATAGCACAATATACCTGATTCATTCATTTAAATCGTCCTATCACTTAAGAATTATTTTTGTAAGACACTCTTGGATATCAGTGTATTTTTTCAGAATATTCCAAGATTGTATAAAGCAAAAATTCTGAATTACACAAGAAGGGTGGAAAATTGCCTTGAGAACTTACATATAGCAAGGAAGGCATAGGAGGAAGCTTTGCCTCCTAACAGAGGCTTTGTCATAGTTATGTTTTAAGGGAATAGCTAGATATAGCTGATGTCATTAAAACCCATGTTGGTTTCTGTGAACCTCAGAGGGTAAGAAGGACACAAAACCACAGAAAAGGAGAATTGCACCTGAGGCTATTGACACTTTAACATACACTGCCAGTAAGGGGCTTAGCACAGCTGCTGAAGTATCTACAGCTAATTCTGGCCTTTTTTATATGATACCGTCTATATATTAATCATACAATTACAGCACCCTGCATTTTTTTTTTCACCCATTTTGTGTTATTAATATTTTCCTTGCTTGATATGAATCATGGGAGATCTGGGCTTATATGTTTGAATATCATAGCCAAGGATGGATACATTCAAGTGTCTTTCTGGACTTTGATCTTTACAAGCACTCTCTTTATCTCGCTCTGCTAGAAATTGCTTTTAACTGTTCCGCTCAGCCATTCTTCCTATCAAGTAAACAATCAAAAAGAATACTTAAAATAGTCAATAAAACCAATTGACCTTTTTTTGCCTCTCTTTAGATACAATATTTACCTCTCTTTCTGAAAGGGTATACCTCTGACCACTTAACTTCCTTAATTATATTTGATATCAAGGAGACTTAAGTTGCTTATTTCCTGTTATAGTTAAGTAGTTATCATGTGAAAAAAAAAAAAATTATTTTTTTTACTTTATATAGGAGTAATTGATCTGAAAGTAAGGTTTCCTGTTCAGTTATAGTTATTGAATTTTAAAGCTCTAAAAATGAAAATAAATAAGTATACTGTGCAGATAGTGACAGACAAGCCAAATATCTGCATGTCACACCAAATCTCACTCAGAATGTTTGCTGAAGTTCACAGGAGTCTGGATTATGACTTGAAAATAAAACCATTTGGAATTTGAATTCCTTAATCACTAAAAAAAAGTTAGGGTCCTACCATCTAAAAAGGGAACAGCTCTAGAGTGGGGAGAGACAATGCACAACTTTGACCAAAGTTATGAAAAATTAGATATTCAGTAGTGCAGATTAAGTTATGATGCAATGCAATTTTCTGTGAAGACAAGATTCATTCAGACTGTGGAAAAGTGAAACATAAAAAGGAAAATCTAGTGACAGAATAAAGTGTTGATGAAAAGTCAGCTTGCTTAGACTGTTCATTTCAGGAGAATTAAATGAAAAAAATGAAAAGAGGAACATTGTTTTTTCATGTTTCCACTGAAAAATAATTTACTTCCATACTTTACATGAATTTTTCATGTAAATTATTCTTATTCATAGCCACTTTTAGAAGTGAAATAAACCTAAAACATTAAATATTATATTCAAAAATCATGGGGGGAAAAAAAAAGAAAAATCAAAACAGTCTTTGAAGCATCCAGATGCACTCATGGCACTCTGTCCATCAGTAGGTGACCTCTGCATGCTTTCTAATATTTTACCACGTGGCCAGTCAGTCATCCAGTAGCTTGACACGGATCTCTGAAAACATTCAGATGTCTGTATATGAGAGAAACTCAGAAACCTAAATAGGTATAACCTTAGGTAATGTCCAGATCTATAGCTTGACCAGATCTTAAAGTAAACGAAATAGCTTAATTCCAGCGATTTGGTGTCAAACATCTAAGTCTAAACCCTTATCAGCATCAAAACCAGTTTAAATACTTCAGACCAAACCATGGAATGAGGGGGGAGTTCATCCTATCAAAGAGGAGAAAGTGGAATGCTTTTGAATTATGTATTCTCAGTGACTCCAGTGACCCACCAAGGGAACAGGGAGATTGATTCTGGAATAATCTGACCCTGAATTTGCTTCTTTCTGAAATGAACTTCCCAAAGAAAGCTTAACAATCCTTAAACAAGGATGACAGGAAAGAAAGGTTCGGTACCTATCTCCTTGCTGTGAGACTTCTCTACAGATGCTTTCTGGGTACAGCACAAAACACCCTCTCACAGCTTGCCCCTAAGCAAGAGTGTCCCATCCCATTAAAGGCATTTTTACAAAACAGTCTGAAGGAAAAACTCCTTAGCTGCCACCTAAAAGCTACAAATGACTGTTCCAGAAGTTTCTTACTAGCTCTTAATCATACTCAATCCTGATAGTAGATTTATACAGCATTTATAGTTGCAAGGTAATTTTGCCACAGTGAAAGACCATTAAGTTTTTTTTTCTTCAGATTTGGGAATGGTGAATTAGGTATAATTTTCCATTCTAACTTAGCTCTTTAAAATTTTGTTTAGAGTCATAATTAGAAGAAAAGGTGGCTCTAATTTCCTTACAGTTCCCTGTGTCAGAAAAGAGGTTAAAAAAATGCTAGCAAACCAGTCACAGACTGCAGATTTCTAGATGACTTACTTCAAAACTTTCAAGTCTTGTATACATTAATTGGAAACTATAGAATTAAAAAGGGTAAAGAAGATATCATTGTTTGATTCTTTATCTTTCTAAGTACAAAACAATCTTCAAACTAGCAGTCTAAATCACTCTCCAGTTCATGAGTAGGAAACATTTTGCAAAAACAATGATGTAGAAAATTGTTCAGCTCTGATAACTCTGAAGTAATGATAAATGGAAATTACTAGTCATAAATAATCAGGACAGGGAATAAGTGAAGGTTTCTTTTCATGAAAGAGAGATCACTGCAGCTGAGCTCACTCTTCAGTTGAGAAACAGCACAAAGAAAAAATCTAAATTTTATTCAGTCTTATATAACTCAAACTGTCTGAAATGGAGTCATCCTGAAGTTATTTATGCTTCCTCACCAAGTAAAATAACTTATCTCAGACTAAAAGAGTATTTTTATAAATATTTGATATTCTGCCTCATTTAAATAATCTGGTTTATAATATTATTACCCCATAGAACAGTTGTGTAGATACAGGCTGCACTGCTGTTCACAATGACTATCCAAAAGCAGGCATATTAACCAGTTTTGCCACTGGATAAAATGCTTATAAAATTGTATCCTTTGATTCTGAAAGCTATGAAGCGTCTCTTGCCTGTGTACCCACTAATCTCCATACTATCTAAACACAGTTCTTCAGCAATGTACAGACATCAGCCTTGTTGTTTCAGAACAACATGTTTTATAAAGCAATTTTAACTGAGACACATCTGTAATTTTGTATATACCTACAATTACACTATTTCCCTTTTTCTAGACTTGCTGGGTATGGTAAGGTACTCCAAGCAAATGCAGTGGGGTAGCTGTTGAAATGCTACATTTTTCACACACATTATCTCCTAAAGAGAGCACTACTCACATTTTTTTATAATCAAAATATAACTTCATGGTATCCTAACCTCGAATCCTAAGTGATATTATTACTCGAAAGCTACAGGGAATGAAAAGTAAAAGCTTTAAAATTGCATATAAAAAATGGAAATGTTAATGGTTTAAGGTAAAATTCTCAGTCTTTAAGAAATGATGACATGAAAGTAATTTGTGCAGTTTACTCATATTCCCTTGCTCACTGATGTTACAGTAATGACTGTAATGATAACAGTTCAACAATGTTTTTCCAAATAACAGTCTCTTAGTTAATAAGGTAAGATATGCCTGCTAAATATATAGAAGAGATTTTTTAGATGACTTCATATTTGCACAAAGGTTTGGCCACCTCTTATTCATAGCACAGGTCAATCAGCTTCCAGGATGACTACAGAAATACAGAACCATAAACCATGAAACCATTCACAGGCACATGAATATTTTTTAACATCATCATAGCAACACAACATTTTTAACATCATAACAACTTTTTTTTCCCTTCAGTTTTTTTCTGAGAAACAGCTAACTGCTGTTGCTGAAAATTGTTGCAAAAACATAATGCCAGATAATTGAAATTCAGCAAAGCTTTCGAAAAATAAAGATGGAGCCTTAAAGTGGAAAATATGTGGCATCTTATCCTTTCATTGTTCTTTTCAATATCATCTACAGTAACATAGAGGCAATATATGGGTAAATTAGCAAGCTTTTCCCTTACCATAATTTTCTTTTCTGAATATTTTATAAACTCTCTTACCATCAAGTAGACAAAGACTACATCTTGTTAGGCTTTCATTTACTTTTAAATCTGGAGACTGGCACACTTTTGCTACTTAAGTAATTATGCAGTTTTGACAAGTTTAAAATGCATGTCAATCAAATAGGGGGATGATATTTTTCTCAGTTACTTCCACTGTTGACATATGGCATGGGAAAAACAAATGGGGTACTTATCATAAAGCTGCACTTACTGGTGATATTTGCTAAGTAGCAGAGCCATAGAACATAACTTTCAAAATACTGTGAATTTTATTTGTCTCCCTTTTTGGACTCGATGATCAGACAGATGTCACACTTTATATTTTAGTCAGATTAATTTATACCTAAAATTTGGATAATAGTGTACTAAAGAGAAGAGTCTGATTTCTATAGAAAAAACCAAACTTCCTCTATTAACTTCATTGGTACCAGTAGTCTAAATAAAAATATTATGATTACCTTTCAGTGCATATCAATTGTGCCTGAGAATGTAATCATGTACTGTACTTCTGCTGCAAGCTCAATAACAAAAAAATATGCTAAGAAGTTTATTGTTTTAAGCTGTCTTCTACAGAAGTATTTCCAAAATAAAGTCAGCTTAACAAAGAACAAATTTTCATCAAATAAAAACTACCAGACTGAAGACATTTGTCTTGACCACTGATTTGTCCTGAACAGTGACCAGTGGTGAACCCTTAAGAAAACAGAGAAAAACAAGCATTTACAGAGTAGTTCTTATACCAGCTCTTGGTAATCAGCTATTCAGGCTCTTATAAACTCAGACGTTAAACCCACCTATGCTTGACTAATTTCTTCAGGACCTATTTTGTATTCATATTATTTGTGTGTGTGTCTATAACCTGTGGAAATACAACATAGGTTTAATTTGTTTATAAATCACTCCTTTTGGATTGCTACTTCTTAGGAACACCTGATGAAATGATCAGCTTGCTGTTTAAAATAGATTAGCCTTTTCAAGTTATCTCAATAGAATTCATGATTTCTTAGACTTCTGCCATATACTTCTCTACTTCTTTTGGGAATCCTAACCTATTTCACATCTACTTAGATGGAAGTAATTCCTTACCTGTGAATATATTGTATATCCTCCCTTCTCTGCTCAGTCTGAAATGGAGTGAAAAAATTATTCCTATAGAACTATTCCAGATGCTTTCTATTAGGTGAATTGAAAGACAAGGGAAGGCAGTGGGTGCAAGTGATAGAAGGAAAGAAAATAATCACAGCAATACTGGATGCCACCTTGCTGTGACTTCTCCCCTATTTCTACACTTTCCTTTCTGTCTCCTATATATCGAACAGCATTTATAGTTGTTAGATACATTCTTGATCTTGGAATTAGAAATAAGTTAATTACATCTGCTTCTGATAAATAGGGAACAAATGTTTAAAGGTATCAAGCAAGTTACCAACAAGATCTAATTATGGCAGCAGTTTGGAGTCTGAGTTGAGAAAATAAGGAAGGAACAAAACTCACTGTGATGAGCTAGGTGGAAAATTCATAAAGAAAGGACAGGAAATTCAAGATATGTAACTTGCAGCATGGCTGCTTTTGTCTGTTAATGTCACTGTTTTGCCTAAATAAATAGTCTTCCCTGATGTAGTAGAAGAATGAACAGGGTTCATCTGTTTATGAAAGATGACAAAAATGTTCAAATAAATACAAAGGAATCAGCATTTAAGTCACCTTATGAAGGTGACAGCTCTTGCTTGGAGTTGCTTACAGATGAAAAAATGAAAACTCTAATACATATCTAATGTATTAGGGATTAGAAATCTCTAATATATATCTGGGTTTTCAATGGTCTATACAGGTCTTAAACAAATAATAATGTAAAAGCAACATTAAGTGGGAATGAAACCCTTTTTGTCAGGACTATGTTTGCATTTCTTTAATAGGTCATTTCTATTTCTAGGACACCAATGACTTCTCTTTATGACTGCTTGAAAGCAATGGAGCCTTTCTAGAATGGCAGGTGATTGCACTTACTTTTTGGAAAGAGTAAATTAAAAAATAAAATAAAAAAGAAGATCTAAGGAATTAATTTCTGTGGCTTCACAACAGCTGTCAGGACTAGGGATACAAAGAGGTAGTTGAAGCTCTGTGACTATTGTCAGATACATACAAATTTACATGCATCTAGGTTTGCAAGGCCCTTAACTTGCAAGTGCAATTTGACCTAGGTGTAATACTGTTTTCATTTTATTGGAAACTCAAGAGGATAATGGGATACCTACATAAGGGTACAGGAAGAAAAGCCTACTTTTCTCTGTATTTTTCATTTGGTGCCAAATGCTGCTGAACCAGAACAAACACTTTGCCTAATTAGATATATTTAAATAAATGCTTTCTTTATTAAAGGCTTTAGACCTAAGCACATAATTAGTGTATGCTGTAATTAAGCTCCAGTAAGTTACAGATCAGATGGCCTATAGCTATGAGTGGTAAGAGTATTAATTTATATATTTTTACCTGCTTATTTATGTTTTTTCTGCAGTTGAAGACACATTTTTATGTATAGGCATCTCCATATTTTTATGTATAGGCATTTGCAGAGAGTCTGAGAAAACTAAGAACTTCTTTGTTAACTATATAATTTAGCTGGATTTAGTTGTCTATCTGGAAGGCCAGACTCTCAGTTGACCAAAATGAACATATAGTAAATGGATGTCTCTTGACAGTAGATTATGTGTTGAGTCAGATGTCTAGAACATTTGTTAGAGATAAATTCTGTTTGTTGTTTCAAGGGGTATGAGCAACTGCAAAATTATTTTCTTGTATAATATTACTGACTGCAGTAGAGGCATAAAAGTAAATAATCTACCATCTGACCCTGAAGTATTAGAAGTACTAGGTAACATCAAACAACAGTGTAAGAAAAAGTCCTGGAAGCATGAGACAGATTCAAGGTCTCCCAAGCTAGTCTATTGACCAGAGTACAGTCACCCTGTGCTTCCTTTGTGGACCAATGTATTCGGCATCTTATCTGTCTTCAAAAGACACATACAGATTGTCTTCCCACAATTCAGGAGACTACACAGTGACTGGAGCATGAGCTTTGAAGATGGAAGATGAAGATCAGAGTTTCCAAGAAAAGGATAGGACCAAATCTGGGAGTAAAACATGCTCAGTAGGTGCACTAAGTGGTATGAGAGTAAGCAACATTCTGCGTGAGAAGCAAGTGAAAGGATTCTTTGTGATCTAAACCTGAGCTACTTTAGATTTGAAGTGTGTGAAGAGAGGGGTTCTATGGCCTCTGGGAGTGTGTACTGGATTGAGCTTTTGGGGTGATTCAGACTGAACTCCTCCTAGTTTCTCAATCTAAACTGAGCTCAGACATGATCTAAGTGCTGAGCTGCTTAAACCTGCCAAGTATAGGACAGTTCTGGGCACGTGCAGTGACTTAATAGGTACTTGAAGAGATTTAACATCAAATGTTGAAGAGTTTATAGAGATTAGGTGTCTCCAGCTCAGCAGGTGAGTCAAGACTTTGCAATTACAATTTCCCCTCAGCAACCCAAACTTATTTTATTTTAGTACCTAAATCTTGTACTGGAACTTGCCTTGAATGACCTCAGTATCTAAAATAAACGAAACAAAATCTGTCACTGTAAAGTACCACTGCTCCTTGTTTTCAGTAGTTAACTGCAGAAACATCTTTCTTTAGAGAACATAGGCAACACATGAAATGCTTATCAGTAGATCTTAACCTCATAAGCCAGGTTTCTGCACTTCTGACCCTTCTGGTTTCGGTAATAACAATACTTACCCATTGAATTTAAGTAGAGAAAAAGTGCACAGAAACAATAGAAATGCACCAGGCACATGATATTGAGAATAATGTTTCGTGATAGCATGAACAGCATTACTGATACTTAACTCCAAGTTTACTTGCTTCAGTGCTATTATTTTCTGAAAGAATTATGACATATGATACCGTCAAAATATTTCAGATGATATTGTCTGAAATTAGGTGACATGAGTGCTGATCACCGCCACTAAGTATGTAATAAATTTAGCTGAAGGTTATTTAAATTTTTAGGATGCCAAGAAGTAGTCAGAGACTACTGTTTCATAGAAGGTTAAGCCATTCAGTCCTTAAAGCCTATTTATGAAAATCATTTTTTAAATCGGCTCCAAGTTTGCTGGAACACATTCGAATGTTAGTTCGTGTGATCCAAAAGGCATATACACGATGGCCTTTAATGTTACCTCTGGTTAGAAACAAAGAAAAATAATTCCTAAATTCCTTAATTGGTTTTGAATGTCTTTTCCTTCTGCAAAAAATAAGGCACAGTTCTCAGTTGTGCAGAGGGCTTGCCACTGACACTGGCTTCACTTATATCCTGAAACCTACGTATCTGAGTGTTTTATTTTGAGGTCATTCATGCTTGGAAATGGCAGGTCGAGGTCTTTTTTGACAAATACAAAAGTGAGGCATCAAAACGAAGCTGTTTGAATGAGTCATCAAGTCTTCATTATTCTATTTTTAGGGATTGTTTTATTAGGGTTTGAAAGATATTATTATACAAGAAGAGGAGGTTCCACAGGCACTGAAGTTACCAGACAAAGCAGAATCTCAGATGAAATAACTGTTAATGCACCTTTGAGTATCTGGGTTCCTGTCCTTAGTACAAAGATCAAATAGAAAGCATATTGTTTCCAGCACAGACGTTCCTAAACAGTCCTGGATCCACATGTTGATTAGATAAGTTGCATCATACAGGCAGTACACTTGGGTAACATTATTTAAACTACACTCATCTGAGTCCAACAATACTTGTGATTCTTATAATTGATACTATAATATTTTAAAGATTAGTAACTCTTCTTTGTATCTTTTGTCACATTGTTAGCTACCTGGGGATCATTCAGATATACTTTTTTTTTTTTTCATCTTTATTCAAGCTGCAGTCCACTGGAAAGATAAAATGAAGAGTTGTGAAATCAAAAGGCTCTGAAGGTAGATAAAAGAACATTTTCTTTTTAAGGTGCATTACTCTTTGTCTTTTTAAAAATCTTTACCACAGACTGAATTTTCTCAAGCCACAGACTATTGAACTTTCCAGTACAAAGACCCACCTGGTGCTGATAATCACATACAACTTTTATTTGATCTCTGCAACATGAAGCTTTTAAGTCAGGCTGATGAGATCATTGCCCATTGTGCTGACCAGTACTGTGTCACTTCTTCCTTGTACTTCCCTGCAAGTCTGCATTCATCTGGTGCCTCTTGCCTTACCTTACATTAAATTATAACATTTTTTGAGGCAGTGATTGTCTTTTGTGTTTGTGCAGTATACATGTATGTCTGATCTCCTGAGTATTACCACAGCGCAAATACAAATCAATACTTAGGTAAAATCATTTATGTTACTAAAATTTACTGCTACCTTTCTGCAAGAATAAAAATGTGTATATCACACATATAACATGGTACTTCAAGATGATAGCTGCATTTCAAGGTAATTATGAACATTTTAAATATAGTAAAATAATCTCTTTAAATATTCAGCTCTGTGAGGGTTGGAATCAAAAGAGTTTCTTTTGTATGAGAAACTCTCAAAGATCAGTCAAATGAGAAATTCAAACATAATTTCATTCATTACTATGTGATTCTAATAAAGAATAAAATTCAGAAAAGCAAAACCCCCAATGTTTAGTAATCATTGTTTCTTATCTAGTAAGGTTCTATAGGACTATTTTTCCTCATCACATGCTCTTCATTCTGACTATTCCAGAAATCGTGTAGTCACTTACTCAAATACAATCTCTATGTCAGACAAATGCTTCTCATTGTTTCTGGAAAGATCAAATAAATTATTAGATTCTAAAAACGCTGCAAATATATACAACTGCTAATTGATACATTTCAGATCAGAACACATCAAGGTTACTGTGTTTGTAAAATGAGCTTAATCTGGTATATAAAGCAAAATAATTAATTTATGTGCTATTAAAGACTGAGAAGAATCTCTTCTCAAATAGTCTGCCACTCAGGAATTCCTCATCTGACAGCTTATAAACACTCCACCAAATACATCTGGAATATAGTATCCCAAATGGTTTATTATACATGCAAAGAAATAAAGTATTTGTATACTGACTGCAGAAATTCTAACTCAATTCTTCTATGGAGATGGCTATACAAATACACTAAATGGAATTACAGCCACTGTCTCTCCTAATAATCTCTCCTAAGGCACTTATTTTCAGTTAGAATAATTAGTCATATAAATATTCCAGCATTTGTTTTATTAATACACACACTAAAGATTCTTCTGGGATATATAAAAACACTGAGAGTAAAGTGGATAAGTCAGTTTACTCTTTCACTTATTGCATACTCATTCTTTAAAAGGCTGTGGGTTTACAAACTTCATGAAGACTCAAACCTGCAATCAAATTGAGGAGAAAGGGAAGTTGACTTGTGCTGATAGAAAATACTACACGGTTAAAAAAAGCTTGTTGCAAAAGTTTTCACATCATCTACCTGTCTCTCATGCTTTCATGTTCTTGTAATTTTCTCTAAAAAAATCAGCACTTGGGCATCAGAGCTTGGGTGACTTTTCTATGTTCATAGATGTTTATATGCCTATAGATTTCCTATTTATTATGCCTGAAAACAAGTAATAGTTGTCTGTGTGTAGAGATTTCTCTCAAGGATGACAGTTGGCATGGCATATTATTAGTATATGGTTGTTATTGAAATGTAAATTAACAAAACCTAAATGAAATAGCATGACAATTCATCAAGTAATCATACTAAGGAAATAATTGCACATATTCTCTCTTCCACCAAACAGTCCTTGCACTATAAGAATATTTAGTCAGTTGTAGAAGAACATCCTATTAGAGTTATTAGGTGTGCTGCTCCTTTTCTCTGCAGCTACATGCTTTCTTCAAACATAAGGAGGCTTTACTGGGGTTTCAACACCCTGGAAGGCACCACAGAGGATGGTTGTTATTGGCAGACAGAAAAATTGGCCTAAGCTGTACAAAAAGTGGGAAAAGAGTAAGATAAAATGAAGGGAAGTCAATGCAAAAAAATAAAAAAGATTTATTTGGACATTTTTCTCTGCACAGCTTTATTGATTCAATACGCTATTTACTTTTATTAGTTTTTTTTAAAAATAATATTTAAATTGCTTTAGCCACAGGCTTTAATTTCTATCCTATAATTATTCAGCTATGGCATTAGCTATTTATTTGTAATTATAAATAAAAGCTCTTTTGAGTCAGACGCTTTTTAACTCTACAATGTAAGAGGGAGGATGTTGATGTTTTTACTACATATATCAATGATTGTGGTAAAGTGGATACTGCTTATAGTAAGCTAGACAAATTAGACATGGCATTCCCATCCTGCAGCTTCACCCATTTAAAAGGCAGATACTCTCTTATCTTCTAGATTTTCTGTATAGGCAATTACACCACTGGAAGGTGATTCACTCCACTGTAAGGTTCCTATCTAAAATAGATGCATGTCATGAATCATGCTTGTTCCTTTCCATTGAGAAAACCTGTGTGACTGAATAGGTTGGTACTTACGTTTTCAGTGGCTAAAATAAGAAGTGATGAATTCTTGATATGAACCTGGCAAGGATATGAAGACAATCAATCCTTTGTATAACTATCTCTAGTTTTAAAATGGTACATAAATGCAATAACATTATTGCTTTACTCAGTGCCAATTTGGTTTTTTGTTTGTTCTATTGTGTCAGACAACATTTGAAACATGGCTCTCCTTTATTCTTTCTTTCCTATGACATCTCAAAAAGTAGTTAAAAAACTTTGTTGTTTTCCTAATTTTTTCCTCAACAATAATGTCTGTGGAATATGAAACTTATCTAAGGTTGTTTTATTTTTGAACTGTGTGAGGTGAGAATATTTAACTCTCTCACTGCTGTTGATACTGTCCTTATTGTCGTCAGTCTTATCTGAGTTTATTAAATAGTTGAATTCTTTACCTTTGTAAGATCTTTCAATTTGGGTAAAATGAACATGAAGTTCCTTAATTAATGGCATCAAATTTTAAAGTTTCCTGTGGTATTGATCTGTATATTTTTACTCAATATTCCTTAAGAGAGACAAAGAAGGTATGGAAGAAGAACTTGTACCATGTAATGCTGCTTGGAAATGGCATTTCTTTGTTGCCAGAAGCAGGCAGAATTCTTTTGCATTAGTTCCAGCCAGTGAATGAGGAACTCTACTAACCATCTTGTTTATGGCTCACCCATTATTTTATACAGCACTGGATCACCAGTTGACATACTTGATAACAAAATAGTACAGTGCAACTGTTACAATTTGTACCATTGTAAACCCATCACTGTAACAATATGAATATAGCAAAATGGCATTTTAAAAGTAAAATGAGATCATAAACAGTATCGAGCCTCTTTGTTTATACCACATCCGTTATCACTTATTATTCTGTGTAAAATGCTAAGAAAACAGTAATTTGCAGGCTGGATAAAAGCAATGCAAATATCAGCAGGTGTATTTAGTGTCATTAACCTGTCTGAAAAGAGATTATTTGCACAAAAATGTTCAGGAAGAAACTCGTATTACTTGGCAGTGTTACTGGGCCATAATCTTTAAACAAACGCTGAAATTACTCACTAAAACCATAACTGTATTGAAGTGTAAGGAAGGATGTATGCAGAAGAACACCTAAAAGCCTGGTAAAACAGCCTGGTAACAGGAGCTGGCATCTTTTTTCTGATCAGTCATAATGAAAGTAACAAGCTGTGCAAAGTAGGATTATTCTGATGAAAGCTACACTATCAAGTTTCTTGGAGACACAAAGATATAGGTGCTTTGGGATACGTATCTGTTTCACAGCAAGGCACTGCATAGTCTGAAGCATAGCTGGAAATTGAAAGAGTGAAGGCAGATTGATCAGATAGGTATCCCTACCACTGAATTTTTGATTGTCAAACCTATCTTGCTATTGTAATCAATAACAACTGGTTTGTAGATAAAATTTTTCCCTGTCTGTATTTATACAGCTGTAACTGGCTACAGTTGAGTAACTCAGTCTTGTGTAATTCCACTGTTGTGACATAAAAAGTTGAGGGGGAACCAACAGAGAATACAGATAGAGAGCAAATTAGTCTTTTCAAAGAATATTGGATGGAGGCAATTTTTTCTGTTTAAACATATTAGAATAGCATAAGAAATTATAGAAGTCCTAATAGTGTGCAATTAAACTTTAGGAAGGAAATAACAACTCTAAAAGAGAATAAAAAAGGACTAAGAAGGAGACATTTAAAATTAATTTAAACTCAAACCGTAATCCATTCATATTAAACACTGAGACTTCAGTCAAAACACCAGTGTTACTGAGCATTTTAAAAAAGGAAACCAGAAGCCAAGAAAAAAAGTAAAATGAATTAATGATTATGAGAAACCTGAGGTTTGTACTTTGCTTTTGGAAAATAAAAAGTCAGCTGAAAGGAATGCAGAGTACTTCAAACTAAAATCTGACACATCACACCTCCTCCCAAGAAAACCTCAAAAAAGCCAACCACAAAAAGCCCTGGAAGTAGGTTTCATTCACCGTGTTTAGTATTTTTTTAATTAATTAAAAATAATTTATGTTAGGCACATATTTTGTTCACACAGAAAGATAGTTAAAGCAATCAATGTCCACTTCCAACCACAGATTTCTACACTGTTGCATTTTTGTTTGAAGCTGTGTTGTCAGCTATAATTAAATTAATTATCAGGCAGCTGTAAATTGTGATAAAAAAAACCTGTAAATCTTTATAAACTGACCCTTATAAGCAGCTCAAAGTTGTTAGTAATCTAATATCTTCAGGCATTTTAACCACAAGACTTGACCAAAAATTTTCCAAAAGGAAGTAATTTTGCAGTAGTTGAAACAAGACTATTTAACAGAAATCATAGCCAGGATTTTCAGTTTCTCCGAGTAATGGATTTTAAGCTCCAACCTGAGATGTTGAAAATGGATTTTTTTTTTTTCTCCTTTTCCCTCAGCTAACAAAAACCCAAAAATATATCTTGGGTTAAGACCTGAAAACTAATGCATCTAAATTATTAGAACCATTAGATAAGCCTTTTACTTTAAGAGAGGTAACATTTCAACAATAGGTAAATTGCAAAAGGCACAGAACATGAAATTATTTTTATCAGCAAATGTAAGAGGACCTTGCAAAAGGGCAGATGCTTATCCTTCTGAAGGAGTCAAGTAGAACTTTTTCAGGTCAAAGTTGCTAAAAAAGATATGGTTAAGATGTCATTACATCTTGACCTCCCAGTACACCCCATTCTTCAAAATACCAGGAGATAATTTTGGCAGACAATTACCTACAAGAGTTTGTTCAAGCACTTAACTGTGATTAGAAGACATCTTCTATCATTAAAGCATCCACACTTCTGATTTCAGGATGATTTTGTAAAATAAAATCTCTGAAATGATAGAAGCTAAAAGTTTATTTTGGTATCCCAGTCAAACTTTTGCTTGAATTTAGTTTTATGAGGATCTGTTGCTTACCTGGACTGATTTAGTATGTCTTTAAGCTGCAAGGATATTTGGAGGCAGTCTAATGTGCTTCCTGAACTGCTATTCTTTCCCTTCACTGAACAAACTGTTGTTAATGCTTTATGCAGAGAAACTACCTGTGAAAAGGAAAATTAAAATGGCACATAGTAAGATATTACAGTTCGAAGTTCAAGCTCAAGATGCAAGGATTGAATCTGATCTGGAACGTATGAAGATAAAGGTTTGGGGATTTTTTGCCAGATCAGGGCTTTTGTATGAGAGCCTTTTGGCTGATTCTAGACCACACTTATATCCTGTAAGTGTTCAGAAAAGAGAAGCTAAAAAAGATTGCATGGAGCAAAGATACATATACAGCAAAATAAGGAAAATAATCCATAAATTTCCTCAATTTATAGTCAACAAACCCTTCTAATTTCCCCTGTTTAAAATTTCAGTGATACTCGTCTTTATGCAGAAATCTACTTCCAGTCAATCATATGCAGAAGATGCACTTACCCTGCTAAGATTAACTGGTATTCTAAGAAAGAACTGTGAAAGGATTAATTTATATTAAATATTTGTTTTCGTCAATTACATTTTGCTATGTTTCAAATTATTATCAACTGTTTTACCAACTCAAGTGCATTTTTCAGCTATTAAGAAAACAGGTACAATACTTTCGCTTTCCTGCTTAAAAACACCAGGTTGTTTCTGAGTGATAAGTGACAATAATTTATTTTCCAAAGAGCCATATCTTTGTGGGACAAAGGCAATTAGTTTTATTTCCTAATATGGCTAAGCACATGGCTACACAAAGAAGATAAGAGAATTTGTCATCTGCTTTTCTTCTACTCTTAAAACTAGCCCCTTCACTTCATATGACACAGAAGCCTTTGGGTACAGTATTTTAATATATATTTTTTGTTTTCTCCAAAAAGTGAATTTCTTATTTTTTAGAACAGAAGAAAATAAAAAACAATTTGCACTTCCAAGCTTGGCTCATTCTGGCAGTGGAAAAAATATTTGTAGCATATCTGTTCAAAATGAAATATTTTGTATTTAATTTTGACATTCAGCCAATACACAAAACCATGATCATAAATGCATATGATTTGCTTCAGGTACAGTGGAACCTTTACATTAAACAAATATGCCTGAAGTACACATGAAATGGGACTCAGAGGGGCCAAGTAAGTTGCCAAGCTCTCATGTTAAGGCAGCAAGAGCAACCTGAGTGGTATCTGAAAAATAACTACTGCTCCAACTGTTAAACTTAAGTATTTAAACAGCAACAAAAAAAACACTAATGAAAATTAGGTTGGAGTAATTACTGAAACTTTGTAGAGATCTGAACAAAAGCCTCTCCTCAGATAGGTATGCAGTTCGAGTTGCCAGGGGCAATAAAGTAACACATCATTTTGGCTTAGGATAAGGACAAATCAAGTTAAAACAATTTCTTTTTCTCTGTAGCAGAAAAACAATCTTTGATGAAAAATGGAAGAATTATAAGTAATATATACATTCGTGAAGTTTAAGTTTTCTCTTACATTAAAATTTCCCTAACAAAGTAGAGAGACATTTTAGAAATAAGAAAACTAAACTGGATGGAAAATTTGTTTGAAAAATAATATTTTAAATCATGGTATAATAATAGTTATTTACATCTCGTTATGAATTTGGAGTCAGGTATCTGATGACCACAGACATTTTTTTATGATTCTATGATTTGTCTCAAACCAAAATCTTTATTGTTTTTGACAAATTTTGACTGATAGAATTTAAACTTGAATGCAGGTGTTGCAAACAGGTAAGAGAACAGAACTTGAACAATTAAAAAACACTGTCCAGCCTCAAAAATATTAAACAAAATGAAGAACAAGAATTATGACATGTGAAAAAAGAAATAACCAGCAGCAGAATATTTTAAAAACCACTTCAGGCAGGGAAAAGACAAGAAAAAGTCCAGAGATGAGTGAAAGGGGTAATGCTAAAACGATGTGTAATGGATCCAAAGGTCCACCTGACTTACCCCTCTGTATCTCGCACTAGCCAATAAGAACTGCTTAGGAAAGATGAAATGAAGCAGAACATCATCAATGGACCATGCCCTAGTATTTTTTTAGTCTACTAGACTATTTATACAGTCTTACAGTGTATAACACAGGGTTTCACAAAAGAAATTAACATCATGTTCTCAGAACCAGCTCTGGATTCAACCTAAAAAGTCTGTGGCACAAGCCTCAGGTTAGAGATCTGAGGGTAAATACCAAAGAGAAACTTCTAATGGAGTTCAGGGAAGTTTCAAATCACTATCAGGAGAAACTTCTGTAACACTAGGTTAGATGAATGTTTATGAGAGATGATACCTGATCCTGGGATGAGTAAGGGAATGAATCAAATAATCTCTTGAGATCCCCTTCAGACATATTTTCAATTATTTCATATCTTCTCAGTCATCTTCTAACCAGCTTCCAGGTGTTTTTTGTTTCTTTGGCAGAAATCTTATAATGTGTTTTATGAATAAACCATGTGCAATGTTTGGCTGAGGAACATGAAGTGAAGAGGTCACAGCTCTTCTCAGGTGCAATATGATTCAACCAGAGATACACTGAAAATAAAAAGGTCTGCTTAGAAAACTAGAGGAATTTCAATATCTGTACCGGAGATGCAACTTGAATTTGAAAACAATGAATGCAGTCCTAAGGAGAATTAAATGAGAATTAAAATTTCACATGGGAGCACATCACAGTAGTATCCCAGTGCAAATTTTGAAGAAATATCTACTTTCATACAGAGAATGACAATTTTCTTCTGTCAGCACAGCTTCATGTATTTTATTATCTTCTTTTGCCTACTATTAGATTTTTTTTTTTGTTGTTGTTTTTTTTGTTTTTTTTGTTTAACTGTGTGAGATGTAGGAAAAGATATTTTACATTTCTCCTGCACCTAATATCAAATTAGAAATCTTTTGTGTACAGGAAGTCTGCTAAACTCAATTGTATTAATCGCATTAGAATTATATCGTAGGTATTACCTAGGGCACCACTAAAAATATGGAACAATATATAAGCTGAAACTACTGAAGATTCCTATAGGATTTTTCTTAAGCAACTGGAACCCATTCAGACATCATACGTGCAGACTTCTTGGTCTTCTTGTGTCAAATAAAATTCAAATAATGATAATAAAAAAAAAAATAAATTACCATTTAATTTAGAAGAGATTAGTTCTCCTTTGCAAATCTGTAAAAAATACATTGTGGATAGTAGTTTTCTTTGACTCTCATAGCTTTGTAATATTTTTTTCTCACTTCCATTATTATGGAAAATCTTATGCCAGAATGACTGAACTTAACCCCACCTTGATATTTGTACATGGATGCTAATAAAGGCTAGTCAGGGTTGTCCCTGTAACACATGGTAACATAAAAGTTTTTTTTAAACAAAAGCACACCATGCAGGTCTTAATTCATTCCTCTAGAAGCAATAACATATTGAGCTTTAACTAGTTATGCCATTCTCAGTTTGCTTTCTACAAATTGAAATTGTATAGATAACTGAATAAAACACATGTTTATCGTAATTGCTCTTGTCCACGTTTTAATTTATTTTCTCAGTGAGGATATGTATTTTGTGTGATCTCATCATTAATGAAAACGTGTCATCAATGAAAACTGCTTCTTCATATTTTTTCCCCTTGTCTGTGATTTATTTTTTATGTCCACCACTCCTTAGCCATCAGACAATACAGGTTTAACCCTTCCTCAGACATCTTGCAGAATCAACTTGTTGCATATGATGAATATTCCTCCAAATAAGCAATATTTGTTTCAAGAGTTTCAATACTTGCTTTTCTCATGCATGGCTTTAAACTTATTTATGTTATTCTTCTTTCTATGAAGCCAGTTCATGCTGCAAAGTATGAAAAAAATCATGGTAAGTAGCAGTGCAGATCTTCTGTATCCACTATAAGCATTAACTAATCAAATTTATCACAATATATCACTATCCTCTCTGCTAGATTCTTATGTTGAGCAACTGAAAGATCTGACTATTTTTGAAAACATATCTATTCCATTGTAAAGAGTGGTCCCCTTTACAAAATGCTTTGAAGAAGTTACAACATTTTTTTCTTTTCTTTACTTGTAAATTCATATATTTACTTTGATTTTCTACAGTAGTTTTGAAAATTGTTTTAACTTCACTCTGAAAATATTGTTTCCCTGAGATCCCTGTAATGTATTTGTAGGTAAAATACCCTCTCTTGGTTTCAGAGAAATCTGGACAGGCTCACACTCTGATCTCTACCAAGAGCTCAGACGTCATTTTCCATGGAACTTATGACAAAGCCGTTGAAAATTTTAGCCACATTTTGGCTGTTAAAACAAGAGGAAAGATTATCATTGCCAAAAACAATTCCCTCTGCAATCCTTTACCTCAGTTATCTACAGCATTCTGCCTGTTATCTGTTTTCTCTACTGGTTGTAATTGGCAAGGGAAGTACAGGTCACTCTGCAGAGGCACCTGAACACAGCTGCACAGGCTGCTCCTGTGAAGAGATTATTACACAATAGCAAGAAATCAAAATGCACATTTCCTGGGGAGCTGAAAGGTATCACTTTCAACAGAGGGGTAACTAATGCAAAGGGGAAAAAGAATCCTTCTTACTCATAGCTCTTTGTAAAAGCAAATGTTGTGTAAGATGTCTCTGTGGCAAAATATGTGGAGGTCTGATTAATAAGGAAGCTGACACAATGAGAGGAAAAATATTTTAGTATATACAAAAGGGGTTCTGATCAAACAAAATACAAGCTCCATAACTAATGCCTTAAAAGATGCTATCCTACTGCTTGCACCAAATGTGTCTCTTTTTTGAAGGCTTCTTAGGTAAAAGTGAATTATGCTGCTCATGCATTTAATGCTGTATTTTCCTGTGTACCACTAGGTATAGATAAAAACAGTGGACTAAAAGCACAGTCATAGTGATCCAAAGGATACTTGTTATAATTTTCTGGTGAGCTAATATAAATTTACTTCCCAAGCAGTTGGTTTCTGTGGAATGAAAGAAGCAGAAAATTATTTCTGCTAATGGAATTGATGAGATTACTTTTTCTGTGTCACATATTCAAGTGATTACTCATTAAATTATGTTTAAAGTAATTAGGGTGAATTATTTACTGACTGCTTTTGTATTTCTTGTGGTATCACTTATAGTCTATAGACTGAGTGACAAGCTTCACTCTTGAGTAATTATAATCATTCTGCCTAATCGAGCTGTCAATTGCTTAAAGAATGCATCACAAAAGTTGTTTAAAAAACATCCAAAGATCTTGGGATTTAGCTGAAAGATCTCATTTCAGAAAAAAAAAAAAAAAAAAAAAAAAAGAATTACATTGTGAAGCAATAGCTGCAATTTAGCAAAATCAGATAGGTTGAAATAAAAGTATGTAAGTTGTCATGCAGATATGGTGGTTTTCATTAGACATTCTGCAAATCAAATCTGACATTATTTTGACTTTCTCATAAGGTAAAATCCATGTTTGTCCAAGGCTCGTTATGTCTTCTCAAAACTGTCTCTTCTAAAGATAAGTAAACCGCAATTTTAAAAATATTTTTTGATCTTTCACAAGTCTTCATATTTAGAGCTGGTCCCCCAAGGAAGTTTCCTTGATTTTGACTTGTCCAGATGTTTCTTGTATATTTTTCAACTATTTTTGACAATTTGGTTTCGCAGTGTAAGTAGGACCAAGCTAAAGATGCTAAAAATCTTATTGTCTTCCAAGTCCAGAATGGGTCTTATTATAGGAAACTTTCAGGACTTCTCAGGTATACAGGTTTCAGAGGTAATATAAAGAAAATAGAAAAACTATTCTGTGCTTAGCTACTCCAATAGCATAGGAGGGCAATTGGCTTCAAGATTGAGCTACATCATTAAATAAATGATTTCTCATTTATATCAGAGTTAGAATTGATGTTCTTATCTTGGTCACTGCATCTGCTTATGGATGCTGGAGAGAAAGTAGATTGGCAAATGACACAAGTAGATTCTAAGCCTTCGAATGAGAATTATCTCATGAAATCCTATTGCAGGATGCTTTCAGAGCTTATATTAAAATTGTATAGTCATTTAATCTGACTTTCCTTTTTTACAATATCTTTTCAGGAAACTTTTGTTGGAGTAAAAAAATCAAGCCTCTTCAGTGTTATTTTTGCTTTTATTTGTCTCATATGATTCTTGTACATTTTTTTCTTACTTCAGGCTTGAAAGAAGTAAAACTAAGCCTAAAAATGTCATTTATGAGCAGTAAAATTAATTTCACTTTTTTTTTTTATTTATTTGCTGCTTCTTAAGCACATCCTGACCTCACATATTCCCTTACATTCAGAAGGAAAATTCTTCGTTAGTGTGAGCATTTCAGTTTTTAGAATCATAGAATCATAGAATGGTTAGTGCTGGAAGGGACCTTAAAGATCATCTAGTTCCAAACCACCTGCATGGGCAGGGACACCTCCTACTAGATCAGTTTGCTCAAGGCCCCATATTGCTTGGCCTTAAACATTGCCAGTGATGTGGTCTCCACAACTTCTCTGGACAACCTGTTCCAATGTCTTACCATCCTCACAGTGAAGTATTTCCTCCTAATGTCTAATCAAAGTCTCCCCTCTTTCCAGCCCTCTGTTCACCCAGCCCTCCTCTACACTTGTTCCAATAGCTCAGTGTCCTTCTGATAGGAGGTAAAGAATTGAACAGAGTGCTCCAGATGGAGACTCATGAGACCAGAGTAGAGGGGAAGAATCCACCTCCTTTGACCTGATGGTCATGTTTCTTTTGATGCAGTCCAAGAGCACTAGGGCTTGATGCAGTTGCCTAGTTGATGCAGAATGCCATAGACATTCAATACCATCTGAGGTGCACTACAGTTTGCAGTTCCAGCTGCCACCTAAAGGAAAACTGCCTTTAGGTCCTGTGACTTGCTGATGCTGGCCTCATCAAGGCAGTTCACATCCCAGGCCTGAGATGGCACTGAAGCAGGAAATCTTTGTTCAGGCTACACTATCAACATCATAAACAACACAGCCAGTACATTCTTGACATTTTCTAGCTAACTCATCCCTGTATACTCACTCAAAAATGAATTAAATGGTTTTGGAAGTTATGTAGGTCTCCTTTAATAGAAGCTTAGTCATATTGATATAAATGCAAACATCTACATCTATATGTCTTGACTGCAAATTTATTCTCATCCAAATTACATGTTAACTATCAAATTTGAGAGACCTTACTGGGCCTCTTGTTTCTCTTTCAAATTAAATCTTTGAGAAATAAATATGTAGCTTTCATATAGGGTAGAAATACAAAACCCATTTTCACCTGATGAGATAATTTGAGTTGTCTATTGTAGCACATTACCACTTGAAAGTACACCTCACATACCTTCAGTTTAACCAGCTCTTTTTAGGAGTTGAGGAACTATGAGAAAACATCATTCGCTACAAGCAGCTAAAGGGAATTCTTTGCCTGCAAAGACTTCTGCAGTTCCTCAGATGTTTTATCTTGTAATGGGAGAAGAATGTGGTAACTCCACAGGACTCGAAGAAATTAGGAAAAGAAAGTTGGAGCATTTCATTCCTGAAAATATTCCAATCTGATTACATAGCCAAAGATATTAACGAATCATTAAGGAATGATTTAACAAACTTTCTAAAATAGTACACAATTGCAATAGGTTTTTTCCAATAAAAATATTGAAATTAAAGCTCCTACATATGAATCAAAACATTTACAAATTTAGATTTAAGATTTCATCAACTTAAATTATTATCTTTTCCTTCGTCAAATTCTTACGAGTTCTGGCTAGCTGAATTAAAATAATAATGAAATTAATAGAAATTACTATTAATTTCCTTTTAATCATAAGACTAAATAATTAGATTAATCCCTAAATTTGCAGAATTCCTAAAAATGTTCAAGGTCTCACTGACCAGCATTGAAGTTTTCTTATATGAACACTGAAAACCACAAAGCATGCTGGCAGACCACGTGTAATTGTGTTCTATTTCAAGTCATGTCTCAGATTCTCACAGTGATGTGCTATAAACAGAGAAAAATTTAGCCCTACCATCTTGTAGAGATGATTTCCACAAGGTTCAGATTGGAAATAAAATAGATTTAAGGGTCATTTTGAACAGACATTACTTGACCATCGAGTTAATTGGAAATGATGAATCTATTTTATGTGATAGAAAAACTAATCATGATTTATTAACCTCAGATAACAAGCCCATTTGAAAGGGCTCTGGACAAGGAGGATAATCTGATTTGATCATTTCATGGACAGGAAGAGTGTAACTCTCAACAGACTGCTCACAGTTCTCCTTTATTTTCCACATTACATTTGTGGAAGGTTTGCACAAGTTTTGTGATACGTCAAACTCCACTCCTTCATCTTATTCTCAAATAAACTACATTAGAATAAACAATTTTAATCTAACTCCATCATTTGAGAATAAGCATATTAGACTATTCATATTTATAAAATGTCTCATATCCTTCCACTATTGTTAATAATGTCTTACATTTTAAATGTTCATATATACAGGATTAATGAGAATGCAATTACAAAAAATTCTCCAGAGTCTCAAAAGACTGCCACGCTCCAAGACTATTTTCCAAAGGTGTTTGTGACACAAATGAATCCAACGTATGAGTTTCCATTCCTTCCATCTGAAGAGAAGTGGTTATTTCTTTATCATAGCACACTCTGTTGCCTTTGATCTTTAAATGTTACAATGAGATAAAAATTAGCCACTCAGCTCTGTTTTATTGTCCAGTTCTCATATTACCGGGTTTTTTTTCATGTGGTTTAATCTGTTGTATGAGTTTACTTGCTTTTGGAAGTCCTTTAGAATTCAAGTAGATTTTTGGTTCTGCTTTTGCAGTAAGTTTATATTTCAGTATCCAAAATCAGTTTTAAAAATTATCTTCAAGGACAAGAATGAGACAAGTTTCAGGAAAGGGGAAAATTGTGAGAATTTTCATTTTTCCTGTTGATTTACCCTAGTTATCATGATCTATTGTATTCCATATTATTACATCTATCTTGAATGTTTGACTACCTGATCAACACCATAAAGAAATTAATCTTGTTACTTCTACAGTGCACTGACTGATTTTCAGCTATCAAAGAGAGCTTTTTCAGTGAGATGATGAGTGTCTCTAGACAGACTTTCTACACACTGCCAAAGGTAGAGTTAAATAGTTCTGAAGAGTTTTATGTTACTATGGGTATGCTTTCAAAATGTAGTTTAAATCCAAGTGATATTCTGATTATAATTTTTATTGTTATTAATTCAGTCATCCATGCAGTGGCATGTCACACTACTGAGCCTAAGTACACACTACTTGTTCATGCCAATTGAGATTGGTCTCAATATATACACCAAGCAACAACTAACTTCATCCAATTTTCCATTACTTGTTTGCTGATGCTTCAAAATTCTAAATTCTTTTCTGCCTTAGTAGATTCATTTAAAAACTGTGAACATGACTGCTAGGCTCTTGACTGAACCTTCATGGCAGTTCTTCAAGTAAATCTCTGTTATGAGCTATAAAGTCAGGGTGACTTTAATTTTTGCATAGCCCCTGTGTTTGGTGTTTTGTGTTGTTTGGGGGGTTTTTGTTTGTTTTGTTTGGTTTTTTGCTTGTTTGGGGGTTTTGTGTTTGTTTGGTTGCTCCTAGTTTCCTTACAGAACTGCAAAACCTCTTTAGGGAATCAAGGTGTATTATGAAAAAAAAAAGTTATAGTCAAAAGTTTGAACTTAGAAAGCAGAAAAGGAGGAAGTAATAAGTCTTTGATTAGAATTTTTAATAAGGGATTTCTTCTGTGTTGTGAAACATACTTTAATTTATCTCACTTTAAAATAATCCAATATTTTTCTCTCAAGCAGAATTGTTGAAAAATACCACCACAAAAAGCAGCACGGATAAATTTGAGGAGCAGATTTTTGTAACAAGGTTATACCTTTCATTCTTAGGGCTTATCTCCAGTGTACACTTATACTAATTAGAAAATACTCTTTCAGGTTCTGAGGAGATACTATCTGACCTCTATTATTCTGAAGCTTTCTTAACAAACATCATGGTTTTATCTGGATTTTAAGATCATCCCAATGCATCATACAATTTTTTCTAAGTAGTAGAAACTGTAATTTAATATCAACTTAGACACAGACACATAAATTGAGTATTTAAGAGAAATTAAAGCCTGACACCATCTATTTCCAGTAACTTCTGTTATGTGAATTTATGAGCAATTTTTTACACAAATTAAATTTCAGTGCATTTTAATAAGATTAATTTACAGCATTGAAATCATAGCTTCTCTTTTCAATATTTAATTTGTAGATATTTCCTTCATAATTACATAAGCACATACATATGGAGCTTTTGAATAACAGCATTTAGATTTTGAGGAAGAAATGATTAATTATCTTGTTTAAAAGTGAGTTGCAGAAGCTCCTCAAAAAGAAGTGTGTAAATAAGACAATTGGTTACTATAATAACTGAGATGGCCCACTGGTACCTAATTATGAGCCCATGTAACTATCTCAGTTACTTCAGTACAGAAAAAAAATTAAATTCTGCATTATAAAACTAGTATTTTCAGTTTCTGTAAGTTGTGATTATACCCATAGTAGCTACTTCACTTGTTCCACTGCACCATCGAATTCTGGCCACAGCTTTACCACAAATTACTTGATAAATTTCTTAGACTTCAAAAAAATGTAACCTTGAGGTTTTAGGAAAGAATTTTTAAACATTTTTTACAAATAGAATTCCTGAAAGACTGATTTTGAATAGTCTGAACTTCCTGACACATATTTTCTTTGAAAGATGTCAGTACAGAAAAGACAGTGATATATTACAAGTCAAGGTTAGCCAAGTTAAGCATATACTTTAACCTTAAGTACATGACTAGTCCTGACAGACAATTCTGTAATAAATTAGCATTGATACACCACAGTTTCTGCTATCTGTGGGGAATTATAAGTCCTTCACATTGAAAAAGAAAAAAGGGAAAGGTAAATTATTCCAGGATGCTGAAGAACACAACAGTGAGACCACAAATAGCTTAGTAAGAGAAGCAGCAGAGCATTCATACTACAAGTTCAAGTGTTTGATTATGCAGTTTCCCAGCTGGCATAAATATTTAAGGCATAAAAATGAGAAAATTAAAACAGTGTGAGACAAGACATGGGTAAATTTTGTTCCATTTAATTTCAGAATTAAAAGTGAAAATGCTTTCTTAATTCAAAAATTAAATTTTTATTTCACATTTCCCATCTTAATATGTCGATGAATAACTTCAGTTCACCTGAACCAATATTTTATAGTGAGCCTGAAGTACTATAAATTTTTTTTCAGACAGCCTTCACTTGAAAATGCCCAATAAAATGACAGGTGAGTATCAAAAATGCTCTCTGAAAACCTTACCACTTTACTGATTTGTTTCCACTCAGCCTATTGTACTGATATTTATTAGGTATCTCACTGATGTATGTGCCTGAATCTTGGAGTTCTGCACTGTCTCTGCTACAGTGTGACCACACAGCAGCAGGTTCCCTGAAGAAGTGGACTTTGAGGGAGTACACCATGTGGAAGAGTAGCTTCAGAGCTACTAAACAATACAGCAGTTACCTGTCGTGGATAACTTTCCCCTTTGTGTACCTATCTTAGATGTCATTAGCTATGTTTTAGTAAGGTGGTATTTGCTGTTTTTATAAGACAGCCTCCTGCACTTAGGAAGTGAACTTTCTTTTCCTTGTGTTTTCCTGAAAAATTATAGCACCAGAGAGTTGACCAGTCTGCTGGTTTTAACAAATTGCAGGCATAAAACTGCTATTGTCTGACCCATCCAACCTAAAAACTACCCTCATCTGTGCTCATGAACCTCATGAAGATTTAAGCTAACCATCTGGTCTCCCTAAACCAATAAAATGATAGAACAGTGTATTTTGCAGACCATATTTCTCCTGCTACATTTTTGTTTTCTCTCTTTCATTAGAAGTAAAATAAATACTGTCTTCAAAAATCCTATTACTGAAAGCTTTCTGGTTGATGGGAAAGTGCCACCCAATTGCATGTAGTCACTTGTTTCCATGACACTCTGAATACGTGAAGAATCTAATATCACATCCCAGTACTAAGGAAAGTTTATTTTACTGCTTGCAGAAATATGCAGGATTTTTCAGAATTTTCTGCCCATCATTCCAAAAGGACTAAATTAAGGAATAATCTTTTGCACTGAAGGATTACAGTGGTCTGAAGCTACACATCCTCAGTTCTCACTTCTTCAAGGATATTGCAACATAGCTGTAGCCTACATTACTACTTTTGGAAGAGATGGAACTTCTCAGAATGGCAAGCATCCTTCTACCTCCACAGATTACTATCTTAATGTCAAATAACCCACAGCAAGCTTCTAATTTCCAACATCATCATGAAAACAAATAGTCTGCTGAGAGCGTTACAATTTAGTGTATCACTATTTGCATTTAAAATGACATTTCAGTGAAATCACCAGCCATGCCCACTGCAAGTTCAAGTGGTCACATCCCGTCTTTCTGCATTCAGTAACAGATACTGCACATTCTCAGAAAGGAAGCACCTGTTGGGAAATGCCTCTCCCTTTTTCAGTCCTTTGAGATCTCTAGTAACAGACCTTTGTTAAAGGTCATATATTTTATTAGGTTTATCAACTTTAGCCAGGAGTGCCTTTTAGATGATAAATGTTGCCAGTTGTTTAAAAAGAAAAGGAAAAAAAATCAGAGGAATGCCATGCACGTAATAATCTCCTTAAATTTAAAGCTTTGGAAATCATCATGTCTCTCATATTTAAAAATCAGTGACAATACATAATATGTAGCTTTCAGCTCACAGTCTTTTCTGAAACTGTCAGATTTTCCATCTTTTTCTTTTTCCAGAAAATGCTGGACCTATGCAGGCACAGCATGCACTTATTTCACAGCCTTACTATGGAACTGAAATTTCACAGAAACATCAGGTAAGAGGAAATTATCTCAGGAGATTACTGAATGAAAATACAGAGCTCAAAAAATACATTTATTAAGTAGAACAACTCTAATGCTTTCAATCATCCACAATTATATTTTTTCTATCTCCTGCACTTTACAGGAGCCTCCCCTATACAAGTTATTTCTTTTGGAGTGAAAAAAAACTTTTGAGTGGATTATTCAGGGTTTTTTAAGTTCAGCTTTTGAACAACCTTAAGAAAAACTTCTGTGAACTCCAGTTATACTGGCATCATTCTCTATTTTCTCAACTTATTTCCTAAATCTTAGGGAAGTACTCAAATGTAACAATGTGCAAGCAGCCCAGGGATGGATTTTTGGTTTCCAGATCCTCATTGTCATTAGCTGAAAATGCAGTGCCCTTAGCAGTTAGATAGCTAGTACTTCATGGTCAGTGCAGGGCCTTGCATAACCTTCTAACCCCACCACAGTGCAGCTGTTCAGCAGAACATCACAGTTTAGCTGATTTCAGACCCAAGCAGCGTGAGTGCTGAACTTTACCATCAGCAACATCTTGGTACTGAGGTCATCACACACTTGGGTAGAAACACATCCAAAGAGTGGTGATGATTAGTCAATAAATACTTAAAAAAATAATTAAATATGTAGTGAGAATCATTTATAATGCGCCTCTGAAATAATTTAACTAGTGCAATGCAAAGGCATTGCCATCATTCAGAAGCATAAATACACCTTAATCGAAGTATCTTCTCTATCTGGTAAGCTGGTGATAACCATATATGCTTGGTACCTAAAGAAATGTGCAAAGCTGCAAGTAACAAAACTGTTTGTTATAAAGCAAACTTCTGAGAAAGATTCCATGCTGGGAAATAAGTCTAACTGGCACAATGTTCATAGTCTCAGGAAGAGCACTGTAGAGGAAACAACTAAATTAAATTGTCATGAGGATAAGGCTAAGAGTGAAAGCAGACAGCTGTAATTCAAAGTGGTGTTATTCAAGTATGTTACAATTACGTTTTCAGTACTTTGGCGATATCAGAAATCTAGAAAATGAAGCAATTGCCAGATCATCTCAGAAGTATCGTAACTTTCAGTCATTGATATCAAAATCTGATCTCCCTTTTCTCAGACACAAGGTGTAGAACATATGTATCATTTAATAGTAAGCTAAAACAAGGTGTTTGTTTTAAAACACTGACTTTATTATGTCACCATTTCACTTCAGCTTTTTTCTTACCACTGGGACATGCCACTACTCAGAGAAATGGCACTAGCAAAATTAGCTGCTGTAAGAAATCAAAGGGCTTCGTTAGAACCATACCAAAAACCACCTACGTGTTACTGGAGCCCCTTTAAACCTGAATGGTGATGGGAGATAGCTGCCAGCTGCACAATTTTTTTGTTTTTTTAATCTGATGTTTGCAAAATGATATAAAATCAGCTTCAGATGACAGAAAAAGCTGTAAGCACCAGAAGCACAGAAAGAATTGAGGTGTGCCAGGGGCTGCAAGCTCTAATGTTATGAAGCCTTTCATTACAGACAACTATTTCGTGAGATTATAAATGAAGCTTATGAGCTTTGTTTGAGAAATGCAACCTGAAGTCACGACTTTTTGTTTCCTAACATTTGAGTCCTGAGGTTTTCTAAGGCTTGAAGCAACTATGCACAAGCCTTACAGGCCTGTGCACGTTGGTTTCCCTCTTTGGCTACATTCCATTTCATGAATTTTGTAGACACACTATTACCTCCATTAGAAAAAAACACTAGGAAAGATAAAGAGTAATTTCTCTGAAGAACAGAAACTGAAAACTTGCATCTGGAAGAAAGCAGTCATCAAGAAGGTTGTGCCAGGCTTACTGAGCTTTAAGAATGAGACCAGTGACCAGTCAACAAATTATTTAGTAGTTGTTAAGTACAGGCAAGAAATGTTTCTCTCCCTAACTGTTACCTCTCAATGCACTTGTTACCAGTAGATAATCACTATGTTATTATTGCTACCTTTCTGATGTTGTCTTTGTTACTTAGTACTACCTTTTTGATCAGTTTCTTGGGTTGCATAAATTGATACAGAACAGAAATTTAATTTGAAAAGAAAACGTACCTGCTGAAAATGGCCTTTTTGTTCCAAAGTACATTCTGAAAAAAAATATGTAAAAAATTTCAGGCACTTTGCTTGTGTTTTTCAACCTGCTTCTGTTTAGACTACAATGACTGCTTGAATTATTTTTGCAGCCTTCCATAAAGAAACGTTTCATCAGAAAAAAAAAACAAAATCAAGGAACTTTAAATGCACCAAATACTCTTTAGCTCCTGGAGTGATTTATAGCCTCCCCGACAGATTCTCAGATTTTTTCTAGTTCTGAGTTTAAATAAAAAATCAGCAGAAATATATCCATGCAAATATATTAAGAACCCATCAAGGCCATATTTAAGGAAATAAAATCTTTCCACAATAAATCCAGTCATATAACTCTAACTGCCCTTACTTTCTATTTCTTGGTCGACTGAAACATCCTCCTGAGGACAGGAAGAAAATCTGAAGTGCATTTTTAAATAACTTAATGTACTCATTTGCTAAAAAATGCAAAAATAAGTATTTTTAATGTTAAAAATGCAAAAGCATTTTCTGCCAATACTGTCTCCTATTATTAACAGATGAGCTAGTTTTCAATCCTGTCTCAGTGAGTTGTTAAGAAAAATGATCATAATGTTGATCTTTCAGTAGGTGGTGACCTTATTCATTGTAAACTCCAACAGCACATATGGTACACTGATTATGAACTGTATACAGAACACACGAATATGAAGATTTTTTTTATTTTTATATCACAACAAATATCAAACCAAAGAAGAGTATAAGCATGCACTAGTGAACAAAATGCTGAGCTGGCAATTGAAACTTGGTTCCTAGCTTCAACTTTTACACTTTGCCTGGCATGCAGCTGCTAATTTAGTCTTGTCTTCCTGAACAAAAATATCTGAACTGAATCACAGTTCAACTATTAGATCTATGCACAAACTCGTAATCTTAAGGACTCTTTTTTTGTCAAGTGATGAAAACAAGAACTTCTAGAGGGTATCTGAAGTAGATTGCAGCCTCCAGAAATTAGGTGCATGGTATTCCTAAAGCATCTATATTTCAGAAGAGGGCTAGCAATTTTTTATCCCCAGGATACAGCTTACAAGTAGCATAAATCCATCCATGAGGCAGGGAAAATTTTTGTACCTTGGCCTTTTCATTTTCAAGAATTTCAGTAGTCTAGTTTCTAGGTTAATAAAAACCCATCTTTCTTAAGTTTAGAAGTTCCTAGATGTGGTTTAAGAGGTACATTCAATGGGAAATATCTTGGCAGATTCGCTTTGAAACTCTGGCCCAAACCTTCATGTCTGTTCTCATTACTTCGGAGAAATTAATTAGCACATATTTTACAGTACGTGCTAAAAATCAACAAGTAAAACAGACTACAAGATAGGAAAATAAATCTTTTGAATTATACTATTCCTTTAATTTCCTAAATATACTTTCAGCTGAGTCCATGTGGTGATAGTGTTGCAACTTCCAAATGATCATAGTCTTAATGAAAATGTAGTCTGTGATAGCAAGAATTACACAGAAAAACTAACTATATAAGGGACTCAGAGTAGCACCCATTCAATGTCATAAAAGAGAATTGAAGAATTTATAAGTCATTCCTCAAAAGTCCTTTAAATATTTGAAAAGTCTTAAGACCTTTGTCCTGTTACAAGTATAGCTGAAATGTTTTTGTTCAAATACTTGCTTTTATTTCCTATGAAGCTTAACACAGAAAATGTACCTGACATGTAATTCATGTGTGGGGTTGAACTTATGCTTATCTTCTTCTTGTGAGAGAAAAAACTGAAGTCACCATTGTCTTAAGCTTGTCCATTTTAAATTCCCTGGCATCTTTTTAACGTAATGTAGAAAAGAAATATTTCCACATGGAAGTGTAGCTGAAAAATACTGATTACCCCTAAAAGATTATCTTCTGTCAGATTTGTTTACAGGTTTTACTGCATGATTTGTTTTGGTTTTTTGGTATTGCAGCTCACAAGTACTGGGTCAGGGCATGTCTCACCTTGGAAGGAGCAATTATTAGTAAAAAAAATTGGAAATTGAAAAGTGAATATCAATAAAACTTCGAGTGCTATTTTATGTGTCTTATTTAGCTACTCTGCCACTTAAAATTGCACTGGGTCAAAACAAATTATGTGGTAAATACTTAAAAATTTTCCCAGTTCCAAAAGCTGACTTTTTTTTTTTTTTTCTTCTGTTTTACAGCTAAGGTATTCAACAGTATATTTTGAGGCAAAATAAAGTTAAAAAAAGAACATTTATTTTGAAATAGTAGATTTTTCTTGGGAAAATTAAATGCCAGGCACAAATTTATAATTGTTAAATTTGCCTCTGCCTGTCTTATTATGAAGAAAACAGTTTAAACCAGAAACACCTTGAGTATATACAGCAAACAAGAATTAAAATGTTAATCTGTTACCTTTCTGAAATGAAGCAGATGGACAAGATCAACAGTGAAAGAGAATACTGAAATAACCTTTTATTTATCCAGATAATGTTGTTCCTTAATACTTTTAGACATTTATACCTAAATTAAATTTACATATCATAATTGTACATAATTTCCCATACAGAACTTTCATGGGTACAAGTGTTTGCAGGTAGTATACATGCCAAAGATTTAATTAATATCTGAAGCTAGTTTAAAACTAGACAATCAGAACATTTTCTGAAGGGGCAAAGGCAATTTTCTGACAGGACTTTTGAGGTGCTACAATGACACAAAAATATAAAAAATTACCCTTAGGAAAATACAATTTAAGTCAAATGCACCATTAGGGAAATAAAAATTTTCAGATTTGATTCTCTAACTAGGAATTAAGAGAGAGAAACAAGCAGTAATCTCAATCATTTTCCAAAAACAGCTGGTGGGTTTAGTTTTGTCACTTTTGAAACCTCTGATGGCTTTTATTTTTATTTTATTTTTTTTTTTAAATGTGCTCTTGGCTTCAGTCTTCATCTCCAAAGGAAAAAACAGTTGCATCATTACATACTTAGATTTCTCAACTTTCATTGATAGTATTAATTTCTCTTAAGACTAATAATTCTCAAGTAAGATGAAATATGAGTTAAAGGTAACCCTAGAAATTATGTCATTTGTCTTCTGTGAATGATCTAGCTTGTCTTAGCTCAAGCAGAAACTTGCTCAGTCTCCAGCACTATAACCATTGCAGCAGTTTTTTAACAGAACAGTTACTTAGTTTATGAAATGTCATATATAATCTAACCTTTTGTTTAATCTCCTAGATCTTTACAGATATGCAAAAATTATCTTATTAACTCTGCACTACCTTTTACACTACTTAAAATCAGATGACCTCTCCTTTTCTCTTGAAGCTGACATTGGCTCTATATTCCTAATACTGGTTTTACAAATCAGTTTATGATCTGCTCAACTATGGTCCTGCCCGAGAGTAACTGAGAAGTGACTACACTTTGTTGTATCAGTACTATATAGCAAGTGAGTATGGGACATTGTCCAAAAGTTTTAGTTTTGCAAGCACCATTGGAATTAAAAGTAACCTTAGCACAAACTGTTTCTATCTGCAGTTTAGAAAAGAGTGAAGGAAGTGAAATAAAGTACTTTGGAAAAGCTATAAAGACTCAGAGCCTTGTAACTGAGTAAAACAGCTTGCTGCAAAAACATTAGTTCAGTGCTTTCAGTTTAGCAAAATTATAATATCAGTATCAATTATACTCAATGTTATTTATAAACACTATAGGAAGAAAGATGATGATAACTTCATTAACATATACCATTGAGTGATGTCAATAAGATTTTAAAGTTAGTTAGCAGCAGTGTCCTGGTTTGGGCCAGGAAAAAGGTGTTTTTCTGGTTGGTACTTTTGCTTTCAGCTAAGTCTCTTGTAAGTAGATGCACTTGCTGAAATTAACAGCAAGTTTCTCAGACAGTGTCTGCTTCTAGGACTGATAACACTCAATGTTTATAGTTACTGCCAGAGACTGGTACGCAGAGCTAAGGACACTGCTCAGCTCTGAGGAACATTTTGCCTCCCAGAAGGAGTAAGGAGGTCCCACCTGAAACCCTCCTCTGGGGAGGAACGCACAAGATAGATGTCAGAATTGACCAAACAGAGTATTCCATCCTATACACGTCATACTCAGTATAAATTTGAGGGATCACAAGGGTCAAACTCTTCTTCCTGCCTTTCCTGCTTCCTTCGGCATCCTGAGAGGATTCCATCCGTCCCTCTGCCTGTGGTCCTGATCCCTGCCAGCCTGAATCTGTGTGTTCCTGCCTCCAGCTCCCGACTGCTGCTGACTCCAGGATTCCAGCCTGGACTTTCCCAGGGCTGCCCTGCAGCCTCGGTGGTGACGTGAGAGTTATTGGGGGAGAGGGGGGAGGAATGTGGTATCAATTTTCCTGTATTTTTGTATATATTTAGTAATTTTTCCTATTTATCATTACTGTTTCATTAAAGTTCTGTAGTTTAGTTTCCAACCCGTAAGTCTCTCTTCCTTATTCTCTCTCTTTGCTTTATCAGTGAGGAGAGAGAGATTAATATATAAATCTGTTATTCGGTTTAAATCTGTTATTCGGCCGGGCCAGTGTTAAACCGTGACAAGCAGTCATGTTATAAAATTATTGTTTTCATGGCGTAAAATATATTTAATATACAATGGGCCTAAAGTCAAATCCAAAACAATATCTAGGTTATGCAGATTATGTAATCATAAAGCAAAAGCCCAGCACAAACAACCAATTCAAATCATATAGTCCCTTGTTTTTGTCACTTGATCTGTGATGTGGATCTGTAAATAGTAAGAAATTGTGATATTTTCAACAGTTCCCTGTCCCAGAGGTATCTTCTTTCCTGGGCAGCTTTATGTTTGTTTCTAGAACCCTGACATCAGTCCCTGAAAATTGGGACAGAAGAGTCAATCGCCTTTGAACCTTTCACATTGTTGTCAAACTCATTGTAAGATCTGGAAAAAAAAATGGTCAGAATACTTACATAACCCCTTTTTTCTGGTTTCTTCTGTGCCTAAAGAGGTAAATAAGGCATGGGCATGTTGTGTCCATAATTTGGAGATAAAAATACCTTTATGAACTGACTTGTAGATCAAGTCTGATACCAAGTTAACATTTGGAACCATTTCCCATCTAATTTAATGACTTTGGTGTCAAGTAGAAATCACTGATAAGAAATTGTTACTGTATATCTGATGAGAATCATGACTTCTGTAACTGAAAAAGGGTTATTTTTAACATGGTGCTTTGTTTTGTCTCCTAAATTTCTTGTCGAGCATTAGTTGTTATTTGAAAATAATATACAGAAACACACAAAATAGTTCTGATTATAAAAGACCTTTAAGATCATAAGTCCAACTATTAACCTAACTACTGAGTCTAGTTCTAAACCATGTCCGTAAGCACCACGTCTACATGTCTTCTAAACACTTACAAGGATAATCATACAAACACCTCCCTGGGCAGTCTATTCCAGTGTTGATAACACTTTCAGTTAAGAAGCTTCTTCTTATACCCAATCTGTCCCTCCCCTGGCACAATGTGAGGTCACTTTCTCTTGTTCTATTCCTGGCCACCTGGGAGAAGAGATCGACACCTATGTTGCTATGACCTCCTTTCAGATATCTGTAGAGGTCTAAGGCTTAGAGCCATAAGGTCTCCCCTCAGCATCGAGGCTAAACACCCCCAATTCCCTCAACCACTCCTCGTAAGACTTGTGCTCTAGACCCTTCACATTGTTCTTCTCTGGACTTGATGTCACACCTTAATGTCTTTCTTGTAGTGGGGGCCCTAAAACCAAACACAGTATTTGAGGTGAGGCCTCACCAGTGCTGACCACAGGAGGATGATCGCTTACCTTGTCCTGATGGCCACAATGTTTCTGACACAGGCCAGGAAATATTCATCTGGCTGTCAAACAACACCCCCAGGTCCTTTCTGCTGAACACCTTTCCAACCACTCCTCCCCAAGCCTGTAGACTTACATGGGGCTGTTGTGGCTGAATTGCAGGAGCTGGCAGCTGGCCACCTTAAACCTCATACAATTGTCCTCAGCCCACAAATACAGCCTGTCCAGGGCCCTCTGTACAGCCTTTTACCCTCAAGCAGATCAACTCTCCCTTCTCAGCTTATTGAGGTCTACAGTTTTACTGTACTCTATCCCCTTGTCCAGATCACTGGCAAAGAAATTAAACAGACCTGAGCCCTGGTAAACACCACTTGTGACTGGCTGCCAACTAGACTGAATTCCATTCACCACAGCTCTCTGGGCCTGGCCAGATAGACACTTTTTTGCTCAGTGATTTGCACAGGATCACAGAACTTTCACAGTTGGAAAAGTCCTCTAAGATCACCAAGTCCAAATATAAACACAGAAAAAGACATGTCCACTCGAGCATGTGTTGAAATCCCTCATCTACAAGTTTTTGTAATACCTTCAGGGATGGTGACCACCACCTCCATGGGCAAACAATTCCAGTGCCTAACTAGTCTTTCAGCACAGGCATTCTTCCTAATATCTAGTCTAAATCTGGTGCAACTTCTGGCCATACCTGTACATGCCTGTACATGCCATACATGTATGGATGCACAGAGTACACCTGTCTAATCCGTAAGAAGCCAGTTTCTCTGGAGAATGCTGTGGGAAATAGTGTTGAAGGTTTTTCTAAAGTCATAGTCTTTCACTCATCCATTCTTACTCAACTGAATGGATCTTTCCAAATAATGGAGAGGAGTCACCTATAAAGCTTCCAAAATTGCTATAATCCCAACTGGCCTGCACTAGTAGAAAAAGTTTAAATTGAACTATGCAAACAAAGATCAGTCAGATTGTGGAGTAGCTCAACTACTGACACAGGTCAATTCCCACCTTGAAAATATTTTTGAAAGCCCTATTGGTATTGGGAATTTGTAATTTTAAATTCAAGGTTATTTTCCAAATCCAAGTTTGTCAAACACTAGATTTGAAATACATATGCAACTTAGTGCTACCATCAAGAGCAAAGAGTAAACAGCAGGGAAGAGATCAAAACATTATTTTTTTTATTCCAATGAAGATAAGCATAAAATAGTCAAAGTATTCCTAGCCTGATAAAAATAGCTTGTATTTTTTTTAGTCCAAAGAAAGTAGATAAACACATACATGGTAGCTCAAGGCTTCTAAGGAGTATAATTAATATTTTTTCCCCAACACTAAACAAATATCTTCATTACAATTTAAACTAGGAAAATTCTTTTCCTTCAGGTTCTTTTTGAAATATTTTTTCTAAATTTGAAAAGGCACTTTTAAGTCTGATTTTTGAAGCTCTCACATAAAAATTATTGCCCCAGTGAGTTAATAAAAATGGTGTAAAAAAGCATTGGACTTTTGAAAACCCTCAAATTTTCAGCATCAGGCAAGCATTACATTCATGAAAAACAGTTGGGAGAAGGGAAGGTCGGGGGAGAAGAAGAAGAAGGGAGGGTCGGGGACGGGCGGGTGGGGCTGATGGTACTAAGATCTGGCCATGTTTTCTCTTCTTCTTGAAGATTAAATAAGTTTTCCCTTCCCCAGTTGTGTCTGTCTGGTTTTACCCGTTAGTATAACTCGGGAATGCAAACCTCCCTATCCTTGTCTCAGCCTTTGGATGGATTTTCTTCTCTGTATCACACACAGGGGGTGAGCGAGCAGAGGCCTGCTTGGTACCAGTTGGGCCTAAACCATGACAAGTTGTTAATGAATAATTCCTTTATAAGAAATATTAGCTCATTGACCTTTAAAATTTCTGTAAAGTATCCAGAAATTAGTATGACTATGGAATGCCACCAATTATAAACTGGTGATAAATAATAACTACTGTGTTCATTCAAGCTTCTCTGTTATTTTACTTGCCAAATCAATATTCACAAAGGCCACTAATGGCTGAGGTAGTGTTTTCATTACTACAAGACCCATGCTTGCTTTGAAGTTTTTGCTTGCACCTACAGTCATGTTTTACAGCAGTGCCACCATTTTTGGAAATAGGTGGAAGACTACTTAACCACACTTTTAATAGTTTGCCTCTTTCTATCCTTTCATCGGATAGTAAGTATTTGGAATATTTTTGTTCCATGCTTTACAAATATTCCTCTAAATGTTTAGGCTTGTGAAACATTCACTCAAGAATTACTCCTCTAAATGTTTAGGCTTGTGAAACATTCACTCAAGAATTACTTTACCTGGTAGCCATCTTCCTAATGTCACAAAACCACCATATGCCTTGCCTCTATGTTTTCTGGTGTTTCTACATGTGAAAAACTGGATCTTGGACAAGGGCAGGCAAGTATCCAGCAGTTTTCAAGTATCTCTAGCAGGCATTTCAGGCAGCTATCTTCACTTTACTAATATTTCTGACAATGCCTGTTCTTACAGCACCTCAGCAATTAATTTTCAAATGGCTTTTCACCTGCTGGTTTTGCTCGGACACAAATTTCAGTCAAAGTGAAGCCTGACTTATCTAGTACTATTTCCTAAGCCTATATATTACATAGTATTTTTTATAAAGAAAAGAAGAATGTTCTTCAGACTGAAGACCAAGTGGCTCAGTCTGGTTTACCTTCATACCAGTTCACCTCAGTACCGCTCCACGGTCTTTTCTTGTTTTCACGAAAGTCATGTGAATCAAAGCTGTATAAAATAATTTATTGGGGAAACCCTGATATTTACCTCATCCAACCTTATAAATGAAGCAAGGTTCCTATTTCCAGGAATCTGCTGCTTCTCTTAGCCTATTTCAACCTCAAGTTTGTTGACAACTCTTTTCTCCTTTGTTCCAAAGAGAGCTTAAAAACACAAAACATTACCTAATTTTAAAACTGTGTTCCACAAACAGACTCATCAAGTCTCTGATGACAAACATTATCTCATCATCATTCATCAGACTTAGAGGTTGAGCTGGGAAACCTGCAGTTTCATGCCTGCAAACTATTGCTAAAGCACTTGCTGAAGTCAAAACATGTTCCCCAAAATACATGCATCACCAATGACCTCAGAAAATGAAATGTGAGGAAAGATCTAAGACATATTACCAGGCATAAAAAGGAAACGATGCACTTACGTATATATCTTCAAAAAGTTCTCACAGCTGCTTGTCTGAAGCAGTCCAGAAAAACTGACAGTGTGCAATAAATTTCGAGATCTTTATCCTCCTTCTCAGAAGAGAAACTGTGGGTTGGTTGAGGCTTACTATAGACCTGTGTTCAGGACCTAAACATACGAGTGCCCCCAGCATTAATATCACTGCTGCATAGATGAGCTTAATGTTCAGTATTATATTAAATACTCTTGATGAATGAGACAGTTTTAATTGCATTACAAACATTTCATTAATAAAATTTCACAATATTTAAATTCTATGTAATATTCTTGAAAACAGTTCACAATGTACGTTTTAGTTTCTACTTTATGGCAAAGCAGTTATCTTAAAAAAGAACAAGATCTGAACTAGTTTACATGGGTTTCATAATTTTTTTTCAGATTGCATGTGAAGAGAACACACACATGCTGTTTTGAATTATTTGGAAAAAAAATGTGTTGAACTAATAAGATCCTTGTCTTGCTTTTTCTAAAGTAAACTGGATCTTACTATTAATTTAAACAAATTACTATTAGATTTTAAGTGAATAGTAATGTGCTAATAAGATATTTGTTTCTATTATTTTAGTTTAAGAATTTTACACTAAAACTTCTATCTAGTAATAATTGGTTTTCTTACATATTGTCATCCAAGAAAAATACTATAGACAAATGTTGGTAGCATAATATTCAATTGACTTGGAAATATACTGAAATACTTTTTGGATGAGAAGGGGAGAAGAGGGATCAGTACTAATGATCAAAATTAGGCCTTCAGAATAAAGTTATAGTAAGTATTGCCAGTGTTATCATGGCAACAAAAACCTGAAATTAACATTAATGGGAAAATGGTAATTAATAAATAGTTCAGCTTATCAGATAAAATTTAACCTCAAACAGATTCACTACCAGACAGGTTATCAGATTAATGTTAAAAAGCTAATTAACAGCTAATGAAGGAATCATGAATGCTTCTCCAATACCACATTGATCTATCAAAAAAATATAGATTTTGGTAAGGTGAAAACATACTGAAATTTCCACTTGCCAGATATAATGGGACATATTATGTACTGTAGAAACAGTTTATCATAATATCCCATATTCCACTGTCTTGCTTAGGTGGTGGGGGGATGAGGGAGAGAGGGGATATTAGAGTTGTTCTTTCAGATTATGCATGTAAGTTAAGAGAATACTTAATAAATATATTTCATTTATATAATGATTTTCCAGATGATGTGACTGATAGAGTTAGCTCTGTAGAGCCTGTAGAAGATATGAAGACAGGGTGCATGCAGCAGTGTGTCATCAGTTGAGGGAAAATGATGTTACTGCCAAGATTTTTTTGATACATTGATAAAACATTGCATTTGTTACCCTTAACACCTGTTCTTTAAGTAAAAAAAGTGTACAGCATTGCGAAGTTGCAGAATCTGCAATAATGTTGGAAACATTAAAATTGAGAGTAAGTACAAAAAATTTTTTTATATTTTATACAGTAGTTAAAATAAACATAGTCCCCTGTATAGGCTAAATATATTTCAGTACAATAAATACCTTTGGAATTGTTCCTTGACATTGAGGTCACCTTGGATACTTTGACCCACATTCATATTTTTGAGTTCACTCATCCTGCAAAACATCACTGACTTCTGCTCCACCCAATGCATTCAGTTGGGAACACATTAACAGATGAGTCAAAATCAAGCAGAGGATAATTGAACAATTTTTGGTAATAGAGAACGTTAACAATTTCAATTGAAAATTTCACTCCCATTACTGAAAAAACTATGCAGACAATCTTTCATACCTGGAAACATTAGGTAAACTCATGCTGAAGTAAGCTTGTGTCCATAATTTATGCAGTTATATCTAGAGAAGTATATCATTTCCTGCTTTGAAAATTATTTTCCTGTTACTAAGGCAGAGTTAAAAGGTCATTATATTTCTGACAAACTCTCAACATATTGTTTGAGGTACTTAAGTTGAGCTTGTATAGCCAGACAAGGCTCCCTTCTCAGGCTGCAGTATCACTGTTTCTGCCTATGGTTAATAATGATGGTTTTGGCCCAAATCCTGTCTTGTTGAAGCAGTCTAATAAACAGCATTTGCAGGCAGTGCTACAAATGCTACATGGCCTCAAAGAGGCAAATATGATCTAAACCATTAAACTAGCTTAGCTAAAGAAAATGAAACAAAATAAAACAACCAACCAAACAAAAACAAAAAACAAAAAACAAAACAAAACAAAAAAGAAACAACCCACAAACTGAACCCACAACAAGAAAGAAACCTGCTACATTGGACTCAGGAAGAGCTATATTTGCTAAAAAGGAAAATTTAAAAATCAAGCTAAGGCATGACTTGTAGATTTAATTACTTCATCATATATCCTGCTGTTAATGATCTCACACTCAAAACACTCTATTCAATTATAAGCAATTTAACTGAACTATAACTTTATTCAATTTATTTTTATTGATATTAGTCTAAAAGGAGCTGTGAGTATTTTCATGGATTTGTAGCTCCAGGTCTCCAAAGACTGGATCAGACTTAGCACTTGTAAATAGATTCCCTTCTTGTAGCTTAAGCAAATCTACAGCTGTAAAAATGGCTGCTCAGATTAGTGGGAAATTAATTTACTTCCTGTAAACACAATTCACAGAAGCAGATTTTATTTTTAAGTACTAACAGATTTAGGACTTTTCAGATCCAAGACAGTATTTCTCTTTGTTATTATAATGTCAGAGAAGGTAATCTTCATTTATACAATAGCCCTGCTACCTATGTAGATTAAAAAGCTAACATTTACTTCTAGAATTTACTCAATAAAAGATTTTAAAAGATTAGCTTGTTCTTATGTGAAACAGATTAAAAATTGAAATATAATATTTGAGAAATATAATATATAATCTGAAAATAGTAATCTCAAAATTAGAAATCCTGAAAGATTTCCTCCTAAAATGTACTCCAGGCTGAGATATCTGAAATTTGTTGAGTAAACTGCATTTACTCATTGACCTTCTCCATCAATATCTCTTCTGAGTTAAACTAAAACTTCATTTAAGCAGCCTTTTTCTCAAGACAATACTGCCTGAAGGCTGCAAGTATTATTTGAAATACTGAATGGTGGTGGGGCAGAGGAGGATGAAGGGTCAGCAATGAGAAGGGGACACTGAGCAATGACTCTATGGGAAGAGAAGGAACAAAGGAACACTACAGCGATTGCCATCAGGAATATGTTCTTTCAGGCAAAGATGTAGGTCTGAAGAGATATGGGATGCATAGTGTCTTACATAAGCTGTAACGTGACAGAATTATTTTTGAGGGTATTATTCACGAGCTGCCATTCTTTTCTTGTGGTTTAGTCTTTGAAGATATTTTCTAAACTACTTCTCAGTGACTGAGCTGTTTTAAATATGGAATGCTGTGAAAGGAGTCAGCTAATGAGTAGCTGTATATTCTGAATTTTCTGTCATTACTTTTTCAGCTGCTAAAAGGCTTTTGAGTATTAAATATTATAAAAAGTACTGCCTCTGTATCTATCAAGGGCCTCAACTTTAAACAGTAGATGTTATTCTTTCTAGTAATAAACTATTTTTGCTAAATGTTTTATTAAAATAGAATTTTCATTATTAAGAGACAGTGCATTTTTACAAAACTTTCACAAATTTTTAGTCAAATATTAAAATTTATTTTTATTCAGATGTCTCTACTGTTTAGCACATCGGGCATTTATCCAAATATTTGGTATTTTATTCATCGTGAAGCACAATGCTTCCTTAATTACATTGCAGGATAAAATATTTTTCATTAGAAGGTGCTTTTTCATCTATTGTGTATTATTCTACGTAAGATATTAAGACAAGTTGACATTTGTCTAGCCTCTTTAGCTGCTGAACACATTTTTATGCTAGAAGATGATTCAGAAAATCAGTGAACTTTCTTACATTTGAACTAACTATATAGTGAACTACTGCACATAGTCTTGTAGATTTTTATGAGTAGCTGAGGAAAAACCAGAGCATTTCTACAGTGTAACACAACAATAGCCAGCCTGATCTCTTTTTATGATCATGTGACCCATCTTCTGGATAAGGGGAAGGCTGTGGGTGCTGTTGATGGACAGCATTCTCCTGGAGAAGCTGACAAATCATATAGCATATAGTGAGACAAGGCTCCCTTCTCAGGCTGCAGTATCACTGATTCTGCCTATGGTTTAAATGGATGGCTTGGCCCAAATCCTTGTCTTGTTGAACCAGTCTAATGAGCAGAATTTGCAGGCAGTGCTACAAATGCTAAATGTTACCTATCTGGATTTTAGTATGGCCTTTGTCTCCCACAGCATTCTCCTGAAGAAAATGGCGAATCATGGCATAGACAAGTGAACTCTTCACTGGACAAAAACTGTCTAGATGGCTATGCCCAGAGAGTTCTGATTAATGGAATCAAATCTCGTTGGAATCTGGTCACCAATAGTGTCCTCTAGGGATCAGTTTTGGGAACAGTCTTGTTTAATATCTTTATCAATGATCTGGACAAAGGGATTGAGTGCACTCTCAGAAGCTTGCAGGCGATGCCAAGTTGGGTGGGAGTGCTGATCTGTTTGAAGGCAGGAAGGCTCTGCAGGATGACCTGGACAGGTTGGATCAATGGGCCAAAGCCAATTGTATAAAGTTCAATAAGGCCAAGTGCCGGGTCCTGCGTTTTGATCGCAACAACCCCAGGCAGTGCTGCAGGCTTGGGAAAGAGTGGCTGGAAAGCTGCCCAGCAGAAAAAGACCTGGGGCTGCTGGTAGAAAGCTGCTTCAACATGAGGCAGCAGTGTGCCCAGGTGGCCAAGAAGTCCAACAGCATCCTGGCTTGTATCAGGAATAGCATGGCCAGCAGGAGTAGGGAAGTCATCATGCCCCTGTACTTGGCACTGGGGAGGCCATATTTCAAATACTGTGTTCAGTCCTGAGCCACTCACTACAAGGACACTGAGGTGCTGGAACATGTCCAGAGGAGAGCTACCAAGCTGGTGAGAGATCTAGAGAACAAGTCATACAAGGAGCAGCTGAGGGAAGTGGGCATGTTCAGTTTGGAGAAGAGAAAGCTGATGGTAAACCTTCTACAACTACCTGAAAGGAGGTTACAGGGAGGTGGGTGTTGGCCTCTTCTCCCAAGTGAATAATGACAGGACCGGAGGAAATTGGCTGAAGTTGCAGCAGGGGAAGTTTAGATTAGGTTTGGTAAGAATTTCTTATCTGAGAGAGTGGTCAGGCACTAGAGCATCCTGCACAGGGAGGTGGTTGAGTCACAGTCCCTAGAGGTATTTAAGAAACATGCAGAGGTAGCACTTCAGGGCATGCTCCACTGAGGTTATTGTAGGGGTTATGGGATTTTTTTTGTGGGTGTCATATGGTGGAGTGTGTATGGTGGTTGTGTTTGGTTAAGGTTGGGTTTTGGTGATTTTTTAATGGATTTTTTGTTTGTTTTGTTTTGTTTGTGTATGGTTGGACTTGGTGATCTCAGAGGTCTTTTCCAACCACGACTATTCTATGATTCTGTAAAAATAATCTCATTAAAGTAATTTTTTAAATTCTAATTTTCCACTAGCACCTGAAATAGCTGGCACTCTAACACCTGAAATTGGATTTAACTCCTTACAATATTTTGAAACTTGCAATACTGCTCATTTATTCATAATTGCTTATCTATGTGATGTCTTAACTAATCAAAAACTTAGGGTTTTTTTCCTATAGTTTTATAGTTTTCATAATAGGGTTTTTAATAATTAAGCCAAAAATAAGTCAAAAAAGCACAATAAAGTGCTTCACACTCTCTAAATTTAATAAAGTAGCAGTGAGTAATAATATTCCCCAAACTTCTCACAGTGTCAATAGAGATGACATATGAGCAGTAAAGGAAATGTCCAGATCATACAAGAAGAGGAAAGTTTGCAGATTTTGTGAGTTAATTGCTTGCATTTTAGGAGAATAGCAGCACATGAGGCAGTAATGGGAAGGCTACTAATTAACTGAGTTGAGGCAATGGTAACCAGAGAAACAATGAGGAATTAAAACAAAACAAAAAAAAACAGTGGAGTGGCAAGTCAGGAATGGTGAAGAAAGGTGAAGAAAGACTGATGTGAACAAAAAGAGAAGAAAACATGGGGGGAAAAGAATCACATAATAAATAGAGCACATTGAAAAACTGACCTGCTTTAATTTTTATTTCCTCTTTTTGAAAATACATTCATGATATTACAGTCATGATATTGATATCATATCAATATCACTGATTATAATCAATCAGTGATGTGATTATAGACCTGGCATGATTCCATAACAGAAGTTATGTTTCTAATCAGCTATCACAATATATAATAAACAAAGACACTTTTAAAAGCTAAATTAAGTAACTATAACTTCTATGTAAATGATAATTCATAATCACCCTCTAGAAACATTCAAAAAAACCTACATATAAATTGCCTTGAAGAAATCCAGCTTCCTTAGTTAAATCACTATTTATTTTTTTTTTTCTTTTTCTGAAGCTACTGAGTATTCAGTAGTCCAGGTCTGTCAAATCAACACATACTGAAGCTCTCAGTTCTGGTTTTATGATTTTACACTTGATTTCAGGCCTACAAATAAAGAATTTTATTTCAAAATGTACTATCACTGAAAAAAAAACCCAAACAAAAAACCAAAACAGAACAAAAAAACCCATAATCCTATCTATAAAATATGAAATGTTACTATTTTTGCAAAAAATAATCAATATTTCAATAGTACATCAGGAGAGACATTAAAAAGCAGCCGCTTGTGCCAGTAGAACCGGTGTGTCAGAGGAGCCGTGCCCTGGGCTGTCCCTGTCTGTCAGGGAGCAGAAGGCTCAGAGCTGCAGGGCCCTTCCTACCATCCCGGCCCGGCCTCTGCGGCTCCCTCGCTGCTGTCTGCGGGCCTGGGGTTCCCATCCCGGTGCTTTTCATTCACATTGTAGTAAAATTTTCTGTGTCTTTTTCAGTGTTCATTTATGTTAAACTAGTGACTTTTTGGATGTTAAACCATGGTGCCTTTAGTGGCATCTGTTACATTCATGCTTTGCAGCCCTTGATTTTTTTTATGTTATGATTTAGTTTAGGCCCAACCCCAGGTTTTCTAAAGTAAAATAACTGATAAAACTAAAGAGGAGTTAAACTACTATGGAAAGACTGAAATAGTCAACCATCTGCTGTATTTTTTGATTCCTAGAAGGGCAGAAGATCATCTGCAGAATAGCCCAGTTACTTGTATTAAACAGGAAACAAAAAACAATTTTACAAATGCTCACACCTCTTTCAAAGTATTCCCTTAAACTCTTCCTGGTTTAATATTGACAAAATGTTCTGGGTTGATGTGGTGCCATTTTAGGTAACAGGGATGGGGTTTCCTTCCCCAGGGATGACTCATGTAAGTAACCTGCATGTAAGTAACCCCGCCTTGCCTTAGGCCATCAGGGAACAAAAAAAGATGTGGGCCTCTGGGATTAACATATTCAAGAGGGGGAGGCACAGGGTGAGAAGAGAAGGGGGAGGTGAGAGAAAGCAACACATTGTCTCACCCCACAAGGTGGGTGCAGCTCTGTCACGTCTCACAAAGTGAGCACAGTTCCCCAGATGCGGGGGACAAACCAAATATCACATCCCACAGAGTGGGTGCAACATTTCATCTCACAGAGTGGGCACACGTAGAGCTCCCCAGAGAGGAGGAACCAATCTCAACCACTCTCTCAACTCAGAGAGATTCGGTTTGGACCCACTGCTTTCTAAACTCCTTCAGAGAGGAGCCTTGGTTCAGCCGGGCCCAATCCTCCTCCTCTAATTCATCTCTTTTAACAACCCATTTGGCATGATTAAATTTGGGAATTCTGTGAGTGGTACTCTAGGAGCAAGATTATTACCCAGGAGGTTTGTACAGAAAAACTCCTTTACTTAAAAGTGAGTAAGATTATAAAGCATGTGAGATTACAAGTAGCAGAATTATAAATGATGGTACTTTCAAAGCAATGGATTAAAATTTAGCAAAACTTAAGGAAGTTGCCAAAACAACAGGTTACAACTAAAAAAAAACTTAACAAAGCAATGGGTATTAAAACTTAACAAAGTTAGAAGCTCACATGCTGATATAACGTTAGAAACAGAGACACAGAGAGATAGAGAGATAAAGAAGAGATAGGGAAGATGCCACCACCCTTGGATCCAGGAATGATCTTGGTAGAAAGTTGTGGTTCTTGGATGGCGGGCGTGCATCCAGCATTTTGAGTGTGTCTCTTTTATGCTGCCTGACGCCACCTTTTTGGGGGGGGCTTTGACATATATTGCACAGCCAGGTGTTCACTTGGGCCCCTTCAGATGGGATGAATGGGCAAGAACCTTTATTTCTGCACATGCATCATCTCCAATGTCTTTACCCAGGGCACACACAAGGTGTCCCTCTGCCTCCGCAGGGTGCAGCTTTCCTGCCCCTGCCCCTTATGGAATAAGAACAGTGTCCTGCCTGTCAGGGTGGCCATCAAACAGCTCCCCTTGCAAGGACAGTGTTCAGCTTATCGGGATGGCCACCAAAGGAGGGGCTGCTCTTGTGAGAATAGGGCCCCTTTTATCAGAGTGGTTCCCCAAATGAGGGTAAGACGAGGGGAGAGGAGAGAGGAGAGGAGAGAGTCCAGATGGCTATTGAATGAGGCCTCCACCCGTGCACAGTGTCCATTTTGTCAGGGTGGCTGTTTTGAGACAAATATTCTTTTGGGGATTCTACACATTTGGAGAGAAAGAACAACATCAGAAGAGAGAACAGTTCCAGAGGAGAGAACAACACCACAGAAGAGCAGTGCTGGAGAAGAGAGACCAAGGCCACTGAAGAAGGAGAGAGAGAAGGCGCCTGAAGAGATTCTTCTCTAATCTCATGGTGAGATGGCAGCCTGTTCCTTGCACCCATGTAGAATCATGGTGAAGCAGATCCTGAAGGACCATGGCAGAGCAGGTGTTGTGGACCTGCTGCCCATGAGTAATCCTGGCGGAGCAGTTGTGGACCTGCAGCCTGGGGAGGATCCCAGATCAGATTTTGTGGAGCTGCAGCCATGGAGGGGACTGTTCCCCAAGCAGCCCTGGCTCTGTGGGATGTCTGCATTGGAGCAGTTTGCTCCTGAGGGACTGTGCCTGGCGGGAGGGACTCACCTTGGAGGGGTTCATGATGGACTTTCTCTCTGTGGAGGGACACCATGTTGGAATAGGGAAAGACTGTGAGGAATCCTTCTCCCTGAACTGGAAGGAGTGGTAGAGAACAACCTGTTACATCCGGACTGTAAACCCCGCTCCCTGTCACCTGTGCCACTGGGGGGAGGAGGTAGAGAGACCGAGAACCAAGTGCTCTGGGCTGGAGAAGAAGGGAGGGGTGGGAAAAAAGTATTTAAGCTCTGGTTTCAGTTTTCTCTTTGCCCGGTTTTTATTTAATTAATGCTAAATTGATTTTTCCCAAAGTTCAGTCTGTTTTGCCCAGGTGTGTAATTGGTGAGTGAAAACCTCATAGCCCTTGTCTTTATACACAAAGTTCTAGGTGGATTTCCTCCTCACCATCCTGTAATTGGTGAGTGGAGGGAGTGAGGGGCTGCATGGTCTGTTGTTATCAGCCAGGCTCAAACAATAACACTAAACAAAACACAAGCTCTCCTAATAAAGATTAGGGCAGCTGATGTGCCGTGACTGTTTCTGATGACCCTGACTTTCTCTGAAAGACCCTGTTACAGTTCTGGATGTCCCTTCTGTGGCTTCATTGAAGACTCTGCTCAGAAATGCTATGCATCTCTGGATCCCAGACTAATTCTGCTTACCATCGGGAGACAAATACAATAGCCCAAGGAAGCCTGGGTTAGACTGAAAGGTGATAACTTTGTCCTTGTCTTATATCCTAGGGATACAATTTTAAACCAGCGGACGTTTATACTATTGGCTACATATTTGTGACATTATACAGAAGTTTGTCAATCACAAGAGGGAAGAACTTCCAGCCCACATTTCTTGCCTGGTGAAAAATAAAAAGATACTGCTGTTTCTAAAACATGTCAATCTACCTGTTTTGACCTTGTAGATGAGGGTGGCCTAACCTCTTCCATAAGCTTTAAGGTTCTGAATAGGTTAGGGAAGGAGAAGGCAACGCTCTGACTCTCTACTCTACAGAGCGGTTTAGTGGATGGATAAATGATGGGCTCCAGTGTGAATTGCTAACCTGCTTCCAAGGGAAAAGGAATAAAAGCAATGCTTAAAATTTCAGTCTAACAAAGCAACCCACTTTTGTTGAAAGCAAGATTTAACTGCCAAAGCTGTACAGTATGAGGCTTTGGAGCTTCACATCATAGCTCAACTTGTTGGCAGTCATAGTCTTACTATGAGTCCAGGTGAGGTGATAGCATCTCTGTTAACATTTTCTGGAAACACTTCTTGTACTCCATATGATTTCTGAAATATGCTTCAAACTCCACAAGTAGTGGATATCTATCTTTATAATGTCCAGGGTATTACCAGAAAACATCTTAAAATTGTACTTAGCATGTCCACAAGCTCCTTGCTTTTCTTGCCTCTGCCAGACATGGTATCAAGACAAACACTGGCTAACCAGACCAGAGGAGAACCTAGCACTGTTCAATTCTGGTCCTATTTCCAGTTTTGTCCAAAGTCTCATGGTGTGACAAGGTAGAATCATAGAATTGTTTTGGTTGGGAAAGACTTAATATCATGAAGTCCAACTGTTAACCTGACGTACAAGCAAAGTCCACTGCTAGACCGTGTCCCAACTCACCGCATCTATATGTCTTTTAAATACCTCCAGGGGTGGTGACTCAACCACTTTTCTGGGCAACCTGTTCTAGTACTTGATGACTGTTTCAGAGGACAAATTTTTCCTAATATCCAACCTAAACCTCCCTTAGTACAACATGAGGCCATTTCCTCTTGTTCTGTCACTTGTGACTGAAATTGTGTCCATTACACTAATCCTGTGTTAATTACAAAAGCAGACCTATTAAAATAATCCTAAAATTTACGAAGTTTCTTGGGTTTTAGCAACAAAAGTAGTTTGATCAGTTCTAATGAAAAAAGTAAGTGGAGTTTATTCAGTAGGTGCTCTCCATGTAATTAGAAAAGGTTAATCAATTTTACTTCATAGTAAGACACATGAAACAAGATATTTGCAGGAAAGAAGGTCTTCATAACTTCAAAAAGACTGACTATTAGAGAAAGTTAATATTATAAAATTAACCTCTGATTAAAAATGCTATCAATTACAATCAAAAGGAATTACTTTACCAAACACTTTTGCATGGAAAACGCATTGGTGATTTGTCACTCTTGCTGAATAATTTTTCAGGCTTTTTGTCTCTCAGTTTTAGTAAACCACATATGGAAATAAGATATTCTTTTTACATAATGCATGAAAAAAAAAAAAAGGTCAGCATTATTAGTTTATTATGTATATGAGAAATTGTACAGTAGGAAAATTATGAAAGCAATTGAGGGCGATTATAAGAAAGAAGTATATTAGCATTCTTTTAGAACTTTACAAACTATAAAGACACAATATATATTATATAAATATACAAAAATATATATATTGTAGTGGGCAAAAAGTGTGTCTAAATCAGAGAGCCATGCATGAACTATATACAGCCCATGAAGTATGTTATTAACTTCAGCTTATTTTAAAAAAAATTCCAATTGTTTTTGTTTCAAAAGTGAAGATTTTTATAAAATGTCAACAGAAAATCATGCTTTGATTGGTAAATTCCCCAATAATTTGCTGTGGTTTCTTAGCTGTGTGTTACAAATTTCAGTGTATACTGTAGACCATTATTTCCTTTTTCCTTTTTCTTTAATCATCTCAATATGTATTAGCATTACTGGATCCTGGGTGACAACTTTCTTGAAAGAGCAACAGTTTCTATAAAAAGCTTCTGTCTTTGTAAATGCACATTAAAAATTGTGCTTTTGGTTATAAGAGACAATCAATGTAACAGAAAAATAATTTAAAATTTTAATTTTCTTTAAATAAAGGAATAATAGAGGTACTTGAAAAAATCCAGCTGAAACTTTTATATGTCATATAGACTTATAGACTTTGTAGAGTCATAAAGTGTCCACTAAGTAAAAATTAATATTGATATACCTATAAAAAATAGTGCCACAACTATTATTGTATCACTAAAAAGGAAAATGTATTGTATTTTCTATGATGTTTACTATGTGGTTGCCAGATCACTGTAAAAAAACTCTCAAAAATTGTTTCATTTAACTTAGCTTCCTTGCCATAGGTTATTATTTCCACGAACTAGAGTTACAGGAAGTGTTTTCTATGGTTTGGCTGCAGAAACATGTGAAGAGGCCTTAATTAGAAAGAATCTTAAACCTAATCTCTGTGACCTTTACAATTACATTTACAGTGTATCTTATCTGAATATTACTACCCTGATCAATTCATCTTTATCTGTTAAACTGATATTCAGCACAGAATTGACCCGAGTTGGGTACCATATGGATTTCATGCTAGAAATTATTTACAGTTTTAGAACATGACTGAGTTACTGTATTGATACCTTTGCTTTGAGGAAATAAAGTGGAAGCAAGGAGTGACAAATTAGAAGTACCAGCTTTTTTTTTTTTTTTTTTTTTTTTTTTTTTTAATGGACAAAGCTACAGCTGGCCACAACAACTGCCAGTGGTCTAATTTTTTTGGATGGATGTATTTTTGATGTCATTTTAAGCTCACAAGGACCAGGTACTTCCCATGAACAAGTTTCTCCATGTTCAGTATTCTCTGATTTTCTTTTAATTAAAGTTTCTCCTGAATCTTAGCTTGTTGTCAGGCAATTTACAAAGATGTCTGGTAATGCAAAAGATATTATGGTGAAAATTAGATTAATTTTGACTAAACATTGCTTTTTCTGAAGTATTTTCCTTTTAGCCTCAAACTCAAAATTAGCCTACATGACAATGTCTTTACCTCTGTATAGATATTTTTGTAGATTTAATTAAAATTAAGCTTTATTAAATATACAAAAATCAATGTTTCCTGTGAACTTTTGATAAAATTTAGAAATTAATTTGCTTTAGAAAGGTTCATACTCCCATTTACATTCATAATGAAGAAAACATGAGTATATCTATTTGCTGACATGAAGGTTGGACCAGTTCCTAGAACTGTACTGGAAAAATGGAAAAGAAAGCAAACTACAGGATTGAGTTCTAAAATTTTGTGGGCCAAATCTTGATCTTACAAAATGCTGAGTATGCTGTCACTGATCCAACAAAATAATTAGGCCCAGCAATTACAACTGTTTTGCCTCAAGGATGAGAGGGATGTCTCATTGGATTCAGCTGGACAGTTCTAATGTTTAGCTCTGAGTCCAAAAAGTAGTTGCTCTGCTGGAGTGAGTCCAGGGCACTTAACGTGTTGTTAGATAGATGCTTAAATGAGCCACAGACTGATCTTGTCCTCATGTTTAGGGCTGTGCAACTCATTATTTTTCAGCACAGGCTGAAGTGATGACAGACAATTAAAGAGAGGTAATTGCAATGAATTCCGTATATTTCACATGTGATGGGACATAAGAAGGAGCTGGATTCCCAAAGCCTGTTGCCAGAGCCCTGGCATAGAGGTAGTTAAGACAGAAAATGTCAGACCACACCCATCTCAGTGAGAACAGCACATCCATGCAAAATTATTTTGCTGGTGCTGAAAGAATTAAGCAGTCTTTTGCCTATATAGCAAAGGAAGTAAAGACAAAACTATTTATGATTTTATGTGCATGTTTTATTCAATTACTTCAACTCAATTTATCCAAGAAATATAAAACATGCATCCTCAACTGTTAGTAATATTTTATCTATTTGGTCAGGAAACAGCATAAGAACAATGGGGTATTATTAAAATACCTCATATTTTACATGTTTAATGGTCATACATGACAAAGTATGTCTGATGCTGTTTGCAACAAAATATATTTCTATTGCTAAAACAAGAAGTATTTGATTAATTAATCTTTGTACAGAAAAATACATATGAACTTCTCATCTTTTCCTCAAGCTATTTTTGTTTCTAGTACCTTAATGTATATCCTTAATTATTAAATGGATGGTGGAGTAAAAACCTAACTTGTATCCTTGTGACCTATGTATTAATCTTGATATTTTAAATTTCCTGTTATCTCCTAAAGGGAACTTATGTGTTTTGTACCTTGCACAGTATTCTCAGCTTGGAGGAATGGCACATCTTACAATTTCAGTCAATTATTTCAGTCAATTATAATATTTTCTGATCTCAGGAACTATGTTTTTAAAGTACACCCAATGTCCATCTAGTCAAATTTCTGTTGCTGGCTTTGGACAGTACAAGACAGAATACGGAAAGCAAATTAGTAGCACTAGTCCTGAAAAAAAAAATCTAGCTTCCCTGATGACAGCTTTATTCTGGTCTTTTAAAATTAGAAATTAATTAAAATTCTGAAACTGCAATTTACAATTTTCAAAATACTTCTTGCTTTCACTTTTCTTGGTACTTTGCATTGCTCTAACTTACACATACAGGTCTTGGTATGTATCAAAATAATTTTTATTTTTTTTTTTAACTTTTTACCTCAAAAAATATCCATGTGTTAAATATGTGTTGAGTAACAAAGGTTTTATGATCTTTGACTCTTCCTCAGTGACCTTTGTCTATCGCATTGCCATACAAAGTAAAGTTTCCTGATTAACCTTTCCTGATTAACAATAGAATCATTATATCCTATTGGTCTTGTGACACCTCTGTGGGTGTTTCTTAGGAATTATATATTTTCACAACTCTCTTCATTGATGCCTCTTATTTCATAATTACCCTCATGATGATTCTTTGTGCTTTCTTTAGGATTCTAAAATAAACTTGTCTTCAGATGGGATGAGCGTTTCCCTAAATAATCCACCAGATAATGTCATATCATAGATAATCCTTCATACTTTGGAATAACTCACTAGAAAGTATTTTAGTTTCTTTTATATAAAATGTTATCTTTTCATAAAAATGGAATTAAAAATAATGCAAATGCTAGAAATTATTTACAGTTTCCTAACATGACTGAGTTACTCTAGTGATACCTTTGCTTTGAGGAAATAAAGTGGAAGTAAGGAATGATTAATTAGAAGTACCAGCCTTTTTTTTTTTTAAATTTTTGTTTTTCTTTAAATGGACAAAGCTACAGCTGGCCACAACAGCTGCCAGTGGTCTAATCTTTAATTCAAGTTAAAGATTTCTTCAAAATCTTTAATATAAGAACAGTATTTTAGAGACAACATAGTGTCAGGTTCTCAGTGTTTTTGTGTTTCAACAACACCACATCTCTTTCTCTTTAGTTTCTTTCCTGGTTAGACTATATTGAAAATTTTGAAAAATTTATTCTTTTTGGAGAAATTGCTTCATAGAAAAGAATGGAATTATGAGATATCCATGTTCTATGAACATACTGATAGTGAATGTAAAGACATTTGTGGGTTTTGGTTGTTGGTTTTTTTTTGTTTTGTTTTGTTTTTAAGATGTCCTTTTTATTTATATTTATTAAATTGTTATATGGTATAAATTTATTATTTTTTTTTATTAAAAGTACATTTTTAACGCAAATTGCCTGTGCTTTTATATTTTTATCTTTTTGTAAACAGGACTAGCACCAGAAAATTGATAAATTTTTATGCTTTTAGAAGAATGAAGGAGTTACAAATCATTATATTTCTAATACATTAGGTTATAAGTAGGGGCAGTGGTAACAAAGAAATAGGAAAGATTTAAGAAATGCTAAGGGAGTTATATAAATCTCTGTACCCGGCATTATTTCCATGGTACAAATCAGGTGATGCTACTATGACTGATTCCTTCAACTATTCAAGTTTTTCTTTTCACCTTGTGTAGAATGGCTGAGGAATGTCCTTCTTTGCTTCTTGTCTTTTGTTTGTTTGGTTTTTTTTCTTCCTTTGTTTTTTAGAATATTAACTGAGGATAGTCCATTAGACAAGAATAACTAAATACATTTTGACTAAGATATCTGACTGTTCTATGTATTTGACTTCCAATATCCAACTGTATGTCCTGAAAGCACACAATGTAGAATTTATAAGCACTAAACAATATTGAACCACTAGGTCAATGTTCCCACAGATGTAGAACATTAGGGTACTATTTCAAAACAATTACCTACCATGTGATATGCTCATATATCTGTGTGTACATAAATTGGTAACTAGTGTTTGACTCATTTTACAAAAGTAATAAAAATTTGCTCATTCAATTAATTTCCTGGCAACCACAGTGATTCGTTAGTAAATTGTCTGCCTCCAAGCAACCCATAAGCACAGCTTCTTCCCAAAATTGTTTGCATTATCTGAATTACCCTCAAATTTTAGTAGGCATTTCATGAGTAACCAGTAAATTGAGACTAAAGAAGTTGAGTCAGATTTATTAGGTTAAACATATGATAGCATGCTTCTATGGCTGCCCATTTTATGGAATTTCAGTGAAAAAGAGAGTTCATACAGTGCTCTTTCATCAGTCTAGATGAAAGACTCTTAGTTGAAGACACAGCTACTAACTTGTTCTATAGTGACACTTCCAGCTGAACAGGACAACCCTGTGAACTCTTAGACTCCAGTAGGTTAAAACTGAAAGTCTTTGTGTTCCGAGGAAACATTGCCTTTATCTACTGTGCTAAGAATTTCAGACTACTCTGTTGAAAAATCAGTTCTGAGGGGTCCTCATGAGTGAGGAGTTTTCAATAGATCACAAACAGGAGTGCTTATGAACCATAATTGTGAAATCTACTTTTTTTTTTTTCCAAATACCTTGATACAATGAAAACATTTTTATTAAGATGTATATAATACAAGTCTGATGAGTTTACGGCATAGCAACTAATTAGGCCATCATTATTTGGTAGGTATGCCCGGAGTGTCCCCAACTTACATAAGAAAATGGTCAAAAAAATGGGGTTCTTCTTTCTAGTACTGTACTGCAAATTAAGTAGGCAAGTTTCCTGGTGGTACTAAATCTGAAAAAAACCAAACCAAACCAACCAAACAAAAAAACCCCAAAACAAAAAACCCCCAACCAACCAACCAAAACCAAAACAAAAATCCCAGAAAACCAGAAACAAACAAAAAAACCCCCACAAAAATTACTTCTTCAAGAGCACACTTCCAAGGTGGTAACTATAAGGCTCCATGCACACACATTTTTCTGAATCTTCATCCATCACCTTATCAGAACTTTAAAACCATTTCTGGTTTTATCAGTTAGAAGGAATAGCAAGATTTTGTTCACCGAAAAGCAGAGTAAATACTTGAGAGTCCTTTTCACCATCAATAAAAGTCAAATAAGAAAGAGATTAGAAGATACCTGTTTTACATATGGACAACACGTTCAGCATCCTGTTGACAAACTGTGATTATTTTGGAGGCATCAGAGCCTCAGGCCTTTAGGCTCTTATTTTTATTTTACAACAGTGGTAGAGGGAAAGAAAAAGCATAACAGTGTTTGATTTTTAGGTCTTATTTCTAGGTGTTAAGAATCTTGTTCATAGTACTGTTAGCACTACAAAGTCAGAGATAGCACCTTGGGAGATTTTGTGAAATTCACTGTCTGATGAGTTCTAAGAATATATAATCAATAAAATAACATATCTCTACAAGATCTGGCTCTGTTTGGAAATCCTAGAGTACTATGGCACCTCGCTGCCTGTTATTCTTTTATCTGTATTTTTCTTAGAAATTCTTCACTGAGAAACACAAATTCGATGTTCAGAAAAAGAAAAGTTTTCTTAGAATCCAAGAAACGGGTGTTGTAAGACCTGTTTGGATATGCCATTTTAAAATTGTTAGGGTAATTCTATATTCTGGAATATAGAAACCATAACCAATATAATTGTGAGGAAATCTTCTACTAAATATATCCATATCTCTTTTCCCTTTCCCAAGGACTCTTTTCTGTCCTGGAAATACCCTAGACAATTTCTGTGTCTACAAGCTACCTGAAATCTTCAGGTTTTCAGGGATTTCCACACCTTTATGTCCTGCCAAACAGCAAATCATTGTAAGAATGTGCTTTTTCTGATAATTCTTTAAAAAGTTTGCTTTTGTACAAAAGGATTAATTCTTCAATTTCTATTTAACATCCATTTAACTCCAGTAGGCTTTCTGGATAATTGTTTTTTAAAAAACCCATTATCTTTTCCTTTGGATCACTGATAATGAATCTCAAGAATGATTAGTGCAATTAAGTAATATATTGAGAAGAATTACTTTCATGATTACATACCATAAGAAAAAAACAAGATCAATCTTATTTACTTTCAGTGCTTCACTTTCTAAAATAAAACTGTAAGATATTCCAAATATAGCATACTTGATGCATTTTCAGCCTTTAGTGAAATTTAGTAGAAACTGATTTAAAGGGTTCATTCCCTTCCTTTTACACAAATACATCTAAAATACAACATAATTCTACATTTTCCCCTCCCTTCCTATGATTTTTAGAATCTAGTTTCATATCCTTTTTCTATCAATTTAGTTTTGTTTTTTCTTGGAAAACTTAAGTTTGTGTCCTCCAAAATAATTTAAAGAGGAACAAGACTTGTAATTTTGTTAATCTCTGTAACTAATCCCTCACTAAATGTCTGGTTTAAAAACAGATAAATTAATTTCTAAAAAAATTATGGAAGAAAGATAATCAATGAATTTTATCAATGCAGAATACGTGCAGACACTCTTTGGTTCAGAATTTTAGATTGACAGTTTGTTTTCATTGTAGGGAATTGTATCACTAAATATAGTATTGAGATTTTTCCAAACAATCTCATCTTATAGTGTGGTATGCTTGCCTTAAAAAGGGTCAGAAGATTGTCTTTGTGAACCTAAATTTTAATTCTGTTTCAACTGCTTCATGCAATCTGAACTCTGTAAGAAGGGTGGCTTAAGGACATACCTCATAAGCCTCTGTGCTATGCCAGAGAGTTATCATGGGGGTTTTTGTGCCAGTCCCCTCAAGATAGTATGCAATTTGATATTACAAGGAAAAAAAAAATGACATGCACACTTTTGGGGAGTTGTAGCTTTTTATTGAAATGTCAGTGGACTATTTTGATTTCTGAATCTTGATATCTGAACATAAATGGGGGAGGGGAGGATAGAAAGGTGAAGATAAGGAGGATGGGGAGAAAACCCAGAATATGAAGTACTGGGTTGTATGAAGTGTAAAAGTTAAAATATTTTCCAGTAATAACAATGACATGCTTAAATATTAACATTGACACGTAAAAAATATATGGAGTACAAATATGCACTGTAGTCACTGCTACTATATGAATTTCTTTAAAAGTAAATAAAGACTTCCAAGAACTGTCCAGCTGATGAGAAGAAAATTTCTACTGTGCACTTGACCCATGTTCTGCCACATCACACCATCTAAGTAATACAAATTGCTCAAAGGCTAAACCTTTATTTTTGAACCCATGATTAGAAATGCTGTCAGCAGGACTAGTGGATATGTTGGGTGAAGATATGGTAGAAGAAGGTAAGTCATAAGAGGGGTCACTTCCGCACCAGACACTTCCAATAAATGAGCACGTCTTCTGGTTTCTTAAATTTGTGCTGAATTTGCTATTTCAAAGTTATATTTATGTGAATGTATTTTTTCTTTTAATTAATTTGATCAAGATTTTAATGAAAATACAAGCTTGACAAGCCAGACCAATGCAAAAGTTTCCCAAGCTAGTGTACCACCCACTTACAATACTGCTCTATATCTGAAGCAAACATGAGTCAACTTCTAGCACTTATTAGAAGGGAATAAGGTGGCACACTGCAAAACATACTGCAAAATTCTATTTTTAAATTATTTTTCAGTAACTACAGAATTAAAAGCAATATTTTAGACCATTGCCATTTTATTTTTACTTTGTTGTGATCCCAAGGACTAACAGATGCAGTGCACATTTGTAATTCTTGTCATCAGGCTTTTTGATTCGCCAGCACAGTTCCCATACATATTCAGTCAACAGTGACCCTGAGGTTTTGTTGCCTCACACATAGACTCAGGCAGGTGTAGATGAGCATGTTTATTCTTGCCTTTAAATGTACTTCAGAAGGTGATATTGGGCAATTACTGTCACTCTGGACTATAGAAGCCCACAAATCTTCTAATCTGCCACCCATCATGCTGTGGCTTTTAGGTCACTGAATTCAGGCTAAAAAGAAGAAATATTGTTTCTTCTTTTATTAATATTTCTTCTTTTATTTTACTCTAATAATGCAGTCTTTGTGCTTTCATAAATGTTTTCTGAAAATGGAGTTTTGACTACTGTTCAGACCAGAAAAGTTCCTTATAGGAGACAGGAACAGGAAACACAAAAATTGCTGTGTATTCATGGCATCCAAAAGCTTTTAAGTCTTTTTCCACCTTTCTTTCTTTCTAGTGGTAGTGGGAAGGTGAGTTCTTCCAACAGTCTTCCCATTCCTCCAAGGGTGACAAAAATTTATAGACATGCTGGGTTATACCAGGAGGTGTTAAAGTGTGAGCTGAATTTTATCTTACTGCTGCCCACACCTCAATATCCCTCCTATAATAATAAACTTGTGTTGTTATGAAATTGATATTATGTTCAAGATAAAAGAAAAAAAAATGTTTTACTTGTATACATATAGTTTAAACTTAAGAACATACTTAAAATCTTTTAAATATAGGCTACTTGACACACCTCATTATTTTCTAATATCCACACATGCTCAGTCTATACAAGATAGATGTTGACTTGCATAATGGCCATATTAAAATATATTCAATCTCTCTTTTTGACATATTTTTTTCCACATAATGATGATATTTAACATTATTGCTTTGCAGAACAATTAGTATAGATGAGCACTGGATGAAAGATTAACTACTGTGTAATTAATAGTCTTGAAACCTGAGAAAAATAGAATGAACTCTATTGGTGTGACACACCAAGACATTTAAGTACAGACTAATAAGACATTTTTAAACTAATTTGATCTTAAGTTGGAGGAATGAAAGGAAAAGAGAGGTGAGAATTCTCAGTTAGTTAGTCAGATGATAGAAATAGAGCAGTTTACAATGTAGAAGTCCTGGATGAGAGTTGATCTGGCATGCCATACACACTCAAGGAAATATGAATGGGAAATGGAACCAGAATAGGAAAGAGCCACTGAAGTGGTCAGAGCAAGGAAAAAATTTATTAGAAGGCAATTAATTTACCTTGTTTTACTAAGCTTATCAACACTGGCAGGACTAGAGGATATAATAAGTATGTATACTTGCTATAGAAATATGCAACAGATACGCAATATAAATACATAAATGTGTGTTCTGTATATACATGTGCAATACATGCTTAAAAGCTACACAGAGTAAGGACACATTTTCCATGAGAAAACAAACAAAACAAACACATTTGTGTGTTTAGTCTAAAAAGGATTAAAAGAGGAGTGAGATTTTGGAACAGCTTTCCTAGACTATTCTCTAGTAGAAAGAGAGGAAGGCCAGAAACAACTGATTTTTAAGATGAAGCTTGGTGTGTTTATGATACAATCATGTGATATGGTTCCCTGATACAACAGAGTTCTATGCACAATGACCTCCATAACATTTGTGGTTATCTGAGATGTTTACTTCCTAATGCTGCTGAGCAATATCTTCTGGCATTATTATGGTTTATGATGACTTAGAATTTGAATTGCCTGTTGCCAGACAAAGCCTGAAGATTCAGTAAACATATTTTGTGTGAATGTCACCCATTTAAAAATACTTAGTAAAACTCACACAAGGAACTATTAATGGAAGTCCATAATTAAATTCAGTCAACAAACCACTCATACTTCTTGAGATCAAATTTAAATTTTTTAATGAGGTTTTCTCCTATCCAAGTTAGGACAGAATATCTTTAGTTAAAATGAGGGGTAGAACAGGACTAACTTGACTATCTGTGTTTAAAACATATATTAATAGAGTATTATATGTAATATGATTATTAAAAATGTATTTCACCAGCTGATTTAGCAAAGATGTAAGATTTATATTTATATAAATAACAGATAGCAGAAACAGAATTTATATTTCCATGCAACATTGACTTGCAACAGCTTTACCTTGCTACAAAATTCAAGGAAGAAAAAGGCAAAGTAGCTTTACTTTGACGTAGATTACAGCCATATATACGTAGTATAATAGGAAGGGCTTAGTATACAAGAAAAGCATCTGCATATGCTAATTCTATAGCATAATATAATATAATTATGCAAAATAGACATTTTTTTAAAGCTTGGGTACATGTCATATACGTTCATTATAGAGAAGACACAGCAAAAAGCCATGGTACTCCCATAGAAGATTATCTTAATAGTTCTGGTCACGTCAAAGACAATTTTGCTTAAACAAGGTAATGTCCTGAGCTGAAGGTAATGCCATTGTCTGGCACTGGAGAAAACTGGAAAAAATCCCCAGACTGTGGAGTTTCTTCCCAAGAGTAAACGTTATTTTTAATTGGTGAAAAATAGAGCATACTAATTATATCAAATCCGTGACTGAATTACATATGTGACTATGTTCACTTGATTAGGGTAATGCTTATGAAGACAGTTTTGGGGAGGGAAATAATAAATAAACATCTAAGGAAATTTGACAGTAGAGTACTATTTGCAGAACAAACTCTGTAAGAACTGTACTGCCCTACCACTGGAAAATTTCTTATGCCAGTTTAAAAAATTCATAAACAGCTGAAAGACTCCCCAAAATATACCCTTTTAATTAAAAATTATTAGTATCTCCTTTTTTTTTTCTGTTTTTAATTTGATATTGCTAGGGATTAAGAAACAGTCTGTGTATTTAAATAGAAAAGAATCACTGGGTAAAAGTTAAAAAAAAAATTCAACCTCAACCAAACAAATACAAAAGTCTGCCCAAAAGCAATAAAACTGTTTTGGATTTATTTTTTTTTTTTACTTTAAAAAAAATTTTTAATGTGAGGTTGATTGACATTGGCACAGATTATCCAGAGAGGTTGATTATTGAATCCTGTGATATGGAGATATTCAAAAGCCATTTGGACATGGTTGTAGGCATCCTGCTGCAGTTAACCATTCTTGAGAAGAAGAGTTGAACAACGGTCTCACAAGGTCCTTTGCCAGCCTCAAACCATTCTGTGATTTTTGTGATTCTGTGATAATCCTGTATATTTTCCTTAGATCCTCCATAATATTTGCTTGTCTTAATATTTCAGCCTTTAAGTATAATATTTTCAGAAGCATTCAGAAGTAGTCTTATTCTTCACTTATAAATACCATGCAAAAGACCTAATGTGAGGAAAAGACCTATCCTTTATCTCACTGGTATGGGGGAAAAAAAAAAAAAAGTGATATGAATGTAATCAATTAAAAATACTTACAGAAATACAATACAGAAGTATATAGCAAACCATATTGTCAGCTTGATTCTTTTTTGAGTCAATTCTAGGTGCTGTAGTCTAGGGTTACTGAGCAACTCATTCTTTAAACTGCCTGTTAACGTGCAAATGGCTACTCATGCTTCAGTGCTTCTATATCAGGTTTTACTGAAGATTGTTTTCAGAACTGTTTTTATTTTGTTTGCTGGTTGATTAATATTTCACTTCTTTGCAGCAAATGAAGGAAAACTTGGGATGATTTAAAAAATTCTACTGTAAGCTTTCACCATACTTGGGTTGCTGGCCAAGACTTATATAAGTTGATCCAATGATCAGCATATGATATGGATTTTATCAGCACAGATTTTAAGTGAGAGTGTTCTGGAGAGAAAATTAGGATGCTTATTTCTAAGCACAAGACCCAGTTGTATTTTTATAATATTTTCAAAAGGTAACATCTGTAACATCAATCAGAAAATCAGAAAATATCTGTATTTATGTCAGCTTTCTTTAACAAAACAAGAACTTTATAAGAATATGGATGATAAGCTGCAGTGACTGATAGTCACAATAGTGGACCCCTAAATTTTCAGATGTTGGACCTTTGGATCCAAATTTAAAGGCAATGCTTGCTTTGATGAGCAATAGGTAGGCCGTATCAAACACCAGCAGGCAATTCTGCTTCCATTCACAAGAGGTTGGGTGGCTCACTTCATAATAATGTGCCATTATAATGCAACATTTAAAATGCAGAACAGGACATAGCTCTAATTTGAATAAGGTAAGGAGAGGAGGGTATGTGGGTATGGTGCATTGTGTGATAGGAGCTTTCAGCCACTTTGGGCAGTTGCCCTGAAGGGACAGAAGGAAATCTACTGTCTGCTTAGACATTTTGTCATCAGTAAATCACACTGTAAAGATCAGTTCTAACAAAAAGGCTGGACTGAATAAATTAGCAGCTAAATGGAAGGAAAAAGATACTGATTTTCTATGAGCTATAGTGACATATATTGTTATGACATATGTCCATACATATACATCCATATATTATGTCCATTCATAATACATACATGTATAAATCTAGAAGCAAAAAGACCACAGATTAAAAGAATTTTATTATTTTGAACTAGTAGTTCTCTCATACTTGCATTAACAAAAGGCCCTTTAGTGGAAGAAAATACATCTTTTATGGAAATATTTGTTCAGCAAAAACTGAAATGTCCATAGAACTGCCTTGAATTTTTCATTAGACTACTGTCAATTATGTATCAGCTTATTTAGCACACTGATATTTATACTGGTTGCATTATTACTGATATTCTGGACCTCACTGTTATCTGAGCTCATCTACTCCATTATTCTGCCTAAGGATGAGCATATCAAAGCAATGATTGTTATGCAAATCATTTTGGAATTATCCTTTGGCCAAGAAAAACATTAGTATAGTAAAGTGTTTCATAAAGATGTTTTGCTCTCCCATCTCAGAGGAAAAAGATGAGAATTAATGCCAAAATAAATTCTGTGGAATGGGTATTCTGGTCTATGAAGGATGTTGTTCACTCTTTTTTTGTGAAGTCAAATTAAAGTGCAAGGTCTGGACAGAATTTAAATATTCATAACTGAAACTACCATCCTGAAAATTCCTGTTCTCCTGGCATCGAGCCCTGGAGGAATTTAAACTCTGTAGAAGATGTAGATTTATATCTTAAAATTCCTCAGGCTCCTGAAGTTCTGCTTCTGTACATGCCCAGAAATGCCTTTGATTCAGAGGGTTCATCAGACTGTGCAAATTTCACATCAAAGCCTTACTGGTATCCCAATGTGAACTGCTCCATACCTTCTTGAGATCTGTTTCTACTGAAATCTTGCCACTGGAAGGAAACATGGAAGGAACATTAAGGCAGGAACAAAGAATTGAAAAGAGAGACAGAGACTGGAGTATGATTTTGCCTCATCTTAGATAAGAAACCAGTAACTTGCAGTTCTTGTAGGAATTTATTTTCAGAGCCATTTCAGTGTAAGGCAAGCCAAAGCAGGAACAAGAAAGTGATCTTTGTCTCAAGCTCTGCACTCACTGTGCTACAGAATCCCACCTGAGTGCATGGTTTCCAGGACAGGCCCAAAGGCACATTCTTTCCTCCAGTATTTTGTACTGGCTAGCTCAGCTGAAGACTTTGGACACCATTTCCAGGTGCTTAACTTTCCCTAAACCCAAAATAAAGCCTTGCTATAAGGCTCCAGGATGTGCTTTGGGAAAGGGCATTACGGAGTAGGCATTCTGGTACTCCAAAGAAAAACTGTTAGTGATTGAGACCTTTTGGATACAACTGAAAAGGAAAAGTACCATTTATAGAGTCAGTGTTCTTTATTTAATAAACGGAATATGAGGCACAAATCAAATTCTCTCATTTATTCCAGTGAACTGTGGCACATATTGACCTGTTATCCAAACTGTCCTGACTCTTTTTGTTGTCATGTTAGCAGTCTTAAAATAAAAGAATTTTACAATATAAATAATCTGTGCCCATTCCCCTGTTGATTTACTATGATTACATTCACAAGAATTGTATTACTGGATTATAATGAAAAAATATTTTTACATGTTTAGTGCATGTCAGAGATTGATTTCATAAAATTTTAATAGTTTTTGCCTTCTTGTTGATTGTTGTTGTTTTTTCCCCTCTCACCCCTGAAATTAGGCAAAATACCACATTAGGATACCATATTTATTATGTTTTGAAGGAGGTGTTAAAAATTAATTAACAATGAAAGGAAAAAAATTAGATTCCTTTACAATTACTGACAAAAAATTAGTTACACACTTCTACATATGTATAAATTTGATACACTGAATTATATTTGTGTTGATTGCATGGTGTGCATATGTAAGCTACATGACATATAACTCTTTGCATCCACTTGCCTGTTAGAATTTTCCGTTTTATGACATTGTTTGGATGTGAGGGCCATTCCTGCATGCATTTTATTCATAGGTCAGGAACTATGGATTTATACAATACTATAAAAAGTAATTTGATTTGGTCTCTATTTCTTCCCTAATAATTCCTAACTTCCTGCTTTCCATTAGATTTGCCGCTGAATATCAAGTATTTCAGACAGCTATATGCAATAGCCAACTTCAAGTATTGTCTTGATAAATGCAAATCAAATCCTAGTGTATACGACTTCTTCTCTTACTTTCCATAAAATCTAATATCTAAAATAAAAGCAGAGACATATTTGGCTTAAAATAGAAATATTTCCCCTAAAATGAGGCTGAGTCCATTATTTTCTGACTCAAAAAATTGAACCACACAATAATATGTATGGATAAAAGTCATCAAAGCATTCTAACAGCTCATTATGGACTTGGTCCATTTTGACTAATCCTTTTTTTTGTAATAGCTATTGGAATATTCTAGGCACATATTGGACAGCACTGATATAGACAGCTTGAAATTGAATCTGCAAAAGCAATTCTGCTGCTGAAATGATAAGGCTTGCGTTTTGTTTTTATCATAACTGACTGGAATTAGAGTTTCTAACAGTTCATATTGGAGAGTGAAAAATAAGCCCTCCCAGGTCCTTGAGCTGAAATATGTTTTCAATGGGCAAAATTTAAATGAAGCACAAGATTTCTAGAGATCGAATGACACTACAGGTAGTGGAGTAAATTCATTATAATGATTGACACTGGCAGGCTACATCTCCAGTGAGTATCTGCCTCAGAGAAAGCATTCAGTTTAACTGAGGAAAAATACTGAATAAATAAATTTGGAGAAAGCCATTTCATTAAAAATATCTATTTCATAAAGGTAAGCTGTAAAATAAACAGTATTAAAAATATGAAGAATTTGCTTAATAACAATTATTTGAGACCTTCTAGCACCCCTTACAGGAAGGATATTTTTTACATCTATTAAGTAAACTAAGTCAGAAAAAATAAATAAGCCTTTTAAATGGAAGTCTGCCTGAGGGAAGGCTACATAAACAGATTCTAAATAAGCATGGAAGAAGATCTCAGCTGATATACCCAGCACTGTTTTACTGATTCAGCAGCGTTACTGCAAAAAACTGCAGAGGGAGTTTGTTTTACAGAACAGAGTCTCAGGTTTGCATTTTAGAAAATCAAGAATGCTCTCTTGCTAGATACGTTTCAAACAGACTTGAATAGGGATCCTTCCAGAGGATCCTTTTTTTTTTTTTATGTTAGTACTAAAAATGCTTAATGAGCCCAGCTCTATGATAAGTAATAACCTGTGATTTCATAAGCTCATTGTTTAAGAGGAATGTAAAGGGCCATTATGAATCATGCTGCTTGACCTCTTGTTAAGCACATGACAGACAGTTATGTCAATTGAAATATAGTCATGAGTAACCTCCATTGCTCTCCATTTAAATGCTTGTGATACTTGTGTTGCTTAAGACGGCATATGCTGCGCTGTAAGAGCAGATAGACAACGGATGCAAAAACACAGTCACTCAGGATCTTCTCCCTCCCACAGCAGAGCAACAGAATTGCAGTTCTGCTGTAAGCCTGACTCTCTTGGGCAAAAGAAAAGGCATAAATTATTTTGTTTACATCCCCAAGGTCTTTATTAATACACGTACTTGGAAGACATTGTGTTATTAGCTGATTAGTAATGCAGAAATAGTTTCAAACATGAACTTGAATTTCACATATGCCAGTGATTAGCTTTCATTACTCACTCCTTATGGTCTTGTTTTGTCTTTTTAGACAGTTACTTGACAAGAGTAATTCTTTACTTTTGAGAAATTCTGACAATTTATTTTGAAGAACTTTCCCATAAGAAGACACCGTGCAGGGACTCAGCACAACGGAGCTTTATGGAAATAGAAAACATCCCACTGACTCTGGAGTTGCGCACGGTTGCTCATATACTGTTGCCTTTCTGCTGACAACCTGAATGGGCAGCCAGCAGAATGAAATTCTCTAATGACTGAGCTAATCATCATAATACGCTTTTTTTGTGCCAAGGTAAAAGGGGTGACCAGTGCAAAGGGAATACAGACAACACTGCCCAACACCAGGCTGTTTGCCATCTGCTGTTTCAACCCTAGAGGACACTTGTGGCTTGTGTAATTTAAAGCAGGTTTGTTGGGTTTTTTGTTTGGTTGGTTTGGTTTGTTTGTTGTTTGTTTTTTTTTTTTTTTTATATACAGACCTGAACAACTGAGATCACAGTTTTGAGATCAGAAGACTTGCACAGGTGAACTTTCCTCATTCTGTGTACCTGTGACTACGTTTAAATTCTCTTTAATGATAACCAATGAGTCAGTTGTTTATTTATAAACAATTTGTGCCTGACAGAACAAAAAGTCATGGAGTCAAAAAATAGAAGAAAGCAGCTCTTGTTTCTGAAGCGTTTACCTTCACATGCACCAATACAATATCATCTCATTAAATCCCAGACTGAGGAATCCCCTGTGTTCTCTGTTTTTAACAGCCCCCTTATTCTACAGTGTGTTAATTTGTATCAGGCTGGTTTTCATCTCTTGACTTAATGAAAAAGTATTTAACTGATCCCTATAGAGAAAGTACTGCCACTATGATACAGACTTTCATCAGAGGTTCTTTGTAGAGCACTCTCATTCCTAGATCAACATTCAATTACTTGGAGTAATTTGGGGTTATTCTATTTATTATCTATGATCATTCTATGAATTATTAACTGAATTATTCAATTATTTGCAAAGATTTCTTTCAGTACATTTATTCAATTTCAGTCTATTAATTACTGGTTAAAATAATGAGTTATGTATCTGTCCTTAAAGAATATACTGATATATAAAAAGCCTTTTGAGACAAGTGCAAACATAGTATGTAGGTGAACTTTCCCTTTAAATGATGGGCAGCCCTTCTGAAATGACTGTAGTAGTTTTACATTCTCTTGTTATACTCCAACAACCACCACTTTAGTGGGGATTCATTTGGAGGTTAGAGCAGTGATGAATTTAGGGCTATCCATGCTGAGGAGTCAATGGATATCTAATCCTATATCTCTTTTTCAAGCAGGTGAACATTCATACCTGCTCTTAATATGTAGGAAACTACATTAATTGCAAATGAGGACTAACATGTTTCAGATATTTTTTTTTTTTGACTAAAGAAAGAACATGGATTTGGGTTTTTTTTGACTTTTAGTTTTAGAATTTGGTATTAGAAGCAAAACCAACAAATTCCCAAAGTCTGGGCATAAATAATTATTTTTAAATGCCTGTTCCTGTGAAGATGTTCCCCTCACAAAAATAAAACAAAATACCTACAAAAAGTCTAAGGATAATTATGGAAGTAACTGCTGTCTGCTGATGTCATGCCAGGTTTTGTATAATAGATTTGATCTCTATCATCATGGAGGGCTCCACTAAAGATAAAAGAGTAATTTGACATAGGCCAAGTGTCAGATCCTGCATTTTGGTGACAACAACCCCAGTCAGAACTACAGGCTTGGAGAAGAGTGGCTGGAAAGCTGCCTGGCAGAAAAGGACCTTGGTGCATTGATTGACAGTCGGCTGAATGTGAGCCAGCAGTGTGCCCAGGTGGGCAAGAAGGCCAATGGCATCCTGGCTTGTATCAGAAATTGTGTGACTAGCAGGAGTAGGGAAGTGATTCTGCCCCTGTACTCAGCACTGGTGAGGCCACACCTCGAGTACTGTGTCCAGTTTTGGGCACCTCAATACAAAAAGGACATTGAGGTATTGGAGCAAGTCCAAAGAAGGGCAACAAACCTGGTGAAGGATTTGGGAAACATCCCTTATGAGGAGTGATTGAGATGTTGGGGCTGCATAGTCTGGGGAAATGGAGGCTGAGGGGATTCACTCCAGAGATTCCTGAAAGGAGGTTGTGGGGTTGGTCTCTTCTCACTGGTGACAGATGTCAGGACAAGGGGAGATTTAGGTTGGATATCAGGAGAAAATTCTTTACAGAAAGGGATGTCAAGCACTGGCACAGGCACTCCAGGGAGGTGTTTGAATCTCCATCCCTGGGGTGTTTTAAAATCACCTGGATGTGATGCTTGGGAACATGGTTTAGTGGTGGGTCATTGGGAATAGGGTAATAGGGTTAGGACAAGGCTGGACTAGATCTTTTCCAGCCTGAGCAATTCTATGATTCTATCATATACAGATAGAGTAACTGCAAAACCTATAATGTCTTTCACAAGTGAAAATATAATCCTTGATTTTGTACATGGTTTAGGTTTACTATTTGCAATACCTTCTTTTATGTGGGATAATATAACTTGATATGGCTTGTAAAAATGTTTTAAGATCTGTGGGTTTAGAAACTGGCAACTTTTTCTTTTTTTTTTTTTTTTAATATACTTTTACGAGAATATAAGGAATATATGCTAAGTGTTTAGCAATTTTGCTTGGAGTATACAAAACTGCATACTTCAGTGATCAGCCTGTGTGATCAGGAGTTTTGATGGGATATGTTTCTTAGACACATAACTTAAATATATAAATTGTTCCCCCTTCTGTCTCAAATATATAAAATTTGCATGTCTATGCTGTGTTCACCACTGAGCATATGATCCTTCAATCACAGATTAGTGAAGTCTGAGGAAACAGCTCATTCATTCAGAACTGTGAAAAGTGAATTGTGAGTTTGGATTTCTCAATTTTCAGGTGTTCCAGCTCCAGCAAAAGATCCAAAGATCCAGATTGCCAAAATGCATTTTCCAAGAAATGATCCTTCAAAGATTCCCTAAACTCCTCAAACTCCCCAAGGTAACACTACTGTCCAGAAACATTGGACAAGTTGCATTTCTTCACTATTTGTAAAACATAACCTTCAAAGACAGAGATGCAACTGTTAATTGATTAAAATCACAGCCAGGGGTCCTATAAAGTCATTATTATGACACATTATCGTCCAAAAGAACTTCATCAAGATATTTCAATAATTTTGCCCATTACAGTCTTTTCATGTTTTTTAACCTTTATTTTTGCAGTTTCATACACCCGAATCATTTAACACAAATATAACATGTTTTTCTTCTTAATGGGACCATCCAAATTCATAAATTGACATCTGCATTTGCAGTTATGGTAAGCCACATATCAATAATTTCCTTCATCAAAATTGTACTCTAAATATTGTAGGAACAGACAGAAAGGTAGTTAATGCCTGTTCTCACTGTCTTTACATTTATGTTTACTGAACATAGAACTATTAATGCTACCTTCTTCATAGCCATCCATGTATGATTGTTGGAGATACTTGATGAAACCTGATGATATTAAATTAGAAATGATGTGATTATGTGTGTGATTTCCATATAATGTGTTCTTAACTTTGGCAAAAGCTAGGCTGTTTTCCCTACTACTAGGTCTTGTACATCCTCTCACATTTTTACTAAAGCTATGACATGTGGGATTATTTTTCACGAGAGAGGTAATTAAAAAACACCACACAAAATTACTAACTTTAAAAGTAACTTTTTTGCATTTCCAAACTGTCCATATAATTATATGGTTCTCAAATAGTGGACTATAACTTGTAGTATACCCTTCCTCTAAGCTGGTGCTGCAGTACATCACAGCCCTGATTTGTGCATAGTACCTAAGGACAGCATGGAATATTCTGACTCAGAAAGAAAATGTATTTTGGGCACCAGACCTTCTGCTCTTCTCCTCAGCAGAGGAGCAGAAAATTACAGAAAGAATGCTGTAAGGACCTTCAAGAGATTACTTAGACATTCTTCTTTTCCTCTCTCAAACAATTATGTCTAGGATGAGCTTGAAAGATGTATGTCTAAGATTAAATTTTCTAGTGTGTAATACAAAATTCTCCTGCTGCAATTTAAGTTCTTCAGGTTTTTTACATTGACCATGAACATAAGAATGGGATTATTCACCTCCTCTTTGAAGAAGTTTTCATGTACTTGAATTCCATTACCATGCTTCTCTTCCATGTTTGTATAATCCAGGAATTTCAAATAATTCATTATTTTTAAACCTCCAGCCATTCTTGTGGATCTTTTTCTTTTTTTCCACTTTTACCAGTTGATTCACATAATGTTTAAAGTGCAATCATTGCAGCTCAAATATTACAAAGGAAATATTATCTATGATAGAGTAAGTGCTTTAGTTGGATGCATTAAGTATAATTCTCTTTTTTACAATAGCATGAAATTGGTCATTCACAAGTATCATGGAAATTTAAACCCCAAACTTGTTTTGATAGGCTAGCAGCATCCTTCACATGCTGTACTTATGCTCTGAATCACCACCTAAATGTAGATCCCAGCACTTGTCCTTAGTAGTTCTAACTAATTATAATACTAGCCAGGATATCTCCAGGACTGATTTCTGTTGAAGGTTGAGTCACTTCAGGTATTATTCTGTCTTGAACCACTGGTCATACTTCTGGTTGGGATCATCTAGATGATTATTAACCCATCTCTAAGCAGTTTTATTTGAGCTATTCTTACTATCAGAAGTCTTGCCAAATGTCAGTTGATTTATAAAATATGCCAATAACTTGGTAAGAATTTAGATAACTTTCTGTTGCTGTTTGTCCCCTACCTACTGAAGAGGTGATGCAACAGTTGCTCAGCAACAAGTTGGGCAAGATGACTGCTGACTTTTATTTAGCTTATGTTTGCTTATCATCTTAGAAAAACTTCAACTATTTTGCAGTATTTTTCCATAACCAGTTTACAGTTTTCTGCTCCTCCCTTTTTCCACTTTTTAAACAGAGGGAATGTATTTTACTTCTCCAGAGTCTAAAAATGTTGCTCATCACTTTCTTCCTCAAAACTAATCACTGTTATCCCTGAGATTGTTTCAGACTGATTTGGTGATCTTGAGATGAATTTTATCTAGGTTCTGATCTATAAAGCATTCTCTAGCCCTTTATTTGCCTGTTCTGGGTGGAAATGTTATCCTTTTGATTTATCCTTAACTGCATTACTAACTTCTCTATAATCAAACTAGTTTCAGCAAAGACTAATTCAAGAGGCATAAAGGTCTTTGGCTTCCTCAGCATTACCTAAACCCCATTACATACTTTTTCCTTTTTTTTCCTTCTGTTTCTATTATTATTTTATGTTTGTCCTCATTGTTTGAGACTGCAATCAATGAAAAGCTTGTGACTCATCTTTTCTTTAGTAAATTGATCTCCTATTAAAATCCTATATTTCCTTTGTATTTAAATATAGGTTGTTAAGTAAGAGTTTTATATAAATTTTATGAAGCTTTATTGGACTTCATTCTGTTTTGAAAATCAAGTATGCTGAGTTTGATACTAAAAATCTTCAGAATTTTGGTGTTATTAGTTTACATCTGAAGATAGCAAACAGATTTCTGGTTGAAACATGAATGCAGATTCATCACATGTAACAAATATCTTTTGGTGATATTTCTTGAATTTTATTTTTTAAAGAAGAAGTGCTTAAAAACTGAGATAACGCAAATCAAATTTTTATACAGTTGTCATTTATTTTATCATTTATGTGATTTAGATGTTTCCGAGAGCTCTCTATGTTCTATTTATCTTCAGAGAGCAAAGGAAAACTGTAGGTTTAATATGTTGTCTGAAGCTTGAGGATGCCTTGACAATTCTCAGAATCACAGATTATGATTTAAATGAGTAATTTTAAAGGCACTTTATAATTTAAAAAAATCAGAGAAACATGTTATTATATTCAGTATGCTATATACATCCACCTTTCTTCAGTTTCAACTTTGAATAAGTTTCAATTTCTGAATTTTCATTAGTATTTCATTTTCTCTTATCATTTCATCCCTGCCATTAGAAGCATTGCAGCCAATTAATTGTATGAAAAAGCTGATATTACATTTTAGTGTCTAATCTTAATGAAGGAAGGTATTGAAGGCTGCATTAACAGGGTAATAGCTGTATAAAACAAACAACAGAACTATCAAAGTTCTAAAATGTTGATAATACCCCATCAGGAACAGAGTGCACAGTGCTGATAACAATCCCACAGGAAGGAAGTTATGTCAGAGAAGGCGAGGCATAAGGAAACAGAGTACTATATCCCAGAAGACTGATTTGACTTTCCTAGAGCTGGGGCTGAGTTTTCAGAAAACAGAATTATTCTTCAGAATTATGTGAATTAAAAGAAATACGTGAATGGCTTGTATATTTTTTGCTTATTCATTCATTCTTGATGAATGAATAGAACGTTGGTCTAGTAAGACCAAACGTATACACACTAGAAGTAAAATGTAAAATGGTAGTGAGGTCCCCAGTGATCCTGTTAGCAAAACTCAGGATTTGCCATGAGTCAGAATAAAAACAAACCAGAAGTTTGAGAGCTGCCTGAAAAATTACTAACAAAAGGCATGCAGCAGCTTAGTAGGGATAATTACCCTGAAGTATATATGCTAATTTAAAATAGACTTTGTTCACTAATAAGGTTTAATGCATTATATAAGTAAACTCTTCTTGTGAGGTTTCAATTCAGTATTGTCAGCCACAGGCAGTCAAAGTTATTTTAGTACCACACCTTGTGCCCACCCCACCCAAACTGAGATTTGGAAGAGAGCACATGTAGGTGTTGCTGAGTTTGTTTGTTGTACTTCACTTGGGAATACTTATCCGCCAAATAATTTTTAGATAGGAAGACTAGAAATGGCTTTGGTTTTAAATGAAGGCTGAGGTTTCCTAGGTAATAATCTGATTTCAGCAGCTCAAGTTTGAAACAGAAACACAAATAAAGAACCCAAGTAAGAAAACCCTACCTATTAAATGATTGACAAGAAATAATAAAAAAAAAAAATATCACCAAAATTTACTAATGCTACTAATGCTTTCCATTTATGCAACAAATAGTGAAAACATGGACCTTGTAGACTTTACTAAATCCATGCAGCACGAATAGTGTTTTCCCTTTTCCCTAAAAGCATGAGGCATGGCACAATAAACAAGTCACACAGTTCTTTGAAAGTCCAGACAGAAAACAGGTATCTGTGGAAGGACTTTTGTACCAGTTTTACCTCCTCTAAAGGGACATTGTCTTTTCTGTATACTTCTGACAGTCTGTGAGGAGTCCACTACAAACTGAATAGCAAATAAAACTGGATGAATAGTATTTATGACAATCCCATTCTGCCTGTTGACATTTGAGAATCCCATTCTGAAGTTCTTAACTCTGGTATAAATATTTTGGATGCTTTGGTTTGGGGTTTTGGTCTTTTGTGGGATTTTTTTGTTGGTTTGGTTTTTGTTTTTTTTTTCCTATTTAATTGTGTTTCTCTCAACCCAGAAGTTTTCAGACTTCTACCCTTCCAATTCTCTCCTGCATCCCACTCCAGGGGAGTGAGTAAGTGGCTATGTGGTGCTTGACTGCCAGCTGGGGATTAATCTTTAGCAAGCATGCAGGCAGACAATTTCCTACTAACAAGTATTCAGCACCATCTTATAGGCTGTAGGATATCTGAGAAGTCCAGAGGAGGGCTGGCAGATATAACACATAAACTGTGGCACTTCACATGTAATCTGAATGGTAGCTGGAGGCAGGGAGAGCAGGCAGGCCTAGGGTATCTCAAATGTCACTAGATATCTATATTTAAGCAGTTGAATCACTTCCTATGAATTTTGAATCCTATACATTTTAGGCAAACAAATATTTTTAGTAGGATAAAAGCCTAAGTATGTAATGTAAAGATAGGTCAAAAAACAACCTCATTGCCTACGCCATCCACATTGCACATACATAAATGCCAACATTAGAAGCAATATGATCAGTAACATCAGTTTTCTTGTATTTATGTACACCTGTTTGCTATTAGCATGCTCTGCTTCTAAAGCAAGGGTAAGTCATAAGCAAAAAATTCCCTTAAATAGAAGATTATATAAATTCTATTTGGCTTTTGCTACATGTTGTAACACTGAGATGGTAATGCTGAGAGAGTTAAGGTAAACAATGCTCAGAGCAACCTGGTCTAATTAATGCTGGACTACATGACATTCAGAGATCCCTTCCAACCTTGACATTTCTATGATTCTAATATTGCAGGTTCATTCAGAACACTAAATTCTGTTGTCCTACTGGTTATTAAGATTATGTTAAACCAAAGTGGTTTAATGTAATACATAACATAACTTAACAATACAATACATAACACCAAAATAAGGTGCAGTTACCTATTGTGTAATGTAAGTATGTGTATGTGTACAGATATATCCAAGTCCATATTTTACCTCCCTAGCTGATGTTATTTGTCCTACTAATTTGAATCAGGGTATTATTTTAACATGCAGTCCTGATCTCTGGCAAAACAAGTACTTTCGAGGGCTTTGAGCTTTGACAGCACAGGAGCAGAAGCAGCATAACACAGAAACACTTCTCTTGCCAAAAGAAGAGGAAGGAGGAGGAAAGATCACAGTGCCCACCTGGCGTGTTATGAGAGCCACCAGATGCATGTGGGCATGCTCTGGGTCCAAAAGACACATTCCTGTTCCCTTCTCTGTTGGCCTGGAGAGCTCTGAGCTTCCCTAAACATGGATAATGCAAACAACAACTGCTGAGGTGGGACTGAATCAACCTGCTTTTTCTTCAGCCTTCACCAATTTATTATTGCAAAGTTGTAAATGAAAAGAGCCCTTTAAGTGAGTTGTGGCATGCATTAGTTTTAATTTGCTTTACCTTTAGGGGCATATATGTTAACATTTAGTAGATGGCTTGATGATTCACCTTTGCTGCTGAGGGCAAAATGATTTTTCACTCAACTGAAGTACAAACAGTTTGTTCTATAATCCTTTTCTGCCCTAAAAGCTGTGCTCTGACAGAAATTCTGACATTTTAAGAAATGCTCATGCCTGAGTTCAAAAAAAGCCTCAGAAACATAGAATCATCTTACCACAGCTGATGCATTAAAGATGAGTGAGGGCAAAACAATATCTGTTGTTGCGATTCATGTTATGAAAAGGATTATGCAAGAACTATCAGCAGAAGCAGTTAACAGAATTTGCAGCTTTCTCTTCTGATGAAAGGTCAAACTTTCCCATTCTTGAGTCCAGACCCTTCATGGTTACACTAAAAGAAAGATCTATCAAGACAGAAACAGCCTGATCAACTGAATGCTTCAGAAACAATGGCAGGAGATCTGCATTGATTTTCCACTGAAGCATCTCTTCAACTTTAAACTATATTGATGTTGACACTCTGAAGATTACACAAGATGAGCAATTAAAATTTTCTGTCCCTAAATTACAAGTGTACAAGGAGGAAACTGGAGACATATGATACCTATTTGCTTTTTATTTATTTTGTTGTGGATTTTTGTTTTTTTGGAGGGGGTGGGAGTTTATTTGTGGTCTTTTTTTTTTGTCTGGGATTTTTGTTGCCATTCTTCAAAACAATTGCTGCTCTTATTTTCCTTCAGCATTATTCAAAGAGTGAAAGTTTGGATGTTAATGTATTAGCGTCCTTGTATCGATATTTTAATCCATTTTTTCTTAGATTTTAAATATTATGCAAGGTTATGCAAATTTTTGTGCATAAACCTGAAATACTTCAGGAGGTATTGCACTATATCAAAATAGAGAAGCTAGTGAGGAGTAATAGAACTCTTGTGTCACTCTCAATTGCTAACTAAGACAAATCTAAGTACAGTGAAGACTGGGAGAAGTTATCATCAAAATTACAAATTTATGCTGAAATGTATAGTTAGAGCATAACAGCATCATATTGATGCATTATCTTAACTAATCCCTTCTTTTTTGTGATTAGTTCCAGTTACACAGTTTAGGTTTTGTTTTATTCTAAATAAGAAACATCTTTTATTATTTGTTGTTTATTAACTTCAATATAACTTGGAAAAAGTAGAACTCTCTTGGTCTTTCAGGATTGCCAGAAAACTAAGAAAGCATTTTGCAAACTATTCGAGAATACCTTGTCTCTTTCCAAGCAAACCCTGTGTATGTAACCCACAAATAGATTTACTTTCTTGAATAAAACCAATACTCTTCCATCTTGAACTGCAAATTCATCTCTTCAAATATTTAATACTCTCATTGTGCATATCCTATTGCACATATAGATAGTGCTATTATATTAACAGCATGGAGCTGTAGAATTGCTTAGATGTGTTTTCATACAACAAAGTATGTCTTTTTGTAAATTAATATAAAGTTTGGCTTAGATAATACAAGTTGGTATTCCACCAAAGAGTTCGACCCAAACTCAAATCCTGCATAATAGCAAAGAGTACAAGAGAAATAACTCATTCTGAATATCATAAATCTCAGGACCTGTTATGGTAAACAGATATTTATAAGAAAAAAATAAAGTACACCAAATAAATACGCTAAATAAACTGCAACTCACATCCCATGTTTTCTCAAGACCAGACAGAAAACAATAGCATTAAACTGTTTTCGTTTTTATGTCTAGGCGGAACATAACAAAACAGCCCAAAGTCTATTCTGAGCTGAACAGACTTTCAATAAGTGTCTATGCTTTCCCATGCCAACATTTTTTCTGGTATTTTCTTTATTATTACTACATCTTATAGAGGACAGGAGGCAATGTAGACAGACTGTATCACACACACATTAAATTCACAGCACCTAAAGTAACTCTACTCTCTTGGGTCAGAGATCCTAAGAGACCACTTTCATTTTCTCTGACATCTGTATACTAACTAAGCATCACAAAGAGACAATAAGCAACATTCACACCCATTTTCATTAAATGTGCTTGCATGAATATGAACAAGGGAAGATTAAGATTTCATATTACTTGTTCCATTATGAACTAAAATGTAACTCTTCTGGTTAATTGTGTTCTTAGAAACACTTTGGCCATACCTTATTACTGGCAAAATTCTATAGACATAATAAAAGTACACCTTTCCATAAGTTTTTTAAGTTGTGTTTACCTTAAAATGACCTGGTATAGAATCACAAAATCATAGAATGGCCTAAATTGGAAGGGACCTTAGAAATCATCTACCAATCTCCTTGCAATGGGCAGGAACAGCTCTCATCTAGACAAGATTGCTCAAGGCTCCATCCAACCTGGCCTTGAACACTTCCAGGAGGGGAGCATCCACAACCTCTGATGGGCAGTTTGTTCCAGAGTCTCACCACTCTTATACTAAAGAACTTCTTCCTAATATCCAGTCTAAACCTCTACTTTCTCAATTTAAATCCATTTTCCCTGGACACTCTTGTGAAACATCCCCCTCCAGACTTCCTGTAGGTTTCCTTCAAGTTCTGGAAGGCAGCTACAAGGTCCCCCTGGAGCCTTCTCTTCATCAGGCTGAACAATCCCAGCTCCCTCAGTCTTTCCTTGTAGCAGAGGTGCTCCAGTCCCTGAATCTTTGTGGCCCTCCTCTGGACTCGTCCCAACAGATCTATGTCCATTCTTTGGTGGGGACACCGGAACTGGACCCAGTACTCCAGGTGCTGTCTCACAAGTGCAGAGTAAAAGGGGAAAATCACCTCTCTGGATTTGCTGGCCATGCTTCTCTTGATGCATCCTAGGATATGGTTGGCCTGAGCTGCATGAGCACACTGCTGGCTCAGGTTGAGCTTCTCATCAATCAAGGACCTCCAAATCAGGGCTACTCTCAACCCACTCTGTACTTATCCTGTAATTGTTCTTGGGGTTGGTCCAACCCAGTTGCAGGACCTTAGATTTTGACTTGTTGAATCTCTTGCAGTTGCCATTGGCCCATTTCTCAAGCCTGTTAAAGTCCCTAAGGTAGTAAGGCAACCTGGGTTTCTGAAAATATACAGATGTGTAGGCCCCTGCATATGTGTGTGGGAAGCTGGAGACACTTATATTGCTATCAAGTGGTTTAATGTACTTAAGAGGAATTTTTCACTAGGGAAATACTTAGAAGTGCTGAAGACTGTCAATTGTAGCTCAAACACATAAAAAAAGTTTATTAAGTTATTCTTCCACTCTTTCTTCTAAACAAATCTTGTGTTTCCTGAAGTTCTTTTTTGTAATCACTGTCAGAATAACTGAGAATAATAGTATGAAAGTAAAAAAATGAAAGTTAATTTAGGCTGAGCATCGGAACAAATGAATGGTGATGAAATAACCAGTACTCCCAGTTGGAGAGGATAAAGCACTTTCATTTGAGTGATTTAGAACTTGGTGATTTACTTCAAAGAAAAATCCAGCACTTGGCTAAGAAGGAACCTGATCAGTATTGGTTGCTTACACTAATTTCTAAGATGATTGTGTGATTTGTATGATAGACTATCATTCTACCTCTTGACTGCTTATTACTCCTCTATTATAATGTAGTTGGCATCATATAACATTGAAGATGCACCTCTGCAGCATTTTTACAGAGCTGCTCAGGTAAATAGTTTTTAACAGGGCCATAATCCCAGATGAAGACAAACCTGATGTGACCATTTTTCAAAGAATAAAAAGAATATGTAAACTATTTGTACAGGTTTTGGTAATCTCTTGATATTTATTGGGAGCACAAAACTGAGAATAATTATACTAAGCTATATCATTGTAAAAATGAAAAATATAGTTAAATTGAAATTGTATTATCCATTTCTCTACTTTCAATTTAATATGTTGATATTACCTCTAGTTGATTTTCTTTAAAATAATGTGCAATGAAAATTTGCATCCCACATATTTATATGCATACTAAACCAGTGTTCAGAAATTTTTTTTTATTATTCAGACATTTCCAATTCACACTGAAGATCAAATACTTCAAAAATGTCGAGAGCTTCTAAGATTTTGCTTTGGCCATATATTTCGGAGGATAACAGAGACACATATCCATACTTTGTCTGATGATTTTGTAAATAGAGTTTTATCTGTCAAAATAAAGTATGTAGATGAAAAGCTGAACAGAAAGTTCATGGTGAGCTGAATTTTTTTTCCAGAGTAGTTGAGATGTGACTACAAAAATCTGTTGTTCATCAGACAGGGCTCTGTCAGAGTTTTCTGCATAGCAGGTTCATTTCTTATCTGAGGAATTCTGTTTTTCCTAGTGAGGTCTCAGTGTTGATCACAGCCATTTCAAGTTCACAAGAAAAAGCTCCATCTTTCCCCTTGCTTCTCACACACTAGTAATTTACTCTGTTGCCAATGGAAGCTGCCAGGTAAACCCATGCAAGCCAGAAATGGGCTGCTGTATGATACAGATGCCTTTCCAAATTAAAACCAAACACACAAATTGAAAATGAAGACAGAAGATGGAAAGCATATAAGGTGGCTTGTAGGTTTGTTGTAATATTCAAATATTACTTTCTTCTTCCGGGAAGACATGTCAGATTGTTAACCGCAGGCACTAAAGCCTAATTAATTTTTTTTCTTTTTTTTTTTCATCATTTTTCCACTGGACAAGTCAGTTATTATTTCACAGCTTTCAAAAAAATTATCAAACAGCAGAGAGGCGGAACAACTTCAGAACCTGAACAATCAAATTTTTAAGCATCTGATAATCCTTCCAAATGGATAGATTTGACTTGGCATATACAATTAGCCAGAAACAAAGAAGCAATTTGCTTCTCTTCTCTGGGCAAGAACAAGGATGAAAAAAAACATGACTGTGACTTTGAAAGTTTTTGGCTTCACTGATAATGTTCTCTCAGTTAAAAAAGATTTGATAAATAATTTCATTAAGCACCAGTAACAGATGCTTATGTGTATGTTGGGAGTAAAGTAAATTGAAGTCTCATTTACATGCTTCTGTAGAATTTAAAACTTGGAATCAATATATTTTTTCTCATTATTTCTGGATGCTCTCTGATATGTTTTTCCACACACTTTCATGCTATGGCTTGATAACAGCACTTAACACTGATGAAGAAATAGTTGCTTAAAAGGCTAAGCCTTGTTCATGTTAATTTTAAAGCCCTTGACTCATCTTTCTCAGAACATCTCCTGAATTACAGGATTACTAATGTAAAGCCATGGTTTAGCCACAGTTTTTCATCTCTTGCCGATCTCTTTCATACTACTTTAATTTCACAGATATTATTCTCCAATTATTTTAGCTTTACTGATTAAGCCTTATAATATGGATATTGATATACGTACACCAACATACCATCATCATGTGACAGCTGGATTTGGCAAAGTATAACTGTAGTAAAAAAATACCTGAAATATACTTACCTATATGCTTATTTCCTTAAATTCAGCTGAATAATAGCATAAATAAATGCTATTTGAGATGAAGGTATAATTTTTTTCACTAAAATGTTTCACATCTTAGTGCTTTCAGAAGATATTAACAGGAGAAATGTGTACAAATGAAAATGTTTAGTAATTAAATGTGGTAGTAGTATTCAAACTACCTTTTTAGTAATTATGTTTCAGTAACACAAAATTTGAGTAAACAATGATCAAAAGCTAACCGTCTTTCTAATCTCATTCATTTGACTCTATTTTGGAAATTGAAAGGATCAGTTTGTCCCTTTGAACTATTGATCAGATAAAAAATGCAGTAGTGAATAGAAAGCAAAATATTTGAATCAGTGGAGCATAACCATACCTGTATCCATTTAGTAATGTAGCTCTTGAGTATTCTTATTTGAATTCCTTCCTTCCTTCCTTCCTTCCTTCCTTCCTTCCTTCCTTCCTTCCTTCCTTCCTTCCTTCCTTCCTTCCTTCCTTCCTCCCTCCCTCCCTCCCTCCCTCCCTCCCTTCCTTCCTTCCTTCCTTCCTTCCTTCCTTCCTTCCTTCCTTCCTTCCTTCCTTCCTTCCTTCCTTCCTTCCTTCCTTCCTCCCTCCCTCCCTCCCTCCCTTCCTTCCTTCCTTCCTTCCTTCCTTCCTTCCTTCCTTCCTTCCTTCCTTCCTTCCTTCCTTCCTTCCTTCCTTCCTTCCTTCCTTCCTTCCTTCCTTCCTTCCTTCCTCCCTCCCTCCTCCCTCCTCCCTTCCTTCCTTCCTTCCTTCCTTCCTTCCTTCCTTCCTTCCTTCCTTCCTTCCTTCCTTCCTTCCTTCCTTCCTTCCTTCCTTCCTTCCTTCCTTCCTTCCTTCCTTCCTTCCTTCCTTCCTTCCTTCCTCCCTCCCTCCCTCCTTCCTTCCTTCCTTCCTTCCTTCCTTCCTTCCTTCCTTCCTTCCTTCCTTCCTTCCTTCCTTCCTTCCTTCCTTCCTTCCTCCCTCCCTCCCTCCCTCCCTCCCTCCCTTCCTCTCTTCCTTTCTCCCTTCTTCCCTCCCTCCCTCCCCCCCTCCCTCCCTCCCTCCCTCCCCTTTCCTCCCCCCTTTCCTCCCCCCTTCTCCTCTATATCTTCTTCTGCAGCTAGTGTCTTTGTACTTTTTGCAGTTAATCTTTTAATTGCTTCTAACATTTGTTATAGCTCCTTTTTGAGCTGTGTCTTTTTTTTTTTTTTTGCTGTGTCTTTTAGTTTTTGTCTGCACTGTAGAAATTTTTCCCAGCTGAGCACTCAGACTCATTTCTGTCAGTAGTTTTGCCCTGTCTCCAAGAGCCTCTGCATTGCCCACCCACAGCCAGAACACATAACCTGGCAGTCTTCCCTCCTGCTGCCCAGCCCCACCTTCTTAAACAAAGCATACAGGAGGCAACACATACACACTGGACCAAGAACAAACAGATTTAAAATTTCTGCCATCTTTCACTGAGGTCACACCCTCCTTTTACCTTAATTGCTGGATCTGGGGTTGTGCCAATGGCTAACTGCTGAACAGCCATATAGGTTATGGGATAGATATTAAACAACATGAAATAAATAACAGAGTCAGAAGATTCCTTGTTTATTTGTTTCCTATTCGATTTGAGGATTCAAGAAACAAATTTTTAAAGTCTGGAACATCATGGCATGACTAGTTGGATTACCAGAGTAAAATTAATACTTTAAAATTTACAGGCACTGCATTCTCTCTCATTTTTTCCCAAGTCTACACTGATGAAAGCAGATAACATTCAGCCCTTTAAAAAAAATTTAAAGGAGATATTTTATTCTGTTGAATCTCATCACTTCATTCCAACTTAAATGTAAATAAAATATATTCAGGAATATTTGCTTTCTCTCCAGAGTTTCTGAAGATAGTCTGTGAGGCTGGTTGCTTTGCTTCAGACATTTCTTTGGAGGCTCTTAAGATCATATTTCAGAAGTTAAAAATATTTAAATAAAAAATGGGCACTTTCCCAAATTTATGGTGTACCTCCTTGCTTCTGATTAGGATAGATCTTTGGCAACTGCTAAAACTTGTTACATTTGTTATGTACATATGATAGCATATCTTGTATTGTTGAACTAACATTGTCAAGTCAATTAATATTATCCCACAGAAAAAAATGTGATTGCCTACAGGAACCAAAATGTAATACTTGATTAAAACCACTTGAAACATTCTGTGGAATAAAGCTTGTGTGAAATACTGGATTTCATAAAAGAAGCAAAAAAATTCTTCAATACGTTCCAACCAAGTTTCTACTGAGAAAACTCAATTATATCAATTATATATAAACACCCTCTAATGTTTCCATCTGAAAAAATGTTTAATTTCACTTTATGTACCAAAGAAGCCTGATACTGTCCATAAATATTTAGTTAATAGCTGAAATTAAATGGAAAAATTTGCATGATCTAAAGGTGCAAGGCTTTTTTGTCTGAAATGCTATTATCATTTTCAGCTTAGTTGAAGTCATATTTGCAGGTATTTTTTATTTATCCTGGATGAAAGAGCTTATCCCGAAACTAAGCCTCCATGGAAAGCTATGTTTCTATAGATTCAGCAGCTGAACAGTGTGGATTAATTTTATTGCTCTTAACTTTCTTGGAAACACTGGAGAAAATGGAGATTAGGTACAGTTTCTATTGCATTCCATTCCTTTCACTGTGGACAAGTAATTCAATTTCTCTTTGCAGTGTGTCCCATCTAAAGCATTTAAAAGTGTATTAGAATTTCCCATCTTGTCTAGTTGTCTTGGAAACTATGACAGGAGGGAACTGGCTCCCATTTCTACATCTATTTTGCTTTTCAGAATTCTCTAGTTTAGATACCAAGTGAATTACTGAATTCTACTAAAATATTAAAATAAGATGCTTACTGGCAGAAAAAACTGTCTTTTGCAAGTTGGTTGCTAATGAAAAGAACCTCCTCTCCAAAGAAATAAGAATCAAAAGGAAACTTGGATGCAGTGAGTGAGCAAACTATTTTGTCAGTGGATATGAATTTGAATGTCTGACTTTGATAATTTAGGGAAGAATTAATTAGCAATGTTAATTAGCTAAATTAGTTTATATTATCATAGATTAAAATGGGGAAGCTTAATCATCAAATTTTTATTAAAGCACAAGCTTTTGAAAAATTTGGTCACTGTCTAGTGGTTTTTTTTTAGCATATGTTTTTTCTAATTTATAAAGCATAAATGTTAGCTTTCCTAAACAAAGTCTAAAATATGGTCAAAATCCAGATGAACTACTAAATCCTTTATTTCCATGTTCTGCATTTATTATTGCCAAGTGTAAAATTATGCACAATTTGTCATATTACAATCCATTCTACTGTCTCTTCTCTGCTGTCACCACCAAGTCTGGCCAGACTAAGTAGAAAAAAAAAAGAAAATGTGGGGTGGCAATGGAGCTGCATGACACTAGCAAGTGTGTTTGCAGTCTTCACCTAACCTGGAAATTCTGGGAAAAGTGACAGATGTACGTTATGAATTCTCCATGAGGATTCAGGGTCATTAATAGTTCTTGAATACTGTCACTGTTCCTGTCAGTAAAGGACTTCGAAGTATTATCACAGTGACATGGCACTTGTTTTAAGTGGTCACAGATCCTGCTCTTTTGCTAAAGTTCAGAAGTAAACTATTTTTAGAAGCTTTAAATTCCAGAATGAGTTTGGGATGCACTGTATTCAATGGGTCACCTCAGTTACACACTCCAGCTTTTTTCATTCTGTAGTGAACTCTGATGGGTAACAAGTTAGTAGAATCACCAATGCATACAAATTCAGTTTGAAAGATGGCTGCAGTTTCTCATTTATAAACCAGAAATCTCAACGTGTTGTCAAGATCATGATGATATTTTACACAGGTACATTCATGAAAATAAATACAATTGCTAGCTTTTTATGTGTAACTAACCCTTCAGATAAAAGGTAGTATTCCCCATATTAATGGGAGATTTTTAAGCAAAGACAATCCAAGCACTTCTGGACAAGCACATTTGTATTTCTCGATTGAGGAAGGATGCTCAAACTCCTGCAGAGTCATCTTCCTGATGACTGGGGTATGGGTCACTCAGTTTATGACACAGAACAACAGAGTATGGAAATAAGAGCAGTGAGAGTAAGCCCTTCAGACTACTGGGGGTGAAGCAAACAAGAGATCAAAGCAGCAGTCTCATATTCCAAGAGAAAAAATCTAGGTACATAGAAATATATGTGCTAGTAGAATACTAGTCTAGTAGAATGTAACATTTGAAGTCTGTTACTTAAGAAAATCCATTAGGATAGTCAAGATAAAAGACAGTTTTAATTTGCATTGAATGCTTGACTTTTACTATAACAGTAATAGACACATGACATCACCAATCATTTCCCTTTATATATTTCTACCAAGACATTTTAATGTCATCTATATTGTCCTTCTATACATCTATTCTGTGCTAACATGAGCAGGCACAAACAAGCTGTTGAAAAAGAGCAGAATTCAAACACACACCAAGTATGGAGCCCAAGTGAAATGAGACCTGATAGCATAGGTCTTTAAGAGAATTGTGAGGTTTTGTTCACATAAGAGCAGAAAATAGGAAAATGTGAGATCTGTGAACCTTTGATGAAAAATGGAGATTTTTAAGAGTTCTATCTATTTTTCTGTAGTTTACAAATTGACTGCCCATGAAAGGAAGACACTCGGTAGCCTTACTTAGTGCCAAGTGTTACATCAGTAGACAGTTAGAAGTTTTCCCATCTCACCATTTTATTTTTTATTATTGAAGCTATTTATAAATCTTATATTGTCACTTTTCTTGAAAAAAAAATATAGAAAAGTAGTGAAAAAAAAAATTCTATTTGCCTTCTTGAGTGATACAATAGCTAGTTGAAGATCTAACAGTAAAAGTGGGTACTCTTAAAACCCAGTTCAAAACCCTGTATCTATCAAACAATAATCACACAATCACAGGATGGCTGAAGTTGGAAGCATCCTCTGGAAGTAACCTGGTCCAACCACCCTGATGAAGGAGAGCCACTTAGAGCCAGGTGTGCAGGCAGGCACTGGGTATCTCCAAGGAGTGAGATTCCATAAAGTCCCTGGGCAACCAGTGCCAGTGGTCCATCAATCTCACAGTAAAAAAGAGTTTCTAGATGTTCACACAGAACTTCCTTTGGTTCAGTTTGTGCCCATTGTCTCTGGTCCTGTCACTGGGCCTCAGGTATTTGTACACATGGATGAGATCTCCTTGAGCCTTCTCCTCTCCAGGCTGGACAGACCTAGCTCCGAGCCTTTCCTCACAGGGGGGAATGCTCTGCTCCTCTAACCATCTTGGTTGCTGTTCACCGAACTATTTCTAGTACATCTATTTCTATCTATATCTCTCTTGAGTCTCAGAACCGGACAGTGTACTCCAGGTGTAACCTCATTAGTACTGAATAAGGAAAGGAATCACTTCCTTGGATCTGCTGACAATGCTCTGCCCAGTGCAGTCTGGAATAGAATGAACCTTTTTGCTGCAAATTTACATCCCTGGGTCATGTCCAGCATGATCCCCAGCCCCTTTTCTAAGAAGATGCTTTCTGGTTGGGTGGTTCCCAGCATCTGCTGGTGGATGAAGTTGTTTCTCTCCAGGTGCAGGACTTCTCTTTGTTGTACTCCATGAGATTGCTGTCAGCCCATTTCTCCAGCCTGTCAAAGGCTCTCTGAATGGTAGCACAACCTTCTGGTGTGTCAGCCACTCAGCCCAGTTTTGTGTCATTTGCAGATTTGCTGACAGTACGCTCTAGACCATTACAGAAGTGCTGAACAGGACTGGACCCAGTATTGTCCCCTGGGGTACACTGCTAGATACTAGCACCCAGTAAGACTTTGCAGTACTAAACAACACCCTGTGGACTGATCATTCAGACAGTTTTCAGTCTACCTCACTGTCTGTTCATCCAACCCATACTTAATCAGATCCACTATGAGGATCCAATGGGAGACAGTGCTGAAAGCCATAGTGAGGTCAAGGCAGAAAATATTAATTGCTGTCTCCTCATCTATCAAGCCAGTCATTTCATTATGGGATGTCATCAGGTTGGTTGTGAATATTTCTTAATAAATCCACCACAATTTTCTTTAAATTTACAACACTTATTTTAAGGCTCAGAAGCTAAAAGGTTTAAAATAAGAATCAGAGAGAATATACCATATTAGTTTTAAGGATTAAAATTAAGGACCACTGCAATATGTAAACAAGAAAATCTGTCCTTTTTCACATCATTAATTATTGAAATTGAAAAAGTCCTTATTAGAAAACACCACAACTGGAACCTGATTTGTTTTCAGATTTGTGAGTTCCATCAGTACATCAGTAACCTCAAGCCATAATACCACAAATACTCCAAGTATAGGATTTTAAAATTTTTTTCTTAATCCCCCCCCAAATTATTTGTGAATGGGTCCCCAGTGTTCAACAACAAATATACCCTTAAGCTTGGAAAATACTGCTTGATATGAATGTGCATTTTTCTTCTATGTGCTTTCATGTCTTCACTTAAAGCAAACCTTTTTTTTTTTCTAGATACCATTTCAGGCTTGAGCATTCCTTTGATCAGTAGGACTGCCATCTGCAGCACTATAAGTTCAAAGTATAAATTCAATAATAGAGAAATGAAGTGCAGTTGTCCTGGTAAGATTACAGACAATGGGACAGAAGTAGAGGAAAGGAAATGGGTGCAAAACAAAGCCTCAAAGATGTACTTTATGTTTGTATTCCACACTGTTATTTTCCCTTAAGTGTTTCTAAAGTATGGTAGGACATCAGCAAAGTAATTAATGATGAAGCAATATACATGAATATATGTGATTTCTGTTAGCTGAAAAGTTTTACTCATGAAGCAGTGAAAGCAGTGTTTTGCTTCAAGCCATTCTAGTCAGTGATATATGTATTGGGTTTTATCACGTACCATACACATATTTTTGGAAAATGAGTCAGTCCTTGCAATTTCCCAAATTATTGTAACCATTGCATTTCTAGTGTACTCTATGTTCCCTCCATCATAATCAAATCAGGAAAGTGATGATCAAGATGACCCCTACTTAGCAGAGTTACATTTGTTTATCAAAAACTTAGAATAGTAGTGGTAGATATCAGGCTACAGGTGTTAGCACTTATATGATATTTTTGTTTTCTTATATTTTAAATACTGTTACCATAGTTTCAGTTCTGCTTCTCTTCATTACTGTATTTGGCTTTGCAACTGTTTTATAACAAAGCAAGAAGCATAGAAGAGTTTTACTGAGTGCTTTTAAGAAAGAAGCAAGTGAAGCCTGCATCTGCCTGTATTAGGCCAATACAACTCCTAGCAACCCGGGGTACTTCCCCTCCATACTTGTAATTCCCAATTATTTTTTAAAAAATACATTTATCAAGATTTTCTTCTTTATCATAAAAACATTAAGGTTGGAAAAACCTCTAAGATAATCAAGTCCAACCATCAGCCCAACATCAGCAGCCAACTAAACCATGCATGTTCTTAAGTGCTACACCCACAACTTTTTAGAACACCTCCATGGATGGTGGCTCCACCACTTCCTTGGGCAGCCTCTTGAAATGTCTGACCACGCTTTCCATAGAGAAATTTTTCCCAATATCCTATCTGAACTACCCGTGGGGCAACGTGAATCCATTTGCTCTCTTCCTATCACCGCCTATATGGGAGGAGAGATTAACCCCTTCCTCACTACAACTCCCTTTCAGGTAATTGTAGAGAGCAACAAAATCTCCCCTCAGCCTCCTCCAATCTATGTGATCCCAGGCCCCACAACTGATCCTCATAGGACTTCTCCAGACCTTTCACCAGCTTTGTTACTCTTCTCTGGACTTGTTCCAGCAACTCAATGTCTTTCTTGTAGCGAAGCCCCCAAAAGTGAGCACTGTAATCAAGGTGCAGCCTCATCAGTGTGGAGTACAGGGGGACAATCACTTCCCTAGTCCTGCTGGCCACATTATTTCTGATGCAGGCCATGATGCTGTTGGCTTTCTTGTCCACCTGGGCACACTGCTGGTTCACATTCAGCCAGCTGTCAACCATCACCCCCAGGTCCTCTTCTTCTAGGCAGCTTTCCAGTCACTCTTTCCCAGGCCCTGTAGTCTTGCCTGGGGTTGTTGTGACCAAAATAGAGAACCTGGCACTTGGCCTAGTTTAACCTCATACAGTTGACCTAGTGTCCTCATTTCAGAGGGCCAGGATAGAAAAAACCTGCCTGGGACACCACCAACAACTTCCAGACTGTTGTTGTGGCAGATACAATAAGGAGCTTGGCCGATCCATCCAGCCTGTCCAGGTCCTTCTGTAGAGCCTTCCTACCCTCAGGCAGATCAAATGGTAAGCTTGTTATTTTATCCATTTCCAAATAGTGTTACAACAAACATGCAGCTAGTGTTTCTGAGTATTGGTGTTCATGTAAGATCATCAAAGCAAGATTGCTCAAATAGCTTTAAAAAAGATCAAGTGGTACAGCCCTGCTCAAACTGGGATATTGTCTCAGACATTCTCTCCAGTAAAATCTAAGCATTATATTTCAAGACTTCTTTCTGTGTCCTTAAGTAAACCGTTCCAGAGTGGAACATACTGCATTTCCTGAGACAGTGAGGCCATGTTTGTCTTTTCTAACAGATTTCAGCTGACCTTGTGATTTAGAGGGTTCATTTCATCTCCTCTAGCCACCACTGAAAACTTTCATTACATGTCTGAGGTTTTGAAAGCACCAATATTCCTTTAATTTGCACAGCAGCATTGCTATTAATAGTCATCAATAAATTCAACAGCAGTAAAAATATTTTGCAGCATTTTGTCAACTCTTAATTTAATTTTTATTTTCTTTTTCCACTTGAGAAGTTTTTAAAACAGTCACAGCTTATAGCAGACATCTGTTTCCGTTTATCTGCAAATAATGAAAACCTCCTCCAGCCACATTCATCACGACTTTATAGTGTTCTAGGGATTTTGTATTTCAACCAATTAAGTCATCTTGAACTGCTTCTTTACCTGCAGGAAGTGTTTCAAGAATTCCCACTAGGTATTTTTAGTGATAATTTGCTTTAAAGCAAGTCTGAAAGAAAAATCAAAACTAGATCAGAAACCACTTTACAGGAGGATCAAGCCAGCTCCCAATGCTATTTAAAAGTTCAGAATTATAAAGGCTGGAGGCAAAAAAAGGGGAAATTCTACTAACAAGCTAAACCCTACATATGAATTGTAGATTAAAAAATTTCAAACCTAAGGCATAGAGAACTACCTGCAGCTATGAGATTATAAGCTTCTGGGGTTTTTTTGCTTGTTTTTTGGTTTTTTGTTGGGTTTTTTTTGTGATTTCATCTTTCATACTGAACTCAGCATTGAGATTTTTTTTTCCTAAAATAAGAGCTCACTTTTATTGGACAGAGCCACTATGGTACCCATTCTCGAGTAAAATTGGTCAGAACTGCAGTTCACTACCTTCCATGGGCTTAGGTTCACAATCAAGTTGTGGCTGATTTACACTCTCTGTCAGCACAGGTGTTTCTAAGACATATAAGGTAATGTTTGACCACAGGCTAAAAGGATGCACACAGTCAGACACTGTGACTTAATTTACGTGTGATAATTAGTGAATTATTTACCCCACTTGGAGTACTGTATCCAGTTCAGGAGTCCCCAACATAAGATGGACATAGAGGTCTTTGAGTGTTTCCAGAGAAAGCCACAAAAAAGATCAGCAGGCAGGAGCACCTTCCCTATGAAGTTAGGCTGAGGAAGTTGAGGGGTTGTTCAGCCTGAGAAGAGGAGGCTCCAAGGTGACCTTATAGTGGCTTTCCAGTATCTGTAGGGAGACTATGAGAAAGCTGGGGTAGGGCTTTTTGCACAGGTGTGTAGTGAGAGGACAAGGAGAAATGGCTAAAAACCTGGTGAGGGAAGATTTAGTCTAGACATTAGAAAAAAATTCTTTCCTGTGAGGGTGGTGAGAAACTGGAAGAGGTTGCCCAGGGATGTTGTGGCTGCCCCCTCCGTGGAAGTGTTCAAGGGCAGGTTGTATGAGGCCTTGAGCAATCTCATTTAGTGGGAGGTGTCCCTGCCCATGGAGGAGGGTTGGAACTAGATGATGTCTAAGGTCCCTTCCAACTCTATCCATTCTATGATTCTCTGATACAATTCTATGATTTCCAGTGAGTTAATAAAAATAAAGCTTCATTTGTCGAGGTACTTTTAAGTACTTAGACTCCATTTACAGAACTTCTTTACAGCATCAGCTGAGCCCTCTGCTTTTGGCACTGTTAAAATTCGAAATCTGAAGGAAAAATGTGAATTTACAAATTTTCACACAGTAAGCGGAAAATTAGGCAGTTTGGAATGGAACATGAAATACTCAGAACATGGTTTAGGAATACAAGTCAGCACATCTCAGCTGGAATCACTGAAAAACCTTTTGTGCCTTCAGTCTCTGTGCAGGAGTGGTGGAGGTGTTTGAGGTGATACAAGGGCTTGTAGCAATAGAATAAGGGGTAATGGTTTCAAACCAGAGCAAAGTAGAGTTAGATCAGACATCAGGAAGAAATTCTTCACTGTGAAGATGGTGAACCACTGGAACAGATTGCCCAGAGAGGTGGTGAAGGCCCCATCTCTGTAGATCTTTAAGGTCTAGCTTGATGAGGCTCTGAGCAACCTGATCCAGTTAAAGGTGTTCCCACTAAATGTAGGGTGGTTGGATTAGATGATCTTTAAATGTCCCTTCTAACCCAATGCATTCTTTCATGGTATGATTCTGTGTTTTCTGTTCTCATAAACCTCAGGTTCAAAGTTTGTCTTTAAGAACATAGTCCTTATGTTCTTATTACTTTCTCTCAAAAATGAGACTTGTCATTCTTGTTTTTTTCTCGGCATCTTGGCACAGTGTTTCAATGCATAGTGTGCTGAGGTAGTGGGAGGTGCAGGTTTAGCAGATATTTTTCTTGTGGATGTTCACAGAATAACAGAACAGTGGGGGTCTGAAGGGACCTCTGAAAAGCATCTAGTCCAAGCCCCACTGCAAAGGCAGGATCACCTAGAGTAGATCACACAGGAATGTGTTCAGTCAGGTTTTGCATGTCTCCCGAAAAGGAGTCTCCACAACCTCTCTGGGCAGCCTGTTCCAGTGCTCTGTTACCTTCACTGTGAAAAAGTTTTTTATTAAGTTTCTCACTGAAAGCAAATAATGTTACACAGAGTAGTCAAAACCTTCCCAGGTGAATATCCTCACCAGAATATACAGCCTGGTGGTAAAACCACTCTTGAAAAAGGGTAGACTGTAAATTTAAAATCCCTCAGGCCAAGGAATATGTTGAATTTAGCTGGTGAATACCTTCAGCACCAGTACTTATCCTTCAGTCCTCAACAGATACTACAGTGTTACCACATATAAGATCCTCTGGCTTATGCTGACAATCTAACTATGCCGGGCTTTTTCCTCATGCAGCATAAAACCATATTAAGACAAAATAGAATCTGTGGGTAGCTAAGATACAGGCACCCTGAGGCCAACAACTGGATGTCGAGTGGAGCACAAAGCTTGTTGTGCTTTGCATAGTTCCCTGTTATCCTTTCCACCAATGACCTATTTAACTAATGAGAAAAAAATATTAGTGTGATATATTATTTAGTATGCTACCAATAAAAGATATTACAAAGGCCTTTTGTTAATATATAACAGTCACCACCCAACACTACCCACCACATGACTACGTTTACAGGCATCTTGTTCCAGAAATTTAAGCAACTATTCCTGTTTTAAATGTCAATCAAACAATGTTACCATATGGTCTTATTTCCTAGTTCGATAATTCTGCCAGCATTATTCTGGACATTAGGAACCAGTCATTTTTGAGACCATTCTCCTTTGTTTTTACTACTCAATTCAAATACCTTCCACAGCATATTCATCTATCCCAGTTTCTGGCATTAGTTTGATTATATGTGAAGCAATCATAACAGAACTGTACCAGTTTTCCAGCATGATTAATTATCTCAAGCGGGCAAAGGGAGACAGCCACACCAACAACACGCCCACTATATTTTTGCATAATGTGTACTTTACATGCACCAATCTGTTCACATACAGGGATTTTTTTTCAGCAATTGCGACCAAGAATTTTAAAGAGATAATATGTAGAGGAGACGGCTGGCAGTAAAAAAATAAAAAAGAAAAAAACCAAAAAAAATCCCCAAACCAACCAACCAAAAAAGACAAAAAATAAAGCACTGGACAAAACTTCATTCAGCAAATGAAGTGAGTCCAAATTACATCCATTCATAGCTAGTGAAGCATTAATCCAGAAAGGGTGTAGATGTTTTTAATGTTGTGCATTTCCTGATTGCAGACATTTTAAGAGACTTCAACCCATGTACCACAAAACAGTATATTCTACTCCATCTAGTTTAGGATAAATTGGAATTATTACAGGTTGTTTATACAATAACTAATCTAATCTATAGCGCTCAGTAGGTAACATATAATATACAGTATATTGTATTTATTGTATATATATATATGCATAATATATATTTTATATAAGACCTATGGGGATACATATCACATAGAAGCTGCTCTGTACAAAGTGCCAGGAGGACATTCACTGATTCCAAATTCTCATGACCCCTAAAGGACAGTGCTTCTGTGCTGATTCACAATACACGGCTCTGCAAAGAGGTCACAGAGTCACATATATTTCTGAGATTCTCAGAAGTTCTTTGAACTTTTCTCTTTAGGTCATAGGAGAGATCAGAGAACTTATTCAATGGTATAATTAAATGGATGTAGAATTAATCCCTGTTTAGTCTGGGCAGCAGTTATTCTCCTTCTCATTATTTTTCCTAGAACAGCAGGAGTATAACTTTACACATTCCTCTATTTTACTACCCTGCTATTGTGCTCCTTGCATCATGCTCAGCAAATTCAGTCACAGAATAACAAAATATTTTCTAACTTATATCAATATGATATTCAGTATATTTGAAAAATTTCCTTCTAACAGCCAGTCATCACTGCAGTATGAACATAAGAAATCAGTGATGAAAGAGTGAGAAAACATAAAAACGAAATACTGTGGTCATCTAACATCTATCATAATTGTCTGTCTGTGGTCTGATTCTTAGAGAGGAGGGAGCAAGCTGTGATCAGGGCTCTAGAGGGGGACAGTATAACTCAAGCCCTTGGCAGAGACACTTGTGGGAGTACAGAAATCTGTGCTTCATCCAATTGATGTCAGCTTTCATTTACTGCCTGGTCTGCCTTGATGGCAAGTAAGGTTCCCTTTCTAGATGTGCAGATAACATGCAACTGGAAAACAGTAAGACTGGAAAACTCTCTCAGACAGGCTGAGAAAGTTGTGGTTATTCAGTCTGGAGAGAGGAAGGGTCCAAGGAGATGTTATTACATCCTTCCAGTATCTGAAAGGGGCCTACAAGAAAGCTGGCAATGGACTTTTTTAGGATGTCAGGACTAGGGGGAGTGGATTCAAACTAGAGAATGGTAGATTTAGATTAGATGTTAGGAAGAAGTTCTTCACCATTAGGGTGGTGAGACACTGGAACAGGTTGCCCAGAGAGGTGGTGGAAGCCCCATGCCCGGAAGTATTTCAGGCCAGGCTGGACAGGGCTTTGAGCAACCTCATCTACTGAGAGGTATCCCTGCCCTTGGCAGGGGGGTTGGAACTAGATGAACTGAAAGGTCCATTCTAATCCTGAAAATTCTATGATTCTATGAGACATATTTTTTTAAGTCAGAACAGGAAACTTACTGAGAAGGGTGACTGAGGTCTCTCTGTTTAAGTGCTTATTCCCTTCTGAGCTTTTGTGCTGAACAGAGATAACCATCTGTGCTCGATTGCTAGTTATGGTTTTGTAACATCAGCATCTGCTAATAAAAAAAAAAAAAAAAGAATATGTGCCTGCAATAGCTGAAGCCTCATTTACCATATCAGAATTCACTTTCTAATTGTTCAGGTTTTTTTTTTAGTCAGAGTACAGGTGTTGTCACTGCCTCAGCCATCAGAAAATATTTAGAGCAAGAATAGAATTTAGAATCCTTAGAATTCTGTAACTTACTTTTTTAGGGGGTTTTTTTGGTTTTTTGGTTTTTTTTTAAATTAACTCTGGATTTTTAAGCACAACTAAAAAGTATACATTTTGTCCTGCATGTATCAAATAAATTAAAAGAAAAAAAATGTTTCTACAGGTTTGGGGGTTTTTTTGTGTAACCACACGGTCTCATGATAAAATATATAAAATGATAGCTTTTATATGAGACAGAGATGAAAGTGAAATCTCCTGGAAGATCACAGAACATATGAATCTTTTGTGCCAGCTGTAAAATATTAGCCCAGGATGTCTGCCTGTCTGCTACTGACAATTCTTAACAAATGTTAATGCTGTAGTGCATGAGATATCAAGTAATAAAAAATCAGTCTCACTCAAATAGCCACACACCTGCGCTAAACACAGTGTGCACGCATATCATTTTTATATGAGGTAACCATTAGATATGAACTGTTTTATATTAGACTGTCAAAATCTTGGTTATGTTTGCAGACAGCAGTGTAAATACAGTGTATGATTTAATGGAGGATGGTGGGATAAATTCCCAGTGACTGAAGTATTGGGAACTTCTCTATCTTCTATCAAGGGAAGTTCTGCACCACTGAAACTGCAATCAGAGCACCTTTGTGGCTAGCAAGAGTCAGCTTGGGTTTTCTGGGCTTGCTAGCTGGTGCTCATAGTCAGCTGTAATCCATCAGAGTTGTTAGCAAGATCTCCAAGTTGCAGGAGAGCATCTGAATTTCTTCAGTGTTCAAGCAGTCATCAAAATGTTACACCCACACTTGTGCAATACTTTCTGTAAGCATGTGTGCCTCAGTGGACAGTGTACACAGCACAGCAAATCTGAAACTGAATAAGCTATCAATGGTAATTGAGTTTCTCTAATGAACATTCAAATAGGAAATAGACATAAATTTGCATCAAGAAGCTGAAATTCAAGGAAGAGATGAATAGTAATCTGTGTCTGCAGAAAAAAATCACTTCCCATCACTTATTTTTGACAAAACAAACATAAACTAACAAACAAATAAAAAAATTATAACTTTGTGTATAGAGCTGAAGCTTCAGTAAAAAGACTAGAAACCAGCCCCTCTCGAAACAACAATCTTCCTTCAAAACCAGTGTATTTGGTTGGAATAACATCTAGGAAAATTGTATTAGTTAGTTTGGACTCAAGCAGAGGACAGAACAGAAACCCAGCTTCTTACAGCATAAAGATGATTGACCTATTTACAGGACTATTAAATCAGAACTAACATGAACACCATATGACTGGACACTAAAGGACAGTGGTTTCAGTGCCTAGCTTGTGAGTAGTGTTCTGGGGTGACTGAGTGTTATAGGTCAGTTCCTGCAGCCATGAGCTCCCTCCTAGCACTCCATGGGAATGGACCAGGCTACTTCTGCCTCAGCAAGTAAGCCCTTGCAAAGGTACTGATTAATTTTTATTGTGTTCCTTTCCTCAGAAGCTGGGATTCTAAGCTAACAGGCTGATAGGTATTACAACACACAGCACTCTGGAGGGTCTGAATCCTGCCCTGCTTCAAGACATGCTAGGTTTGAACTGTGTGCTAGAATTTTTCATTGCAAGTCAATAAAGGGAGTCATAGAACCATTAACTATATGGTTTTACATTTCCTGGAAGCAAAGACATGATTTTCTCTCTACCTTAAGCAAGGAACAGTTTATGTTTAGCATCCTTTGGCTAGCACATGTCTCCATTAGTCAGTTTACACAAAATCTGAGTTTCTTGTGTATTTCTGATCAACCAAAATATGAAAATTTTGTATGCTATTAAGGTGATAAATTTGTATTGCAGGTATTATGGAAATTTGTTCAAGACAAACTTGATTATTTTAAGTATAGAAATATGAAACCTTTGAAATGAATAATTGAATATTATCTGTAATAAAATCAGCTAATCACCTAGGAAACTTTTAATTTCAAATATTAATTTGATTACCTGGCAAGGCTCAGAGCGACACAACATAGTGACACCTGCCAGTGCATTCCTTGATTACACACAGATGCAGACCTATCTCTGACTGAGAAATTTACATTTTAGTTTTACATATCTGTGCATTTTACATTAATCTATATCTGCTTCCAAAAAAAAATTGCAGTGTTTTGGTATAAAGAAATTATTTCCACTAAAAAAATCAAGAGAAAACTGCCACTCAATTTACCTAGATAAAGAGGAATGAGCTTCCTTAATTATATATAACAGTCATTAAAGCACAGGTCAGGTTACATTATACAAGTGAGATTATAAAATTAATTTATATATATATATATAACTCTACAATTAAAGAAATATTTAGATTGTGGGGGGCTGTGTGTTAATTTTCAAAAATATTTGAAGATTAGAAGAAATAGGCATGGTAATAATGAAGAAAAACGTAAATGATAAGTGAATTTTTTTGTTAAGGAAGAAAAAGTAGTAACTTGTTTCTAGGAAATTAAAGTAGTAACCTGAATCTCATGTGAAATAAGATTAATGTAAACATAAAAAAGACAGGATAATTGAGTACATAGCAAGAAAATTAGTTTTCTATATGGTGGGATGAGTAGCCATGTGACATTCACTGATGAAATAAAACATGGAAATAAATCATTTGGTCAGCATTAGAAATGCAAATTGTTGGCTATTTTGAGATTTCTGTCCCAAAACAAGAGTTCAAAGAGAAGATTTGAAGTGAAAGTTCTGAATAGATAAGGTGATTGGAGAAGATTTTTCACATACAGATCTCTATTTCAAATTACACCCAAGAAAGACATTATAATCTTAATCATTATAATAAGGCTGAAATTAATTTGTTTTTCCCAGTTCATTTGTTTCAAATGAACATTTATCCACATCACAATTCTTATTCTGAGCTGAGAGGATCAAACCAGCTGTGTTCCAGGATTACATTTTCACTGAAGGAAAATGTTTCTTCAGGGATAGGATGTGCATTAGCTTTGTGAAAAGAACTCTTCACTTGATAGTTACCATTAAATATTATTTTACAAAGAAAAAAAAAGGAAAAAACTGGTGAGTTGCAATGGAAGTTCAGAAAGAGTAAGACTCAGTGCAGTTTAGCACAAGACAAGGATACGACTTGGAAATACAGTTGGTGTAAGGAGTATCTGTACTAGGATCTGTAGTAGGATTTGGATAGCTAAAAATAAGGACAAAGAAGATCATAGACACCTTGAGGAATTTTTTTACTTTCAAAAATGTCACAGAAAAAGGAACTGCACAGAAAATGATATACTGAACTTCAGAAGCAGATTGGAATGTTGTAGTGTTTTCCATCTCTTCTGTGTCCTCAGTTTTGTTTTAGCTGGAGCAAATTTTTAACTTGATGAAACTCCTCCCCCAGCCCCCATCTTAAGGTCCAAGAAAAACAGATTACCAAAAACAAATTAAAGCAAAATAAAACCTGACATTGCTGCTTGTATATACACAAACAGTAAAAAAAAATAGTTAATCTGAAATGCTTCACTCATTAAAGCAATAAATGAAAACTATGTGGAACTTTCCTTTTGCCAATTATTCTCATTTGACCACATATATTTTGGCAAAAGTTTCATGTTGTAACTTCATATGCCACCTTAATCACCTTAGACACATAGACACTTCCCAATGACACCAGAAGGCATTGTAAAACAATGGGAAGTCTGACTGCGATATAGAGGTCCCAAATACATAAAATTTTCCAATTATAGTACAAGAATCCTTATATATTGTTATTTAGAAGATCATCACAATAAGTCACACACACACACTATGTTTCTTGTTAAATCACACCTCACTTGTCTATCTTTGACAAATATTTTCACAGTACATATGTTTGCTGGATTAGATCAAATTATATCTTTTTCTCCTGTGATAATTAAATGCTTTCAAATCCCTTAAACTGGACCTCTTGTGAATGCATGCTATTCTTTACATTTCAGGATATACTTATTCTTATACCAGTACTGGACTGCCTATCCTTGTCAGGTGTAAATTTCGACACAACAGGAAACAGTTTTATTCTGAGATTGAGCATCTCCCCAGTATGCTTCCTCTCTGGAGTGCAAATACAGCCCCTGCTCCACCAGTATGTGTGGCTGAAATTGTGATGAACATAGCTAAGAACTATAAACAGAATGTACAAAGGTAACATCAAATGTTTTGCTTTAATTTGTGATGCAGATACAACTGAACAGTTTTGAATTATTTACCATACAGAAAAAAACATGTGAAGTATTACATGTCAAACTCTTGCATGACAAGTCCTTCAGCTATAACCTAAGATTAATTAGTGTAAATACCTACAATTGCAGGAATTTAAGACTTGCCTTGTGAGAATAGGCAAGGAACAGTAAGAATTAGAAACACATACCCAGCTACAGGAAAATTACAAGCTCGGCATTTTATCGAGGAGATCCAAGTGCTGCATCTGGTCAACTGAGTCACATTTAAAGACTTGCAATGCCAACTAAGAACACACATTATCTAGAAAGGCACATTGAGGAAAGAGAAGAAATTTCCAGTATGGAGAAAAGATTCAAATGTATACTGAAAATGCTTCAAAATCAAAGAAGCAAGCTTCATGTGAAGTGTGGTTTAAGCACATCCTGAAATTAAGATCTTTTGTCTCAGATGAGGGGAAGGACAGCAAGATTAGAACTCACCACAGGAAAAAAATAGTTTCAAGTAATGAGTCTGGGATTGTGGTCCAAGTTTGAAAATGAGGAACCTAGTGAGAAAGAAAAATGGTAATAGTTACCTCTGCTCCTCAGTCTAATAGAGATACTCGTTTGTTATGATCAGCTCCATAAAACAGTCTGCAAATAAAAGATTCTGAGCTAAAAGGAGCATATGAGGTTGCACAGTCTGTGGAATTTATGTCAGCAAATGGAAATTTACACCTGCATGAAAAATCATACCATTGCAAATTATGTTTTGTGAGTATATTTTAGATATCTGAAAAGTGTCAGAGGACAGTGTGGTTCCCTTCTGCATAACTTATAGTCACCTAAAGTCTGAAGTTTGGGCTTATGAGCTATTTTAAATTCTCCAGAAGACCCTGGAAAGGTTGAGACTACTGTTCTACTCATTCTTTACCATGCAGGTCATTGATAGTTTAAAACACTCCTGTATATAACCAGATAATCAAATCTTGAATCTTGCCTTTTGTTCAGTCTGAAGTCTAGCAAAAAATGTAAAGACAGACACACACAAAATAAAATCAGTCCTTAGTGATTTCTCTGGTGTTAAAGAGAAGACATGGATGACAGAGCCAAAACAGCACATAATTAAGCATTTTTGTTGGACTTATAATTAAAGGTGAGAGATGGAGCTATGCCCACCACAGAATGCTGAAGAGGTTGTATAAATTAAGCAATGTAGACTTATGAACTAGAGTTTCACACCTAGACTGGACATTGAAAGTATTTGGAAATGAACCAGCAAAGATGTTTAGTCTGTGTCTGCTTTGGATGCAAGGCTTAGTTCAACAGGAATGCTTTGAAACAGCTTTGTGATTGGATGAGATGGAAAGAACACATAATTAATGGAACAAACATGTAATTTATGGAGCAGAGAGAGAGAGAAAGTATCAGGAAACAGAATGTACAAATGATACATTCAAAAGGAAAGGGATCAGGGAATGATTAAGTTTCTAAATTTTTGACAGATACGGTAGCAGGTAAAGTTAATTATTTTTAACTAGTCAACATATCTACATGCTGAAAAAAAGAATACTCTGCACACCTGAGGTTTTAGGTCAGTAGTTCTCAATAACAGACTCAGCCTAGGCTAATGTCACTTTGTTAGTTAAATGCCTTAGGCTTTCACTTAGTTCAAAATTCCAATTATCCAAGATATCACAAGATAGCATCAGGGTGAGAAAACTTGGCATAGATGTAGTTTAACTTGATATGAGCTGCACACATTAATGAGTCAGTGGCAAAGGTAACAGCAAGATAAAACATATAATACTGAGAGGTTTACAAATGGAAAATTACTTGTGAATCTCCTCCTTAATACTTTATTACAAAATACTGATTTAGCTAAGAAAAGGACTAAAACTTTTCACAAAGCAGAGAAAACACTAGCTTTCCTGAAAATTTGATATACAAAGAAAAGTAAGGAGAAAAAAATCAGTTTGTCAGTTCTTTATACAAATATGGGGTATAGTGTAGTTATTGGGAAAAAAATAAAGTTGGGAAAGGATTCAGAACTGTTACCTAAAGAAAGACTTAAAAGCAGAAGGAAGTCTGAGGTCAAAGTAGACTGTGCAATTCATAGGGTCCATGGTGAAAGATATCTGAAAATGAGCCTCAGAGAAGAGGGACAGAGCAATAAATTTTGCAGAACCTCAACATGACAGTGAAAATAATGTTGCATACTATTTCAAAAAACATATAAAACCTACACAAGGACATACCAAAGGAAAAGCTTCAATATAATAATCTGTCTCTTTCTCACAAACCAACCCTTTAAACTGCTCTTTATCTGAATTGAGAGTTTAGGACCTTAGAAACATATGTGTAAGCACAGATTTCTACACTTTTTATATGGAACAAAACCTGCGAGTGCTTCCTTTGTCCCTTTCTTCCCTACTCTTCCAGCAGCACTTCCTAGCTGATGTGAAGGCTGGAGGCCATAGTGGGGTTCTTCAGAGGGAAGGCTAACATTGAGTCAGGAAAGTCAGGCCCAGCAGGTTGCAGTCATGGACACCTGCAGCCAAAAAGGAGACAGGAAAGCCTCCTGTGCTTCTGGTTTGATTAGAGTAACCACAATGACTTCTGAAATGGTAGATGTCTACTTATAGTTGTCTGTCTGGCTTTCAATTTTGCATTCTCTGTCCTTTGGACTCACCAGGAACCTCCATTATGAGTCACTGTCGCTTTTCACAACTTAATACTGCTTCTAGGAACATTTTTGGCAGAGATGCACCAGCTCCTTATATTTGTGGGCTTTTTATGCTGGTTTAAGAACCACTTCTGTTACAGCTGAAGCTGCTTCTCCAGCAGTTTCATGTAACATAGATAAAGGACAGAATACTTTCTAACAATTCCTACTTGTATATTAATAGTTCTATTTGTTGTACCTGGAGGATGGGAGGGTACAAGGAGGGCAAAAGCTCTCCATTCAGTCACTCTCTGACATCAAAGATGGGAAACACGGTATTCTCCGAAGACCGGAGATCAGCAATCGATACTTTCCACTGCAAATTAGCACGTCTAGGCTAGAAGAACTCCATGGCAGATGTTGTCAAGGGGGACTTGTAAAACAGCTTTAGAGCAAATGTCTCACCTGTAACCTGTAAGTAACCTAATGATACTTAAAAACATTCAAGGAAAAATGAGGAAAAATTATCTTGAGGTTAGATTCAGCGATGTGTAACTTTACAACAATCAGCACTTCAGATTTCAGCAGAAGCTTTTTGGCAAGTACAGATATACAGGTGAAAGAGAGAGAGTAATCCTTTCTGGGTCTTTGTAAGCTCTGAGTGGTGTTTAAGAATGGTTCAGTGCTTAAAGTGCCTTTGCAAGGAAGATGGGATATGTGATATTCTTACCTGCCCATCCTGATTGAGCAGTGACTCAGTCTAGCATGTAAGTAGAAATGCTTTGATGCATGAGAAACATGCAAGATATTGTATGTTTTTCTTTACCCCTGTAATGCCAGACAAATATCATTCACTCTCACTGTAGCTGTTCTGGGCAATAGGTAGACTTTTTGATTTGAGCATTTATAGCACCACTTTTATAGCCTTATCATGTGAACTGTTTTCTGCAGGAATAATGGCAGGCTTTTGCTAGGCCAAGTTTTTCTTGTCAGTCATGGCTGCAGCAAAAGTGCAGCAGAATTATGTGTATTAGTTTTGGCTGGACGAAAGTCAAGCATTGGCATAGTTGTTGCTGTACAGGAGCATTGCCCATCTGAATCTGAGCAACCAGGGAATAAATTTTGGAGGGCTGCCAGTTAAAGAGCCTTTTTCTTGCTTCTGACTGAAGATAGCATGGGCAGGGAGAAGCAGGGCTGGAAAACTGCAAGAGGCAGTTTGCAAGGCTGGAAAAGGGTGTTGGCTCACAGAGACTTATTCTTAGAACAGAGTCCTTGTCCTTTCCTGAAAATGTGTCCTCGGGTGGCAAAGCAGAAGCAGTAATCACCCCTGGAACACGCTCACCAGAACCCCCATTGGGTCACAGAACCGAGGATTTAGTGGAAAATTTGGCCAGGGAGAACTGGGGAATGGTATATCAAGTATTTTATCAATCTTAACCTCAGAAAACAATATTGAAACAAGAATCCTAGTTTTCATTTTTTTTCCTACCAGGATTCACATTTAGAACAGAATATGTGCACATATTTACATGACACTAGCAGATATTTATTTTATATTAACAGAATTTCCAGAACATGGTATTCTCCTGGCAGAACCTCTGATTCAGACAGACATCATGTTAACAAAATGGGTAGGCTGGCTGGCTCATAGCTTTCATACAGATCACCTTCATTTTAAACTCAGATTTCCTCAGGTCTTGTTTTACCAGGCAGTGGCATGCTGCTCAGCAACCTCCTGACTTAAATTCCTGAGGTAGCAAAATACTATTTTCTCTCCTGGTGTGGTCAGTTTAGAACTATGGAGTACTAGACTCCCAATCTGCATTGTAATTTATTTCTCTTAGTGACAGGAAGGAATGGTAAAAGACACAAGAATAGGTTCTAAAATTCAGAAAGAGGTTTTTCACAAAAGGTGAGATTGAGAACTTTACAGTAGTTCTTGTGAAACATGAGTTTGTTGGGCTTCCTTGGGTGGGATAAATTAGCACAACTTCCTTGACCAAGGGAGGAAAACCACATGCATCCACATCACCTCCAGGACCACTGAACAAAATAATTTCTTTAATTGTTTCTATATGTGGAATAAAATTAATTTTCCCAATAGAGATGGTTGAATAAATCTGGGCACAATTTTCCATATACTGGTCTGCACCACACGGCTGTGGACCCAGCCTATGTTCCTTTGTGGCTTTGGCTATTCCAGCTGAATACATAGCACTGGATGAATTTAAGTAATTAATTTTGAAAAACATTTTTCATATGGTATTTTTCACTTCACCAATTGCAATAAAAGAATCCATTAATTTTTCTCCTATGTATAATGCCATAGGAACACTTTTCTGCATTTATAGTTGCATTTGCATAACTGCAGTTTGTAAAAGCGATCTCTTGAGATTTTAATAATGAGAGTATGATCTAAAAGTTGATATTATCATGCTTTTTCAGTAAAACCCTATTTTGAGTAAGAATTTCAGATGGATTAATTTCTTCTAATAATTAGCATTTAGGTTAAAGTCCTTTTTTGATACTTTTTTTTCCTTTCTTATGATTCAACATGAATATAAACAACACTATGCAGCTCTATCTGTATATATGAAAAGTACACGATATCTGAAATTCTCTACAGATCTAAAATGATCTTCTACTCTTTGTAAATTAAATACAAATTTGAAATTACTTTTGTCACATCCCAGAGAGGCAATTGAACTGCTATAAAACTAATTGACTAAGCCTAAAAATCAGTATTTTATACAAAAATCTTGTTTATTTTTACTGAAACTGACAAAGGAATTGGTTAAGACACCTATATAATCTTTGCTTTAGGAATAATGTACTAATAAAGAAAAATTAGTTATGTTAGATCATATATATAATGGAAATATAATGGAATTTAATGAATTGAGAAAAATAAAGTAATTAGAATATTTCAAAAGTATGTAAAGTACTGCTCTCTGCTGTATTTTCTTTGAGGGAACTTTATTACTTCCAAAAGCCTTTATTTTGACCTCAAATAAAATGAAACATTTCCCAAGGAAAACTGTAATCTCACCAAGGAAATGGTCAGAGGACTGAATTTTATTGTTTGGGGTTTTTTTTGTTTTTTGTTTTTTTTCTTTTTTTAATTAATACATACATAGATCTATAAAGCTTCAAGATCTGATTGCTTTTAACTTCATTCAGACTAATTCAGTCACTCAGAAGACAAAAGGTCACAAGCTTAGCAATTGTACCTTCCACTACTTTGCATATAGTTGGTAGCAGTTTTCTAGTCAGAATTTTCCACAAACACCAAAATTCTGTACTTACTATGTTCATGTGCTAAACCTAAATATGGAGTGATTTTCTAGCAAAATCTGTGAACATGAATGTTTTTAATGAGGCGACCATTATTTTTGTGACTCCCTGGGTAACATATCTCAGTAAACAACCTTCCCATCATGATATTCTTCATTTCCTACAGCATTTTTGGGAACACATCTATTTTCACTTATACAGCAACTTACTGATGCCTTATGCTGTCACAGAAGAAAGGATTCATACTGAGAGTTAGAAGGATGGTTACCTAGAAACACCACCACCCTTTTCCAGACAAGGCTGTGCAATTTTCTCTGTATGATTGTAGAAAATTATTTCAGTCAGCTGAAAGTCTCCAGTCTCCTCACAGAAGAAAAGAGACAAAGTGGTTTTCAGGGTGCAATTTTACTGCTGCATTTATATGTGCAGTAGGCAGGAGTCAGGTTAGCAAGTCACATCCACTAGCAATATTACAGAGTTAGGTTTTTCCCTTAGCACAGACATGTAAGTCTGCTCTGGTGTGCAAGGCTTCATGGATTCAATACTTACTCTTCTGGAAAAATATCTTAAAATTTTTAATGCCTCATTAGGCGAAGCATTCTGTGGGCTTGTGCACAAAGACATTAAGAGGTACCAGGCCTGCCTTTCCCAGACTCATAAGTGGGTTTGGGTCATCGCTGCTTATATCTCAGACACTTGCAACTCTGCAAGAAAAACCTTGGATCCCTGAAGAACTAGTTTGACTCTGCTTTGTTCATGGAATAAGTTAATTGATAAGAAGCTACTCTCCATGAAAACTAAGAGCCAGAGGGACACAAGCAGAAGAACCACAGAAATGTCACCCTGAAATGGAGATTTATTCAGTGATGCCACATGGGGTGTACCAACAGAGGATAGGAGTAACTATAAAACAGAAGTCATCTATTGGAAAAGGCATTTTCCAGGCTAAAGAAAAGTCACCATCAGCACAAGAGCTCCCCGTGACCTTCTGTTTGCTCACTTAAAACTCACTTAACACTAATGAGTGTTAATTCAAAAGATATTTTCAATCACTTTGCCTGAAAGACCAGTTTTCCAAATTTCAAAAATTTGCAGCAGAGGGTTGCACAAAACAGGTCTGACAACAAGAAACTTTTTGTAACTATTCAGCAAAAGAATACTTTATAATTTTTAATCAAAAAGTAATAGAAGAAAAAGTATATGAAGCAGGAAACACTAAATCACTGAAGGCTGTTCATTATACAACACTAAGAAACAGTATATGTAAGCTAAAGACTTTATTCCATTATGATTCATCATCTTGAAAGACAGAGATGATGCAACTATGGTATATGCTTTATATATTATTAAAGAAAAAAAAGACTATAATTAATCTCATGTTCTGCTACAGGATTAAGGGCACAGTTTCATACATTGATTCATCTCTCCTGTGTATCACTTTGCAATCAAATTTGCTAGTAAAGTACAACCAGATCAAAGACGCCTATGTTTCACAAGATATATATTTTTAACAAAAACTTGTGCAGAAATACAGTTATAATGAAAATACCTACAACTATTTTTAGACATTGTTACAACATTCTTTTAGTAAAGGCAAATCCTGAAGTACTTATCTACCTGCAGTTTAAGAAAAGGAAATTTCTCACTTTCCAGGGTATGCAGAAGATACATCGGGTAGTGTGAAAAGCTGTTTAGATTAGGACTAGAGGAAGATGAGTTATGTCAAGAAAGGATGCCTTCTGTGTTTACATTCCTGCTTCACAGTCACTTGGCTGAAGAACAAAGGCATGTTAGGCTGGGAAATGGAAAAGTAACGTGTTCAGTGGCACCACACACATCTTTCAGTGATAGCGACCACTGGGAGCTTCCTCTGCTGGGCAACTTCCTGAGCAACCCCACACTGCCCCATCCTGGGAATGGCTGCACAACATGGTGGTTCTGCTCCATCAGAAATTACCCTGAAGAACTTCCTGGCAAGATGCAGAAGTATCCACACCTTTGCTACCTCTACATTTCATGGATCATTAGGGATGGAGTTCACAATTCAGGAATGTTCTTCATGCCTTGAAATCCCAAAGTGAGAATATTGTTTTAGATACAGCACATGCCTACCTGCCCATTTGAATCTGGTGTACAAATAAGGACAGGGTAAAGCCAATACACACAGCAAATCTGTAAGAACAAGATCAGGCAGCATTCCTGACTGATACTCTTTTTTAGACTCAGAACTGACATTGCCACCCCTGTGTCCTTACAGCCAGGAACCTAGCTGGCAAAGAAAGGGACTGGATTTAAAAAAAAAAAAAAATAAAGAAAAAAACAAAACAAACTGAGAATTCTGATTAAAGTCTGAGCTCCGGTCTCAAATTAGACCGTCTCTAAAGTCCCTAAATCTCATAGTCATGTCTTTCACTTTCACATTTAGAAAGATTCTTGTTTTCACTGTGTTCTGGAGGGGACTAATGGCATTTCTAAGCTTTCATTGGACATAGAAGAAAAAAATTCTTTTTTCAAAAGGATAAAAAAGTTTTTGTCCTAAAATCACTGATGCAACATGGAAAGTTTAGTATGGCTTGTAAACAAATGGCAAGTCCTGGGGGTTTCAAAATGTATTTTTAGAAGACACATATGCTAATCAAGATATGCCCCACATATTTGAAACAGCATGATTCACAAGGGAACTTCATTCGTCCCAGAGCCAAGTATTGTTAAATCTCCTGGGAGACTCAATAAATTAGGTGATTTTTTTTTTTTTTTCATGCATTCTCCTAGTTAATTCTCATGAGCTTCCAAGATTTTTTTTCTCTGGTTCTGTTCTTTTCCATTACTACTGTGCTGTAATATGGAAGGTAGATTGCCACCTAGGAAAAGAGCAGCAGTACTCTTCATTCTGCCTAGAATGGACAGGCAGGTCACTAATGCTGTGCAACAGCAGACTGAATATGTCCTCTTTTCAGCAAAACAAACAGACAGGCAACTCATCATCCAAAGAGGACTAGACAGGTGGGTTCATAAAATGCACCTAAACCATTAACCAGGCAAATTTACTGGAATAGGATTAGTTGTTACTTTGGAATATCAGACTTTGTTAAAACAATGCCTGCCATTTCTGAACAATGATAAATAACCCTAAAAAAAAGTGAAAAAGTAGAATAATAAGATTCATTTTGTTCAGAATCCATTTTTAAAAGAGCAATGATTGATAATTTATGCATCAGCTATTGTATTTTTGATGTCACATGATAACAGTTATGACTGACAATTTTAAATGATATTTTCTCTCTTTTTCCATATAAAAGGGTATTTTTAGAAAATAGAACTGCAATAGAGGGAAACAACAGCCAGAAGAATGTTAGCATTATGCCAGACTTTGTACAGCCTCTAAGTTTGGTTTTGAACGAAGCCAAGGGGCAAAAGGACTGCTGTCAGCTTGGAGGCTTCATCTAAATCCTAAATCAGCCTCTGTGACAGGAACAAATTCTGAGCTACCAGAGCAAATTCAGTCTTGGCAAAGTTTCAGAGAACAGCCTCAGGGCACCAGCAGTGATTCACTCCTGCACCTGAACTGTAAGTAAGGACACATGAGAGCTGTTCAGGAATGCCAGGAGGAAGACAAATTCATGTGTCTTCACTGTCAGGTCTGAAGTCGGACTGACTGCCTATCCATAATCCATTTACATTCCAGAACTCACTAAGATCTAACTGAAGAATATTTACAACTCTCAGCTTTCTCAAGCTGACCCCTGTGCCATAGCAGAGACAATTGGATCTGAAGGCTCTTGCTGGGATGGAGCTGCTCCCTGGCTGCTTGCTGGGCTTTGGGCCAGAATCACCCAGGGCAGGAATGCTACACCTAAAGTCAGCCTGGCTTCTGGCAGCAAGAAATTACCATGTGTCCATGGACCATTAGTCTCATTAATCCAATTCTCCTTAGCACTAGCTGAAGAATTCTTCTATTCTTAAATGGGAAGGTAGATTTTCTGTGCATCTATTGGGGAGTTAGCAAGGCCTTTCCCTTTAAAAAAATTAGTAAGACCTATATGAAGTATTTTGAGTTTTGACATGGATGCCTCTTCAAATGTATATGGGTATTTTTCTGTGAAAATAGCTTGCAGCTGGAACACAACCTGAAACCTATTTACTAATGCTAGGCACTTTTTTCCTTTGGTTATTTTGTTGTTGTTGTTGTTTGCACCAAAAAATGAAGAATAAAACTTCTACTGGTTATTGCTTAGTGAGTTTAGAAAATTATAGTTTACACTTTCCATTGCTGTTCAAGTTGTTGCAGTGTTACACATATGTTGGCTTGTTCAGTAATTCCAAACAATATCTCACCAACATCTATATTGACTAGGATGCCATTTCATAAGGCTTTGACATATCTAGTTCCTACTAGTTTTCATCTTTGCTGTGTTGCCAGCTTCTCTATGCCATTTCTTAGTGGTGTTGACTCCAAAATAAGTGTTTCAGTGGTAATTATTAAAAATTAATATTAGATGTTAAACCCAAAATTAAATGGCCTTTCCAGTAGTAAAATGTTACAAATATGCTAAATGTTCTCTTCCCCTTGTTTTGGTAATTTCACTGGGACTGACAACAAAATATTTCTCATTATTTTTCATTAAATTTTTTGGCTCAAAATCATTTTATGTTACATTGATAACAAAGGAGAACAACAAAGTCATTCCCCTTGCACACTTACTAAAAATATTTTGACCAAGAAAGGATGCTTTCTACTTCCTATTGTGCTGAAACTTGAAAAAGAACTTCTAAGGAGAACAATAAAACTTGTGTTTGAAATACAATCATACTGCAATGTGTAGAGCTCTATAACTTGGACAATCTTTCTCAAGAATTTGGGTGTATAGAGGAGCTAGATTTTCTGGTAGGAAAATATCTTTAAACCCAAATTCTAGACAGACTAGTCTTCTGAGGATAATTTCTAACCATTCATGCTTGCAGATGCTGAAGTAATTGTCAGACGGGGCAGCATCATCTTCATTGGTTTCTTTTGTTTGAACAATATACTTTTCTGGCAGTACTATTTTCCTTCCTGCGGTGTGTTTAAAGATTTGTTTGGAAGGTTTTGGATTACAATACTTTTGAAGAGTTAGCCCATGAGCAGATAACAGCAGCCGTGGCTCTGTTTACATGTAGTTTACACTGAAGTAAAGGATGGAGTTTCCTGTTGTAGATTATGTAGAATTCAGCCATTGTTGATCAAAGGAAGATTCTTTCCATGGTATCTCAGATGGGATCTGATCAAAATATTTCAGGGAGCTGCTAAGATTGGATGCAGTTTTAGTGACAGTCATTTTTGGCAGATTCCTTCAGGGGCTGATGGGAATGTTAGTCTTAAAAGAGCGGTGTCTGCAAAGGCCTCAGAGCTCACAGCTGAGAACATTATAGGTCCCTGGCTCTGGGCAGCTTCTCTGAATCCCATCAGTTTGCAGCTCACATGGGTGGAAAGCCAGAGAGCACCAATGTACCTGCACCTGGCCCTCTCTGTCCCACGAAAATGGCCACATAAGAGCTCCTCAAAAAAACCCCCTAACCCCTAACAAATAATTAAAAAAATCACATGCTATATTTCTACTACCTTTCCTGGAAGATGAAGTATTGACAGTTTTCTACAGAAAATTCATGGAGTCATAGAACAGTTTGGATTGGAAGAGATCTTAGAGATCATCCAGTTCCAACCCCCCTACGTTTGCACTTAGATTCTTGCAACCCAGCATTAGAAAACTGCATGTGCTACACCTCATTCTTTCATATGAGAATGTCACACAAAGCACTGCCAGAGTGGACTGAATATAATTTACTGACTTTCCAGAAATTCTTACACTTAGCATAGCTGAAAACACAATTCTAAAAAATTGGCTTACAGGCCGACAGGTAAATGAGCTGAATAAAGGCTATAATAGCCAGCAGTACAAAGCCTCCATCAATCCATAATCTGTTGGCAGACAGAGTACATCTGTAAACTCATCATGTTTTCTTACTGAAGAATATTACACTTGCTTTTTTTTCTTTTCCTTGCCTTGGCCTTGAAGGCCCATGGTACCTTCTCAACTCTCACAGTGTTGCTGATTTTGTTATTAATTTGTTTTTCAGTTTCTATTCCTTTTCATTCTTGTAAGATTAACAAGATCAAACAAGAACCAAAACCAGTCTTGAGTCTCTCTCTACAGGGTACAGTTTTAAAGGTATATCATTATAGTGCCTTCACAATTTGCAAATTTAAAAATTATTTTTAAAGCTCAGATAACTAACGGAAATAACTTTGGGGGTGGTTGTTTTGCTTTTTTGTTTGTTTTCCTGTGATATTTATTTCCTTTAATAAGGAAAATGCTCAAATACATATTAAAATCTAAATGTGTATCACTTTCCCACTGGGAAAAAACAAAATTATGCAAATATTTCTGGTTTTACTAGAATGGCAATTACTTTAATGTTTTCATCATCTTTGCATACACCAGTGGTATCTTACTAAAACTGGGAGCTTCCAAAGGACATGATCTTTCTCAGCCAGCTTTTCACAGGTCTGCCTTTCTGACAAGTCTACATGTATATAGATGGAAATCAATAACAAAACTGATTGGAATTGTAGGAGACCTGTCTTACAGGTCCTGCAGGTTTCACCTCATTGGGGTACTTGCACATGTATTGAAACTGAAGGTGGCTAAATATGTAAACACATAGTAGATAGCATGAACAGTATCTCAAGATCTAGCTTCCATCAATTAAAGACCCAAAATATCTTTCAGGATCTGGAATGTGAACACTTGGCATTTTCTTTTGTTTCACCACTGTCTTAAAAGTCTTAGTTACATGACTTCATTGTGAAATCAAGTTTTCTGCCCTTGTAAGCAATAAATACCAGGCTTTACAGTGTTTAGTAATTTAATAGAGGTTTACTCTGCCTAATTTCCCTGCAATTAATGCCTTGCAAATTAGCAGGACACTAGCACATGTGATAAATGCCTATATTTTTGCAGGCTTTTATTTTACTGTGTTTTTATATTTATGTTTTTAAATTGCTGTGTTGCATCATTAGGTAATATTTTATAATTACATTTACAACTGCCATAAAAATTAATTTTTCATCTTTACCTATAACTTTGGACAGGCTTTCCATAAAAGGTGTAAGAAGCATTTATGTTTCCCCTATATGCTATACTGCAATGAAAAGCTCTGTCTGTTTCCATTATGAAGCATTTACTCGGAAGGCCATGTTAGCCCTGCAACTTAAAAGCATAAGAAAGGCAGAAAGGCCTCTTCCTATGCAAGAAAAGGTATATGCAGGATCATGGCAGTAAGAAAAGATCATGATGGCTGGGAAAAAGCTTCAGGGCAAAAGAAATGGGTGAATGGGAATGAACTATCATGGCTTATAGGAATGAACTGGCATGGCTTTAAGTTGGCTTTTTAACCATTCAATTTATATCTAACATGGAAGCAAATGGTGACTGAAAAATCTTCCAAAAAAAGCTACTGCAGTCTAAACAGTGCTAGCACTGTTGGGAACAATGATGAAAGTGAGCACTTTTGAATTTCAATAGGGCCTTTCCAAAGAAGAGAATAATAGCCCTGTACATTGTGCAAATTTGGACCAGACACCTTACAAGGGGGGGGTACTACACAGCTAGGAAAACAATCTGAAGCTTATTACAGAACAAGAGAGTATCTGTTTGTGGCAGTATGAAAGTACTGGCAGTGAAAAAGAGAGCAGAGGAAAAAATCATTAGAAAAAGTAATAACAAGGAAATTTACAGATAATTAAAAAATACGTACAAATATGATAAATCAGTTGGTCAGTTTATAGAAAACAGGCTGTAATTTAATTTTTGCCCTGATACCTGAGAAACTGGAATGACAAAAATCGATTACCAATTTATCTAATATAATTAGGTAAACTTAAGCTGTGAAGAATTTCATTTGGAAGAAAGGAATGAACTGAATATTGTACAGAGGATAGCTCTGGAGAGGACTGTGTTCTGATTAGTGAGAAACTGTGACATTACAACAAGCAGCAAAGGATTTGGACCCAGTTTTGATTTTAATTACACCAATATCTATAAGAATAACTCTTCAAATGAATTTTTCAGTGCAAAAGTCAGCTCACAAACAAGTCATTCAAAATTCAAGACCTACCTGGAAGAGGTTAGCAGTGAGGAGTAAAGAAAGCTTCTTATTCTTGTAAATTATGGTACTTCCAACAGTCACTATGGAATCTGGAATGAACAATAAAGGCAGTTTGTTCCTAAAGGACATCAGAACAACTGAATTTCAGATCAGGAAAGAAAAAAAAAATTTTAGATACTAAGATACTTTTTATACTGTTTCCATGCCCACACAATTTATTTCTCATGATGACCTTGACTATGGAAATTAACTTACATGTATCAAAAACCAAATTTGAGGTAATAGTGACAGAAGCAAAATGGGGGCATGAGGGGTGGGGACTTTGGTTTTTTTTTTTTTTTTTTAATTGGAAAGTTCCAAAACAGCCTAAGCTGATGATTTTCTGTGTAACAGCACAAATTCCATTGCTAGCACAGCTGGAGATCTCATCAGTTCATTAAAAAGGGGGAAATGTTGACTGTTATTGTCCATGGCCTCTGACTTGCAGTCTGGGAAATAGGATGTGTACAGAGGATTGTAGGGTTTGAGGAGTTTCTTCTCGAAATGAAACTCTGCATATACCTAATCCATGAGACTCACACAGCTCTGACTTCATTTTTTTGAACTTTGAACAGTCTGTGTGTCATAACCTTACAACACATTGCCACTGGCTTTTTTCTGCCAGCCTCATCAATTATTTCCTTCACATTTGTTTTTCTCAAGGTCTTGTAACCTGGCCATATCGCCAAAGGCTGCCAGACTGTAACCTGCCCTCTATGAGAATTTCAAAAGCATTTTACTCTGTAGGAAAAGCATGAAAGAGTCCTTCATGTTCTTTGGAATAACAAATGAAAACAAAGGCAAAAGATCGTGTTCCTCACTCCCATGCTGCTTTGAACACTTCCTCAAAATGCTTACAAACTGAAATGCTGCTACCCAATACAGCCACAACAAAGAACAGTACTTTTTCAAGTGTAGTGGAAAGACATTCAGTGCTGAATATATTGCAGAAACATTAGTTTATCCATTTTCTTCATTTTCCCTGGGTTTAGAAGCCCATTGCATTGTGACCACATTAGTCAATGAGAAATTTCAAAGAAAAATTCCACAGATTTCATGGAATACATTCTTAAAATGGAAGTGAAAGTAAATGCAAATAAAATATTAAGGTTCATAATAACTAGGGGTACATTCTCATTTTTAGTTGCTGTCCAGTGCACAAAACCACTTTACACATGTACTTACTTGCTTACTGTATTACAAATTTTAACATTAATGGTCCCACTGGGACTTCTCCCATTGACTTCAAAGGGAACCATATTGGGATTTATAAAGATCTGGCTAGTAGCAGTGCTCATTACTAAAGATCTTATTTTATGATGCATAAACCTTTGCAAGACTTTAACCATTTAGGCTAAAATTCCACTTGGTTCATAAATGCCTAAGGCTGACTATTTCTGGAAAACTCCAAACAAAACAGTTCAGGTTTTTTCAAGAGCTAGGACTGACTAGGCAAGAAGACTGGGAAAGGGAAACCAGGCAATGTGAGTCCAACTGGGAATGTCTAGAAGAGGAACTTGGACTGGCAGTGGCCGAAGTGATCTAGGACTAAAAGAAAAAAACTAGGAGTGAGAATCAAGAAATATGTGTTAGAAAAGGACAGGCTTAAGAACCTGGAAATAAAAGATTCTGGCTAGGAAAGTCTGACTGGTACAAGAAACCATGAGTGGGAAAGATGTGGAAATGAAAAAGAGGCATTAGGTTGGAGAAGGTGGAACATGAGGATGGTCTATAATGCTGGAACAACCCGTACTGCTGCAGAACCACCTTCTCTGGAGCTTGGGGCATAACTGTAAATTCTATAATCTCATTGTTCATTCCTCCAGTGGGCAAACAGCCATAAAAGCCACTAGCAAAAATTGCTCATTCTTCTCTATAGCTTTTCCATGCATAGAATAATAATATTTTTTTTTTTACTTTATTAGCTTTGGTAAAATTAAATACCATCTTTTATTCCGTTGTCTTAAATGTGGGATATAAATATTCCAACTTCAGTGACCCATGCAGGTGTCAATATGAAGCCACATCACAGAACATAATTTTTCCCCATTTCATTTTTCATAACTTTTCATAATTTCAGGAATTAAGAGATAAAAATAAATAATAATTTAAAAAGGAATGCTGTGACCAAACAGGAAGCTTCAGAAAGAGAATAGAGTACTGAGACTTTTGATTATAACCCAGATTATTCCTAGAAGTTCCTACATGACTGTGAAGAAAAGTGTGTGTCTGATTTATTCTCTTCCAACTTTCATTTTATCTTTCCTATCATAGGCTGAGATGCACAGGTCAACTCCTTCAGGAAGATAAGAAGTTGTTCTTTAGATCACAAATGAGGAAAAAAGTTCCCCAAAGACTGGAGAGAAAAGCAGAGCAAGAAAGAAGGGGAATGACAGCAAGAAAATGGCAATATGATCACTAAGGAAATCGGGATGCACAGCCATGCCTTGAAGACAGTGGAAAGACAAAATACCAAGGTACCAGCAGGGACTGTGTCATCTGTTGCACAACTGACTGACAACAATCCAAGACCTGTCTTTATGGGACACAGTGGAAAGAACAAGTGTGGCTTTGTTTTATTCCAATTCTGTTTCCATTTTTATTTTATTTTTTTAAAAAATCTCAATACATTGTAATATATAACAATTAGAGGTTCAATGGGGTTGTTTTTTGCTTTGACTTTTTTATTTGGTTATATATTTTTCAAACATTTTTACTTCAAAAACCTGGGGGAGCTCTCTCTAAGAAAAGGTCTAATCAGCTGGCTGAAAGAGCAGCAGATCTGAGGTTCTGTCATGATGATGAAACAGATGTCTCAAGGACAACTGCTGATTTTGCACTGCTTGGCTTCTAGACAGAGATTCCATAAGAAGACTGACAGGTCTACAATGTCTCTGACAGACAGTACCATGGCCTTGTCCCTGTGCTATGCATCACATCTGGTGCAGTGCTGTAGCTGAATTGCTCTTCCTCTCCAGCTGGACCACTTTTTCCACTAGGAATCCAATGTCTAATTGGGGGCCATTCTGAAAACTCAATGAAATGTAAATTGAATCAGTGGAAGCCGGGACTTTGAAGTCATACCTGCCATTGAGGGCAGTAAATTAACGCTATGAGTCAAGTTCTAAGGAGCTCTATTTTTAAACATGATATAGTAATGGAAATGTTTGACCTTAAGCCCCTTCTCTGCTTCCGTTGGTGGCATAGAGTAAGAAATTTGTAAGTCTTTGTGAATCTTTTGTGTCTTTGATTTCATGGATGCTTCCAACAATGAAATCCAGAAGGGAATCTGTGAGTCTTCTGAATGTCTGAATAGTGTGCAATGCATACAGCAGAAGGCCACATATGGAAGAGGAGATAAAAATACCTGAAATAGTGATATTAGAATGTGGTAAGAACTTTTCCTGCACTGCATAAAGGAAGGTCCTGCTGAAAAATAGCATATGTAATCTGATCAGTGGCTGCATACTATGACCAATGAAGTCAAAGAAGAGAATTTGTTTTATTAAAAGAAACTAACCTAAACTTAAGAAAGCACATTTGTGTGAGTAATATCACAGTTAAATTGTATTGCATTTTTTAAAATGCAGTTTTCTTGGATAGTGCATTTTAAAATAAGATATGCCTCTGTTATCTCCATGCAGAAATAACACAAATATGAAAAAATAAAATAAGATAGGAAGTTATTTAACCACACCAGTTGCTGATGATTGAAAAAATATTTCCATTTTGCAAACACAAAAGTCACTTTAGAAGTTACAAATCTTTTTCCTTTCACAGTAGCTGCACATAAACAGAGGGAACACTGTGTTTATATTGTGTTCCATTTAAATGCCATGAATTATCATTTAACACATATTTGTTGTTAAAAATGCACAAAACATTTTTGCTTATTTAAAAAAATATTTTTTTTTATTTTTGTTTTTTTTTACAGACAACTGTTTATTAATTTTTATAATGTGGAAAATTCTCTTGTTCTTTTTGCCACTAACTATTCCTCTGGATTAGAAGGAAAAATCTTCTGAAGAGAAGGCAGAGTTGCCAGACAGTCCAAGCAATAACTATTACTGTGAATATTCCTTAACCTAAATGGGAATTGGTAAAAAGTAATGGACAGAGGGCTATTCCAGTCCTTGATGATCTCACTAAAAATCCCAAGTATACCGCTGACTGATCAGCTAAGTGATCTAGGTCAACTCCATTTTGTTCTTCTGCCTTGCTTTACCTTGGAAATAGTAATATTTATAACATTTCATACGAGTTCTTGAGATGAAAAGCATTAGAAAGCCCATGTTTTCCTAAAATCTGCTACTGAAATGGTCAGATATAATTAAATTGCTGCGACATATTATAGTAAAATTCAGGCATAATAATTTTTACCTTTTTCTCTCTTTCTTCTCCTGCAGTATACATCTACACATAATTTTTGCATGTCTAAAACCATGCTTATGAATCTATCCCCACATTGCTGTGGGTCAAATGGTCTCCCCAGTACAGGACTGCAAAAGAGCTCAGCTCCCTTGGTAGGCATCTGGACAATGTGGCTTTTCTGTTCAGCTACTGTATGAGAAGGAGTCATTGCTTTAATAAAACCAAGTCACAGTCACAAGCAGCAATGATTCTAACACTAGTAACTTTATCTCTTGCTTTGAAAATATTTCCAAACATGATCCTGGTGATAACAAAAGCCATGAGATCCCATTAAATTTGTAGCACTGTCAGAGCCTATGCCATTTGTTGCCACAGCAGGAGACTCCTAACCATGCCCCAGATAATGCATCATAAGGAATAAAATTCAAAGTGAATCCTCTATTCTATTCCTAACTGATACACGTAGCATGTCCTTTGCAGTGCAAAACCAAGCAGTTATACAAATATATCAGAGGCTGTTGCATAACTTCTGTACGCTTGGCAAAAATCCTGCTATTGTTTTTGGAAAATGACTGTTGATAAACACTGAAAATTTTTTGTGCAATAGTGCTTTAGGCTTGAGGAAGCTATGATATGCTGCAAAGCTGAAGGCTGTTTTAATCTGTACTTATTTGATACTCAATGCATAGCTTTCATGGAGCCTGAAATAAGTTGTGGTGCAGGTACCAGATTCCATGAATGATGACATTTCAGCTTGAGCTCTAGAAGGAAACTAGAAAAGAGAGTGATTCTTCTGGCTCTGAGCCAGGGGCCCAAACACAGAAGTCTCAGTCAATTTCCCTTCCTCTTGTACGCTTAGGGTGCCCATTTATAAATAAATAAATCCATGTGCAACATATTTACTCTCCCTTCCTCTCCCACATCCTGGTGGTAGCAGGAGAATAGGGAGAGAATTTCATTACTGGTGCATCTTCCTTCATCCCTCCCTCCCATTTCTTTTTTTGCAGTTCAAAATCTCTCTACCAAACAGCAGATGCCAGCTCTGGTGTCTGTCTGGATTATGACTGATCCAGATTCAGTAACATAAACCTTTGCACAGTACCTTATTATTAAACAATTTCCTTCTATGAGGTGAGTATGTGTCTAAAGCAAGTAACAACCGAAGAGGCTAGGCAGATTTTAAACTAGCAGCATTTTTCAGTATCTTACCATTTTTTCTTGTCTCCTTTCTGAAATGTTTTTTTCTTAGAAATCTTCATTGCAATATCTAGTTTTGAATAGTTATTCAAGGATCAGTTTTCTTTCTAGCACGTCCTCCCTTTGAAGTATTTATATAATACCTTATGTTCCTTAATTCTTTTGCCTGGCAGCAATAGTTTGCTATGAATGACTTCACTGTCAATGTTCCTGCAAAATTTTACACTTCTAAGCCACACACAACTTTTCTGTCATTTATTAAAAAAAATAACAGTCTATGGAAGTACAAGGAACAAGTTATTGAAAAAAAAACAAACAAAAAAGAAAAGAAAAAAGTTACCAGTTTTCCATTTGCAGAAAAAGGTCCACAGCATAGGCCTGCCAATGACACAATTTAATACATAAGTTGTTCTTGACCCTTGTAACATCATAGAACATCCATCATTATTGTATGTGCTGTATCAGCCTTGAAATTGCTTTAAGATGCAGCATAATCTTTCCTGAAGTTTCAAGCATGCCTAATTGAGAAGTACACCAAGTTCCCTGCATGTTATGTACAGTCAGAGCACTATTTCCAAATGGACAACCCTTGAGAAATTCTTCCTTTTCTTAATGTCTCGGGGTTCTTGCAGGCCTCATGGTGCAGTTTCCAAGTAGAACGAGGCTTAAAGACTATTGAAGTAGCAATTCTATCTCTTCCTTTGGTCTCTACTTGTCTTTTCCCAATAATATCATATAATTTGGTAAAGAAAAGTGTATCTAACTTACTAGTGAAAAAAGGCATGCAACTCCATGTGAAATAGCAATACCTTTAAGGAATAAATTGAACTTAAATTGAAGGTGTTCTTGTACTTTCATATATTATTTTGTTGCTCAGCATGAGTTTGTATATTCAGAAATCCACAGAGGTCTGCAGGGAAGCAGGCTGTTTTCAAGTAACTATATTTACTTGTCAAGGTTCTGTCCTGGCTCAAACGAGGACATTAATAAAAGGTTATTTGAAAAATTACTTTCCAGAGGCTGCTATCAAAAAAGCACATTTACACCAATAGTCTGTTATGTAGTAAATTATCTGGTTCCCATTACAACAGATGGAGTGCAGCAATTAGATGATGTCTCATATAGAACCATATGAATTTAATTAGCTGAAGCCTTCGTTGAAACTAAAGCTGAAGAATGCACTGGAGCATTTCTACTTACTGTGACCTCACTCCTTAAATGAGATCCTTCATCTTACCTTTGTCAGTCAGGGTAAATGCAATTACACCTAAAATTTCTCATAATGAACTGCCATTGTATTGAATCTTTCATGTGTTAGAACCTGAGCAATACATGAGGAATTGTGGTTCAGCAAACAGGCATAAACACAAGTGTTTACATTAGGAAGTGTTTACTAAAACCTGCTGTCCCAGTGTAGTTCTGCTGACAATTTAAATTCAAGGAGATCAAGGAAGCAGTAATTTAATGGAAAAACATTTGGATTTTTCTTCTCTATGCCTCTTTTAACTAGAGGCTTTTTGCTTTCAATACCAATAATAGAGGTATTGGCAAAGAAGATCAAGAAGTGAGATGGGGTATTGGTATCAAATGAGTTAAATCACTACTGGCAAAATAATTTTCATAAAATGCTTTGCAATCCATGAGATGAATACCATGTAGGACAGAATATCTTTGTTAAAGAATCTTGGAAGACAGGCTGACCCTTCTCAATCTGTTTCTTCCATTGACTAACTTGCATTGCCCGTAGTCCCATAAGGTATCTTATGATTTTGGAGGGGTTCAAATTTCATGCTTTTGTGAATGGAGATAATCAGACATCACAGATTTCTCATCCTTTATAATGTTTCAAGTTTATACCCAGTCATTAGGTCATATATTATCTACTAAGTGTTCTGCTCTGATGATTATCTTATCAGGCATCAATTTTCAGATGTTATTCCTCTGAAATACACCTTAGATGCTTTTCCAGCCATGACCAGCTTGTGATCTAGATTAAGCTAGTAGGAAATGCAGAAGGGATAGGAGAACATTTTTCCTACAGTTTTCTGAAATGGGGTCATCTGAAGGGTCATTGTATATAACCTGGAAACTTTCTAAAAAATAAAAGAAAAACCCTTTTCCCCTTGCTAGCAGAAAGTTTCCTTTTTTACTTGTGAGCTTAAGAGAGCAGATCAATAGTTTGTGAGTTAAAAGGGTATATGTCGATACCAAGCCCTATGGCACTGTGTTCTTGTGGTTTTGACATTTTTTTCCAAGTACATGTAATGTACCTCTTATTCCTTAATCTTACAAACAACTTCTGAGATTTTACTAAGCTATGTAACTGGCAGTACAAGCCTAACATAATTACAGCACTTCTGTTTGTGTGCTTCATGATTTACAGTGAATATATAAAGAAAAAAAAAAAAGTAATCTTTGCAGCTACAATTTTATAGATAATCTTTCCAGCTACAATTTTATAGGAATAGGTTAAAGAGACATGCCTGTGATTACATGACAAAGTTCAAATAGCCTAAAGAAGCTCAGAGTTCAACTAAAACCAAGATTTATGCAGCAGAACTGTCTTGAGCCCAGACAGAGACACTGAATGCAAAATTAAGAATTCAAGTTCCATTTGTTTGAAAATTTGCAATTTACAGTTCATCCTAAAAGGGATGTAGCACACAGGTAATAGCTAAAGCAGAAGATAAAATGAATAGCTTTGCACTAAGGTATTTTCTTTCTCTGTTTTCCTGGTTTGAGAGAACCAGGATATATATTGCCTATTGCTATACTGACCTGAGACCTATGGGGAACAAGCCTCCCCTGCATCCTCCACAATCACCCCCACCATGATCAGCACCACAACAACAGCTCCCCTTACACGCTCCATGGACCTGGACCTGGACCTGGACCTGGACCTGGACCTGGACCTGGACCACGACCACGACCACGACCACGACTATGACCATGACCACAAAGCTGATGCCATCCTATGGATGGGATAGTCACAGAGGATGGGTCAGGTGACCCAAAGGAACCAATCACTGTATTCCTTCCCAAGGTGCTCAGTATTAAATGGCTCCTAAGAAAGTCCTCTGATGGTCTTTCTGGTTGATGTGTTGGCTGGATTGGGGTTTGCTTGGCTGTCATCTCTTACTTTGCTGCTGGTGTTCCTGCACCCTGTTTTCTTGGTGGAAAAGAACATTGTTCATCAAGACAGATCCCCTTCCCTGGCCTCCCTGAGTAGGACTGTCTTGGCCACTCCGAGGCTTCTGTAGATTTTCAGACACCCCTACCTACTACTGAGTCCAGTTTGAGTCTTTTCTGGTTGGGCAGTAACTACCACCTGAGGAATAGAGGTTGCATATTTACATATCTGCATATATTTGTAATTCACTGTTTTTATTATTATTACTACTTCATTAAACCTGTTCTAGCTTTTTTCCAACTTTAAAGTCTCTCTCCTTTATTCCCCCTTTTATCTTCCCCTGGAGGGCAAGGGGGGGGAGGGGGGAAACAGAGAGCACCTGTCACCTGGTTGTTGGCTAAAATTGTGACATCTGTCTTTTTCACTGCTTAAGAGTCAGAAATTGCTTCCACTCTTTTATGTTATATGGCACATTAATTTCCATTTGCATGCATCCATTCTCCCCATCTTCTTTCCACCTGTTGTTAGGCGTTGCACACAGAGTACTCCCACTCTTGGAGCCCTGTGTAGTATCACCGTTTCAGTAAGAGGAAGAAGGAAAGATTTATTGTGGACCAGGGCTCTGTCAGTCTAGTTCCTTAGGACCTCGCAGCTTTTCTTCCTCTGGTGAAGTGCTCCATGATGTGATTCAGGACGGCAGAAACTAGATAGGAGGGAAAGTCTTAGCATTAGTAGCATGATAGATTCACACCTCATTCTATTTATTCCCTGATTCTGACAGAGTCTTCACAACTCTCAGTGACTCAGTCATCTGAGCCTAGTTTCTCAGAGGTTAAGAAGATACTATTTCTTTGTCTGCTTTAACAGTCATTACAGGGGCAGGTAAATCTCTACATGGATTGACATGAGAGATGTATATTGTGGAGGTGTAGGCAATATTTCTTTCAACTGTCAGAAGAGAAAGTACTGGAGAACACACAGCTAGGGCTGTTGATTTCTCGAGGTTTTTTATGGGTGTACAAAATTTTCAGTTAGGCTGTGACTACAAACAAATCTGTGGACATAATAAATCCAGAATGAGCAGGTTTGCCTATTCTGTGAATAATGATGCATTTTTATTTTATGGAAAACATTTTAGATCAGTGTTTCAGCTCTCATCTTTCCCTTCATCATTTTCTGATAAGGTTTTGTTTCTGAGCAGCAGTAAATTTTGAGGGCAGATTTTCAGACATAAAGATCATCTGGTTTGATCTTTGCCTAACACAGGCCATTAAATGTCACCAGTAATTCTTTTAGTGGGACAGATCTTTTTCCTCTAAAATGTAAGGGAATACTGTCAAGCTCAATAACTTGTGGTTTACTAGAGCATAAAAACATCCCATCTCAATTTAAGGAATCCTGGAGATGATGGATGTCCTTCTTCCTTGGCAAAGGATGATTACTATCACTGCAGAACAGTTGTTTCTGATTTTCATTTAGAACCTGAAAGAAATAAAGAGCTGCCATATGATATGTCTGCACTTGGCCTGTCTTTGTCACACCCACTACAAGGAACAAAATATTCTGCATTGTATCTGCACATATGTCCTCACTCTGCTGGCTTTTTATAGCTGTGTTTTAAGGGTTTTACGTTATGGTTGGCTCCGGTTCAACTCTTACTTTACTTTTATCCTATTTCATGCTAACCCACGCTTAAATTTATTCCTCTCTCAGGCCCCACAAAAGCTGTTCCAGGCCACAGAAAAGAGAAGGCAGGAATTATCTGGTATGTCATGGGATGTAACAGACTGGGGACTGTGTGATGATGGCATTTTTGTTCATATAAGACTATGTGTTAGAAGAAAAACTATGGTAGCACAATTCAGTTGTGAGACTCAATTATCTGCCTTGTGAGCCAAGCATCTGCCAAACGTAAGCTTGCCAACTTCTACATAAATTACACAGAGAACTCAAGTACCAGATGCAATGGGTCATTTCTAATCCTGCCTGACTGCATCAGGCACACGGGATCATAGAGCAGGAGAGTGTCGGCACAGTGAATGCCAGAAATACTAGTGCTGTAACAGGGGAACTTGAGATTGGAGGAAGATGCAAACAAATGCATAAGTAATAACAAGTTCATTCCCAGAATATTTCCATACTCTCTTGACTTTTTTAAAAAAAGGAATGAAACCACCAACCTCTGCTACAAAGAAATCCTACACTGTTTCTTTATGGTATCTATGTGCTGGTGATTTTCTGTTCTCAGTGTCAGTCTATAATAAAATTAGCAAAATCAATATTTGCCCTATAAATACATTTTAAGAAGTACTCATTAAAGGTCTATCTTAATAGCATAGTACCCGCACTAACAAACTGAAACACCTAAAGCTGTGTGCACTGATTATGGGTCAAAAGATTAATTAATCCAGTAGTGCATAAAAAGAAGTTATTAAGAGAATGCTATAAAACAGTGGAAAATTTACTGGGAATCACTACAAACTGTTGTTCTTTCAAGCAGAAATAAAAGGATATTAATCTAATTTTAGAAACCAGGTGAGAATATTCTTTCCTTGTTTTATGCCGCTGAATTTACTTACAGTATAAATTTGAACTATTGTATCATTCATTCCATATTAAAAGGAGTGCAGTATATTTCTGGGAAAAATCCTATATTTTTGTGTAAAATTTTGCAGAGTCTGATGGTGGAATCAAAGTAATTTCTCACATTCCAGATGTCAGGATGCTATTTTGATGGCTGCTTATTTCACATACTACTCTGAGGTTCTGTTGTAGTTCAGTAAATTCAGGTGTGAATAATTTTCAAGGCCAACCCAAGATTTAAAAGACATCCAAAACATGGGTCAAGATCTCCTGACCATGAATTTATCTTGAAGATCATAAAAGTTTGTTGGTTTAGAACTGGCTCGTGTTTGAGCAAAAATTGTATGTAGATCATTTTCCAGGCAGCCTTCTGCAAAGCTAGAGCAGAAACTTTATTTCTCTTCACTCTCCTCAAGAAAACAGAATCTCATGTAATCATAGAATTCAAGAAATTAGCTTGTTAGGAAATTACAATTCATAATGCATTCTCTTACTATCTTCACCAAGATGCAATTGTAGAACACTCTTGTTACAGTAGATGCTATGAGATGGCCCGGCTTCCATTGTCCTTTAGAAAAAATTTCTTTCCTGATTCTCATGGAACCTTACAGCAATGAAACAGTTACACAAGGACAGGATTTGGCCTTTCTCTAAATGGCTATGTTGCATAGCTCAAATATTGACTTAACTACAAACACACTCAGCCTGTAATTTTAGACATCAAAACCAAATATATGAAATATGTTACAGAAAAGAACACTGAAAGCAGCAGCAGTATGCAAGTGACTAATCTATACAGAAAGGAAGAGCTCATTAAAACAAAAAATAAAAATCACCCCAGCTAAATTTTGTATATATCATTCTGCTTTTGCAAAAAAGAGAAAGGCAAAGAACTTAAGATCTGCTTCTTAAAACACACCCCTTCCCAAAGAAAGGGAGGATTCAAATTTACTGAACAGAATTGTTTGCACAGTAAAATAATTATCCAGATGGCAAAAATAACTAACCCTGAAAATGGTAAATGTTAAGAGAAAGACTACGCCTTGCAGGTCATCATCAATAACAGTTTTGTAAAAAGTGTTTCAAGCTCTCTACTTTAAGCAGAACAGTTCAGTGAACATTAGCTAATCTGTGTATTGCTGATCTAACATTCTAGAAATGTGTGACTGTGTCCTGGGTTTATGATTGACCTGGTCCTGTTTGACATAAAAATACCAAAAAAGAAAATACCCATTCAGATTTTTTTTTTTTCAGACAGAACTCCTGTTCTGTCAGAATGTAGTGCAACTATAAAACTTTAATCAAGACATTCTTAAGTAACATAAAAGCATCCTCTGATACATCTAAATTATTTCATACCTAAGGAACAAAAGTAAGGGCAATTTACTATATGCAAACTATTAAGAGCCTAATTAACTTTGTGAGATGAGATTTAAGCAGTAACCTTCTTCACCAATAATACGTGTATATTTTATGAATATTGAAGCAAAATAAAATATGAAGCAGTAGCTACTTCACCTGTGGTTTAAAACAAAGACATGCATTCAGTCATATGACCTTGAAATACACCTGATCTGAAGACAAATAAGAATGAATATGAGATGGAAGAGCACAATATTCAATGTTGGAAGTTGTTCTAAATGAACTCTGATGTAACCACAGAATATCTCAAAAATTGCAAATATGATAATAATGGAAGTTGCATGGAGTTGCAAATACAAAAGAATGGTAATTATTGACATAAAGTATGGAGAGCAGTCAAATCTTTGGGGGAAAATGGTCAGATAAGCTTTATACTCAGTCTGTGGCAAACTGCGAAAGAACTAAAATTACCATGAACACTGAATATTTTTCTGTCTTTAGAGCCTAATACAAAAGGAGTCCAGGATACTTTAAGGTCATGAATGACAAAAGCTCTCTAAATCAAAAGATCTCTCTCTGTGCCTCGCAAAGACTGAATACAGATAGAAAGAAACTAAAAGCTACTTCCTCATGCAAATAACTCCCTCTTTCCTCCTGTAATCTGTAACAGAGTTTCTGACATGTAGTATTCTCAGGAATGCACTGGTGAAGTGCTCAGATACTTTTGTATTTCATATACTCCTCTATTGCTGTAATTTTAAAACATAGTGAGTAACTATATGACTTTCTCCATAGTTAGTATTATATGATCTATCCGACCTCAGTACTTAGGAGGATTAAACTGAACTTCTAGATGAGAGTGAACATTTTGTATCAGATGGGCCTTGTACTTTATCTTAACTGAATCCTAGCAATATGATCCCTGTCTAGTTAATAAAATAATTCCCCTCTCCCTCGTAAGAATTTTATTTCCTAAAAAACAAATGCCAGTGAATGGACTGAACATCACAAGTTAAATTTTCAAATATTTGGGTGAATTAAAAGCTCAGCCAACAGGCATGTCAAGCAAAATATTCATAGATTCATTGCATAAGCAAAAACCTGCATTTACATGTACAAAGACTACATTTTCCCACCTTTATGTGGGAACAAGCTGACAAACCTAGCACAGTCAACAGTTTCTACTGTTAATGTATTTGAAAATGGAATAATAATTTGATACTTGAATGAATCATTGATGCAAACCCCCTCAAATTCTAGATAAATAAGATAGAAAACTGGCATGAATTCTAATCAGATTTAAAGGTCTGAATTTTTTTTGTTTTTTTTTAACACCTGAAAAATGAATATATCGTAAAGTGCAAACACTTAATTCCTAACTCAGGGAAAGTGAAATACTACCCAAACATAACTACAGGTTCTTATTTGGGAGTGTTTCTTGAATTAAACCTGAAGGCTTGTAAAACATTATGAACTGCTCCCACTGAAATTAGTGACTAGATTCCAGTTGGACCTGATCTGTCAGAGATGCAAGGCAGCCACAGATCTGACTCCAGAAAGTCAGTCTATAATCATCTGTCTGAAAAGCTATGTTCCATGTAAGGCATAACTAAATATTAGAATCTGTTAAATATTACAAAGAAAATCTTGATGTCTGTATTTTATATAGTAACAGTCATTGTTTTTACTACATCAAAATCTCATACTCCTTTCTCAAACAGTATTGTTTGCATTATCAAATTGCAGTATAGCATTTATATCTAGTATGAGTTGCTTGTTAAAATACCAAAAAAATTCAAAACCACAAAAAACTTTGGAATGAGATTATTACACTTCACATTACATATATTACAAAGGCGATATAACAAAAATCCCAGTACTCATTTAAACACATTTCAGGGGGAAATTACTGGGAAAAAATTATTATATTATGGAAACTGGAAATGTACTCATATTTGTTCTGAAGTATGTTTATGGCATTGGATGGAGCCCTTGGAAAGAGAGCAAGCAGGCATTTATATTTGGAAGTTACATAATGAAAAGAAAAATAATTGCCTTTTAAATGCTTTAGTAAAATACTCAGAAAGATAGATTTTCCTCAGCTCTAGGAAAAGAAAAATACTATGTGTGCAATCATTATGAATATGCTATTGTTGAGAGAAAATAGTAATTTATCTTCAACCCAGCTGAACTAGCAAGACGGGAAAAGTTGGTCTAGGTAGGTTTAGAAAAAAGCCCTTTGGATTAGAGACTTCTGTTCTTAAGTGCAAGTTCCACGTGCACTGTTAATGAAAATGTTTATCACTATGAAAGATATTTTATTACAAAACCAGTGTTTCATGAGCTGAAAATGGAAAACAGTAAGTGGTAGTTGATTTGGGATTTTTTAACAGAATGAACAGTCACAAGATTACCAGAAACTTAGCAAGGAATTCTCACATATTATTAATGAAAACATTATATGCATCACATGCAAACTCATTCAAATTACTATTTGCTTAAAATCAAGCAAATACATTAGGGGAATGGATCTAAGACTTCTTCCACAGCGATCCACACAATTAGGCAGTCAGAAATAGAAATGATATGATTTTGTAATAATGATTTATTGCATTACATAGATTTGCACCATTACACAGTTGGAAATATGCAGAAACTAACAAATTATAATTCTGGGCATGTAGAGAAATGTAACGCCTGTTAATCTTAGCAGACTAAATCTGCAAGTTGAAGCTCTCATCTCTGTGAATTCCAGTCTGTCAGTATCTTAGAATCAAATAACCTGTGTTAGCAATATGCATTTATGTATGGAGCACAAGACAGCCATTATTACAATCCTGAATTCACAATCTAAAGATAAATACATAATCTGTAAATTTGAAGTGATAAAAGTTCTTGGGGATTGCTCAGTTTTGCAGAGGAAAATAAAAGGCACTAATTACACGGTCACTTTTAAGAACATAAATGGCTGGTAAATACTGTAAATGTATATATAACCAGATTACAATTATGTTTTATATTTGAAAGAGTCATCAAGAAACTGAAGTAGGTAATTAAGTTGACTCATCTGCTTTCATCAAATTTGTAAAAGTACATAATAAAGTCAGGCAGAAACATGAGATTGGGGTAAACACTGTGTTCCCTGGAAACTTACAATGTATATAAATATATATATGATTTTTAAAAATCATGTAGGAAATGGAGACTGTTTTATTAGACAAGTCCATTCATTTCAGTACTGTTAGCCTGGATAACAGTCAATGCATATCTCTACCTGGATTTGTATCAGGTACTAAGCTATCCAACCCCAAAACAGTCCTGTTGCAGGCTGAGTCTGGCACCTACTCACCACAATATTCCTCTCACTCTGGAGAAGTAACTGTCTTTCTATCAAAAAACCCGTGTACAGATAAGTGTAGTGGACCGGATTTCCTTTCATTTCACTTTGACATTTCACATTTCCAATTTCTGGGTAGAATTGTTCTCTCACCTCACACAAGACTTTTTTGATATTCCTCTTTGTCAGCAAGTATAACACAGTTCATGAAAAATTTTACAAAGTAAAACAAAAAATGTGAAGATGGAAAGGTAACTGGCCTAAGAGAGTGACAGGAAATAAGCCAAAGTGTTCAACTGTGGTTTTAGTTCCTTATGGGAACTAAAAAAAATAAATAATCATAGGTCATTCAGACAATGAAAGAATGGTGAAGTGAGGAACATAAAGGTCCATAACTATGCTTTTAGCACCCTAAAACCAGGCTGAACAAGTATATTAGAAGTGTACATACAGATAAACAGCAAAGAACTCAGTCTTTTATCACCTTGTACATTCTGAAAAAAAAAAATTTTGAAATATCAAACTGTAAGTTTCAAAATATAAGCTTCAAAACACTGGATTTTTAAAATATTATTTTATTTTTTAAGAAATACTCTCTCCCAACCTACTTTTCCTATTTTCTTTTTAAAACACAATAGTACTCTTATGATCTACATGTTGAAGGGGATGTACAATCAACCCCATAGTGTAGAAAAAGATCAGTTCTGAGAACCAGTACAAGTTTCTATGCATGAAATAAATCTTATAGAGTATGAATGGGTCTTGTACTAGCCTGCATAGCTGTAAATAGCATTCTGTTTGAGTTCTATATTATCTAAGTATTTATTTAAAAAAAATGACTCATTAGAAATAAGAGTTGGCTAAATCCACAAAAACTCAGAATACATTAGCCTACTCTCAACATTCAGAGGTCTGCTTTTCAGTGTGATACCACAGAGTTCAAATGTTGAGTTGCGTTAATAAATTATTACAAAGATAACATATTTGATACATACTGCTGTGTCCATCAAGAGCTGATGAGTCTAAATATGACATTATTATTGAAGTGTTCAAATAACATTGTATTACAAAAACACAACACAAAATACATTAAGGCAACTAGCACACTTCACTGGAACAGAAAATATTTATAATATCCAGGATGAAAAAAATCTTTTTTTTAAAACAACAGCAATTGCCTTTTCAGGAAAGTTTCTTTTATTTTTTTCTTTCTGCATCAAATATGCTAATCATCAGTCCTAGCACTCTGGTCATTTTAAAAAACAGATGCTTGACAGACATGTAAGAGAAGGAAAATACAAAAAGGGGAAGCATTGCATCTGAAAGTATTTTACATTTACACTTTCTAGGTACTGTCCATTCATCTACTTTGTAGGCTTCTAATTCCAGGATCTACTCACATGTTTCTACAGCTAGACTTTTGTAGAAATATCCTAAGTATTTCTCCGTTCAGTTAATTTAATCACAATCATTAAACATATTGATCTGCAAAACGTAAACCTGTCAATGCAGAAATCACTCACGTACTCTCTATTAGCAGAGTCTCTAGCTCAATATAAATCTTGTTTAGTAACGGAGGAGAACATCTCAGTTATACATCTTCACTTTGGATTCACTGCAATGTGCAGACAAAGAATTTCTGATCAGCTAATACAGCCTAAGTGGCTTAACCACACATAGTTGTAAAATTTTCACGTTTTGCATTCTTTTTTTTCTTTTTTTTTTTTTTTTTTCTTCCTTTTTTTTTTTTTTTTTTTTTTTTTTTCCTCCTTTCCTGGGGACCAATATTTAGTTTGCTTTATAAAGTGGATCAGCTTCAGCTGCATCCTAAGTTCTCAGCAGAGAAGAAGGATTTACAGGTCCATAACCGTGATCCAGAAGAGCATGAGATGGGATTTAAAAACCTACCTGCTATGTAAGAATTGTAACTATTGGGAAAGAGTGTCTAGCCAGAGCCAAAAATCTCTGGCTCCTGCCTGTCCCTTCTGTTACACTTTATTTGGTTGTCATGATCTGAGGAGACACTGAATCTGGCTGGTGAGATAGGCAGGAGAAAGCCTTGCTGAAAATGCCCCTGGGAATGGGTGTGAGCTTGGGATTTGAGCGTCTCGCAGTAGCAGGACGTAGGCAGTTCTGACATGCCTGCTGGCAGAAACTATGTGGACTTAAAGAATCACTGGGGCAACTACAGGGTAAGAGCAGATAAGTCAGGGTTTTAAGGATCTTAGAAGCAGTTAAATGCTGCTGAAAGAGAATGGAAATTAAAAACCTATATGTGTAAGGTAATTTTTAAAATGCGATTTGGTCCTAAAAATAACTCAAAACTAAATTTAAATATACAGCATAAATGAAACTGCATGGGGTTTTTTTGGTAACACAATATCATAAAAAGTGTTTTTCTAAAAATTACATACTTGATTATGTACTCCTTTGCAGAATACTCATGGATGGGAAACTCTAGCTGAATAAGCAAATGTAACAGAGCAGAAAATCAGTCTCTGTCTAGTTTGGTCTAATCTCTTATTCATGTTCCTAAAATGTTATAGAGATGAAGCAGTAGACCTAATGATTAGGTGATATCAAATCTCCAGACTTTTGGTCCAAGTCAGTCAGAATGCTCATGTTCCATTGAGTATCAATGTTACAAGGTCTAAACAGTCTGTCTTGATTTACAAGACCTAACAACCTTGCACCCATTAGCAGTTTACCTGTAAGACTGTCCATGAATTTAAGCATAGTCTTAAGCACATAAACAGACACTGTTAACTTTTCTAAAACGATGCCACAGTTTTAACATCTTTAACAGCTGAACTCAAGATAAGAAGGTTTACAAATTCTTATAAATATCCTCCAAAATACGACTTTACCTAAAGTGTGACTGTTTTCAACTATGTTGACAACAGTACCATCTCCCCTGAAGTTATTTCAGAGTCCTGACTGTGTGTAGAGCTGATTCCAGTGTCCGAGTCTGTATCATTTATGTCCAGATTAGTCACTCTGTGAACCAAGTCAGGAACAGCAATGCTGCTATTGGATATGCCACTGCCCTTGGATGTCTCTTCATTTGATGGAAGCCTAGTTTCAGTGGTGTCTTTAACGTGTAGTAGATTAAATTCTTCTGTGAGAAGTTCATATTCTTTCTCCTTCTTTTGAAGCAGTGAGTCCCTGTATGTAAGTTCTTTCTGAATGCAGCTCAAGTACGAGTTGATTCTCAGACCATCTTTCATACTTTTTTCCAGCTCATATTTTACATTTTCCAAATTTGAGTTTTCCAGGTCAGCATTAGCAGCATCTTCTGTGCAAACATCATCTCCATTTTTTTCTGTGCATATACCATGTACCTCTCTTTCAATTTCAGCACACAGCTTCTCTATTAATTGTTTGTGATGTTTCAGTCTTTCTTCAACCTGTAAAATTCCCTCACTTTTGCTCAAGTAGTCATTCATCTCTTTTTGATCATCCAGCCTACTTCCCTGCTGTTCAGCCTCACTTGGATTGATCATTAAATAAGAATCCTGTACATAATTTTCTCCATCATTCGCCACACGATCTAGATGAAATTTTGCTTCACATTTTTCAATTTCCATGTCTAGTTCCTTCATTCTAAGGACTTGTTGATGAATGGTATGATCTTGAGAAATGATCAGGTGAATCAGTGTCTCCATGTTATCTCTCTCTTGTTGAACACTGTCCTGTTTAAGCTTGGCCAGTTTCCGGAAAGTCTTCCTGACAATTTTCTTTTGCTTGTCTATCGGCAGCATCTTCATGTAATTTGCTGGACTGAGCTCCCACTGTTTCTCTACATTTTGTACCACCTTAGCTTCAGCTGTCTTCCACAATGGAAATGAGAGGAAAGCATCTGACTTTACCAACACAAAATGCAAATTACACTGCTCATCACCCCAGGCCTTCCAAAGTCTCAGAATCTTTGTCAGGGGAGGAAGTACTCTCTCCGATCCTCTCCATTTTTCTACAATGCAGTAATCAGTAGGTTTTCCAAATAGGACCTTTTTCTCTCCAAATGTTGCCTGATGTTCCTCAAGCAGTGCTTGAACCACTTCAGCGCAAGTTGTGCGCTTTGTCAGGCCACATACAATCTTCTCTTCTTGGCAAACCCAAACCACAATCTCCCTTTCATTTGAAGCCATGTCCTTGTTTGGAGACCTGGAAAACAAGAGACCAAATATAAATTACATATCAATGGCATATTGTGTAATTAATAATTATATTCTGATATAACAACCACACTGAAAAATTTGCATATTGCTGTACGAGTTAATTACTTGTTTAAATTACATGAAGAAATGTCTGTGGATTTGCTAATATGAAAAAATATATTCCAGCTACTGCTTTGGTGTTATTACTAGTGCAGCTTAGTGGGAAACTCACGCAAAATGTCTTTTATCAAATTTAGGTTTTGTACACATAATAAGTGCGCATTAGCAATAAGAGATAAAGTTTGGCAATCTGCATTGCATTTCCAGACTGTCCTAGGATAACATAACTTTCAGATCTGCATATCTTCTATCATCACACAGACATTGCACAAACAACGAAGAGAAGAATCATACCTCCAAGTATGCAGTGAACATAGATGGACTGAGGAAAGAACTTGATGATTGGATAAATCTATACCTCTTTTGCCACACCTGCACCCACACAAGTATAAACACCATTGTTTTTCACTGTGATTTCTCACTAACAAATCTCAAGAAACGTGTTCCTGAACTACCAAACAGCCTGAATTCCAGTGAGTTGAGAGGAAACACCATCTGTGACAGAATACATACATAGGTCTGTATTTTTTAACCTTTGTAATGATAAAGACATACCAGAAAATGTCAGAAATTTTATTTTTTTTTTTTTTTTTAGTTATGAATTCCACTTAATGAGCTACTAACCTGACGTTACCAGCTGGTACCTCCTTATTCACTGAAATCCCTAACTTCAGGTGTTTCATATCCCATTATGGCTACTGTAGCTGTTTAATCAATGTAATCTGTAAATTCTAGAGTGTGATTCAGCTGACCAAACGCACAAGTTCACTTTACAGTTAACTATGAAGTTTGTTCTCATCTGAGTAGCCCTGGATTGCCAAGGGCCTACACCAGCAGAGTGGCTTCTGGATCCTGTCCTCTGGCCTCCGCATGCATAACTTTCTACTTGCCCCAGGCCTGGTTCTTTGGCCTCTTGCCTAAAACAATAAACCAATAAATTCCCTGAGGAAAAATTAATTTCTTTGGATTTTCTGGTACCACTTCCAGTTCATTTGAATGAATGAGACTTAATCCAGTCTAACAGAGGAAGCATGAAAATGAAAATTTGGACAATATTCAAAAGGCTCAATAAGGCATTTGTGTCTATCTAGACTACTTATTCACAACACTTTTCTAGCCTGAGTTGTAGTAGAAATGGAGTTTTACTTAGCTTAATCAGGATTATACATCATCATTACAAAATCCAACTTGTTTCTTTTTCTTAATTATTACACAATACAGCAGACACACTGCAATCCAATAAATTGAATTATGATTGACTCAGCTCTAGGTGTCACTCTGACAAAAAGGCAATAATCCTCAAAAGACAGGAGACTGCAAAAGAATACTAGTAACACCTACAAGAGTGAGTTTATTAATACCACACTAATAACACCTAAAAGAGAGAGCTTATTAGTAACATCCCAAAGGAGAGCTCTTCATAGGAAAAGAGCCCTCCAACTACATTGGTCCACATATTCCTCTTTAAAATCTGTGTTTTGTGGATTACTCAGAGTAAGAACATCATCTTCCCACTTCAATAGCTCCCTTTTACAGACCAGCATTTTACAGTAATTATTTTTTTAAATTTGTTTTCAGAGGATCATTGATGTTTTCATAAAGTCTCAAAAAAGGAAAGCATATGTCACAGACATAGAGAATGGCAAAGTGGCAGAAAACAGAAATACTCAAGTTTAATTGAGGCAGGAGGCAATGAAAGATGCTATCAGACAAAATCAGATTACTGTTAAGCATGTTAATGCTAAAAAACCAGTTCCTGCTTTTTAAGTTTTACAGGAAGAACACAGGAAGTTATGGAAATATTTTTGTCTGTTCACAGATTGGTGGTTAAATGAAATTTTCATAAATGGACAATTGCAACATGTCAGCTGCGACTGTAAAGGAACTCAGGATTTGTCTTACACTACAGATAAAAAAAATAGATAAACTACAGTTATATGCTAAGCACAAAATGATGCAAAATGAATTACCAAAAATAGTGTTCCAAAACGTGTTCTCCACTGATACATAAATAATTGACATAGTGATAAAATTGTATTACCAGTCCTTTAATTTAAATTTATAAGAGAATTGACAAAAAAGACAAAAAGTCATTAAAATGTAAGAAATATCAGTTCGGGACTCTGAGGCAGTAAATTCAGAGTGTCTTTCCTGTTGTTTTGTTTGGTTTTTTGTTTGTTTTGGTTTGTTTTTTGTTTTTTTATTTTGCTTTTGGTTTTTTTTCCTAATCAATAAACGTATTTCACAGAATTATTGTTATCTAAGTCTTATAGCATTCTCCTGTGAGTCTTATGCAATTTGTATGCACTTTAAAACACTTCGTATTTTTTTCTTATTTTTGTTTTTTGGTTGATTTTTGTATTCTCTTCTAGTCAATATTTCCAGTGCATTACAGATTGTTAATTATGAAGAAGCTTAATGACAGCTTTCCTCCTGGCTCTGTTAAAGCTTTCCTATGAAGACAGTTTCTCTCTGTGATATTAGTAAATTGTCAGATAAATTTGAAAACCCCTCGATACCTTATAGTGTTAGTGTACTGATAAATACTTTTGCTATACTCATTTCTTACATGGACTTCCCACAGACTTCATCAGGAACTGAGCAAGAGTCTGATGGAAAAATGTTCATTGTAAAGCAATCTCTACAGGACCTCTGCAAACAATATGGATATAAAATAATACTTTAAAATTACTTTTTTCAGTCATTTTTAGCAGTTTGTCACACCCTGTTATTTTTAAAATTACAATCCACCTGTCTACCCAGGCTCTGCACTGAGCTGGTTTTTGGAAGGGGTCTTCTTTCCTTTGTCTATAGTGTATTTAATATACTGAAGTCTATAGGAGCAGCAATGCACAAATGGATAATGAATGTACATGCAGGTACACAAAGAATTCAAATAGTTTATACATGAAATTATATACATATATGTATAGCATATGTAACATACTCTTTGTAATTATATTGTCACCTTCTACAGAAAAGTAGGGCAGAAAAATAAGAATTTCTGAACATCGTTGTAATTCTTGGATCAAAACAGAACTATAAAGTGCAAATTCTTCCATTGTTTTTTTCCATGTGTTTCTTCTCAACATATCTTAATTTTTATTCAGTAGCATCACTAAATTTTTGATCTTTCTTTTTAATAAAAAAGAATTAAAGATTAGTTTTGAATCTTACAGTGCTATGGAATTCCATAAAATCAAGTGTTATTATCTTCCACTAAAAAAGTGTAAACTTATGCATGCTATCATGAACCTTTTAAGTAAAATTTATTGTATAATTCTTTAATCATAGATAATTTGTGTAGCACCAAATGAAGTGAAACTTCAGTGTGTCAGACGCAGCATAGTAATTACTAAAAAATTCCTTCCAGGATGCAACAAGATGCTAATACTAGACAATGCCTTTTGTTCAGCTGTGGTTTCCTCATAGAAAGTGGACAGCAGATTCTGCATATACAAAATGGAATTCATCTCACTTAGGCATCTGAAACTTAAGATTTCAGCTTATATTTACCACCAAAGTTCCTTTGTCATGAGCGGAAAGTGACCCTCCAAGGAGAAAGTCAACAAAGCCTAAACCATCTGTGATCACTGTGATGAATTCTCAAATGAAGCAATTTCCCTCTTCCATTGACTGCACAAGACCTATGTGGTGACCTTCAACTAAATATCTTGTTTTCAGGTAGCTGAATACAGGTGAGAGCAATCCAATCAGATTCTGGTTCTAAGGTCTGAGAGATATATAGCAGGAATGATTCAGACAGTGGGAGACTTCATAAAGATAACTAAACGTGGAACTTATATGATGACTTCATAGCTTAGTCTAGACATTGACTATTTAATTTACTGTTAAATTTATTATTAGTATTTCTAAGGAAATCCATTAAGTCATTTTTATACTAAGGAAGAACTAATGCATTTTGTAGCTCCTCTTGAATAAATATTGGTCACAGAAAGTGTTTTGTTTTCTTTTGGGCTTTTGTTTGTTTTTTGTATTTTTTTTACTGATGTAACACTAAAAATTAGAATATTCATCCAAAAAAAGCATTTAGATGGTAATTTTAATGAAGAGGAAAGCTTCTCATATTTACTGGTTCCCTGACCTTCACATCCTGCAGTTTTGTAAAGAAAGCAAAAGACCTATAATTTTTTAATAACCTATCCATTAATGAGTCTGTAACAGATGAAGTGTTTTTCAAGTTTAAGTGTTTGCCCTTCTTGAAAAAAAGTTTCAGTCTGAACTCCTTCAAAATTAGCTAAGCAACTACTTAACTTTTTCAAAAGTTTACTGCTGTTGATATAAACAGGTTTGAAAGCTTTGAGTTCTGGCCTGAATTAAGTTTCTTTGAACTGGTAACTGAAACATTCTATTTATCCATGATTTTAAAGCCCTTATGGTAACAACAACATGCAAATCTATCTTTTTTTGCAAAGTCACTTGTTGGTCAGGAACAGATGGGAATATAAGCTTAAGAATAGGCAAAATTACATTTCCAGTCTTTTTTGTTTGCCTGTTTTTGATTGCTAGTTTAATGCCTTCCACTCTTTGCTTCTCTTCATGATGTCCTAAAAAACATTCTAATCACATTAGAGATCTCACACAAAGTCAACTGTGTCAGCACAAGCTGATTGTTGCATGTCAGATATACATTTCATTAATTTACTCTTCAGGCCTAGGGGAAGAAAGGTAATACATTCCAGCAATGTAGAAACAAAACAAAAACATGTACTTATGTTGCACAAAGTCAAAACATAAGATAGCTTAAAAGCTGGAAGCAGTACTTTTGATATTCACTAACATTAAGGGATGCACAGCAAAATAAAAATACATATCAAACACAATTCTTTGCCTTCATGAAAATTATACCATTCTAAATAAGTCATATATAGTTCTACAGCAAATCATACCAATCAAATAAAGGGGTTTGCCTACTTTTTAGAATTTCAGCTTCATGTCCACAAGATGCTCATTTTTCCTTACTAATTTCAGTGGACATTCTTCTGGGACTAGATCCCTTACATATCATATCATTAGCAGCTTAATACAATGGTTCTGAAATACAGTTGACACTAAAAGAATATTTTGTCTTTGTTGAGAAAAAAAACATAGATAAAAATCTTGTCTCACTTCACAGTAGTAAGTTCTTTGTAGACTTTCCCAATCTTATCATAGTTCTTGATGCATCATCCCCAAGGAAAACCAAACTGAATAACTAAAAAAAACTTTGGTGATTGCCAGAAATTTCACAGCCAGAACATTTTTGTGAACCCTTTGTTAGTTTAAAGCTTTACTAATTTTAATTCAACATGAATAATTGAACTAATTTAAGTCAACATCAGCAACCAACTTAAAGTCTTTGTGTTAGGGACACAATTGAAAATTTGAGATTGTGTTTATAATAAAAAATTTCATTAGTTGTGTCCTCCTATTCACTGAAATAATTTATACAGAATTAAAAGTCTGTAGGTGAAAATTAATGGCACACAAAGCAATGCATCAGTCCTTTGTTTGAAAATGTGGATACACCTGATGATTTGTGTTTGCCATCAAAGACTTCATGCTGGAAAGACATTTGTATGAAATATCTTAGCAAATTTTCAGCAATTTATTGGAGAAATCTTGTTTTATAAACTTAATTTTCTGAGATGGAAAAATCCTTTACTTATTTAGTGTGAATAAATTACTGTTAATCAAATGTCACAAAGTTCTATTTGTATGAATGTTTGAAGGTTGGAATATACTTGTACTTCGTACTGTAATCATGTTACTTTTTTCGTTCATCATTGCATCTGCAAGTGGCACAAAATCTGCAATTAACTATTCTTTGTCAGAAATATTGTTTCTGGTATGATCCTAGCAGATGATATAACTAATTTAGTCCATTTTGGTGTAGAAAATTAATCCAACTTTGTACTTTGAGATCTTCTCTGCATCTATTTTTTAATTTTTGATGGTATGCTTGCATAAATACATTTCAGCACACAGAAGACTCAGAAAGCCACACAATACAACTGTCATTTGCTATGCAAAAGAAAAAAAAAAAAAGCAACAGAACAATAATTTATAAGCAGTTTTCTACTGCTTAAACCCTCTCAATAGTGCATTTGAACATAGTCTAATCTGCAGTAAATCAAATTATAACTGTCAGTTGTGATTGACTGGCTACAACGATGGGGACCTCAGCTGACCAAAACTCTCAGGTAGTTATGCTGTTGTCATGACCTCCTCAGAGTAAGACCAAAGAAAAACTCACTTCTTCAGGGGAGAAACCAAAAGTGCTTAAGTGACAAAACAGGAAAAAAAGAAAGGTCTTTAGGGAAAACCCTCCTGCTGCTGATACTTGCAGCCAAGTCCTTGCCCGGAGCTTCAGTGTCTGCCACCCCAGCGCCTTCCTGGAATCCACTAAGACACATGAAACCTTCAGGCAGATCCAGGCAGGGCTGTGCTCCCCTTGCCTCTCGGCATGTTCTTTCTTTCTCAAGCTGTACACTCCCAACTCCACAGCAAGATGTTCTGGGTCTATCTCTGACCTGCCACAATTGGTTCTGTGCCCAAAAATGGTCCTTCCATGTGCAGGGGCATAGAACACAGGCCAGTTTAGGTTTTTAAGCACTTGTTAATAATCTTGTTACCTCTGTCTCAGGTTCAAGCCACAGCTACCTATCAGAGGCTTCTAATGATATTTACTTGCTAGAAATAATAAGATCCCAATATTAAAGAGATACCTACTCGATACAAACAACCTGCAATTGTAGCATAGAACACTTGCTACATGTCATTTGAGACCTTTTGATACCTGGGAAATTTAAATATAAGGGGCTAAATAGTTTCCAGTTGCCACATTCCATTTAGGAATGATAATTCAATATTGCTTTTATTTTTTTTTTTTTCCAAAATCTAAGCATGTTGCCATATATATATATATATAAAAGCATATATGAGAAAGTGACCATTCTGAAAGAAAATATATTTTGGCTCTGTGGGACTTATATCTATGAAATTTACAAAAATATAAAGCTATTGATGCTATGTGCTGCAGCCCTTGCTTGGAAGGGCTCTAAATTAATTTGATCCCAACAGATTTTTGACAGTGTGTACAAACATAAAGAATGCACAGCCCATGTGAAAGCTAAGGTCAGAAGTATTTCAGCATTTCAGGCACAAATGGATCATATTAAAAATTCATACTAAGTTTATTCAGACTATGCACACTTGAGCCACCTTTTTTTCTCAACTTTCTGTCACCTTCTGTAAAGTCATTCAAAAAGCAAAAAAGGCCCAATCTTACACTCAGGATGCCTCCTGCCTAAGTAGATTACATGCTTCTGAGTTTCCTAAGGGCAGCAATGAGGAAGTATCTACTCTCACCACCCATGGAAGCTGGAATTACTCCAAAGCCTCAGGGATTCAAGACAGACTATTAACTGTATTCCCATTCCCCTTCATCTGTTCCTGAAAAACAATATTGACGGAGGCACAGCTGATGTCCATATCATGTAGGAGATAGAACTCCCATACATGATGTATCAGAAATTTGGTCCTTCTTCCCTCTGGGTTATACAGAAGTCAGGGCAATATCTAGTTAAAAATTATCATGGCAAGATAGGACTAGAACTTTATAATATGATTTAAAACCCTTCATACGGATAATCAGTCGTCCCAGTACTGCAGGAAGACTTGGAAAGAATACCATATAACTTGTGAAAAACAAGTATTTATTTGACAAGAAACAAATTTCTCTCTACCATCTGTTTCTGTATCCATTTATTGTTGTTCTATAAGGCTTCCTACTTTACAGAAATGTACATAGACATTTATTAGAAATAAAAGAATATTAGGCATCTAGCTATCCATGTGACATTTTCAAACACAGACATCTATACAGTAGTTTGTACATACTCATTGAAATATTTCAGGTATTTGAAACAAGAGAACAATTTAAACAAATGCAGTCTTAACTAGCTATGTACAATAAATTTCTCCTAGTATAAATTTTTGTTCATTTTGTAATTCCTTCATAAATGCATACATTTTTTACTCAGCATGATTCTCATACTGTCAGGAAGCCTTTATGAAATATTTTAATTAGTAACAGCTGTTGAAAATTATGTCCTGTATCAATTATCATTTGCACACTTAAAACTATAACTAGTTCCTTAATAGCCTGTGTAGAGGAATGGCATCAGTTAGCTAGCATACAAAATTGCATACATTATAATTCAGCAGTGATCTATGGTTAAAATGTCTGTCTATCTAATCATTTTACACTGTATTAGTGCTCTATGACAAATTTCTGTTAAACAATTTTAAAATGAAATGGGATAGTACAATTCTGTCATGGAATAAATATCATGTTTTAAAAAAAATTCTCTAGGATAGTTATTTTATTGCAAATAAATTATTCACACCAGAGATCTTGTTGACTTGAAATGGCAAAACTCAGTAAAAAAACATTGGAAACTCTGTGCTTTGTTCTGCTAACTGTAGTGCTTGGACACAGATGTCCAAACAGGGACTAAAATTTAAGAAAAAGGAAAAAAAAAAGCCCAACATAGCAATACTTAAAACAGATATGAAAGACATAAATTCAGCCAACAAGAAAAAACAACAAGGACTGACAGTAATAATTCTATCATGTGATAAGTAGATGGACAGCAGACGTTGTACCACATAGAAAATAAGCCAAAAGATTGCATTCAGAATGTTAGACCAACAGAAATAAACAAAAACTTTGTAAGAGGAATTATACACCTTGTTCACAAGGTAGGAATCATATTTCTAGCATATTATCTTGCCCCTCATTCAATAACTTCATAACTCTCTCATTGCTCCAGTGGCCAATGTTGTTTTGCAAAATCTCATTTCCAAAGTCTGAGCGCAGACTTTCTGCAAAGGTGACCAAAAGGCTACTAAATCCTCACCTTTTCTTACCAGTTCTGCTCTACTCAATGCTTATCTACTGATCACTCAACCTTAAAGCAGATGCAAAGGCTGCAGTGTCCATTCGGATGAAGACAGCATCTGTCCCTGCCCTCTTCTCTGTCTTACCTCTTCCCTTAAGGGTACACATTCTCTAGAAATTACATCTATGCTTTAAATCTGTCTTCCTATCAGACAAATCGTAAGTTCTCCATTGTATATTCAAATTCATAAGTCTGATAAGTGGATATTAGTAAAAAAAAAAATCTTTGGAACCACAGTGAGTAACACCAGGAAGCATGGTGTACACAAAATGCCATGACAGGTAATACATTCATAGTACCAGGTCTGTATTTGTGGTGGCCTAACACAGTGGAGGTTTTAGAACAGGGGAGAGTTAGTTGTCCACCAAAATATTTTCCAAGATGAGCAACATTAACAATTTGGTCTACTGGGAAAACATTCTTTGATGTGTATATTGCAACTGCTACTGAGGAAGCAGCTGGGATACAGGAATGGAAGATCCAGGAAAAACAAGAGCCAAAACAAACGCTGACATGTTCAGTGGTAGTAATTCCTTAGACCACAATGGAGGGGAACAGAAAGATGGGCATTTTCAAATGTCTCGGTGGTAGTAAGCAGCACACAAAGTTTAGGTTTTTCAATATAGGAAACACTACATCTTGATTTTGGGCAGCAGGTAGCTCTCACTAGTTGACCAATGAAGGTGCCACTGGTATTTTTTTTCATATACCACAAAATTTTGCTCCATTGCAAAAAATATTACCTCTATATTGTTCTTGTGCCTATTTAAGTGACGACACATATTCCAAGATTTATGCACTTATTACACAATACAAGCTATGGTTACACTACACAAACAAGAGTCCTATTAACAATGTACAGAATGTGTTTAAAATTCTATCACTATCAATAACACAGAGGAAGCAGAGTCACTGAAAGCTCATTGAGAACACAGGCTTCTAAACGATCAAGTTCAAGCAACTATCACAGCTAGCAGAAATTTGATTTATTCAACTTCTCCCATTAGAATTTTTATATCTGCCTTTCAGAAGAATCCTGGCTGTTTATGAACTTTTGAGATCAAAGAAATGAGGGGAATTCCAAGGGCCAAAAGCACAATTCTTATTGTTCTTGTTGTTCCATTAAATTCAGGTCAATGTTTGTTGAAAGGCAAACATATAATATTTCCCTCCCCTGGGTCTGTTGACATCTTGCCCAGTGAAAAAATAAACACAAAGCATTCTGAGCTTGGGTCTACACTGCCAAAACATGAACAAAGCATATTATAAGTAGACCAGGGACAATATGGTAAGTTGAATAAAGGAACAAGATACAGACAAGGAAATAAAAAAGACTTCATGTCACTTATCCAGTACTCCCTGGACTAAAGGAGGCTGGGATGGTTATCACCTTATGAGCCCTTGTAAACAGTGCATAGCTCAAAGAGTTCAGTGTATCTCTGCTCCTGGTGGCTCCACGTACAGATGCTAACCTCAATCACAACAAAAGGAAAGAAAGTCCATATAGACTTAGTTTTGTTTCACCAATCTTCAAGCTGAACTCAAGGTCAGCAAAGTTTCTCTTCCTTACATCTTTTCCTGATGGCTATCTACCATAACTACTTCTGTAGCTGCTCTAGCAGCAGCCTCTGGTGAACTTCAGAGTACGGACACCGTCCTTGGTGATCCTGAAATGAACATTGTAGGAATCAGTATTTCTGTCTTCTGTTTTTAAGCACCCCAATGATCCCCAGACCCATCTCCAAAATACACAAACTTTTTAACAAAAGAACTACCTTAGGAAATTGATTATCTTAGACACTATTTTTATTCTTTTAGGGGTTTTTTAGTCTATTTTTAGTCCAATAGATAAGCAATTGCATGCCTTGAAATATCATTAACTCAGGCAATCTGATGTCTACTTGACATTTCCATCTCCTTGCTTGTGCTAGCTTTGTTAATGTAGCAAAAGGGTTTCCAGCTTGATAAACTGACAACAAACTAACCCAGAAAAAACAACAACAAAAAAACCCCCAACCAGCCAACCAAACAAAAAACAAAACAACAAGGAACTGGAAAAACAAGGAAAAAAAAATTCTTGAGTAATGCTCTCTGAGTTGGGTTCTGTGGTGTCAGGTGAAAATCATACCAGTGCAAAGAAATGGCAGAGTGGCCTGGAGTATGTCAAGAGGACTTAGGGATGCCTTTTGTGCAACAGCAAGTCTTTAGATTGCTCAGCCATCTCATTAAACATCATCCTTTCTTAACTTTTGACATCTAATGTTTTTTCTATGTAGCTTTTTCTGTATATCCTAAAGCCTAATTTGAATACCTCTTTAGAGTTTTCCAGGAGTGAGAAAGGCAAGATGGGCTTTAATTTTCTTCTGTATTTATTGAAGTAAATTTTGCAGAGACTGAACTACCGCACCTTGAAATTACACTGTATGATCTTCCCCATTTCATTTGCCTTCATTATGGAAGATGTCACCTCAAAAGGGGTTCTATTAAGACCTCATTTACAATGAATCCTTTTTCAAATTTCTTCCTTGAACTTTCTGAAATATAATTCAGTGACAAATGTGTTCCATTACTTACAGTATTTGAAGAGCTGGAAGGAAAAAAAAACCATGAGATGATGAAGTGGACTCTCATATAAATCTTCACCCTAAGGAACTAAATTGAGTACTAGATACATAATTATGCTAACAAGAAGAGTGGACATAAATTTAAAAAAAAGAAACCTGAAGCATTTCAGTGTCCATTGACAATGTGAGAGATTTGTGCAGTTTCTCCTTTCATGTAATTTTCTAAAATTGCTTATCAATGAATGCTTCAATATGTAGTTAGTCAGACACATGCTGATAGGGTCTCTTAAACATCACATCCTCTCTGAAGAATCTACTGAACAAATGAAATAAATTGCTAACCTTAACAACTGCGTTCTGCCCTAGCAATGGATATGCTAGAGGAGGGCACAGGAGCTTGCAAAACGAGTTCTAGCCAGCTGAGCAATAGAGATAGGGAAGGCAAGAAGGGAGGAATTGCTTTCTGAAACAACATTAATGCTGGATCATAAAGATCAAAAGTAATGGAAAATTCACAGGATTAACGTAAAGAAGAAAGCATAGGCAAGGGAGAGATACAGAGGAGATTGTTCAGTACCACACACAATTTTTAGTTGTGAGAAGATGAAGGAAGCTGACTGCTGAGGGAAGACAGTCTGTGATTCAGACAAAAAGCCCTGTGAATCCTAAAATACTTGAATGATCATGACTTAAGCCCAAAAAACTATTCCAGAACAAAGATGAAGAGTACAGATAATAAGTTTCTAGCTAGGACCACCAGAAGAGGCTCATAATCATGTCAGTTGTCCATCACAACCCTCCCACTGAAGCTGAGCTGTTTGCCTGACCTCCAAACCATGACTCACTATGAAATAGATCACAAAGAAAAAGGCCTTGTTAAAGAACTTAAGATAACACGCCTGAATGTGATTGAACAGTTTAGAAAGGAAACATTAAAAACTTTATACAGCTGAAAAGATGGCAATCCCTGGCAAAAGATTTGTGATGAGCAGTGAGAGCAGGTGTGGTCCAAAAACCTGCAGTGGGCACAGCTGAAGCTATTAAGGCCAGGTGAGTGTGGCCAAAGGCCAGGGCAGAACCAAGAAATAATGGGGCTAGTTTTGGGAGATGCATTTAGGCCAGGATAGTCATTAACCCAAGAGGACTGTGACACCAGAGAGACACAGCAAGCCACTTGTCTTTAGTTCACAGAAAGTCAGACTGAGTCAACATTCAAATTAACCCGATGTGTCTTTATTTCACATATCCAACTGTCTTTGCATGTGGGGATCCTTTCAACATATGAGCAATTTAGATGATTTCATAGCTCAGGGAGGATAAAAAGGCAGTTTACTTCTAAGAAGGCACTTTATAAACTGACTGGATACCACAGTGACAGCTGAATGAAGGCATTCTTCCTCATGCCATGCAAACAACTCTGCGAGTTGTTTGGAGAAAGACACATATTTAGCATTCTTTTCTGACATGTTCACATTCTGTTTGTGACTTCTGACTTAACAAACTCTTTTACGTACCCAGTTTTGTAGTATGTAGATGCATATGTGTGAAATCTACAGAAATCTACGGAAGTGTCTATTTCTGAACCTATCGTTTATATACATGATGATTAAGGGGTTGTAATACATTTTATTGTACATTAGACGTAGACGATATGTTAGATCTATAATATGTGACAGTGTATCTTAATGTGCTACACATATGCATTACATGACCACACAAAATGCAAACTGTCATATATGCATTTATATACTGAATATATACCTACCATGCACAAACTCTTTAGCTGAAAGAAATATCTTTAAGTTGTAGTCAAGCACTCAAGTGTGGTGGTAAAGTTTTCCATGCTACTTAATCTAATGAAAATTAATTTGATTCACCATATCCATAGCAAAGTGCATTCCCTTCCCTTACCTCACCCCTGCCTCACTCAAATGCACACAAAAGACAATCCTCAGTTTTGCCAGAGCCACAGAAGGTACTGAGGCATTGCAGAAACTGGGTGTTACAACTTTCAGGTGTCTTTCCCACTGCTGAAATTCATAATCCCCTCTTAGAAAATTAAGCTTCCATAAAAAGTGCCACAGAAGAGTTCAGCTCCAAACAACAAGATTTGCTGCATTGACCTGAAGTAGTCAAGAACATGAATGAAAGGGCAAGACTTAGGTAATACTATACTGCTTCCACATGTCCACTCCATTAAAAAAAAAAATTAAAAAATAAAAATAAAATTAATTAGAATGGAAACCAAAAGCCTGATACCCTTATCCCACTGAAGCCTTCTACACAAATCCTTGTCCACCTATGGATTGCTGTAACTTATAGGAACCACCACCAAATAGAAAGAGCTTCAACAGGAAATACTGGAAGAACTTCAGTTTAGAATAGCTTGACAGGATTTTCCTGACAAATGCAGGTTGAGGATGGCAGGATAGGCATCTCACAAGGGCGTATGGGCCACTGCAGTGCCTCTTTGCACTTTATATGTTGTTGAACATGCTCTGAACAGGACTATGAGGTTGAAACAGCTAAAAAAGTGCCTTTTTCTTAATTTTGGTAAGGTGTGAGAGAGGCACATAACTGCAGGGTTTACAGGACTGGTGTACAGTACAGGACAGGGTTTACATTCCTATATGATGGGAATATACATGAAAGGGATGTAGGTAGCTGGGGAATGCTGCCAGTCAAAAAATTTCTACCTCAGGATTTAATCATAATTTTTTGAACATCAGAAGTTCTTAAAGCTATTTTAGGTGACTATAATAACATGTAGGTACTGAAGTCTCCTTCATAAATCTAGCTCTTACTTCTTACATTTGTGCAGTATCTATCCATTTTATATCTTCTCTAGGTACAGTTCAACCTTTCACATAACACACATTTTTTTTTAATTTAAGCTTTTACTATTTGCCTTTAATCACCACATATTCAACTGCTTCACAAGCTGACAGATTTCTGAATTTATCTCCATGTACTCTTGTAAGGAGAGTTCCCTTTTACAAACCAAAGTTCAAAAAACTTAGGCCAAAGCTATCCACTTGTTAAGTTCCCACTCTGTCTAACTAAATTGCTATCTGTAGAGATGGACAAAGAAGGATGTCCATAAACTTCCTTTGCCCAGCCTTCGTGCAAAACAGAATACAGGACACTGAATTAGTATATCAGGGACATGCAGTGAGTAACTACTTTTGTAAACTGCAGTTTAAATGACTTGCCCAACATCACGTAGGAATTTTGTGGCAGGGACAGGGAAGACATCCGTGCTATTAGGATGGTTCTCCCTTAATCATACATTATCCACCTGTAATTCACTTCTCCATTCACTGTTCCCTTTTTAATTTCTAAAATGAATGGTATAAAAGATGGTTAATTAGGTGCTCTACAAAGTCTGACCATGCTCCATGGAAGACCTTCCCTTTGAAAGTGACTGGGGTGGAGCTCATGTCATCTACTTTAAGCTATTTAAAATGTAGATGTGTTGTCAATTTTCTGACCTTCCTCTGTAATCAGTGGCATTAGATAGGCACCTCCAAAAGGGTGACTAATCCCATACTGAAAGCCTGTCTAAGCTGAATGAATTGCCCTCTGGAAGTGTTTAGATGTATCCATCAACTACAAAGAGTACCGAGATGACTAGATACCTAAATTTTCAATGGCTCAAGTTGAGTAAGATGAAGCTCAACTTGTGTTTTACCCTGTACCTGAATCTTATGAACAGTAAGTACGAGTGTCAACAAAAGTAAGTACTGTGACCATCCACAACTGCAGTGCCAAATATAACTCAGATCTTTGTCAGTGTATCTGTTTACCTCATGGGAAAACAAACATTAGTTACCAACCTAGACCCTAAAGTACCACGAGTCTGGGAAAATGTCGTAAATTCAATACCAATAATAAATTTTTGTTAGGGAACTGCATTTGTACAGAGCTTTTCGATAAAACAGGATAGTAGCTCCAAAGTGGCCCCAAGAGATACAGGCAATAATTGTTACAATAGTATACTTAGTGTTTTAGCAATCAGTACAGAAGAAGTCTGTCAACAGGCAATGTCCAAGTGAAACAACAGTTCAGGACATCAGTTGACCAATTAGGAAGCCAACAGAAACAAAATCTGATGAAAATCGACATATGATCCCAAATTTATACATACCACTAAGCCACTCTTTGAATAGTGAGCAGAATCTGGTAACTCCTTGTGACAAATGATGCACACTTCATATCATCAAAATGGTGTCCCAACTGTTGTTTTGAAAAACTTAGTAAAAGTGCTTTTTTCAAAGTGTTTTCACAGTGGCAGCTATCCCCTGTAGAAATAATCCTTTCGAACTTGGAGTAGGTTAGGAAAGCAAAGTAGGGTGTTTCACCTGGATGAAGGAATCTATTAACAGAGAGCAAATTGCAGGTTCAAGACCCCAGGACAGAGTCTCTTAAAAATTAGTAATCTTCCCTCAACATTGTTCCACTGAGGTCATGCATCCTTGCAAGTTACAACAAGGTAATCATATTTATGTTGAACCAAAACAAAACTTGGTAATAGATTATTACATTTTTATAAGCCTGATTTTGTTTCCAAACATGAGAATGCTATGCTTTTCCATATTTATTTTAAGATTTGTTGATTTTGTATTATTAAAAGGGGGACAAAATAAGTATCTTGTGCTTTTCAAGAGAGGTGATTACATTTTCCATAACAATAGGAAACTGATAACTCAGAATTCTCTAGATTAACACATGAGAACAGACAGAATTGGAAAATAAAGAAAGCAAATCAATCAGATTGACAGTTTTGACTCTCCAAATACAGAAATTGTATTTAGGTATTTAATTCACAGCAAGTACCCACACTCTGTAAAAAATATATTTTCCTTCTCTCATTACTTCACAGCTTGACTGATTGATGTGAAAAAAAAACCAAACCAAAAACAACAACAAAACCCCCCCAATCCTAGAAAACAGAGGTTTACATTACATCCAAGACTTTAACATCAGAAATAAATTAGTAGCTTGGCTTCCTCTAATGCTCAAAAAATATAGGCCTAACAACAATCTAATGTACAATTGAAATGGTTTAAATTGACAGAGACAAACATTTACTCTGGTAGATAAAAGTGAGAATGAAACAGGAAAAAGTTGGTGAAAGAGAAACACTTTTTTGATGTGCATTTGAGAGGTGTGCCAAACTTGTACTAGAGTATTTTCTTTCAAGTTTAGAGCCTTTTATTCCTCTCCATATGATATCATGATTTAGGTTTCATAGCATTAAAAATGTAATTACATGACAACTTTGTTATCATTACCAGTTAAAACCTTGCATTTTGATTTTTTGTTTCAATAATTAACTTTCTTTCCTTATGTTCACCTCAAACTACCATCTCAAAAGCTGTTAAGACCACACATGGCATTTCTTTTATTTATTTCCCTTTATTTATTTCCCTATTTATTTTTAGCATCTTCGGAAAAAATTAGACCACTGAAAATTCCTAAGTGAATCATGTGAAATTAAACCTAAACAATCCATAGAGAATTCTCATCCATCTCTAGAGGACCGTACAGGAATTGGAGACAAGGAACTCCCAGTTTTTACTCATACCTCTCCCACTAACTGGCTTTCATATTCTGCATTTCTACAGTTTTTACACTGTCTAGTCATGCCCTACTTATTTTCCTGAGGCATGTAAACATTATCACCCAAATTACAGCTACGGAAAACTAAGTATGCTTATCAGTTGTCTGAGGTCACAAACTAGTTGGTATCATTATAATTATTATAACACGTGAACCTTCAGTGTATTTCTGGATAGGTCAAGTCAGGAAAAGGCAACTAGTGGGTAATACTGGTACCTGGTTCAGGCAAGCTTCAGAAAGGTGTTCAAAGAAGTTTTCTTTTAGATAAGGCTTCCCAAAATATGCAACTTCCAAAATCACTAATTAGTTCTTGGATTTTGTATTTCTGTATAACACATATGCATGATAAATTACTTATGAAAAATTCTCATTTTTATTACAACAATGTGGAATCTTAGCAGCCCTGAAAGATAAAATGCCATCACCACAATTTGGGTCAAAAGTATACTGCACCCAGTTCTAATTGTTTTCTCCTGGGAGATAGAGATATAGAAGAGTATATTTAAAAAACAGAAACAAACAAACAAACTGATCAGGTAGAAATTTTCAGAGAACTCTGCTTGACATTTGTCTGTAGTATAGTATCTTACCCACCTGAAAACTACAGATCTGTTTTTGTTTATTTAATGTCTACTTTCTGTAGAGGATGGTTACAGCCTTTGTTAAATAAATTTATTCATCTGTTTTACCCTCTTATTCCATTTGGCTTGTCATTCTTTCTTTCTGTTAATCCTGAAACCGTTTGACTCTTATGTGTTGTGTCCTGTGTAATACTTGGGGAATTGCTGGCACAGTAATACTGCAGAAGAAGGCAGAAAGTCACCATATAACATATGAGAAACAACAGGTGACAATGATATCTCAGTTACCTATGCACACAACTGAGTACCAGCATGTCCAACATTTAGTTCTGGGACTCACTTAGTGTGTTGTCTTAAACAAAAACATTCTCTTGCATCATCTTTTCTGTCACCATTAATAAGGATTTATCTACATACTAAATATAGAAGTTGGACAAACTAATTAAGGCTTGTACAGAATGTGTAATGTTAATGCTTGCAAATAATTATGTTTAAGGATATAATTTTAAGTTACTATTCATCACAGAAAAACAAAATAAAAAAAAAAAAAAGATTTTTCTAAGCATAACTGTATAACTTTGTAGATCAATCAAGAGATTCTACTCTGACTACCACTGACTTTTATTAAATTTGTTAGAGCTTTTTTGAAAATCCCTATCTCTTAAAACTTGCACCTCTTCACTGAAATCACAACATATTTAGCAGAATGTCTGGGTCTCCATGTAAAGTGCTAATTTTTCATCAACGAAAAATCAATACTGATAAGATTTTTCTTTTGTATTGCTAAAAAAAAGGTTATTTACTGAAATGTATCTTCTCAGCCTGACTCTACATTATATTAGTGTTTCAGATTATATTAGTGTTTCAACTTAACCTAAGTAATGCCCTTTTCTTAGGTGGTGTAGTATTACACACATCTATTACTCATTTTATTTACTCCTTTGGAATGAAATTGCTGTCTGCCCTCCTGGAATAGTAGATAATTAACTCTTTAGAAATAAGGTTAGTGTTTTGCTAGACAAAAAGCTCTTCCTGAAAGTGAAGTGAACAAATATGTACAAAGATTATTAGAAAATGTATGCAACAATTTTGACCCAAGACAAAACTGACAAGCCAGACTAGAAAATCAATTATGATGTGTGAACTCTATCTCAAAAAGAAATTTCTGTGGTAATTCACTAATATATCTCACACTCAAAGAAAAGTAAAAAAATAAGGAGAAGAATCTGTTCCACCATTCCCAAACAAGCACTACCTTTTCAATCAATATATTTAACACAGATAGCACCACCAATTCTAAAAAAGCTTTTAACCACCCCCTCCAACATACATACCAAATGCCTGGTAGTCTGGAATCAAAAAGCACGTTTATAACTTCATACAGACTTCTCTCTGGGTACGCTCATCCAAGAGGAGAAGTATTAGACATCTCACATGATCCCATGAGACTTACAGTGTAGGTCATACACAGTTCATTTAGATAAGCAGCTGATCTCCAGGAGCTTTTCCACTCCAAACCTAAATGCTGAGTATTTTCCGTTTTGCTCCACCAAGGCTTAAAATGTACAGCAGCGTACTCAACCCAGAGCAGTAGAGATGTTCAGAGTAATAGTCAAATCACTGTGCTAACGAGGCATGATGAGAACATACTGGAGGGAGGGAGGAAGGGAGGGAACATAGTAATACTAGGTCAGTATCAGATAGATGAAGTCTCTAATCTAATTCATTAACTTGTGCTTGTAATATAAAACATGAGAGAATAATTGACTGTTTCTCTCAGTGGGGATGGGCCTCTGACTATCAGGACAGGAAGAACTACATCTCTAGATGCACAAATGAATGGATTTATACAGTCTGCCTTTTTACCAATGAACCAGAGATGAGATGAGATGATTATAGAGAGGCAGACATATGGAGCAGGCGAAGTAAATCTTCATCTCCTATACAGAAACAAAATGCTAACTGCTATGGCACTGAGACACAGACAGGAAAAGGCAGGGGGAAAAAACAAAATAAAGCAAAAAAACCCCAATGAAACATGAAGGAAAAGCAAAAGCAACAAATATATTTAAATAATAACAGATCTGTAACACAAATGTTTCATTATTAAGCAGTGCTGTGAGTTCAGATGAGTTGTATGTCAACAGAACACACAAATGGTTGTGGTAAATTTAGGACTAGCATGAATTACACTGGCAAAGAGTATTAAGTTATTTGAGCTAACAGGACAGCTCTACAGAATAAGGACAACTATGTGAAGAAGAGGGATTCTTGAAATCCTCTGTCTTTCAGATCGCTACTTCCCTGGCTACAACTTGCGTGGAACAGAACTTCCACAAGTTTAGGTAAAGTTTGTGTCAAAACACCCAAGAAAATGGGCACAATGAAAGAGAAAAGTAATGGAGCTGGCTTTCTTGGTGTGAGATCACTGAGCAGGTAAGACAATGGTAGATCTAGTTATCCTTCAGATGGGGGGTAATGCACATCTGCAGTATTTAAATGAACCTAAAGACCCACTTTCAGAAGTGACCAAACCTAGCACCTGAGAGCACTAATCTTACAGAAAATCAATGGGCGCATATACTCTTGTTCTACTTAGCAACCAGAAAATTGTATACAACTTGAAACCCTGGTACATAAACACTGCAAGTACATATGCTTTGTATCCACTGCTCGTATTTGGATAAGGAGCTATTTTGTCTGTGTGCAGTGCAATGTGTTAGGTCAATACTAGACTTTATCTGCAAAGAACTCAATGCCTTTCCTCTTCCTCACACCATCACACTTCTGAAGTGCAATGTCATCTAAGCATTCCTCACACTCCCAGAGAATAGCATCTTTAACAGATGAACATAAAAATAAACCCCCTTGAGTTTATTCATACTGCAGAGGCTTAGTCCTGCAGGAAACTCTCCCTTTTCCTTTATTGCCTTAGAGGGTACAGCCTGTCCCTGCCAAGCACATTTGTATTTGTAGATGGGTGGAGCATGGCCTTGCTACCTTTTGCATGTATTGTTCTCCAGGGGACACAGTGACAAGCACATACAAGCTCTGGGACTTAACTTTTTTTCTGGATGTCACAGATGGTCAAAGAATTGTAGCAAAACTCCTCCTAACTTTTGAAAAAGATATCAAGATATCATTCATTATCTTTCTGGCCAAGACAAATACTCTGGGGCAATATTCCTAACAGCTCCTCCTCTAAAACAAAATCAGGGTTTATAGTGATCTAATGGTTACCTAAGTAGGCCTTATGCTGTCTGTCTATGTGAGCAAGACTTCAGCAGCCCAAGAGAGTAACACCAACTGAAGATCTTCAAATACTGAGAGCAGTTCAACAGAGGTTTTGTCTTCCTGACGTTTTATCTCACTTTCTTTCTCTAAAGGCCCGTGGCATCACAGACAACATCCCCTGCCTCTTGCTCAAATACCTCATATACAGAGATACAGTTAGAGTAACCATTTAAAACTCTAAGATCTTAAGGACAGAGGCTGACATTCTATGATCTGGGTGTCAAGAGGCTACTGTGAATCACGGCCGTGATCTGGGACCTCTTGCAGGGTTATGCTGCAAGACAAGCACTAATTAGAGGTGTCATCTTCTTATCTGAGGAAATTACTGTAATGCCTTCATTTTCCTTCTGGCACTTCTTCCAACTACCTTTGTTTCCTTGACTTAGCTTTATACCCTCCTCCCCTAAACATAGATTTTTATTCCTCATTTGCTTATCTGATGACTCTCATGAGTTATATTTGCATGTAGTTAATGGCCATTAAACACTTTCAGTGAAAAAGCAAAGTGGAAAGTACTTTCTCCCCCCACACTCCACCTGTACCCAATATTTTTTTCTGTTTCAGAAACTGAGTTTCTTAAAGACAAGCACCAGGACTAATAAAGCTTCAGATTCAATACATACCTATATGTATGTCCCTTTTTGGTCCTTTACAAGTAGGCAAACTAAGGTGAGCCACAAGTTCTGGCTCCCCAGCTACTAAATAGTAAATGATTTTAAGCTCAATTGACTTAATTTTCAAGGTTTCAAATGAGCTCACAAACATACAATTACAATCAAAAAAGAATTACTACATAGCTCTTCATCACGCCCAAAGACCCTTTTTACTGTTTAAGTTAGTAAGTTTTTAATTCTCAAAATTCAGCATTGAAAGCTAACATTAGATACAAAGAAATTTAAAGACTTCAATAGATAATAACATGTCTTAAGAATTATGTAGTTTGCTTTGTTCTTTACAACACCACCCCACCCACCCCCCCACCCCGAATTTCTGTTGCCACAAGACTTTCCGACCCATATTGCCACTAACACCTCTCTACCATTAAACACACTAATTTCTTTTCTCAGAGGGAGGTGGGAATGGGAAAAGTGAAATTAGAAGAAAGTGCTAAATGTTCACACTAATGGTTCCTTTGGTATTTTAATTTTTATTTGCTATATAAAGCTTTGGATTATGACTTTCTTTTCCTAAGGAATAAAAGGTCACATCAGCAAACATGGTGATATCGATGCAATTAGTGTGAAGGTATTTTAAAGGTCCCAAAGGAAAACTGTCTCATCATTTGTGATTTAACGTGTTTTTTCAGGTAACTGATAGCAGTAGCAAAACTTCTACTTTAATAGTAATACATTTAGAGCTCTACTTATGAACAATTTGATATAAAATTAATTTTCACCTTTCCAGATCTTCCGAACATGGAATGGGCCACTCGAGAAGTACATCAAAGTTTTTTCTGTTTCCAGGTACATTAACAAAATGCAGTTTACTGAGTAACCTACTGTATTTAATTGATCCTTTTTTTTAAACCTTGACTCTTACAGTCTTTCTGCTTTATATTGCACATAGTATGCTAAGTTCCCAAAACATACACACACAGAGAACATATTTCAGTGTATTGAATGGGAAAATCAAAAGCCAAACCTGGGAAAAAAATCAGGACCATTTTACATTAGTTTTTAGGGAACAATTATGTTCCCTCCTCTGGAAAAGATTTACCCTTGTGCATCCCTCAAAATGAATTAAATTTCAGTGGTGAGCACCAGACTAAGTAAGGAATAGATTATATGTGATTTTTGAGTTTCCTGCTGAACCATAAATTGAGTGATCTGTTTCAGTTCAGTTTCAGCTAGAGGGGTTCAGCCACTGTAAATTCCATGGCGTTTCAAGCAAATTTACTCCACTCCATTTACTCTTAAAAAAACGCACTGCCATCCTAGCACTTCAACCGATGACATAACTTTTTCTTCTCTTTACAGCTGGTGTGCATGGCCTGTGGAAGCACGCTCAACGTGAGGGGCAAAGTCCCCACCAAGAACCTTGGCAGGAGCCATCCCAGGCACCACAGTTGTCATCCTCAACATTTTTCTAGGCAAAAACCCACAACCCGTAAGCCGTCAAGTCCAGCTCAGGCAAAAAGCTAACAAGGAAACAACAACAAATCATCCCCCCTGCCCACTCTGGAAGAGTGATGCTCTCCCAACCTGCCAACCTCACAGCCACCGGAGAGGTTGGGGGACGGGACAGCCCTTCAGGGGCTGCAGCTGAGCCCCAAAGGAACGCGGGGAATAAGCGGGATGCGAGGGGCCCGGCCCAGTGCAGATGGGCCCGGGGCAGTCTTCCCTTGGGGAACCCGAGGGGGCTTTTTCTAGCTTGGGAGAGGGGCTTCATGTCCCCACCGTCCCCGGCCGCCTGCAGCTGCCTCGGCAGGCAGGACCCTCACTCCGGGGCCTTTCCCCCCAGCCCCGGCCCAGCCTCACCTGGCTCACCGGGGGGAGTTCCAGCCTTCGCTTCGCTTTAGACGGCGGAAGTTCAAAGTCAGGGAGAGCTACCTTCCCCTCCCTGGAGAGACTGCCCGGGAGTCAAAAGAGGCAGAGGAAAGCGGGGAGACCCAGGTCGAAAGGAGGAGGAGGTGGTGTGTGTGTGTGTCGGGGGAGATTCGCCCCTTGCCCTCGGCGCACACCGACCCTCCCTCTCTCCTTCCCTCCCTTCCTCCCTCCCTCCGGCCCAGCTCCCACGGGCAGGTGAGCCCCCGAACTTACAGGTGAGCCCCCGAAGTTACAGCTCCCGGGAGCGGCATAGGTCCGGAGCTACACATCCTCCCCGCAAAACCCAAAACCAAAACCAAAGAAAAGAGTATAAAAGAAATCGATCCCTCGAACCCGCGCGCTTTACCTGTTTTTATGCCGGGTTTTTAATAAATTCCTTCCAAAGGGAGCCATGATCCCAGCGGCAGGAGCATAACATCAGCGATCCCCAACAACTCGAGGGTGTTCCCTTCTCCCCTATTTTTTTCCTTGAGCGTCTTCCAGCTTGTTAATAGTCACTGAGCGTAGCGATGAGCTGGAAGTTGTGCAATTTACTGCTAACTTTGAACTCCGGTTTGTTGCTGCTGCTGCTGCACCTTTGGAGTCCTGCCCAGCTGCAAACTTGAAGGAGGCGTTTAGGAGCAGGAAAAAGAAAGGAGGGGGGGGGGGGGGGGGGGGGGGGGGGGGGGTGGAAACACGCACTTGCTCTTGCGATGTGAAGTTATGCACAGAAATTGCTAAACATTCAGTCTCGTCACCCTCAGGTCACCAGCCAGCAAATGGGAGCGAAGGGGCTTTGCTTCGGTGGGGAATTCTGTAAAAACACACAACAAAAGGACTGAAAACTTTCCCCGGGAGGCTCCATCCACCTCAGGTCAACTCGTTCAGCTGAACACCAGCGTTAATGAAGGGCGACCAGCAGCTGCCACACCAGTTCTCGGTGCATAATAACCCTCCTTTCCAGGACCTCTTTGCAAGGTGTTGAACAACTAATGGGAAGATGAAGGGGAAAAGTCAGACCTATTCGCACCCCCCCCCCCCCCCGCCCTCCCTGGATTTTTAAGCAAACGAGCTATTGGCATGAAAGCCTTCACAGACTGAATGCACCTCCAAAAACCTTTTAAGCGTGGCCTAACTGAGAACAAGTGAAGCAGCAACACGAAAGACTCAGTTCACGCCGCGATATTGCAGGACCTTTTTTGTTTTTTATTTTAAGCTGGCTTTGCCAGGAGGGAAATGAACGCACTCCAGTTCCTGTTCGCTGCAACGCCCTGGGAACGAGAGGTTGGGAGTAAAGCTTCAGAGGGGAAAACTTTTTAAAGCTTCAGAAGGGAAAAAAAAAAAAGCAAAAAAACCCCCACCCCCCCAAAAAATAAAAAAAACAACCCAAACCAAAACAACAAAACAAAACGAACCTAAACTTTTTTATTGTTTGTTCCTTGGGTTTTGTTTTTGGGGGGATTTTGTGTGTGTTCTGTTTTGGGGTTTTTTTCCTCCCCCTCCTCCTCGAATTTGGAGGACTCACTTCACCCCAAAGGCTGGTGGTGGAGGTCCCGGGATCAGCAGGCAGACGGGAACGGCAGATACAACACACACCCTTTTTTTTTTTCCCCCCGCTTTTTTTTTCTTTTTTTTTTTTTTTCTTGTTTCTCACATCTTACAGGGTGAATTCTTTATGCTACCACCTAAACGTGCAACACAGTATGAGACTGTTTTATTAACTAGGAGGGAAGATTAAATAGGAGCCTACCAGAGTAAGGAGCTTACCTGAAAAGAAGGCTTTTTCGTTTTCTAAAATTCCTTTTTCTTCCCTTAGTCAAGATAGTTAGAGCAGCCTGAAGAAAACAAAGCAAAGGCTCATTCCATGGGTTACCTATTACTGGCACCTCTGGGAATACCCTACATATTTTCAGTTCAGTCCCACGCCTCTAAATTCTCTGAGCTATAACTACAAAGAGAAGAGAGACCAGAGCCTTTTAAAAACCTTGTGTGGATAATCATCCAAACAACACAAAAATGGGGAAGCAACTTTTGGATTTCTTATCCAGCTGCAAGGGGAGATTTTATGACCTTGGCATTATGAACATAAGGCCAAACGTACTAAGACTGTAGAGGTATTTCTTTTTTCTTTGAATCAGGTTATATATGCCATTAGGAGGGGATTTTCTCATATTTAAAGAACTGGGAAATTTTTTCGGTCCCCAAGGTATGTTCAGGGTGTATTTAATGAAAGTCGAATCAGTGTAAAATTTCCTAGAGAATACTTAATATTCAAATAACCATTTTTATTGGCAGAAGTAAAATGAAATAGCTTTATCTACAGAATAATATTCACTTTTCTCTTCATTATGAAAATAAATGGGAACTTGGCAATATTTGTAGCTCGTTTTATTACTTCTGAATAGTCATCTCACAACTTTAATTTATTCATATATTAAAATACCATGTAAAATGTTTCTCTTTTACTAGCAAATGCAAAATTATTTTCAACCAAAGACAAGTTGTGTGGGAACTGAGTCCTTCGATGCAAGTAAATCAAAATACCTGTTCCATTCATGTAGTTATTCAAAGAATTGTAGGAAAGACTTTAACATAACCAGGAGACATTTTCTGCACATCTGAGGGAAAAGAGAAGACTTTCAGTCTTTACACTCACACAATTAGGCTAACCAAAACCAGGAAGAATGTAAATTGGGTGTACGATGAAGTCTTACAAAGTAATAAAGGAGAGAATCCTAAGAACGGGGAACATTTCTCTTTTCTAAAAACAGGACCAAAGGACATTGGTCACTTCATGAAGAAGTGAATATGTACTGTTTAACTTGGTATTCAATCAATCTCCAGAACCCAAACAAAAGTATCATAGCAGGCAAAAGGCCTTCCTGAGTTTATATAGTAGTGGAAAGGACATAAATTTCCATTCCTCAGTACACAACCCAGTCTCAGAATGGAGTGGAAATAGTAGCAAAACATTTCAGAGGGGAAGGTTAATTTTGCAGGCAGTGTTGACACAACAGTTCAGTTTGCTTTCCCTTAAACTTCCAAAGTACCTCAAACTATCTGTATCTGTATCTGTATCTGTATGTACATGTCCCTAGTTTTCTTTAAACTCCAACTCTGATCTTCCAGGCATATTGGGCCAACATTCCAGACCAGTGCCCTGGCACTTTGCATCATGCCACGTGGACATAAAAATGAACCGCTGCTTAAGTCTTAAGTGTGATCACCTTCTAATCACGTGAAATTCCTCATGTGAAGATCTAAAAGATGAATAGGTGCTAACGTCCCATTTTTCACCCCTGAGCTGTTTAGCTCATCCAAATTGTTCTCCTACACAGTGTCTTCCCCCTAGGAGAAGTTATGAATGAATGGCAGATAGTTGAGTTTGAAGGACTCTTTTTTTGAAAATGGTCCATAAAATACATATATAATAAACTTGAGATCACCAGAAAGACATGCCAGCAGTTCATTCTGTATTTAAAGGAGAAAGGAAAGGGAACTAGAAGCACTATCTGCCACGTGGGTAAGCTTACTGAACAACAGATCTGAATGAAAATCTTGGGTGCTTCATCAGAAAGCTTAATGTTAATAACCTAATATGTTTAACTTGCCATCTTCCAAAGCAGCTCACACTGACTGTTGTATACATCTCTTTGGCAAAAATACTGCAGCATAGCAATACTTCAAACCCAGCTTTAAAACCCATCTTAACCATATCCGTCTATGGGTAGTTTCAAATTAACTTCTTCCATGCAACAGGGAGTGGATGTGCTACTGCCCTCTCCTTCCCTTTCTTAGCTCACATACCTACCACTTAGTTACAGTGCTTATCTTACACGGTCTCTCAGTAAATCTCATCTGATTTCCTGATGTGTAAGCTGACATAACTCATTCAAATTCTAACACAAAACCAAAAGTTTTTTCCTTCTATTTTAGGCTGATTGGTGTGGTGAGTTGGCTCACCTTGGAATCAGACAAGTTCAGTCAGTGTGATTTCCAGAGCTCATGCAATAGAGGAGTTGAACTGTAAGCAGGACTAACAGAATGAAAGAGAGGAAGCAAACTGAAAGAACAACATGGAAACAGGGGAGGGAGCAAGACCTTCTCCTTTGGATGTGTGGTAGGGTAGCTTGGCTGCTTACCAAAACCTGTGAAATGACATCATCTTATCTAATGCCTGCTTTCCTTAAAATTGGAGAGGTCTCATTCCTATCCACCAGCCACAGGCTCCTGACCCCTTTCCTTGTGCCAGGTCTGGTTTTTAACAGGCTTTGCTCACACTGTTTAACTTTTTAAATGAATGGAAACCTGACTTGACACAAGAAAGTGAATAAATAGTGTTTTGTTTGGCTTACTAGTTAAATAAGCTTATTGAGGTGTCAGACAATGGACAGGACTGGCAAGTGAGGAGAGAAATGGGACCATGTGGCCAAGAGTGTGAGCAGGTAGATGTGGGAGGAAGACATCCAGTCTGAGCAGCCCTGAGCAGATGGATTGGCTCAAGCCACATTGTGTAACTTTCTTCTGGCTTTAGCAGTGAGCAGCTCATTGGAGGCAGTAAAAGTCACCTGAAGGGCTGGATAAATTGCTTAATCTTTACTCTAAATTACCATGCATAGGCTGCTTGTGGTATTTTGGTGCCCTTATTTTAAACTATCATACATATTTGTCTGTTTAAATACAGCCAGATATATGAGTACAAGACACCAGACTAAATGGTCCAGAAGAGTACGTGCTGGGATTGTGACTAGTTAAAAAAGGCAGGAAACCGGGTGATCCATCTTCAGAGAGGTTGCGGGTTTGTGCTGCTCAAATTACTCACTTGAAAAGATTTGCAAAAGGCACTTAAAAGACTGGTGGCTGATGATAAACTGGCAGGTGAAGGTCATGTTGATGAGTGCAGAGTAATATACTGAGAAAAAAGTCTGAACAAACCTTTAAATTAACTGTCACATCTCAGGAACGTAATTCATTACAGACAGTTCACTCAAATCCTTAGGACAATATTCTATCCTGGTTAAACCAAAACAAACCAAACAGAAGATAAAGTTAACAATTAATGAGAAAGGAATATGGAATGAGGTGGAAAAGCTTATTATGCCACTGCAAACATTCATTCTGAGCTTATATTTTGAATGCTCCAGGTATCCTACCTGGAAAAAGATACAGTGAGGATGGGAGCAGCAGCATATGTCAGCAAGAGAATTTTAGTATGCAGAATAGCTTAATGTACAAGGAGAAATTAAGCAGAGAGATAAGACTTTTGAATCTGAAGGCAAATATCTGACTTAGTAGAGAGGTCTATAATAATCTGTATAATGCAGAAAATATGTAGAAAACAGTTATTTTTCACAATATAAGTTCAAAGGCCTGCTGAAAAAATAATCAGACAAAGTTAAAATAAACACACACAAAATATGTAAGTAAATGATAGAACCACTGCCTTGTAACTGCAAATATCAGGAAGAACCAAAGTACAGGAGGTGAGTTAAAAAAAAAAAATTATTGAAAACATGGAGCATATGGCTAGTAGAGGTTGCAAAAATCACTGGTTTCTTGGGTCTTTATTGCCTTCATCCAGCTGTTTCCCAAGCCTCTTTTTTCCCTTTCTTTGCTTACAGCTCACTAACAACTGGTATAGTCCTAAGAACAGTAAACCTCACAGATTTCTTTTGACATCTTGGGTACAGATGTAGCATCATTTCAGCTGCTGTGACCACTGTAGAAACTTTCTGTGTAAGGGTTTTCCTGCACTTTAATACAGCAGTAAACAAAACAGGCGACTTATCCCCCTGTAAACAGATTTACATTCAATAATGCAGATAAATAACTTTTTATATATATTTATATATATATATAAATATATATATATATATATATGTTCTACAAGCCCAAATACTCCTAAGTCTAAATCTAAAGGCAGGGAGCAACTCCCCTGATGTGGATTCAAGTTCTTTGTCAGCACCTGACTGTCCCAGTCAGCACATTCTTCATCCAGCCCCATATCTCTTTTTCTCCTTGCTTCCTTTAGGTACTGCAATGATGAACTGTGACTGAATTTACCATTTCCTCCATTTCCAACTCTCTCCTCTCTGATGTGTTCCCACTCTTTCTGTAGTGGGGTACATGCTTGTCAGCTAGGTACTCTAGCAGTCTGCAGTAAAGCTGAAGCAAATTAAGTGAGCATCAAGGTATATAAAAGAACATCCTTTCTATCTATTGGCAGGGACTATTAAATATAGTTGTCCAAATAAGCTTTCAGCTCTGAAAATCCTTGAACCATGATTACCTGATGCTGGGAGTGAAAAGACTACCTCATATTTCTCTTGCTTTTATACTCTTCCCTAAACATCTGTTAGTACTCACTGTCAGAGAATATGATGCCAGCAGAGTGCTTGGTGTGATCTAATAGACCAGTTCTTCTGTTAATGATTGGCTGTAAGATGACAATTGCTCTTCTCTTCGTGTCTTTTCTGCATATCCTTTCTTTTCACTCTGTAATTTTGATTAAAATGTGTTAAGAAGCTTGGATTAAGTTCTCAGCTCCTAGAGATTTGCACAGTAATCATGGAAACAGCAGACTGAGTTAAACGATCTATCTAATACTCTTCTTTACTTTTTATTTTAATCCTCTTATGAAACATATCACATAATTACTTTTCATAACAGTTTTTGCAGCATGCTGCAATAGTATTTTGTAGTTATATTCTTTGGTATAAGAGCCTGACTTAATAGCAGCTCCAATCATTGTGGCACCTAACTCAAAGAGAACAGTTTAGACGTGCAGCTGTGTTGCAAGCTGCTATACCTGGGTTACTAACCCTAAAAGAAAAACTGATCTAAGTATACCTGCAGAAGCCCTCGCTCAGACTACATTCACTTGGAAAGGCACATTAGAAATACACCAGGTACACCAAAGAAACTTCCTGTTAGTGGAAGGGTTTAGAAGTTGAAGACACACAAACAAAATAATTTTCTGTATTTTCTGTAATTTCAATTACTTTATTGACACAAGTATAACATAGGGTTCTAAATATCCTTTACGAAACTTTTTCTGTACAGCAATTTTTTCTTTCAAAAGATACACATTTGTTGTACTGCAACCTACTCCCATGTTCTGAAAAAAGCTGTTTTTCTCTTATACTGCCTACATCCAAGGATAAGCAATGACAGTCCTTGCAGACCAAAATAAGAAAAGATGAGCATAGGATTTGTACATAAGCAATTGACAGTATTATTTTCAATGATTTGAAGACTTTTAAACATATAGAAAGAAAAATAATATAGGAATAATCTATGGAAATATATATACTCTGAACTTTTCCCCTGACTTTGAACTTCCATTAATTATTATATTCTTTGCACTTCACAATGTGATTGATAAAGGGGATATTAACAATATGCCTTGTGGTCTACAGTGATAGTGTCCCATTCATTTAATATGTCAGGGTTTCCTGAGGTTTATTTTTAGCTACCACTCTCCCAAGACCTTGGTTCACCTAATAGGAGAATAAATGGTTTCGAACCATAAACTAGAGAATAATGTTATTGTCCCACTTATTCCTACCTAAATTTTAATCACATAATCTTTAAGAATAACAAGGACCATGTGTTCACCAGACAGACTCTGAGTAAGGCAGTCTGCATGTCTTATGTAATGAATATGCCTCTTTTTTTAATGTTGTGTTTAAAATTGCTTCTTAACAGATTGATACATTCTCACTAGAATTAAAGATAAACTGTTGACATGCTCATGTCCATGTTTGATTCCTCAAATACACACAAATGCTTTAATGCTTTATTTTTCTTGCGGTGGTATTTCAGAAGATTCTTGTTCAACTGAGATGGATCAACTGGCTCATTATTTAACTTTGGGTCATTAATATTTCAAAAGAGGAACTCATTAGAAGAGGTGACCTTTGCAATTGAAAATTAATTTCAAACAGAAACAAGCTTCTGAATGTTCTCTTGCCTGCTAAATGAGAACACCTTTTAGAGACAAACATCTGAAACAAATGCCCCCGGAGGTGTACACTTTTCCAGACGTTATAGAGGGAGTTCTCATGTTCTTCTTTAATGCCAGTCCCTGAGATCCTGTCAGTACCTGCACCCATTAAGCCTATCACTTTTCAACTTTACACCAAAATCCTTGATATTGTTTTCCTGATGTATGCTTCCAGCATGCCTGTTCTCGTCTTCCTGCACAGAGAGAGACATTTCCAGATGTCAGCTCACATGTGGGCCAGGCACACATTAAGCTAAAATCCCCCTTGTCCCCTTGCTTCTCCCAGCCACGCATGGAAATTACTTCAAACTCTACCTAAAAGGTGGAATAACTCCATCCCTGGAGTCTATTTTTGTGAAGAAAAGAAATAAATGTTGACACCCCCCGATCTCCATCTTGTTTCATCTAGGGGAACATGGAAAGTATCAAGGATAATTTCACAGTGGCAGAAAACTGCTTCTTTATAATCTTAGGCTGGAACACTGCCAGTTTGTGAATTGCTTTTAAAGGAAAGTAGGAAATTGTGAAGAATATGAAATCTTCTAATATACAACATATGAAAATTCTAGGCTGAAACAGATTTTAAATCTTTCTCCCACTCCATTTCTTACTAAAAAAAAAAATAAAAAATCAGAAGGGTAGGAATCTGCATATGATGTAATACCTGGAGACAATTAAAATCACATTTCTATGTGCTTTTTTGAAGCTTTGGTATTGAAGCCAGTGGAGTTTTGTCTGATCAAGGCCTTCTTACACAGGCGAACAACTGCAAATGTGTTAGGAAAGACAGAACCCTGGGACAGTGAATCACAAGTATTTTGTCTCCTTTAAGGGAACATAAAAAAAAAAAACAAACAAAAAAAACCCACCAAAAAACAAAAAACAGAACCAAACCAAAAGAAAACTCTTGAGACTGGTCAGTAATATCCAAAAGAATTTCTTACTTTCATCCTATCTGGAGAACAGATTTATTGAACAGAACATTAACTTGAGGATAAACTCGATGTTAACTTCAGAATAAGGCAATAAAAATTGGACCAATTTAAGACACTTAAATGAAAAAAGAAAAAAGATAAAACTGTATTGAGCTTGCTCTCCAGATGGGGCAGAATATTTTAGATTGTGTTTTCTTGTTGCTTTGTCTGTTTCAAATATGATTATACAATAAAAACTATCTTGAGTCCTTCAGAAATCTAAGACGCATTTGCTCTTTCACAAATTTAGCATTAGTTCACATAAGGAACTTAAGTCTCTAAGGGAAGTTTTAGGAGGATTTTACATGCCTGAGTGTTTCTGACAGAGATGCCAGAGGTGGCATTCCAGACCAGCTAATGTCAGGAAGATTTTCAATGGGGGAAAAACCACATTGAGATGCATGTTTGCATCTGACAGACCAAAGAAAAAGCAGCAGGATGAGATAGTTCACATCACAGAGTGAGCTATGTCAAGACATACATCTGCTCCTGAAGATGTTATTGTGTATTTAACTGAGGTGTAAATTCTCACAATGGAGGGGACTTGCCTCCTTGTAAACAAATGACTGCTCCTGTGAATCTCTTTTGTGCCTCTTGGTCGATTATGAATTTTTTCTCAGCTAATTTGTTAATTATTATTTCAGCAAGAAAATTGCCTGAGGCCCAGCCACCTAAACTCTGGAGGATAAAAGGGATGTACTCCACCATTTTCTTCTTCATCTCACTGGCTGCTAGTATCCTAATTCCTGAATCAGTATAAAGGAAATATATTTATCTAATGAAACAGTAAAGATACTTTTGACTTAGCATTGCCTCAGTCCAAATCCATAAAGTTGTTTACATAGTTAACTCCCACTGATTTTAATATGTATGGATATTTTTACAGTTTAAGCCTACCTCCTTTATGCTAGAAGATATAGCATTAGGGGAAAGATGGTCAATCCCAGTGCTTATGACTGACTGTGATAGCTTGAAGGCCTTACTTAAAAAAAGCCTTACAAAACAGTCTATTTGGTTGAATCCATTGGTCTATAACAGGGACCAATATATCCAAAGAACCATATAACCACATAGTGTATGATCTGGCAAGAAAGTGCTACTATTAAAGTATATGTGCAAATATACAGGTTCAGTGATGCAAATACAAATGAGATCTATCAGCAGTGTACGGTGGCAGGAAGGAGCTGGAATGGTTATTACACCTGACAGAGAATTGTTCTCTTTTCTACTCAGTAGTGAAAATTACTGTTAGAAACATGTATTGATTCTGACCCTTGTATAAAGACTGTAGGCAGTATTATGCTGGCACTGGTATATGCACACCGTAAGCATTTCAAAACACAACTGAAAACTATTCCACAAAAAAAAAAACAATGTGCAGGATCACCCAGCACAGGCTATCTGATGAAGTCAGCATTATATCTGAACTACCTCTTATAAACAAATGTGTAAATAATAGCTAAATCTTTACTTCTAATATTTATATTTCTGAGAATCTTTGGCGAGTGGTAACATTGTCAGTGTTGTCTTGTGTTCTCTAATGAGAACAATAAGAGTCGAACATCTGAAAACCCTGTAACAGGAGTAATCAAATGTGTCTGCCACTATAACTGTGGTGCATGTCCTGCTCTATCTTGGAACTAGGGAAAAGAAGCTACCTGTACTTGATGTACCTGTGTAAGCCTGCCATAGATAACATAACATAACATAACATACTTGCTAAGTTTCTGTGATCTCCTTCACACCCTATAACACTCCTTCACTCTATAGGGATGCTATCTAACATCATTATTCTTTCTGCATTAAGACATCATCTGACTGTTTGCAAAACAGAGGGACCTTGTCTGTGCAAATAAACCTTCCTCCTTTGATATCCACTGAAACAAGGGCAGAGGGGTTCACTTCTTTACTATCTTACCTGTAAAGATATGGCCTTGTGGAGTGAAACAATTGAAGCTACATTTATGCAAAGCTTTACTTGTTAGCCCTAGCAGGGAATATCAAGCTGTCTCATCAGTTACCAGTGTATAGAACTGGAGCACTTGTTCATTCAGGAGACAAGGGGGACAATGAAGATGAAAGATGGAAGTAACTGAAGTTTGTCTCTTTGCCCTAAATATTTATTTGTGATAATAAAAAAGTTTCAGTTTTACCTAAATCAAGAGTGTGAAATGTTACAGGACATGGCCAGGTAAATGTAATCCTCTTCAAACCTGCTTTTAATCTTTGACTAATATCATTTCAGTTGATGCCGAAAGTATTCCATGGGTCATACCTCACCCAAATTAAGAGTGGCTATCCAGGCTTCACTGTTAAAATAAACAGATCAGTGTGGGTACATGAAATTTACAGATACAGACAAGCTTAAGTTTTAGCATTTGAGTCATACTACTCATCTTCTTAAAATTAGGCATGTACAGAGGTGTTTTTCAGGATTGGAGCTACATCATCAAGTGATTAGAAACCCTCTGTGTCTCAATGAAACATGGCTCCAGTAGCATAAATCAAGGCACCAGGGGGGTGGTTTGAAGCTGAGATCATGTCTACAGCACACGGCACAAATGACATCATCATGTTAATCTGGGGTGTGAGCGCTCTGTGCTCGCTGAGTCCCCTTGTTTACCTGCAGTTAAAGCACAACTGTTCTCTTGCCAGTCTAACATACTTCTCTTGGGAGGAATAAAGGGGAAAGAGAGAGGAGTGAGTGAGTAAACCAAGGCTTGGTGCCATTATGATATGGATGGCAACCACAGATGTGGAACAACTGTCATGACGCCTGTCCAGGAGGATGCACTGGCATAGATGGTTTTGATAAGGGATAGTTCTGATAAGGGAGAGAGCTAAATACTGCAGCTCTTCAGCATTCCCTGTGATGAGCCTTACCAGTAAAAAAAAAAAAAAAAAAAAAAAAGACAGGTATAGGCTGCCACAGATGACAAATATTTTTTCCCAGAGCAGTGAATATTTATAAACTATATTCTAGTTTAGACATGGCTATAGTTAATTAATGTTTGCAAAGCACTGAAATTGAAAGGTGTTATGCAAATATTACATATTCTTCAGATGCAAACCCTTATTTTATTTTTCAGAAAGTCTGCTTTCTTTGTCAGTTATGTTTTTGCTTGTGTTGTAAATGATTGGTTGCCTGTGTTTGCTGTTGTAACGTGTATTCATATTACCACTTTGTCTGTCTTTATTGGGATGTCTGCTTTTCAGTTTCCAAGGAATTTCTTAAATGCTATGCATGCAAATTTCAGTTCACTGATGTGCAAATTACATAGGTGCTTTCCATCCCTCATAGGTAAAAAGTCTGGAAGCTGCAGAAGGGGTGTATACATGGAATGTACATGCTGGCACAGTACTGAAACCACAGCTCTTTGAAATCATGTTTTGATTCTGAGCATTACTCCTAAATCAAAACCAATCAGATTTAACAATGATTTTTAAATGCCGTACTCATAAATGGTCAAAACAAGCACTTTGTATAGGAAAAATAAATTTAAAACTGTGCTTCTCCCCTCCTTATAATGAAATTTACTGAAGAAGACAAGGAAATGTAACTACAAGTTGAATACAAGAAACACTTCTATGAAATGTGGCAGTGATTCTTTATTCTTTCTCATGCTGTAATAGAAGATCTATGGAAGGGTGTCTGTGAATTCAGAAGATCCCTTTTATAGTTAGGGAAAAAAAAAAAAAAAAGTTCACTAGGTTTCAGGAAACCTCTTAAGGACTCCTGGTGAAGAACCTGGATCTGGCCAAGATACAGATTTGGCCAAGCCTCAGCATAATATCACTTATTTACAGTAATAATAACATGTTGCCTCTCTACTGTGCACAGAAGAAATATTCCTCAGTATTTTTAACTCAAAATCTTTTCACGGCTGTTTGATTTCTAAATAACTAGTGGAAGTGAAACTTTCTTTTGGGTACAAGGAAACAGCATGATCATTTATGAAATTTGTGAAGGTAGCAGGAAAGACAAAATAGAATGATGTGTTTTGCAGTGTGGAGTACAATTTCTACTTGTGTGCCAGTCCAACATAACAATGCATACTGCAACTCTTCAGCTACTATGTGCCAGGGAAAACTGAAGAATAATTGTAGACAAAAACTGAATATCATGGGAAAATCATTACCCCTCTGAATTCAGATCAGTTTCGCTCTGCTCTTTCAAGAACTGTAGATAATCATTGTTATCTGATGAGTCTTACAATGACCCTAGTAAAGCAAAAATTTTGTAATCCTGTAACTATTTCATCAGTTTAACACAGAATTTCAAAGCATGATCATTCTGATGAACATCAAATTACATGAATATGCAATCGTCAACATAGTTTTATGAGGCTCTTCACCCATGTCCATTGTATATATTATATCCTGAAACTTAAATTAAAATATTCATAGCTCACTTGCGAGAAATGGAAAATTGATTGACTTTGGTACTCGGGGAAAATGTATAATCAGAGAAATGAGAAAGATGCAGTCTGGCCTGGGAATGCATAGCAGAGAGGTGAAAGTAAGGAGGAGGTGCCCAAAGCATAACTCCCATGACACACTGTGGTGGCACTTCTAACTGCACTGCTTGCTTTCTCACGTAGGAGGATCCTAGTAAAAGCAAAAAAAAAAAAAGAAATGGAAATTAGGAGTAGGAGGGAAGATTGTTTTCTTCAGACCTTTTTTATCCAAAATGACTTTTCCTCAGCCATTTCCAAGCAGTTTATGAAGATAAGATCAAAAGCTTCACATTTTCAGTGGTCTTAACTGTGGGTGTGTAGATTCATCTATGCTGTATTTGCTTTATAGTAATAGAAATACAGAATCTAATTTGTCAGCAGAAGGGTTAGGGAATCTCAGAGCCCTGAAAATGTACTGTGCTTTATTGTGAAAAAAAACCTTAAAAATATATATATATACTTCACGTTATTCTGAGGAGATGATACTTTATACTTTTCTGTGATTTAAGAATCATGATCCCCTGGGGTATTAAGATGTTGCTGTTTGAAGAGCCAAAGCATCAAGAATAATAGCTCTGCTACATGTCAACCTCATATGTAGAGGTTACACGAACGCCACTTGCCACTTTCACAGTTTCAGACTCTAGAACTTTAAAACATAAAAAAAATAGTTCATTAGACAACCAAGAAGTTCCTGATGATTAACAGCTCCTTACAAAATGTGGCGCAGATTTGTTGTACATTAAGAAAATTTCTGTATCAGGTAATAATGTGGTTGCTTATGTATTTTTCTACAGCACTATATTCTTGAGTATTACTCAGCTGACCCCTCGAGGTTTCCTTGAAGTACACAGCCTCACAAATCTAAATATTTAAGTCACATAATGGCTAAAGGAGATTGGGTTTGAAGTTGAGAGGATGCTTCATGTTTTACTCAGTAATGATCCAGTGTATTAAGCATTATCTCCTCCAGACTTCCGTGGGTTTTTTTCTGATACCTTTCTCAATACAGGTGGTTTCTGGGATCTTCAGCAGGTGAATATAACATTATTTTTTGAGCATCCAGTAATCAAACTGGTCAAAGAGAATAAAAACTTTAGGCATATTTTAAGCTCAGAGAAAAATGCCTGGGAACTCACAAGGCCTGGGAAATTCAGCTGCAGTGTCTGACTATGAGTGTGTGATTCTGACTATGTTTTATAGCATAGTTAGAAATGTGCTTTGAATACTCTTCCCTGCCTGTTCTGTTGTTTGCTTGAGCTTATTGTCTCTTGAGCTGACATGATAGAAATTAATTTGAGTCGCCACCAAATTTCTGCCCAAATTGGTGATAGTCAAACTGTTATAGGAGCAAAGCAGCTTAATCACCACAACTAAATTCAAATCTGAGACTGTGTGTATCTTAAGGCAGTTTGCTGTAGGAAATTCTGTCTTGCAGACCAGCTCCAGAATGATTCTTCTTCTATACTCTGTAATTCTAGAACTATGGCAAGGTTTACCTAAAAACCATTAAAAAATCTAAAAATCCACAAAAAAAAAAATCTCAGTTATATGTTTAATGACAAGACTGAACAGCTTGAATTACCTTCCATTCATTCTCACTGTGTTTATTTCTGTTTCCAAGGCATAAGATTGCTAACTAGAACATCGACTGTTCCTTTTTATAATCGCCAGTACCTTCTACTACAGGATCATTATCAGAATGGTTTTCTTCTTCTGTTTTGTGATTACAGCTTTTGTATGTTATGTTATGACAATGTATGTTATGATGGTAGTTTTATGTTCTGGTGACAAAGTAAATGGGGATTCATGTATCTGCTCTTTCATGAATCTGCCATTTGCTTTATTGTTTCATTATTTTATGATGTCTCACAGTTGTGAATGGAGCTGATTTGTAGGCCTGGAGAGGCTGTTTGAATCACATGGTGAGTGCAAGTAAAGATAGAAAACTGAGTTTCCCAAGCTGACTAATTAATAGTAATAATCATTTTCTTTAGCTGAGGAATATTTAAAAATAGTCAGAGAAAGAGTGAGACAGATCTGCAAAGAGAGTTGTTTTTTTTAATAAAAGCTGTGGTGCACATTTCTCACTAGGAGAAATGTGATAGGAAGATGACTTCGGGAAGTCAAGGTCATTTAGGGAATTATGTTAAAATTCCTCCTATGCAATTCCAAATGGAGCAGTAGAAGCTACACATAGATGTTGGAAAGAGGTAGACAAAGTAAGTAAAACAGCATCTGAGAAAGAAAAGACAGTTCAGTTCTGCTGAGAAAAAACAACTCAGTTGTGCCTTATCCAAGAGACTTTAAGATAATATGTAAGAACATTCAGTATAGTGAGAAAGTAAAGATTTTTATCATGGAAGCAGGAAAAAAAACAACCAACCAACCAACCAACCAAAAAAAGACACACATACAAAAAAGGCAAAACAAAAAAGATCAAGATAAAAAAAAAAATTACAGTAACATACCATAGACTCATACTCTTGAAATCACTAATAATTAGTATCTCAGCATTAAAAAAACAACAACAACAAAACAAAACAAAACAAAAAGACTCAACCATTAAGTGATCACAGACTTTAATGGCAGGAAAAACAGTAATTACTTGCTTCCTGAGGAAAAAATAAAACTTCATTTCAGTAAAATCCAGTTACGTAAGGATATGGAAAATTACACTATTGAAGAAGTCTGTGACAGAAAGTAGGCACTAGAAAGTATCTATGAAATACGATTCTCATTCATAGAGCTTTCTGAACTGCAGAACACCCACAGAGCAAAATCAGCTGCAGACTGGTCTTTCTACATGCTGGAAATAATAGAAAATAGGACTGGAGGGGAGTCTGAGTGGCTATCTAATCTAACCTCAGTGCTAAAACAGATGAGCTATAGATTAAACTTTCTTTCTGGCAGACTAGCACAGCCCCATACTATGTGATAAATGTGTTCTGGGGCGTTTGTTTGGTTTTAAATTCTCTTAGTAGGACAGAGAGATGTTTTCCCAACTGTATGCAAAAATCTGTGTTCTTAAAGAAGCTAATACCACTGGAATGCATTCAAGTTTATTTCTCCCAGTACTTATTTGATCATAAACCAAAACAACATTCACATTTGAATTTTGTTGTGCTGCAAAAGTTGATCCAAGTAAGAAGGAATTAAGTTAATTAGACTTTTCTCATCAGGTGTTCCCTGTGGCAGGATTTTGAACGTTCCGCATGTTTTCTGTTTCTGCAGCATCTATTCAGTTGCACAGACAGGAACAGAGGATAGAGAAAGAATGCAGCACCCTCCACTGCTCTTTGCATTTTAGAGGAAACTTTCCACAGTGAAGAGACCATCCACGCTAGGAGAATCCACCACTTGGGGAGTGCCTTCCTGCTCTCTGTGTCATCTGTAGCGGCCTTAAATGTATTCACAAAGCTCAAAATGTTCCGCATTGTAATACCTGCGTTCAGCAGCCGGAGCATTTGCCTGTACCCAAAAACTCACAGTAAAAGCAGTAGCACCATGGAGGCTGGCAAGTCTTCAGCTTTTCATTTACATACTCAACACGTTAAAAGATTAGCCTGCCCTACCCTCTGCCTCGGGTAACTTCCCTGGGTTTCACGACTCAGGAGAGCCTGGAGCAGACACCGGTTCCTCGCAAGCAAGGAAGGCAGGGCACGCGTGAGATGAGGACACGGGGGACCCCCCCGCACCCTCCTCCCCCCCCCCCCAGAGCCGCCCGCTGCCGCAGCCTCCGCGGCCGCGGTATCCCCCGCCTCGGGTACCCCGCGTGTTTTACTTGGTCTTGAGGTGTGGATGCTCTTCGCTGGCCGTTGTGGAAAGATAGAGATCTATTGTGAAAAACAAACAGGGGAAACGCATTTTAAGATTACGGTCTCGTAGGAGTGCTTACTCTCTTGAAACCAGGGCTTAGGGCAAACACTCTTCAGATACAATACGAAGTCTCGCCGTGCCGGGTATTAAATCTCTGCTCATCTATGAAAAATCTACCAAGGCACTTTCCCGTTATATTCCTCCATCCTCACTCACACCGATTTTGTTCTTAATTTTCTTTTTTTCTCCTGCTACCCATGCCAGAGGTAACGTTACACCCCCACCCATGCCCAGGACTCTTGTCCCCCTGACTGTGACCGATGTCACAAGTCCCCCTGCCCAATGCCCGGTTTAATACCCCACACCTCTTCCCGGGAGCGGTGTTTTCTCCTCGTTTCTCCCCGAGCTGTAGGGAAAGACAGACAAAGCCTTTCCCGCCCGTGTACGCAGCGCACAGCACGCGGAAGGGGCCCGAGAAACAGCGGTAACTTCTAGGGGAAAAAAACCCAAAAAACATCACACACACACACACAAAAAAAAAAAAAAGATCAGATCTCTTTTCCAGATCAGAGGATAGTTCCCTTACGGGAAAAGCCCTCTCCCTCCGCACCCTGAGGCGGTGGGTGCCCCGCGGGGCTCCGCGTGCGTCAAGCGGCGAGTGGCGTCAGCGCGGGAGGGCGCGGAGCAGCGTGGGGAGCCTGGAGGCGGGGGTGGGGGGGAGGGGGGTGGGGAATTTGTGTGTGGGTGGTGTGGGTAGAGGGACCGGGGTGGGCTGAGCGGGGTTTGGGAGGGGGAGAGGAGGGAGGGCACTTCATCAGGAGGCGAGGGCGACACCGCCGTGACATCATCCCGCGGCTTATATAGTTGGGGAAGGGTCCGGGTCCCCCGTCTGGTGCAGGCAGCCGCCCGCCGGAGCGAGTGCTGAGGGCGCCAAGCGGCGGGGCTCTGTCTGTCTGTCTGTCTCTCTCCGTCTCTCCCCAGGATTTATGGACTTTACTTTCTAGAGGGCGGCGCAGCAGAGATGAGAGCCCAGCTGGTGTACGCGGTGCTGCTGGCCTTGGCCTCTTGCAGCCTCTGCTCAGGTAAGGTAACTTCCCTCAACCCCGCACCGCCCCGCACCGCTCCGCACCGCCGTCCGACGCGGAGCCCCACAGGGCGCGGGGTTGGCGCTGGCTGCTGAGCCCCGAGGGCTCTCTGAGACTTCGGTACCGAGTCGCTCCCGAAGCCTTGAGAGGGACGGAAATGAAGGAGGTGAAGTCCCTTCAGGGTTCCTTGCCTGTGCCCGACGGGCTCCTGATAACGGGCTTTGGCCAGCATCATTTTTTTTCTGTCAGTACCGTAACTTTCTCCCTTCATCTCAACTGTTCTTCTCCGCAGCATCTGTACCGTGGCAATTAGTGTCGACTGTCTGCTAGTCCTGGGAAATGCAGTGTAGACCATCTGCTTGATTGTGCTGCCTCATTTGTCATTTATTGAATACCATGTCTTTACAGACTATCATAGAAATTTTTATTTGCACAGCCCGTGTGAAGAGCTGACATTAGACAAATCATCATGAATATATATGCACTTTAATCACTTTTTAGTGGCAGAAATACAATTTGAGTATTCTGGAGGAAAAAAAAACATCTGCAAGCAGATTGGATTATGAATAAAAAAAAAGCTGAATTGGATGCAGATCACACACTAAGAAGGTTAATGTAAATGCATTTCTATTCCAAGAGCAATTGATAAAATGCATTGCCTGCTCTTTTGGCAAATGGTACAGCTAAGTGTGTAATTTATATCCTAAGTTTGTGATGAAAAATAGGTATAGTGGCATTGAAACAGATGAACATACACAGACATGAAGCAGAATAGGCTTCAAAATCTAACTGTAACTAACCAACAAATTAATGTAATTTTCACCTTTGCATATGATGAAGAGTAACTTTACAAGTAGGTTCATTTTTCAGCCTCAGTATTCAGGAGAATTAAGAATTCCAAATTCTCACTTTAGACTAAAGTTTCCAATTTGTATTCCTCTGAAGAAGAAAAATGTAATGCACATAGTACCTGCATTTTATCACAGTTTAAATGTAATATTTCTGTGTATTACTGAGAGCTGGTGATCTTAGTGACAAGGCTTAATATTTATAATTTTCTCCCCATATATTTGCAATCTTTTAAGGAAATTCTGGACTTGTATTTTTAGTGAGTCTGTTTCCAGTTCAACTGTGTGAATTTCCTTCTGATCTGAGCAATAATGTGTAACTAGGCTTTTTATACATTGTTTTCTGAGGGGCTGCTCTTTTTGTGCTTTTAGTCCTCATCTCTCTCCTTCATTCCTGTATTATCTGGGTGGGTTCTCTTCCTCCAAGCCTTGCATTATTCTTTCACGGATTCTAGACCAGCCTCGACTTTGCTTCTCAATCAGATTTTTTTCTTAATACCTTCCTATCTTCCATCCTTAATGTGGAAGCTATCTCCCATCCTTTGTAGAACGTAGAAGCCAGGTGCTAACCAGACTTTTCATTGTCCTCATCTGGTATAACCCCAGGGTACCATGAGTCATGATGCTGCCAGATGTGTGCCACTCACCCATTCACAGGAACTGCTGCTGTCATGAGTAGAAATTCAGCTAAGGTGATCCTGTGCTGCAAGTAGAACTTTGGCTAATGGTAAAGTGTCTAAGAGCTCAGATGACACTGACAACCTGTAGTGTTGAAAGGCTTCACTACAGGTTGGAGAGTATTTGATAGTGGCTTGATGCAATACCAATCCACAAACCAGTATTACTTAATATTTTCAATATTAAACTTCAATTACCAGCTTCAATACAAAAACTAAGAATGAATGAATGTAGTGTGCTAGTAATAAAAAGGTGAACAGAAGCATTACTACAGGGAAGATCGTGTAACACATCCACATTTTTGATGACCTCAATAAATAGAAGTGAGAAGCAGTGCACCAAAATGTAATAGCTTAGGAAATAATAAAAGTTCCTGTTAAGAGCTCCTTTTAACAGAATCACAGTTGATGGGAATGTCTGAGGAGATAAAAGACTTGGTCATATTCTCTGACCTCATTTTTTTTGAGGGATACTAAAATTTATCAGAACAACGACAGAAAATAATCTCAAAATGTGTGAGAGAGCTACTCCTGTAGCTAATGGTAAACATTAAGTTAGTTAAGTACTGAGGCGTCTGATCTGAACTGTGGTATGCTGGACTGTCTTGATCCCACCTCAGGCACAGAGGAGAATATTCTGAAGAGCTGGGGGACACAAGGCTGTCACAAGAGAGAATACTGGAAGAGAATCTGGGCACAGTCTTTCTGCTAAGTATTTATGGGATTTCCAGGGGAATGTGTGATGTCCAAAAGGTGCAGTGGCCTTGCATTTATTTGATAATCACCATGTAAGCATACCCTGAAGATCTAAGTCAGGAAGGGCTGTGATTTCTCTCTAAAAAACATGAGTTGGGTAAATATTACAAATAGAAAGGTATGATTTCTAGTGAAGGAAGTTACGTACAAACCATAATGAATAGTAAGTAGAAATAAATTAGGCTTTAAATTAGAAGAAGGTGAGTAACCATTAATAGTTTGGAAGGATTCCCCAAAGTAGAAACACGATGGTGGTATCTTGTTATTAAGACTACACATGATCGATTTTTAAGAGTATTACAATGGGAGGCTTTCTGTGCCAGAAGAAATATATGATAGATAGCACATACTTGTACAAAAGGTCCCTGACAGTTTTGTGGAAGGTAGTCACACAACATGGAGCTGATTCCTGAAATGAAAGCACAGGCAGAATCTATTCACAGATTCTGTGGTAGGGTGTTACCTGCCAACAGCATCCATCATCTTAATGAAAGTGAGATATTACTTAGATGAATATGCAATAGATTTTGGTTTAGTTTGGTTTTAAATCTAAGTAACATGTTGTTAGACTTTAGACTGCTGGTATTCCATGTGGCTTTTAGCTCTGTTTTTCTCAAAGATTTAACTCTTCTTTTATATGTATCTGCTATTTCAGCTGTGATTGTTTTCTAGGCACCAGATCTTCTTTGTGATTCCGTACTGCACAAAACAAAAAAGCTTGTGGCTGTTTTATCTTCCTACAGCATTTTTTACCATATTCACCAAATCACAGGTGTTGCAAGCTTGCTAAGCTATTAAAGGTCAATGAAATTAGCTAAGAAAATCCTAATCTGTTCAGTAAGAATATTTTCTTTTAGTATACACGTTGCCAAGAGCTTGTGTCACAAATGTGTAAAGCTCAGTTCCCTCATATCAGTAAATATATTCTTAATTTTAACCAAGAATAATCAAGACTAAATATTGTCAAGTAGTTATAACTGCCATTCACCTAAACGTGAAGCTGCTACTTAAGGAAATATTATTTGAAAATAAATAAGTAGCAAATAATGATTATGAAAATCACACGGATGTAGAATATAGAAACAGTTTTATTTCATGAAAGGGTTACAGATACCAGTCAACTTAGATCAATGAATCATTTAATTCACTTTGATAAGCTTGATCATGTTTTAAAAAGGTGCTATCCATTTTAATACATTGTTTCGTCTGAAATACCTGTTTCTACCTGTTTCTACATTGTTTCCTCACAATCCATCTAGATCACTTTATTCCTTTTTTATTAAAATTCTTTGATTTGTTTGTTTTTCAAAAATTCATTGATGTATCTAAATTCTGTATGCTGTGACGAAATGTACATGATTTATGATGAAATAATAAACACATGTTTCTGGTTTATTCTCAGATTCAGAAGAGGAAATGAAGGCATTAGAAGCAGATTTATTAACCAATATGTACACATCAAAGGTAATTAATTTTACTCTTTTAGCTGACAGGTAGGGAGCAAATGAATTCTCATTACAAACCCAGAAGTCTTTAGACAAAGTAATAACCTATGGTTTAGACCAAAAAGTTCAATGCTAGACATTACTTTGGTGCAAGGTTTTCTCCAGTTCAAAGGAAATTTAAAGGTTTCAATGTGACACACTAAATGTGTTCCTCTTTTATAGCACTGGTACTTTCATTAAACTGTCAAAACTGTGTTATGTGCAGAGATGTAAATTTATATGAGGAAATATGTTTCCAATGGGATTATGCCTGATGAAAGCTGAATTAACCTCGAGTCAAATCAGTAAGTGTTTTTTTTTATGCAGGACTTTCCTAAATGCATATAAAATTAAGATAGTAATAAAGCAAAAACTGTTAATGGATATGGTTTTGGTTTAGGAATTTAATCATAGTGTTAGTACAGGAATATAACTATGAAAATATTAATCTGATAAATGACACTTCCTCCACAGGTTGCCAGACTTTAACCAATATACAGATTATTTAATACAAATAGACAAAAATTCAGTTCCAATCTCATACTGACAAGATGAAGCAGCAAGTGTTGCAAATATGCATTGAACAGACTGAAAGAAATACACGAGTCTAATATTTTTTCAGTATCACAGAATTTTCACAGTTGGAAAAGACCTCTAAGATCACTGCATCCAACCATAATCCTCCCCCCCCAAAACAAAACAAAAACAAAAACAAAACCCAAAACAAAATCCAAACCAAGAAAAGGAACAACAGCAAGCACCATGGACTTAAGGTTTAATCTTTCAATTATTTGTTCTAGTGAAGTGCAAGTGGTGCTTAAATTCAATGAAAAATAGAGTGAGAAACAAAAAAAAATTCTCCAAAAAAGGAATTTCATAAGCCAATATCTAGTTGAAGGTTAAGGACAAAGCCTTCCTGGAAGACTTCTGTTTATGTGTTTATGTATGAGCTATTTCACAGGATCCTTTGAACTGACTAGAATAAGAAATGACACCAGAATATACATTGTTTTGATCTGGTCTGGCAGTCCTTAGGTTCACATGTACTTTAGTGGCATGGTAATTAACCTTAGATGCCAGCTGAATCTATTTGCCATTCTAAGGTGGCAAATTAAATCTGTTTGCCACTTCTCTAAGATACCTAAAGATTTAGCAGATATCCTTTTTGTAAGACAAATTTAAATGTAGGAGCCTGACAAAAAGAGTTCTTCCTCTGTAAGTAGGCAATGCATAATGTGCCCTGGGATGAAACCCTGTAGTGCTTGGTATTTCTGCTATTGACTTTAGAGGGGCTCTGAAATGAACTTCCACTTACATCTTTGCTTCCCCCTTAGCACAGAGAACAATCTCAGGTAACTAAAAATGTACAAATTAAGTGCAACAGTGGTAATGTAATGTTTCCCACAATACCCTTCATGTTGTTTTACATCACATAGCTTGCTATTCAATTTTGTCATGGTATATACTGTTTGTGAAGTGATACCTGAAGTTGACAGAAGGATTAGATCCATGATGGATACATTTAATTCAACATTAGACTACCTTAAATCACCATATAAAATTAATTAGTTCAATATACAGTGTCTCTTGACATCAAAGTGAAGCATGGTTGAACCACTAAAAAGTGTGCATAAATGCTTCTACAGGAGCACACCACTATTCCATTCATTACTGAAATGACAAGTTCTTTTTTCTGTTGTCTTCTGCTAGCTATTACCCCTCATTAGAACAAAAGTATAGTTCTGGTATGAGAGACAAATTTGAGGATGGTATATGCAATAACTGTCTTGTATTTTGTCCGAGATCTGTTTCCAGTTGAAAGCAATTACTGTCAAACTGTGTCAGCCATCTTTGACACTTGCTTGGTAATAAGCAGGCAGGGAAATCCAGGCAATTTAAATAGCATTAAGATGGGGGGAAAAAAGTATGGTTTGGGGAAAGGAGAAAAGATGTTTGTGAAAGGTAAGACCTAAACATGCAGAAACGTGAATTATGACACATATTTTCAGTATGTGACACAAAAAATCTTTTTAAGTAGGCACTTGTGAAGTATAGCATCCAGACTACAGCTAGGGTTTAAACTCACACCTTTTGCAACATTCAAGAGCCTATCCAAAGTTATGGAAAGAGTTACCATCTGCTTTTGACTGCACAGACTGCTGCCCAGTGTCTACTGGCCCTTTTCAAACAGCTCTTTAAATTCACCTATATTCTGAATCACTCTCCATCTTTAAAGAAGTATATCCTTTCTTACAACCACCTGCCTTCAATATTTAATACAGTTTATCCTCCTACCCTGCTGTTACATCTGAAAGAAGATACAGGGATCAAACAAGTACCTAAAATGCTTTATCTGTCTTTCGTCTGTAATAAAATTGAAAGAGCTGTTTGGAAGATCTGGTAAGACTAAACAACCTGAATTGTCAGAAATATGCAGACAGTTATCTGCAGTTTTCAAAAATATGCAGACAGTGACCTGCTGTGTCTCTTGTATCAAATACCTACCTCTATCTCCACCTTCATAAATGCTTGCCTGAAACCACTTGCATGAAGAATGTCCTGAACTCAAGCAAGACTGAGATGATAAAAAAAGGAAAAGAAAAAAAAAAAAGTAAGACAAAAAAATGTTTCATTGAAGAATATGTTATCATTAGAATATGCTACACCTTTAGGATCCTCACATAAATTTTCTGAAATCTTGGACCCTCTGAGATTTTCACTGTTCTAGGTTGCCTATTACTGACTGTGTTCAGACAGTTTGGACTTGATGAGGTTACAGCTGTCTAAGAGCCCTGACTTCCTATCTCAGTGATCACATAAATACTCTTTACATTTACAGGCATCAGTGTACACCACTGAAAAACATCTGTTGTAACAGAGCTCAATATCATATCTGCTTATAGTGAGAGAGAATTTTCATTATTTCTATGATTACATACTGACAAAATTCAATTACTATTCCAAATTGGAGAGATCCTACATTTCCTTGGATTTTTTGTGGTTTAGAATATGTATTTCAACTGCTTTTTCTTGATAATTACAAAAATATAAAAAGTAGAGGATCAAACTTTCTTTTTAAAAAAACAACAAAACCCCACCACCACCCCTCCCATGTTCAGGAGGTACATATTACAAGGTAAGAAGTATCTTTAAAAAAACTGTCAGGGGTATCATTCAACCAGAAATGGAAAGACAAAGATATAATGTAAGTTATAAATTGAGACTGTCCCTAGTCTTTCATAGGACAAGCCTATTGTCAAAGAAAGTAATATGCTCAATCTCATTTCAGTTCTGTAAATTAAAATTCTCTTCCAAGATACATGAGGTGTGAGAAACCAAGCATCTGAGTCTTACTTCAGAAGCCTATTCAACAATGGAAATGCACACATCATACTCACTTCAGCAATAATAACTTTTAAATTCTGATTTGTACTGCAGTGTCTTTTGTTTGTTCAGATCACTCCCAGATATTTTTCAAGTTAATCTTCAAAAAATAGCTCCATCTTCGGAGATCTGAGTTCCTTCATCACTTATGTAGGTGTTTTCCAAAACATGTCAGTTGGTATATATATATCTCACACTGAAAATGTACCTGAACTTTTGTATTACTGTAATTTTTAACTGTGTTTTCACATATTCCTTTAGGATAATCCCCTCAGAGGTTTCCTCTAAACCAAAACCTATAAACCAAAATGCATTGTTTGCAATACTTGCTGTAATAGTAGATTAGAAAAGTATTGACTGCTCTGTTTAGTGGCTGAGCATGACCTAGAGATTTCCCTGTTCAGTTAAAAGTAATATTTGACTCCTGAATGAAGTTATTTATGCATTATAGTTTCAGTCTGTAAATTGGCAGCAGTGTAAATCAGTAGCAGGTGTATTCAAGTAAAAATACTTGGAAGTCATAAATATGTGCTTTAGTGGGAACTAGACTCTCTTAACAAATGAAGTATGCTGGCAGACAACAATGCAGAATTTTTTTTCCCCCTAACCTCTGAAGTAGCAGCTAAGAACAATTTCAGTTAATGAAATCTGCTATTTAAGTGTTTTACTAATATACAGAGGAAAGTTCCTTTAAATATAGACATGTATCGGGATAACATAAAGTAGTAACTTGAGATCCAAAAGATTCTATAAATTATGCAAGAGTGCATACAATGTTTCCCTATCCTCCCATACACTGGAATATTTTTGCTTCTTTAACTCAGAATTCTCACCTGCTTAAGTAGCACTACCATTAGATTTTATTCTTCATTGCAACGTATGTGTTGCAACGCTAGCTCATGCTTCTTTTGTATACCTAGGAGAGAGAGATGCACTGGAAAAGCTTCCCCATTGTCATGGAAAGCTCCATAGTTTCATATTTCTCAAAAACTTTAAAACAGACCAACAAAGATATTGAAATTATAGTGGACAATTGTTGTTTTTTTTTTTCTTGTATAACTGCTGTTAATTATATTACAGATTGTGCAAAGAGGTTAATTTTTGTTTTAAACCAGTCACGTCTTTTCAAATAATTTGACAGACTAATTAGTGCACCTAGATGGGACAACAGATGATCTCAAAATAAAGAGTGCAGAGCCAATGTCAAACTTCTGAATAAGATTTTACATTTGTTTTCTTCTCAGCCTCAAAACAATTTTTTTTTCCTGAGTTCTGTCAGGAAAATACTTCTCATTTTGAAAAGTCTGCATGTATCAGATCTATATTGGAGAAATGTTTATGGCTAAAAGGGAATTTTTAAAAAATTATGCTAATAGCTATGCCAGCTTTTCTCGTTTCATTCTCAATCTTCTCCATTTTCTTTCTTTTCCCTTAAAAAAAAGGCAAAGTTTGGTGAATATGCATAACTCTTGGATCAATGACTCTGTTAGGAAAGTTCTTCTAAGAAACAACAAATTATGTGATTCATCTAAGCAAGCACTCCTTCCACCATCTTAATTATTGTTGTCACTATGTAAAAGACAGTGTCTGTGTTAATGTAATACCTATATTTAACATGCAGGAAAAGAAGAAACCACATTTCTGTTCAGAGGTAAAATGTAATCCTTATTTGCACAGCAAGGAAGTCCTTGTCAGTAATAAATAGGAATTTACTATTTGGCTTTTGATAGGTGATTGCTATTCCAGTTCTAGTTTAAGGAAACAAAATTCTATAGTCACCACTAAAAGGAATACAACTGGAAAGAAGTTATAATTAATGGGAGAAACAAGAAAGTGTTAAAGACATTAAAAGCAGTGAATGAGGTAGGACTTAGGTTTTTCACTTTTTTTTTCTCCTGGTAATCATACCTGAAGAAGGCTACTGCCATAACTGCATGGAAAGAGCACTAACAGTAGAAAATTAAGTTATTTCTCTGAACATTTCATAAAACTGTTTAAAAGTTAAAGTGTCTGAATAATGCAAGAGTCTGGGGAAAGCCAATTCAAGACAAACCATGGTAAAATTTCTCTATTTCTGTCTTTTTTTTAACATCTCTGAACAGGTCCATTATGTACCACATAAATACAGTTGGTATGAGTTTTTCAGTCCAGTTGCCAAATCAGTCATACATTGTTTGCACATCTTTGTTACATCTTTATCTAAGCCCATAGACCTTCAATTCACATCTCCAAGGCTCATGACTCTTCAGTATCCAAAACTCCTGGGGTTTACAGGTTCCATAACTTCAGCTCCAGCTTCATTAGAACACTTGCCCTGAAGCAGGGACTCTGTTCCTTTTCTCAGGGAATTTTGAAATGACTGGTATTTGTTCTGAACTGGGGAGGAGCATCTAGGAAACCACAGGCATCTACCTTGGACTCCAGTACTGGGAATTCATCCAGTGGGTTTGACTCATTGTCCTGATTTACACCTGTGAATTTATATTATATTAATTTCCATCCCTGTTTTTGTTTGCACCTGTGCAGAATGGCTATGAAATGCTACTGTTCTGGTTTGGTAGCAGTTTAGTTTTTCATTGAGTGCATCTACCTGGGAGGTAAGGCTGTGGGGAAGCAGACTTGTTGTGTTTAATAAATAACTTGTCCTAATTTCAGCACTCTCTAATTATTGTGTAAAAGTTGAGCTGATGAAAAGTATTTCAAATACAAAAACATGTTCCTACAAAAATGTTTCAATGTCACGCGTTATTACTGAAAAAAAAAACCAAAAATGACAACACATTAAATAGTGGGTATTTGTATTTTTAGATTAACAGAGCAAAACTTCCTTACTGGAAAATGACCCTGATACATGTTTGCAATCTTGTCAACAACATAAACAACCAAGGAGGCGAAATAGTAGAGGTAGATGAAGAGGATCTTGTTTCTGGAAGACAGTTCCCTGCTGCTCTGGATGGCTTCAGCTTGGAAGCTGTGCTGACGGTATATCAACTCCAAAAAGTTTGCCACAGCAGAGCTTTTCAGCATTGGGAGGTAAAACAAACTGGCACAAATGCATTTTTCAACTCCTATTAAACTCTCAGGCTGTGTTTGTTATGATGTTTTAAAATACATTATATGCATGTGACCCCCTCACATTTGTGCTTTTATTCCAGCTTTTATATTCTTTAATGCCTCTAATATGTGTCTTATCAAAAGAGTTGTGAGTTATTGTTGTTTTTTGATGCACTGTCTGTTTTTTATAACGACCCATAGATAAAACACAGATAATCTTAACTATGTACTTTCTCCACTCTTTGTAGCCATTCCAAGGAATCAAGCAAACACATGAAAGTGAGCTCTGTGCCAGAGCACAAAATTAATTAACTTCACAGACATTAAATTACTGCAGATACATTGATGCACAACTAAATGTATTCAGAGTTTTTTAAAGCCCTTCCATGGCCCTAAGGCAAACTGGACTCAGAATACATGGATGTGTATCAAATGTGCACATGTAATTTTACCAGCTACTCTGGCCTTATTGCTAGGAAAACAGTAGTAAAGGGAACTCATGCTTTTCACTTTCCCTCACATAAACAGGGTCCTGAAATTTGACATGATTGATGAAGATGGCTTCTTTTAACAAGTGATCAGTTTTTGTCTATCTGTGATATTTATGTTAGTACAGCAGTTGCATGTAGTGATGGGCACAATCCACTTGTGCTTTTAAATACTACACAAAGAGCTGCTTCATGTAGTGAAACAAAGTATTTCAGTGGCAGTACCCACCTTCCAGTACACCCAATTTTTTGAGCTGTTGAGGGTTCATGGACAGGTTGGATGAAACTGGATCCTCTTCTGTTTTCTGAATGAAAGCTCTGTATTTTCAGGCTTATTCTGAATTCTTCCTATTACCTGGGATGTTTCATACAAAAGACTATAATGTCTCAGAACCAGAGTTTTCTGAGGACTGTCTTTATCAGTAAATTTATTGCTGGAGAGGAGCTACCACAAAACTGACTATATGCAGCAGCCCATATGGCATAATCACAGTTCCTTACTTGGCAGTTGCATCACCTTTTGTGGTGGCTGGGAATCATCACTGCTACCAGTACCACATGTGAGATGGAAAAAAAATATTCCTCTCTCAGCTTAGGAACATGCTTATACAGCACAGAAGTTTATGAGACACATTAAAAGAAGACGGGATAGAGCCAGAGGGAGAAGGCTTGAAGAAGGCTTGAAATAAACATTTTACATAATGAAATAAGTTCTTGTGACCTTATTCATAAAGGATTGACTCCAAAGTCTGTTGAAACCATTACAGACTTTCCGTTGATTCCAGTAGAATTTAGATGATCAGTCATTTATTAAGTAATTAAGAGACAAACAGATTTTGACTGCTTCGGGAAATACTGAGGTAAGTATGAAAACGGTTTTGGTTTAATGCCTTTCAGCCAGACAGTAGGACTGTCTGCAAAAGAATGTGGTAAGAGAATGGATTAAGTCTTAACAGATAAAGCAGGAATGAATTAGAAACAACCCAACCAAAACAAAACAAAGAAACAAATCAACCCAAAAACCTTAAAAAACTAAAAAACAAACAAACAAACAAAAAACCCAAAAAACGCCTCAAAGCACAGCTGTATAAGAATTATGATTGGCAAAATTTTTGATTTCTTGTGCTTTATTTCATTTCTTATTTGTTTATTACACTTTTTGACTTCTTAGCTGTAGGAAGTTGAGGATAAAAATATTGCCCAAAAGCTGACACAAGCAAGCAGTGGGTGTTTTAGGAGGTATTTACTTAAATGAGTGATCACAGAGTGACAGTTCATAGGAAGTCTTATTAAATTTGAGTTTTAGTTCAAGGAGGATGTAGCAGCATTGTCTCTAGTCAAAACCAATTATCTCATTTGTTTCAATGGAATTTAAATATCACTTCTCTATGATTCAGCTCATTGTTGATTTGATCTTAGTTTTGTGTCATGAGTTTTGGGCCTGTGTTTTCTTCCTTTCTTCCTTTAAACCTGCAACTACTATAGTAAAGATTTTTGTTGGTTACAGATGTTAAGATAAAATTTTTTTAAGTTTTCTAGGAATTTATTATCTTCATTATCAAAAAAGCTGATAATATTTTGTCTCTTCTTGCATCCTACAGCTACTTCAGCAAGATGCTTTTGATGTAGAGAATTCAAGCCAAGACAAGGAAATAATGAAAAGAAAAAACCCCTACATTCTGAAACGGCAGCTACATGTGAACAAAGCTAGAAGACCATACATACTCAAGAGAAGTTCATACTACTGATCCAGCAGGAGAAAACAATGTATATTTAGCTTATAGGTAACTGTGCACTATGGTTATCCTATTTAAATCTAAAATCATACTTGTGTGGAAATATACTATGGAAAATCATCAAGATGATAACATAACTGTGTTTTTTTGCAATTGTTGTTTCTTGATTGTGTTTTTTTCCTACTTGAGATTCATTGGACCAATACATTTGCAAATAAATCTAGTTTCTAAGCATGATGCATTGTACAAACTGAGATTTCAACATACTTCCAACAACATTGAAGTCTTTTCCTGTTTTATAAAGCACACTGATGTACACCATGTAAATTGATATTGTCCATAAATCCTATTGAGAATCTTGAAATTTCTTAATGCAACATTTCCAACATATATATGCTTGTAATTTTTTTGTAATACACTAAACAAAACTTCCAAAATATTTTACTTACTGGCTGTTTAATTTATTAGTCATCAAATCTAAGGAAGGGCATAAATACTATCAGCTAACTATTAAATACAGTTTTCAAAACCATATTTTAAATAGCCTGCATGTAAATGAATTTTAAGTTCTTTACTCCTAACTTGCCACTGAAGTCATAATTTAAGAAAACAATACAAAAATGAGACTTTTACAAAGTATACTAGGGAGAACAAACGTAGATGTGTTTCAGAGTCTTGTGTATCACTGCCTAAATAAGAAAAATCAATTTATTTAATCAGTAAATGAATTTATGGTATTCACCTATTCTATGAATGCTCAGGAAAAAAAAAATAAAGGCACAAAAAAAAAAAAAAAAGCTGATTCATGCTCCTTTGCTGTCACTATTAAAATACTAACTTGTTTATATGGGAATCTTGGGAGAAAAATTTCAAAGAACTAAAATTAGAACATCTTAAACTTAGAACTGAAAAGTATTTCCTTTCTGTCCCTCTACAATTTTTTAATTATAACAGGCAGTCTCTAGGGCTAAAGACAGTCTTGAAAGCCAATGAAGAGGGAACTTTCCAGCATGGGAAAAATTTTTTTCAAGCTATGAGAAATCAAATGCTACCTGAAACTTACGTATTTTCCAGATCTGTCTCTTATGTGTACATGAGACCTGTGATCTCAGTGAACTTGGGTTCCAGATCAAAACAACAGTCAAAATAAGAGGGACAGTCCAAGAACCATGAAGCCTGGATGCTCAAACCAGCAGGCAAAAACTGGGACAGAGATGTCTTTTGAAAACCTGGTTTTTTTTGTTTTCTGTTTGTGGTACTTCCTCAAAGCAATGCTGTTCAAACAAATTTCCAGAAAAAGAACCACTCAGAAAATTTCCAAATCCTCTCACAGGTCGGATTTTCCGACAATTATTATTATACATATGCAGGGATATGCATGTGTAAAACATACCTGTATCAATGGTTATACTAACTTTGTTACTTGGGGAGGGATGTTTTTTTTTAAAGTAAAATGTATCTTCACTATATTAAACCTAATAATATTTCCTTTTCCCACTGGAAATGTTATTAGTGAGTTTAGTATTCAATAGCCACTAAATGTATGCATTTAGGAGATACAACTGAGCATACACTAATTACTGCTAGTAGTTTTTATGACTATAATACAGTAAGACACTTAAAGCACAATGTTTTAAATGCTTAATGTGCTTAGGGGCTTTGCTTAAATAAGGCTCTGGTAGATTCATACCCTTTATTTTTTAATAAAACTGTGGTAGAATTAAACTGGAGACACAGTATGCTCTCAAGTTGCTAAGAAACATTCCTCTTTCCAACAAACCTACAGGCTCCCTAGTCCTGGTATAGACACTTCAAATTCTGAATTACCTATTAATCTGAAATAATAGCAGAAGAGAGTTTGTTTCAAAATTCAATGCAAGTGATACATGGGGAAAAAAGAAAGGAAACATAACTATTTCATAAGGAACACAGAAGAGTTAACACAGAAGGAAATAGGCTGCTAAGATTACTTTTCTCTTGTGTTCATTTTAAGAGTATAAGAGTTGAAAAAAATATTGGGTAAGGTAATGTGGTTGCCATTGGATGGAGAATGTTAAGATTTTTGAATACAAAAGCACCCTTCCATGCTTCATTTTGGAAGGTCTATAGATATTCAGGTTGATGGCAGAGGAGCTCAAATGGTGATAACTGTTCCACCCTCATCTCATGCTCCACACTCAAGTGGGACATATCCTGCAACCCTGTGCTTTTCCTTGCAGTGCAGACATAACAGATTAGCAAGAGTGACTGGCTGAAAATGGCTTAAAATAACCCATTTCCTTTCAGCATGCTGTGAATCCACACAGCGTGTGTCACTGGAGGAATCAGAGCTTCAAGTAAGACAGAAGGCAACTTGTTCCATTCCTCCCTGTCGTCTGATGGAGGTGTTCAGGCAGCTGTCAGAGGAATGTCATCCAGAGTGAGAGACAGTCCTAACTGGATGAGGAATCAATGTCCATAATTGTAACAGGATCAGTAAATATGCAAAAGTCAATGCTGGTGTTTCAGTTTATTGGTCAGTGGAGAAAGGCAAGCAGAGCACAAGTAAAATGTTAGAAAACCCACTAAAACCATGTGATTAAGCCAAATATAGCTGTAAAAGGATATTTTGATGTCTGTAGGACTCTTACTTTCTTGAAATCTCTCACTTCTAGCCATTGCTACCTCCTGATAACCTCACTACTGGGGAATTTCCACCTTTCTTTATCCTTCCTTTTTGGATGATGGCAGCAAAAAAATAGGCAGACTTATGCATATTTTGCGTCTATTTGACATATTCTTTCAGTGGGATCTTTGGTACTTTCCTGGGCCTTAGCTCTGCATTATCTGCTGTATTTATAGCATTGAATGAAATTGAAGCCACAGGAGGCCTTCACAATATGTACAGATTTGTAATTCAGGCAGCTTTTTTTTTTTTTTTTCCTCCTTTACCTCGTTTTCCCTTTTCCTCCTTTTCCTTTTCCTTCTTACAGCTTACAGTTGCCTTGTGTTTACAAATGTTGTTTTGAAGGCCCTTAAGTCAGATTGATACCTTGTTTCAAATAAATGCCTCTTGATTTGGACAATTTCGTTTTACAAAGGCAATTACTAGAAGATTTGATGTCTGTCTTTGTCTCCACTGAGAAGTACATTTTTTACCACATATTCTACTTCCTGATGTTTTTATGAAGTTCATGGATTAGTAATTATACCAATTATTCAGAAAATATGAACTTAATTATTTCCCATTCTTCTAAAATATTGGATATTGTCATACAGAACAATTGCAGAAACATTCAGTCATTAATAATTTAGAACTAAATGTAAGATTTAATTTGATTTTCTATATTTTTATTAGTTGTCATTCACAATCTTACAAAAGAAAAGTAGAACATAGAGAATTTTATAATTTCTGAAGCCTATATTTGTTAGTTTTTCTTTCTTTAAAAGAAACTATATTTAAAATAATTCATTACTTACTGTTCTCAAGGTTAAATGTGGTGATAAAATAAGTCTTCAGCTTTCCTGAGTCTTGCTATTGGTATATTATAAAATGTACTGTTTCTTTTCTATTATAAGTCTAAACTTTGCTCTTTGTTTTAGGGAAGAGTTTAACATTTGTATTGTTCATAGAGGGGATGAAATGTGGAGTTCACAGATTAAAGGAGATTTAACATTGTGATGTATTGTTGTTGCTATGCCTCATGCCCTACTCCTAAGACACGATGTAGACGTGATAATTTGGTTTTGAAATTTAAGACTATTTTTCCTAAGACTATTTTCTAGTCACTATGCAGTACCAAACTGAAGATGCAAGCCACAGCTATGACAGTTCCGTGTAGGAAGGCAGAAACAGGAGCATCTGAAATATTCCAAAGTCCTGGACTGATGTGTTCTCCACAACCAAAATATTGGACTGACTGAAGGCACTCATGAAACAAGAGTCTGAGAGAGCCTGACAATAAAATATATTGACTTCTGTGACATTAGAGTCAGAACTTGTACCTTGCTGTCCAGGAAGCACAGAAAGTGGGAGGAGTAGATCTTCAAGAGGAACCCGGGGAATGAGATTTGCATTGCTACCAAACTCAAATATTCAAAGCCATGTGTGAGGCTGGAAAAACCTGAAAATAGATAAATAAATAAACAAATACATACATAAATAGGTCTGGCATCTAATTAAAGTAATAAATAAACATAAAATTATTTTTATTAACCTCCATTTACTGGACTGCCAGGGATCACCTGAATCACACTTTTACACTCTGCCAACACAAGGAGTTAAAACATATTTGTTTTTATACATTGCTACTGAAAATTGCTACTTCTGATCCAATCTCTTGAATCCCGTAAGCGACACATTAAAACAGAGGTAAAAGCACAATGTTGACGATTAGATTTCAAAAACTGTCAGATATAGGATACTTGGATAGGTCTGAAAGGCCCAATAATTAGGCAGTGGACTAAAAGAACTTTGCCTCTATAGCAGGCAAGCTTGGGCTGGCCAAATGACTCCTCTGTGCTGGCAGTAAGGAGAAATGGCCTGAGAGCCACTTAGGAGCTTTCGGAGGGTTATCAGCTTTAATAAATATAAAACATTCAGGAGCTGTTAGTTGTTCAACTAAGACTTGCTTTTTCCAAGCAGATGAGAGCATACAGCTATTGTCTCAGGAGACACCCTCTTACATACAGAAAAGATGGGACTACACAGAACTGGACTTGAATTACAAAGGAATAGCATTTACCTGCTTGAACTCCCAGTGGGTCAAGTGCCATTCTGTCTCAAAAGTTACAATGTAGTACTACTAGCCTAGAACCATTTCTGTTTTATTCTTGAAGTTCAGTTGTAGGAATCTTTTTGCAGGATGCTTTTTCTCTTATGTGTACATAAAGGGCTCCTAAGGTAGTCTATACACTGCTTCATAAATGACTGCCAGCAGCCTGAGGACCTCTGTTCAAATCGAGTGTCTAAGCTGCCTAGCAAAGCATTAACAGGATGTGAATAAAAAAAATGCTGGCTTTGTGTGACAGTTAACTTGGTCTTGAGGATAGACTGGAAACATCCTAAAAGAAAATATTGACATTGTTAGTGCTGCTATTTCTGATTCATTATTTAAAAACCCAAGCTGCATAACAGATTTTTGTAATCCTGTACTTTAGAACTGAAGATTCTGCAATCTGTAAATGTTTAACTCGAGGTCTAAAATAACTGTATTAAAAAAAAAAAAAAAAGAAAAAAAAAAGAAAAAGAAAAAAGCAAAAAGAAAAAAGCCAGAAAAGAGAAAAAAGAAAAAAAACAGAAAAAGAAAAAGGAAAAAGAAAAAGGAAAAAGGAAAAGGAAAAGGAAAAGGAAAAGGAAAAGAAAAAAGAAAAAAGGAAAAGGAAAAGGAAAAGGAAAAGGAAAAGGAAAAGGAAAAGGAAAAGGAAAAGAAAAAGAAAAAGAAAAAGAAAAAGAAAAAGAAAAAGAAAAAGGAAAAGAAAAAGAAAAAGAAAAAAGGAAAAGGAAAAGAAAAAGAAAAAGAAAAAGAAAAAGAAAAAGAAAAAGAAAAAGAAAAAGAAAAAGAAAAAGAAAAAGAAAAAGAAAAAGAAAAAGAAAAAGAAAAAGAAAAAGAAAAAGAAAAAGAAAAAGAAAAAGAAAAAGAAAAAGAAAAAGAAAAAGAAAAAGAAAAAGAGAAAAAGAAAAAGAAAAAGAAAAAGAAAAAGAAAGAGAAAAAGAAAAAGAAAAAGAGAAAAAGAAAAAGGAAAGGAAGAAGAAGAAGAAGAAGAAAAAGAAAGAAAAAGAAAAAAAAAGAAAAAAAAGAAAAAGAAAAGGAATTATTGTGTTATATTGTGCATTATTTTCTTAAAGAAAGTATTCACAAAACAATATGACTTAAGAACCTTTTTATCTGGAATGAATGGTGTGATTCCTCCAAAATTTTTTTTTAAAACCATAATGTTTGTATGTATTTAAAGAAAACTGTTCCTAGAATCTAATATTGTAAAGCATTTTATAAGAAAGCAAAAAACAATTTAGTTGATTCAATGAATAATTCCTGTAACAAAACAACTGTCTCAAACAAACAAATAAATAAATAAGTTAAATGTTTCCAATTTTATAGCAGGTATAGAGAAGGTCTTAGAAATAGTTTACTTACTAGTTCTTGCATGAATGAAATCTCCTTTTTATTTTTGTGTACTACCAAATACTTAGGGCTGTATAACACTACATACAATGCATTTGTTGTTGTGTTTTGGTATATTATTGAACAATCTTTTAAATAAAGAGCTGTTTGGAACAGTCAATATGCCTTTTGTTCTGTTTAAAAGGAAGGCATCAAACAACTAATGCCACGTGGAGCAAAGGTATATGTATATGTACAAAGAAATGAAGAATTTATTCAAATTTTTCTGAATTTTACAGCAAATAAAGTATAGCTTATGAGGATATATAAATACAGAATCTATTGGTACCATGTTACTTTTGCCTTTTGCTGTGGAAATGGACAACAATGAAACAAATTTCTAAATTATTGTCTTTAATATGCCGAAGGCTCCAAAGTATTACAATTATAGCTGCTTTTGAAGCTGAAAGCCTTGGTGAATACTTAACTTCCATTCTTCTCTAAAGTTTCCATTTACAGAAGGCAGTTTTTTCATTATAGCAGAGTTCCTATTCCAATACTCTGCCTATGGAGAATGAACAAGTTATGAACATAACAATTTTTAAATTTTTATTAAAAAAGCTTACAGGTATCTCTACTTTACCTTTGTGGTTTTACAGATTTCTGTTTTAGAGAGTTGAACTGTAAAGGGCTGTTAGGGAAAAAGCAAATGAGAGAGGAAATACAGGCTGAAAAGTGTCTTCGTGGGAAAGGTCTTCATGGGAAAATGTGTGAAGATGTTAACTGGGTGCTCCTTTTGTCTGGCTCCAACCAAAGAGTGTCAAAGCTGGCCGAGGGATGTGAAGGGAAAGGAGAAGAGAGGGAAGGAGGGTGAGGAAAAACAGGGAGAAAGGATGAAAGGTAATCTAATACTCAGTTACATCTTACTAGTCAAGGCCTTCAGTGTGCATAGGTTGTATGAACTAGAAGATACAGGTTATTCTGTAAAAAGAGGAGTCCCCCACAGAAGATAATAAGAGCAACCATCTGTCCCCCATTCCCAACACTTCCATTAAATAAAGAAAGGCATCTTGAAACACAGAGGTTTCAAACTGAGAGTTTTTAAGAAGAACAACTAAAGAAAGCTATCAGGAAAAGGAGACAGTAGGTGGCAAGGGTCAAGAATGAAATAAATCAGTTCAATCACTTGGTAAGGAGTGCAGAGATAGAATATCTGTACCAAGTATACAGATTACAGTCAGTAGCTTGGGGTTCTCAACACCAAGTCACCAACACCAGGTCTGAGATGGGTTGGGGTTTGATCTTGTGTCTCAAGGAAATCAGCACCAATTTCTCACACGAGTTGCAGAATTAGAAGAAATGGTGGTATCCAGATAGGAATCAAGGAAGACATTTCAGGAGCTATGAAAAACAAAACAAAACAAAACAGCGAAACAACAGCAACAACAAACCAACCAACCAACCAAACAAACAACCCCCCCTCCCTTTAAATCCTTTACACCCCCAGTGACACAAAGGAAGATGGATGGAAAGACCTGAGAGTAACACCCTATTCTGCAACAGAGTGAACTAAGAAAATAGAATTAGAAACTAAGTTTTGTATGAGCTTTATTACTACCCATGTTTGCATGTGGTGACACCTTCGTTTTTATGGGTTTTCCATGGTAGTAAGATATTTTAGAAGCTAGATAGATCTAAAATTAGAACCTAACACTAACATCTAACACCAACATCTGACACTATCTAACACCAGCATAGAAAAAATTACGCTTTAGGGTAAATTCACCTTCATGTAGAGTGTTAAAATTTCCTACTTTTTTCTTTCTATTTAACTAATGACTGAAGTGTTGCTGTGCATGGACTGAGTTAATGTGCGAAAAATAAATTTATTTTTTAATAATATTTTTTCTTTGGTAGTTTATGCTAATGGTATAGAAAATGAACAGTAAAATGTCTGTTCAGAAACCACTCCCTGTGTCCAGGAACTGGAATTATCTGGGGCTGCTGATACTAGACACAAAAAGTCTGTGAGCCTATATTTCTGAACCCCATGTTCTCATGTCCTTTTGGGGAAAAAAATACCTCTGGGATACATCTGAATCTCTGTGAAACTTCTTCAGTGTAAGATCAAGGAGTGGCATTGGCAACTGTAGCTTTTATTAGACAGGGTTCATAGCTAAAACTTTAGAAAGAAACTCCAGAAATTTATATTCTTTTAAAGAAAGTAATCTGGAATTGATCTTTGAAAAAATTAAATTTTGTCCATGGATCCAGTATAATTGTGCAAGTCAGATAGCCTATTTCAGAGCACAGTTATATGTTCTGGTGCCAAGATCTATGTTTTTGTGACCTGGATGAACATAGATTATAAACAAGATCTCTCCTGAGCATTCAACAAAGCTGAAGGCAAAAGATGTGCAGTGATAAAACTTTTTTGATGCCTTATTAGCAGCTTTCAGTAGCATGTGAAGAAACAGAATGTACTATTTGTACCACTTTCAAAGGCCTGTGTGAAAGAAGGTGACATTCACTGTGAAAAGTAAAGTCTTTATTTAGATAGAGCAAGTGTTAAAATATCTGAAGCATGGTGCCTGTAAACCTGATTTCTCTGATTTCTGTTCACTTAAACACTTCTGTGCTTTCCTGCTAGAAGTGCATCTGACCCTTTGAGGATGCTGAAAGTCTCTTTGACTCATCTTCCTAATCTAAATTTTTACCAAGAAAATGTGTTTGGCAACAGGTGTGAATGAGAAAGGATAGCTCAGATTCACCACTATAAATAGGTATTAAGACCGATCACATAGAAAGTTAAAGCAAATTCAAACAGTACAGTTTTGTAAAACCAGTTGAAAGAGTTTGGAGAAACAGGGGAAAAAGGTCAAATTAATGGATATTTCTTTTGTTAATATAGAGGCAGTCAAACTCACAAGCACATGCTTCTATATGAAAGCACCGCACATAACTTCCTCTGACACATCTCTGTTAAGCTGTACTACAAAATCTTTGCAGGGATTTTCCTTGATTTTTCTAGCAAAAAAATTGAATATCTATGATTGTTTCATGTACAAAAAGGTGCTATTTTCATAATGCTGGATAAACAGTAAGCCATAACTAATCCTGTCTGGCATGGATGCCAGCTGCACAGCTGGGCAGTATGCCTGATGGTCACCTTCCAGCATTCACAAAATCAGTTCCATGTCCTACACAGTCACAGTGGACCTGAACTGAACACACAGTCTGGAGTGGGGAAAGAGGAAAACGTGTGGGTCACAGGGAAGCCTCAGTCCTCTGCATCAGCAGTAGACATAAAAAAGTGCAAGAGATTGCAAAGGCAACAAGGTTGTAGCCTTCTGGAAGCTGGAAATGATGATCAGATAAAATAGCGTAGATAACCCCATGAAAAAAAAGATCAAATGGTTGCTATTAAAGCTATATTAAGAAAACACAGGGAGAGATATATTATGTTGCTTCCCACATAACATAAAATTCTTTAAAAATATATTATTGTTCTCTAAAATTTCTTTCTTTCTGACAGTGAGTACAGCTACCTTATACCTGTCCTTTTCCAAGAACAAGAAAGAGCAGGCTTTTACCTGTCCACCTAGGATTGAAAAGATCAAACTTGTAAGAACTAGTATTTCAGTTTTCCTGCTGAAGTAGCACTCAGTCAGCAGGAGAATGTGGAAGCATATGAGCCAGAGTTTAATCTTGTTTTTTCAGGGTTTTTTTGTTTGAGAAGAATAGCTGATACATGCTTACCCTACTGCACTTATTTTTGTCAACTGTTCTCTAGAAAATTTGTCCCACTTTCAGTTACAGAGGAGCAGTACCACTGCACAAAATTTATTTTCCCCTGTAATTCCTTAAAAACATCTTGATGTTATATGGATTGCCGAATTAGAATTATCACATAGTTTAAAGTGCAGGAAATTTGATGTAAAGTAACACAAAACACACTAAGAATAGAAGGTACCATCACTGAATTAAACCCTTCCCAATTTTGGGTTGAAAAACATATTGGACTTTTCATATGGAATTCATCTAATTTAGCTGTAGTCATCTGAAAATTGGATATTGAGGCCTAAACTAGTTATGCACACTTCCTTCATGCCTAATTAGGACATAAATCCTGCATCAGGAATTAACTGCCTGTAAACAAACAATTTATCTTGGACTAGATACTTCAGCTTTCAGTGTTAAACATTGATGCCAACTGAATTCTGCTTTGTATCTATCATGAGTCATAGATGTTTGTTGCTACACAGTAAACATCATCAGAGGAAAACTATGAGACATCAGAAGAACTAGTTCCCTGAAAAAAGGTGAAAAAGAATAAAGCAAGATTTGAAGTAATGATCACTTTACTGGTCCTGGTATCTGGTGGCATAGTAAATATTTTTGCAGTGCCACGTGAGATATTAATTGAGTAAATGTTCATGGGAACTATCAAAAAGATAGGAAATATTTTGGAAATTAAAAGGGAGGAGAAATAACATTTCAAATAAAATGGACATATAGCAAAATTTTAAGAGTAAGATTAAATTTATTGAATTAAAAATTAGATTCTCAGATCTGGTAGGAAATAATAGCATGTGGTTATAAGCATGTTATGTATCTGCAGCTAAAGAAAGCCACAGTGATAATTTATACAGGAAAAAAATGTAGAGTGCAGAAAAATTAAATTTTTTCTTTCAAAGGATATGTTCCTTGAAACTGCTATTGCCAGAGAAAGATTAAGAAGAAGTTCATTTCTGTATCTCAGTCTGGAAATTTTTGTCACTGAAAAAATCATAGGAAAGCTTAAAAACTTTCTCTAAAAGGAAGATGACTTACAGTATGTGACATATTTAATATATTGCAACATTTAGGTCTTGATAAAAAAATATTTATGTATGTACAGAAGTTTATGTACTTCAAGTAATCTATCTGTACAGATGAAGTATTCACCCTCTTTAACTTACCTTTGCTACAAATGTCATTACTATTGCTTTCTTTTTCAATTTACAGATTATCTGTTGTTCCTGGGTAAGTCACTAATCAAAAAGTGATTAACGTGCTTGTATTTGTGATTATGGTTGACATTTTAATAAATTTTATGCACTATCAATAGAAAGCTCAGGAATTGATTTAATTTTGGAAACAGGCTGAAGCTGCAAAGTTTGCACCTGAATGCCAAAGTTTTGGAATATATTATCATCAGATATGGTCTTTCTTTAAGCCTTTAACAAAAAGTTGCGTTGGTGAGTTGGTGTATTTTCTGGCAGAGTAGAAGGCAAGGAGGAAATACAGTGAGTGTGAGAATCTTGGTTTTTCTACAGCAACTAACTAAGAAACACATTTAGTTAGACAAGTTAGACAGACCTTATCATTTCAACCAGACACTATTTGACCTGTTGAAAAATAATGAGTCAACCTGTCTAAAGTTGCTAAGATCTCTGCATGCATGATTTTATCATATTAATCAAGACTGCCTTTTAGAAAATGGTACTTTCCGCATGATACCTTTTTTTTTCCAAAAAATGTCAAGCTGAGCACCTTCAAACTGAAGCAGTGTTTAAACCATAAACTGCCACTTGAAAATTACTCGTCTAGTGCGTCTAGCAGTTTCCCAGCTCATGAGGAACACTTGATTTTAACAGACAAAACCCACGCATTTCCCTTCATCTTCTTTTTTTGGGTGAGGTATATTAGTTCCCACTGTGGAACTACTGGTACTGATACTACTGAAATTACTGGCAATACAATAAGCTTGTGCAGAGGATGTTGCCAGTTCACCATGAACCCATGTCACAGGAGACAATTCTTAACCCAGGGTAAAGGTGACCAAATTATGAGCTTCTTTTTGTACTGAGTGGTTTTGTGAAGTTCTGCATTCTTGGTGAGCAGGTAACTGAGGAGACAACAGCCAACAAGACTGAGAATAATTTGGCAACGTGCAGATGACAAAACTGGGAGGTTAGGCTGCTTCATGTTTGGGACCAAAGGGCTGAGAATATCTGTTTTAATTACATTTAGCTTCTGAGACTTTGACTTTCACATGAGCAGAGGATAATTAGAAAACAGTCCTGCTCCAGGCTCGAAGCCTACTTTTTCACATCCATATAGCTTAGAGCGGAGTGTTAAGACTTGTGTGAAGCGTCATCTTCCCAGAGGCCCCAAGCTCACCCTCTGGAACTTAAGGATTAGCAAGTTGGACCCTTGTGACTGCATATCAAGGCATTGCCTGGAGACACACAATGAATAAAACACAGACAACAGCATTATATTTTGCCTTTTAAGTTTTTTCTTTATTAAAACCAGTAACAGCTTCTATTTGCTTCAGATGATGAAATAACAGTTTCCCAACAGAAGAAAAATCACAGTATTTTCACATGAGAATATGAAGTTTTAAACTGGGAGCTCACGAACACATTTTTTCACTTGTAAGCACTTGTCTACATATACACATTCTCATTCAATACCACAATACTTGGAGATTAATTGTAAAAGTATTATTACCTAGAATAAGTCTTGAAACATCACGAGTCAGATGATCCCCCGGCCACTGATATTCAAGGGCTCTTGCAAGAAAACCCCATGCCCTGTAAAAGCTTCAAAATACACTGTTTCTACTGAGATCTAGAAGGTGCTGGATGTTGATGTGACTTTATGCACCCACCCACCTTCTGGTCTTTCACAGTCAGTGGGAACATTCCTGTGTTGAACCCAAGGCTCATCTTTCAGTTAAAGCTTTCTCGAGCATTCAGTACATTCAGGAGTTAGACTGTGATACATAAATATTGTTTAAATACTTAGTTTGAAGTGCTCAGAATCTTACATTTAATCTACCAGAAAGGTGCACCAATATTACAGGTGAGACAGAGAGAAAAATACAATTAGCAAACTCTTGGTAAGAAGACATAGACAAAGTGTAGTGAGTGAAACTGCAGTGAAACAGAAATACGCTAAAATATTTGACTAAGATGAATACTAACCTTGAATATCTCTCCTACTCATTCCATTGAAAAACAAGCCATAGGACAACTAAAACAATAAGGAGTCAAGTCATGTAACTAATGAAGAAATTCGCTTGCTTTTTAGGTAATGAGAAGAAAAACGGTCTTCTAGAGTTATGTTTTTTTATTTTGCAGTATACCACCATCTGGTGGAAGTAAAGAGAAAGACAGATTTTGAGAAGGTAACCTGTCTTAATTACAAAGCTTTCGTTTCCTGATTGACTTATATTTAGTCCTGACTGACTTCAATGGGCCCTTAAGGCTTTAGTGTACAAAGTCACTTAAAAGCATGTGAAATTTCCCTATTCAATTTCTATGCTTCAGTTATTTCATTTTAAGTGTGGCTTAAGGATCTTCTTAAAGCTAAATACACATTTTAGTATTTCTTAATATGTCTGCTCCTTAGGAAAAGACAGAGTTGGTGACAAACATGGTGACAAAAGATACTTCAAAATATTTTCCTAAATATTAAGTGAGATTTTCTCATATAGACTGTAGGCTACTACTTTATATTCTAGGTATTCGTAGAAATGTATTTCTTTCTTTTTTGCAAAACTGGTAGTAAGATGACTTTCTTTTAGCTATTAGGGTTCTTTTCCCTGATATATTTTGTTTCAAACCCCAGGGAAAATTATTTTGGTCATATTGCCCATGCATTTTAGGAGCTAAACCTCATTTTGCCCTGCTCAGAATATTCACATGAACCAGAGTTCATGATGCATGCTGATATTATCTGTGCTCTCTATGCAGTCAGCATGTACTGTCTATGCTGTCATTAATAAATATTGTTAAATATTGTGAATACAAAAAGATTAGAAATAAAAAAAAAAATAGATCAAAATCTCTTATCCTTAAAAAAATCTTATTAGAAAAACTTTGGAAAAAAAACCCCAAATAATTATGTTGATCTATTTAGAACTAAACATTCTACTCTGGAGCTGATTTCCAGGATCCTCAATGTCTTCACTTATTTTTTGCCAGCTGTTAAGCTCCCAGGCTAAATGCTCAAGCATGCCAAATGTTTGCTAACCAATTATTTGGGGAATTGAGGTAAGGTACTACCAGATGTTGGGGAACTGGGTGCAGAGAGACCTCAGCAGGCTTACAGCAGGCACCTTATGCAGTCTCAGGCACCAGCAAGTTAGCAAAAACATTCCAAATGAATTAAGTCTTGCTCAGTTAGGTGACATGGTCACAGCCAGGTGGTCAGCCTGTCTGCCAATTTCTGCTGGAGTTTTGGCAGGATTTGCCAGTCCACTGGAGTATGCCAAAGCCAGGTAAATGGTATTTTTTGATGGGAAAAAGTTTTGTTACACCATATCAACCAGGCCTAATAGCCCAAAATAGACATAACTGTGGCTTTGGCATTGTAATGGATGCCCTTCTCATACTTGATAGAAGGAACCCCTGTGGTCTCTAGAAAGCCAGAAAGAATACAGCTGGCAGGATAGGGCTGTTAATGGTGTGGAGCTCCTGATCCATTCCAGTGTGCCAGGAAGTAAGACATCTCAACGGTGATGTAAGGAAAATGTTGAACATGGCATATGTTCACAAAGTCTGCCACACATACAGAGTGTGGCAGGACCTGTTTCTCTTGCTTGGTATTTTCCAGTGAGGCTGTGTTCATGGTAACACAATTAATAGCTGTACCCAGCACCTGTGGGCATCTGCTTTTGGGTTAGCTGTTAAATTTGGTCCAATATCCAGAGTTTGAATCTGCTCCTAGCCACTGAAATCTATGAGGGCCCAGATTTAACTTCTAAAAAATTAGGCTTTGCTTTCCATAAAATCTATAATCTATATTTCATATAGATTAAAGTCTTTTTTTTATTTATTTATTTATGGCTACTTGAATTAAATTTCAAAGCAAAAGTGCAGAAAAATGTAATTGTACTGTAAAAAACAGGTATCATTTGCATAGTTCACCTAAGCATGTGGGTGAGAGCCTCCAGTTCCACTGTGAACAGAAGATCAGCTTTAAGATGTATACGCTATACAGCTGAAGAGAAAATGGGAAACCTATACCAAATGGAAAGTGCAGCTGACATGGTTCAGGTGATTGTAGCATTTTAATGCCTCAGATATTTACAAAAGCAAGGAATCTGTCTCTCATAATAATGCTGTAAAACTTTGTTATACCTAATTTTGCCACTTTTGTATGGAATCGTTCATTCCTTTTCTATCACATGACAATGAGTTTCACAAGTTAATTGTGCCTTGTAACATGAATACTTTTTGGATGTTTTAAAGCAGGGTGATTTTAATTTTGGTTTTCAAGCTACAATTACATTAACCTTTAGAGAATGAAAAAGCATCATTGTTACTCACTTTTAAGGGCCTTTTTGGACAAGTAGTCTGCTTTTTAATGAGTTCTGTTTCCTTTTTAAAACTAACGTGACATGGCTATATTACATTGTTCTAATACCCAATATTCTGTTTCACTATGGGGCAACTGAACTGTTTGTTCAGAAAATTGCTTTCTTTCTAAAAGAGATATTTGTATGGCTCACAATACTTTTAAAATTATTGTATGGCTTCCTCAGTTCTCTCCATGAGCCTTCCATGGTTTAACACTGGTAGGGAGCATAAGCACCATAAAGCTGCTCACTCATTTTTCCCTGCAGTGGGATGGAAGAAGATGAAAGAGTAAAAATTTAATAAGTGAAAACTGCAGGAAGAGAGAAAGAAAACATGATGTAAAAGGCTGTCACTCAGCACATCTCGCAGTTAGACCAATGCCCAGACAGTTTCTGAGCAAAAGATGGTTAAACACCTTATTTTCCCTTTTTATTGCTGATCATGATGCTATATGGCATGGAATATCTCTCTGGTTAGTTTGGGTTACCTGCCTGGTCACATCCCCTCTCTACCTACAGTGTCCCTCCAATCTAATCAACGGGGGGCAGAGTGAGAAACAGAGAAAGCCTTGGTGCTCTGAAGGCACTGTTGAGCAATACGTGGAACATCAGTGCCTCATCATTATTGCCTCTTTCACTAATCTAAACCACAGCACCTCACAGCTGTTGTGAGGAAAGCTCTATCTCAGCCAGGCTCCCTACAATGCATTACTGTTGGAGGTGACTGAAGCTGTGCACAAAATCTGGGCTGCATACAGCACTGAAAGCAATTTCATACACAGCCTTCAATGCAACAAGAATCTCTTTGACAAAACCCATGAAATCTCTCACTCTATTCTTTCTCACTCTCTTCTTTGTCTGAAGTAGGATCAATCTACAGTCTCCTCTTTCACTGCAAAGGTGATTTTATTTGTCCTATTTTTTGTCAAAAGTTCCGTTTACCCTTGCCTAAGATGACAAAACTTACTAAACACAGCCAGGAATGTACCAGTTTCAATTCTATTCAAAAAAAGCAACCTCCAAACACCCACTCCACCAAAAATTCTGAATTTTCTAATTGGTTGTATGACTTGATTTAAGAGTACAAAAACTTACTTCACTAGATAACATCACATCTTCCTTCTTTGAACAGCCACAGTTTTTCTGATTTCTGTAGCCAGTTCTCTACAGGTTATTTGAGATTTGTTCTATCTGTCTGCAAGTATGGCGGCCTGAAGTGGACTTTTTTTTTTTTTTTTTTTTAGAAAAGCAGGTCCTACAACATATATTTCAGTGGCAGTGTATAAATGTTGCCATTATTTTCCAGTCCATTTTATACCTCTCAATTTATTCTTTCCTTTTTAGTCTTGTAATAGGTAAAAGTTTGAGGTTTGCAGTTCAGATACCTAACTTGGTGCTCAGAAATTTTTTACCAGTGGATAGAGTTCATCTCTTATAACAATCATAAGTAATACATGAACAATGAAGCATTGAATTATTGGTTTTGCTCTCCTCTACAAGGAAGACAAGAGAATTTAATCAAGGCTAAAGCTAATTTTCTGGTCCCTATCTGAACACTTCAAAAAGACAAATAGTTTTACTCCCACCTTTGGTCATCTTTTCCCATGACTAATCACCCTAACTGAAAATTAGAAATAAACAGTAGAAGACAGATTTTTTCATGTTACTTTGTAGCTATTTTGTAGGTATTTTCTCTACCAGATTAACTATCACCTTTAGTATACAGTAATTTTTCTCTGCAAAAAACCTTACAAATACAATTTAAAGTACCCCTTGATTTTTTTTTCCTTAAATTAAATGTTTTCCTTATTTACTCTATGAAATGTTTCAGGCTCAAAGTAGAGCTGGTACCATATTTTCTGCACAGAAAAATCAATTTTGTGAGAAATAGCAACAGTCTGTGGGGGAATGGAGGGCATGAGCCAGGAAGAATCTTCTGCAGAAGCTGGTGCAAGTCCAGGAGAAGGGCATCAGTAGGCTGGTGGCAAGGAAAGGAGGCTGAGCCTTTGGATAGAGGCTGCAGAGTTTTTGGGGCCTGTAGGCAGGACAAAAGCATGTAAATAGGAAGTTTCAGAAATTGGGCCTTAGAATGGAATGGATCAGTGGTATTTCATTTAGCCAACTGTTTAAGGAGTGAGTAGTGTGCGTGTTTACTGGGTGAGAAAAGAGAAGAGCGAATCCTGCCCGACCTAGATCACACCTCTCCTGGCTCTTAGAGGGCCTTCAGAGTCTCTCTGGACCCTTGCTGCTCCTTAATGAAGCTCTGTCTCTTCCTCCCTTCTTCTCTGCTTCACACACTGTCAGGAAAGGAAGGCTAAAGATGAAAAGTCTGGGCGTGCCTTACTGCTGCTGGTGTGCGAGATGGGGTCAGACATGTGAGCTGAAAATCATGAGTAGGAAGACTCTTGTTTCCTGGGTCCTTAAAGGAGAATAATGAGCAATCTTTCACATTTCTATGTACGTAAGCATACGATTCTGAATATAATTTCTGCCTAATACTAGAGAAATCAAGCTGTGTATTCACACAGAATGCTAAATTGCACCAATAAAACTGTACACTAAAGGAGGACAGTTGGCCCCCTGCATAATATTTGTCTCAATTCTTTGACCTGTGTCAATGAGTTAATTTAAAGCCAAAAGAACATTGTTCAGATCCACATGCTCAGAATGGTATGAAATTATTAGAAATGTAGGAAATCAGGTTGTTTTAATCATTAGGTAATGAATAAGTTGCACTGACTGGAAGTGAAAGAGGATATTTTTTCAGGAACTTTCACAGAAAACTGATGGCCAGTAGATGGTACCCTTATTCCAAATAAAAAACAAGGAGGGATCAGATCTGGAAAGCTAAATGTTAACTCAAAATCATGAATATTTTCCCTCCTTGATAGCCACCACAGACTCCAGCACACACTGCAAAGATCACTGGGCAAGGCTAATGAGGGTTTGAGCAAGGCAGTTGTATGTGAACTGTGAAAGGGCAAAGGGTCAGGATCTATTCTTGACAGGCTCTCATTGCTAGTATTAGACTAGTTTTTTGCAGCGTAAAGCTTTAATCGTCTTGGAATCAAGGTTTTATTCATTCAGCAGTTGATATTCATACAAGTACATAAATGTCTGTCCCACAGATTGTGCTACTGGTGAATATGTTGAACTCCATAGATCTAAAAGACATTTAAAATCTTTAAGCCTGATTTGTGAGAATATTCTTTTCTTTTTTAAATGGGGACAAGCTTCTTTACTATTTTAGAAAATTCACAGAACATGGAAGGAAGCTGTGAAGAAAAGTGAGTTTAACAAGATAAAACATTAATTAGTCAATTTACTGTTCCTTGCAGATAAACATATTGAAATGATAAGGGCAAAACATTAGTGCTTGTGAAAAAAAAGCCAGGCACAAGATGTTACAGTAGAATGGACTGTACAATATTCCTATATATACCTATATTTATATTTATTTTTTATATATTTATGTATATAAAGCGCCTGTCACCATATTGGTAAAAATTCTTTCAAACCACTCTGACAGCTTTCCAAACTGATTCACAAGGTTTTGTACAATGAAGTGAAATGAGTAAAACAACAAACAGCAATAAGTATTGGGTTTCTTTGTTTAGTTTTTGGTGGGTTTTTTTGTTTGTTTCTTATTTTTTGTTCTTTCTTGTTGGTTTGGTATTTTGCTTTGTTTTGGTTTGGTTTTATGTTTGGTTTTGTTTTGTTTTGTTGAAAAAGTACAGATACAAGCACCTTCAGTTTAAAATACCAATTTGAGTACTCTTTGGGTGTGTGGGGGGAACTGAAGTAACAGACAAAACCATAGGATATGTGTCACTCAGTCAGTCTACTCAACACTGGAAATCTTTTGTGAGAGGTTGCCTCGCAACCTAGCACGCAATGAATAGCTTTGATGGCTGTAGATGCTTTTATACTGTTATCTTAAACCACACCTCAGCTTAAATTGCTTTAATACTGAGATTCATTGCTGGTTTTTACCATGAAGCATAATGGTAATACTCAGCCACCATCTAACACTTCTGAAGACTATTACCTAAGATCTATTCTCAGTTGATCAGTCCTGCATTTCAGATGTCTCCAATACCAAATAGTATTTATAAAGGCACTGCACAACAATACTTAGGACGATGAATCCCATCCAAGAACATTTACAAATGTTATTGCCCAGAATTAAGTTAGATTAATTTGAAAATCTTGAATGATCTGGTTATTTTCTCTTTCCCCTTCCTTCTCTTTGTTTTTCTCAATTTTTAGTTTAAAATAAGCAGAATTACAAATTTGAGATATTGTGAGTACAACATCACTGTTATTTTTTACACTAATCTTGAACTGGTTTTAAAAAAATAATCTTAATTTTTAAAATGACACTGAGTAATCAAATAAGTTGAATAAATGGTAATATGCCTATAGACTGGGTTAATTTGAAAATATCTTCTGAACCAAAGTCTACTTTATGCCCCTCAAGATGCACATAACTCAGAACACAGCACTCACACTGAAAACCTGCCTGTAATACAAGTAGAGTTCAGAGCCTCTAAACCTAACTTCACAGGTCACACTAGACTTCAAGATTTTCTATTCTAGCATTCAAAATAATATAAAAAGAAAAATAATTGAACAAAAAGGAAGTGTAATTTTGTCTGAGTTGTTGGCTTAAGTGACAGCTCAGAGAAAATTATTCATGCAAGTGTAAGGTTTATCAGGTCCCTGAGTCATTCTAATATTGATCTACGCTATGGCTCTTTGACATCTCTCAGCCTCTGTCTTCAATGGACCTAGCTTCCCTGGAAGCTTTTTCTCACCACCCTCATAATTTCTTTTTTTTTTCTAAATGGCTTTACTAAAGGTCATAACTTTTGTGTTCAGTCCTCTATAAAATAGAAAGGACTGATGTAGTTTTATCTTTTTTCAGCCTTGCAATTTCTCTTCCATCCTAAAACAGTTTCTCTGATATTGTTTTTAAAGCTAAAAACTCCTGTTCATTTTGCAAGTAGAAAATAGGAGTTATTTTACAAAACTATGCTCTTCCAGATTTTCTTTTCAATCGCAAAAGAAAAAAATATCAAATTATTGTGAAAATAACATTAGAAAATTATATAAGACTCGATTCTATTAGTCTTTTCCTTTCTATCTCTAGGTTTACAGCTATGCTGAAAAAAAAACTCCTCTTTTTTTTCCCACGGCATTCCTTCCACACTACCATGACTTTGCATCCTCTTACTATGAAACTTGCTAACTGGCATTGAAGTCTGCCTTTACAACTTTATTCTGCTCACACTCTTAAGTGTCTTGGGTGAAGCAGAAACCTTCACATGGCTGTGGGAAGTGTGTATATGGTGAAGGTAGACATCCAAACACGGAAACTGGGACAGCTCCCAGGTCCTACAGTAGTTATTGTCTGACTATTCTCTGTAAACTCCTGAACCCTATTGACAATTACTAATAAGATGCCATGCACATACATTTATGTTTATGACTTTAGGATATATTAAAAATATGTGCATCTTTATGAATTTTGGAAATGAACTGTTAGACTTCTAAACTATAATTGGTATGTATTTTAAAATAAAAACAGAAGATCATTCTTATGTTTTCTGGTTTTGATTTTCTTAACTCAGTCATAAAGTTTCTAGTTTATGCGCAGTTGTCTTTACTGGTCTGCTAGCAACACTGTTCACTTTTTTAGCTAAGGAGACTTAAAATCCATACCTGGCATTCAAATACTAAGTCTTAGTTTTTGCATGTCAAGTTGAGATTCTCTGATCAGTATGATTTTACTGGAAAATGCAGCAACTGTTAGCAAAAATGTAGCAGGACACATGAATGAAATTAAAGATCATTTACATACAGGAATTGCTTTCTAAAATAAATAACCTAATAGGTGATGACAGTCTGGGGAAGAAAGGGATTTTCTTATGTCTATGTAAGATTACATATTATATATTATATATGAGTTAAAAAGGTCAAAGAAGAAGAAAAATCAAAGCAAAATATTTGTAGCTGAACAATGAGAAGAAATGGAAACCTGGGTCCCTCTCATAGATGTGATATGATTTTACTTTATGATCTTGATTACTCATTGTTTATCTTTTTTATTTAATCTGCTTGGATTAACACTTTTATTTCTCTCTCATGATTTGCTGCTTTTATGTATTTAGATCTGAGATAGTAAGATTATTATGTACACTAATATAGACACTAAAGAAAAGGAATTATAAATATCTCAGGGGGTACAGACAACTGCTTAGTTATTAACTACACAATGTCTTCTTTCTACATAACTGAATCATATTAGTTCCAATCTCAAGAACAGATATGGCCAAATGGTAAATGAACTAACCATTTTGTATTTTTTATTTCTGGTTTGGTTATAATGTGTATTTCATTCTTCTCTTTTATTCACTATCTGACTCACTGGATTCTTGTACCAGCACTGCATAGGGGGGTGCTGGAAATACAGGATCAGAAGCAGGACAGAACCACAAAACCTTGTTTTCAAGTTAGGGAAAATGGTCATAAGTGATTTTAATTAAATTTTGTATAACCCTGAATAGTATTTCTTAAAAAACATGAATAACAACAGTGTTTTGTTTTCATGGCTATTTTCTCAGCTACATCAGTTTAATTACTAGAGAAAATTTCAAATTAGGATGTGATCAAAGACCTGTGAAAGGAAGGCATACACTCCTACTAATTTCAGTGGGGATTGGATTATGTTTGAAATATTTTAAGTTAGAGAATATTTTGGGAGCACTAGAAACTACAAATTTGTGTCATCCTTTGCCTTTTTATTGACTGTCCCCTTCTTATATTTGATTCCTCTTCAGGGGCCGTGGAATCGCTACCTTCAGTCTTGAGGAACAGTTTAAGATGAATAATTTCTCTCCTCTACCAGTAATCCAGTGTGTCAACCTATGTGCTCATGCCAGGGCATCCCTAAGAAAAAAATCCCTTTTTGTAACAGTGCCCTGGCAATTTAGTGCCATTTCTTTCTTTTTCCTTTCTTTTGCAGTGAAAAAGAAAATACAAGCTTAATTTACTAGGTGAACTGTTTCTTAGAAATAGTTCCCATTCTGATAAAAACAAAAAAGAAGAAAAAACAACCTTCCAAGAGAAGCTCTTCATATGTCCTCATCTAGATTCCAGTACAGCTGAAAAAGGAGAAAAAAAACGAACACAAAAAACTACCTTGGGTTCATAATAGACAGTGATTGCTTAGACTCAGCAGAAAACTAAAAAAAGAAGCCAAGGAAAAAAAAAAAAAAAAAAAAGGTGCATTAGCACTTAGGATGTTGCAAGTAGCAGGCTGAGTGCCAAAAACTCTGTTCTGAGGTGCCATATGGGAGAAAAGATCTGTTTTCCAACAAAACAGATTAAAAATGAACAGTTCTCCTTAAGGCTATAAACATTTTTGCTAATTGTTTCTTTGTGTCTCTCACTTTTTTGTCTGAAAACTTCAGCTGACAGAAGCAAACAGGGAGAAGAGAAATTATTTCTGATTGTGAAATTTTATGTCATTAGAGACCAAAACCTGAAAACTGTTAATACAAGTGCAGTTAACTATTAACACAAGTGCAAAGAAGGCAGATAAACTGCTGAGTGAACCCTTTTAGAAGTGTGGGACAAGCAGGATATCTCCTAAGAGTCCTAGCAGATGTGCACCCCATTAAAAAAATTATTAATGTTACTCTTCTGAATAAAGACTGGTTTGGAAGGACGGTGCTTTTCTAAGCTCATACTAAGATGAGAAAGGAGGATCTGTTTCAAAGGTTCAAATTCTTGGGAAATCTGCTTTAACACTTGTTTATTTTTTTGTGAGAGAAGGGTATCTAAGTCTTTGGTTTCTTACTCAGTTAAACTAAAGATCCTGTTACCCTTAAAAGGCTCATGTGACTATTCTAATCATCTTCGTCCTTTTAATTACAGCATTAAATCAAAGAAAATAAAATAAAGAAGGAAAATAGGCATAGCTTTTGGTTTTCAACTAGTATTGGAAGTAGTTATTAGCACAAGGGTAATTCAGATAAGCATCTGTCTCACAAACTATCCTGGCACAGGCTAAGTTTTTTTAATTTTTTATTCTTTTTTAGAACTAGGAATTTTTCCAAGATGTCTTGACTACTGGGATCAGAGTGTCTGACCAGAGTGTTCACCAGATGCTAGGTATTTCCATGTGGGTAAATATTAAAAAGTTCTAAATCTGTGCAAATTGGGAAGGGTTTGCTGCTGGTTTGCAGTTTTAGTTCCCTCTGCAACTAATAAATATGGGAGAAAGCAACAAAAGAAAACTAAGTTTTATGGGAAAAAGGAGAAATATCTCTTATTTTGTACTGGATCTGACCTGTTGTTAATGACTAATTTGGAAAACTTAAAGGCTTTTTTTCTCTCTTCTTTTTTTTTTTTTTCGTTCCTTAATTTCTTTATTACTTTTCTATTTGAAAACTTGCTGCACTAAAATGTGGTAGCTCCACAAATAATGTCAAGAAGGATTGTATTGTGTAGAGAAGTAAATATATTAAAAAGAAAAAAAAAAAAAAAAAAAAAAGCCTGTTCTAAGGGCCAGCTGAAGGATTCATGAAACCAGCTCCCTGCTGCTCACTCATGTCTGGTGGGGCAGAAACAGAAGGCACCGTGAGGAAATGCTGCTGTCACTATCATCTTTTCCAGTGGTTCCACTGCTGAGGCTGTAACTAAGTGAAGACAGGGCAATACAACAGAAGCTGCTGAGTGCTAAGGTTCTAAGCCACTGTAGCTGTTGTCTGGCTGGATGCAAGTAAGAGACCTATGGTTCTATAACACATGCATAAGGAGCCTTCTAGGAGATGTAGCATGCCAACTTTGGCTCCAGTGCCTCATCTCAGCAGGAATAGACATCTGTCTAATTTGAACATCTGCATGAATGTCTGCTGGGTTTGTAATTTATCCCAGATTTAAAAGCCAAGTAGGCACCAAGAGGGTACAACTATGCAGTACCTTTTAATTCAACAAGAAAGCAAGCTGTCTGACACGACAAAAGATTTATAGCTAGAGTGGCATAGGAAAGTACTGCAAAGTTAATAAAAAAGTTCCCAGTAAGTATGGTGAGCTTTAGATCATGTATCCATAGATGAACATGAAATGGAAGAAATGTCACGGTGAAGAGAGGGCAGCAGGAGAAAAGGTTTTTAAGCTTTCACTGTTCTGAACTTGAAATATATGACAACTTCTGATTTTCTCTCTCATGCTGCCCTCTCTCCCAGATAGCTATTGGTTACAATGCTTTCCTGTTTCTTTGTCTCTATACTGTCTGAGTCGGTGCTTGCAGTGAATGAGGGAGTAGCAAAATCTGGATATGAAGGTGTGACAGAAACAGGTGATGTAGATATACAACCAGCTTTTTTTTCCTTCTCCACTCTTCAGGAAATCTGTCTCTATGAAAATAAATATATAAAAAATCTACTAGCCAATAATTATCAAAAAAATGGAGACATATTGACCAGAACCTTACAATATTTCTTAACTTTAGGAAAGTGTAGGATTGCTGTTCAATCTTTAGTAAGTATAAAACCAGAAAACCTCACTGAAATAAATGCATAAAAAGTGATGGGGATCTGACTTTGTGGAGGTGATGATGGAACTATGTGATAAAAAGAAACTGAGATTCATAGAGCAGAACTGGAGAAACATAGCGTCTTGCTGCTGGAAGAAGAAATTCAAGTTTAGGAATGGAATTTTTGCAGTAATATGGTCTTGATTATACATTTTTTTCTCACAAAGTCCTGAAACAAAGGCAATCTAGTGGTTTTGAGAACAAATAAATGCTTAAATATACTTTTATAGCTAAAATACCTCTTCTCAAATATGCCGTAAGTACAATGGCAGAATCCAGGTTCATACCAGAATACATACACGGCTCTTAATTCCTTGTTCTAGAATGCTTACACCAAAGCCATTGAAAAAAAAAAAAACCAAACATATTTTCTCAGTTTAAAAGATAAATATTTATGTTTCAAATAGAACAAGACAAGAAAAATACTTTTTCAATAATTTATGGTCAAGGTAAATGTATTAATTATAATGAATATTCAGGAAAAGTAACATCCATTTGCAAAATACATTCAACATCTTGGCAAAAGATATTACTCAAGAGATTATATTCTATGGAATTGGCTTAGTGCCAGAAGAAAGAGTGATTAACTTTAAAAAACTTAACATCCAAATTATTTCTGACACACTACTTTGATCAAAAATTGGTTTCTCTCCTTAGCAAGAGAGCTTAAAGTCTTTGGTGCAGAAGTCAGCTTTAGCTGTGGGTTTTAGCAACTTTTCTATCAGTGCACTGATGCACGTACATAGATACACTTATTTACCTAAAAAACTTTATCTGACTTTTTGTTTTTGTGTGAGAAGCAGTTAACACAAATATGCTTGAATAGCTTATGCCCTTGATGGAATATATTTCATACCATATTTCGAATGCTCAAAAAGAAAGAAGGGAATATATTGCTTAACTTTGAGCAAAATTTCTGTCTGTCTTGTGTCATTTGTTCCCCAAATGTAAGAGTTTCTGTGTGTAATAATATTATTCCTTTCCAAAAGAAAAATATCAGTGTGCAGATGGGAGAGAGCTGAGGTATCAGGAAGAAGGAGGACCACCTGTTGATTTAAATATGCACTTTTTGAGGGAAAAGGGAGGAAACATATGGAAGAAACTGCATCTTTGAAAGGTAGAAGACAACCATCAGAGAAAAGACCTGGTTTGGGGGCTTTTTTTTTTTCTTACCTTGAACGACACTATTCCAGACTGTGGAAGGCAGAAACCTCGATCACTTTGAAAATGCAAATGCAAGCTGCTGCCAGGAACCATTTGCAGGAGTGATTAACAAAACCAGTTTGCTTTAGGAGATTTTCATTGTAGTTAAAAGGTATGTAAGTAATTTTGACACAATCAAAGAGTGCCCCCTTGAGTTGCATGGAGAAAAATTCACTTTCCTATCTATACTGGGTATCTCTTTTATAGAATGCTTATTGTCTTCTCAGCAGATGTGGCATTTAAATGTTGTGGGCAATGGCCAAATGAAGGAAGCAGTTCTAAGAAATAAATGACAGTAACAGTCCCAGTTTCCTGAATGGAAGTGAAAGTGGTTTGGCAATATTTACCCAAGATGATGTTAATTTATTCAGTATTGGAACTTAGGAGAGAAGGAAGGAATCCTGTGTGTGCTGGTGAAAGCGTAACATGAAATTAGAATAGATTGAGAAGTTGCAGATGAACTGAAATATCCCACGTGGCATCAACACAAAGCAAGGCATTTTCGGTAGCAGCAAATGTTGCTGTATGGGTTTAACTTATGCCATAAAAACCTCTGCTCTTAGTGCTGCAAAGTCTACTAAAATAAATAAATAAATAAATAAAGCCAGTACATTTTAAATTACAGCTCAAGACTTCAGCTGGAGCAGGAAATCTAAATCAGGATAAGGTGAACACATGTTTCAGAAAGAAAAGTTTACAATAACTTGTCAACACATTTCCTTTAAACTGTGCTTTTTCCTCTTGGGTTACATGCACTTTTTGGTCCAAGTTAAGCAAATGACAAATGTGGTATCTACAGTTAGAAGAAAAGTGTATAGTTCTGTGGTTAAAGAGAAAGGCATTAAGCCAAAGGATGTTTTCATATCTTACATTTATTTCTAAAAATACTACAGGTACTTTTAGCAAGGATAGGTACTGTTCCTCGTTACATTTCCACCCTGACTGTAGTAGGCATAAGCATTCCAGTGCTGCAGTACAGAAGGCTGGACTGATGGCCAATATTGTTCTTTGTGTACTGTATCATTGTGCATGCCCAAGACAATGCTTTTGAAAGCTGAATCTATTATGTTTCCTTGAGACTGCAAGTAAGAGCAGTTCTGGAGGCCATCACAGGCTCCCTTTGGCTGTAAAAGGGCTAATACAATGATAATACTCTGACAAAAACAACCATCTTTAGATGATAAGTGCAATCATACAGCAGAAATATGCACACATAATGTTTACTTAACCTTCTCTTGTTGTCAAGGTATTCATCTTTTCTACTTAAATTGCTCAGGATAGACGAAACCTGATCACAAAGAAGCATTTGAGCCTGATCTTAAAAATTAAAAGTAGGTCTTTTTCATAGCAATTATTTTTTTACTGGTAATGACTTTTATAATGTCTTTGCTTGATTCAGTTATCTAGGAAGAAAATCCACTCCAATAACATTGAGGGAGAGCTCAAGAAACTGAACATTGGGCTCATGCTGGTTTAAAAAAAAAATTATCTGCTTGTGTTAATAAATGGGAACATTTCATAAAGTACAAACATAGTATCTTTGAGTATTCACAGCCTGAGATTTTGCTGGCTACCAGGCAGTTTTTCCTGAACTGGCAAAAGCAAAACCACTGTTAATGAGTAAATAGAAAGAAAGAGGGAAGGCAGCTATTAACCATCTGAAATGGAGGAAATGAGCATCAGCTTTTGATGTTCAGCTTTACTCATTAAATGTGAAACTCTTATACAAGCCCAGCAAAGGGCTGGCAAAGGGTTTAATTAGCAATGTGACCCTACTTAAATTACTTTCAAGTTCTATTTGAAATTTTAAGCATAATTTTGCAACTGTCGGTACAAAGTGGAATTTTATTTGATAATTTGTAGTGGATAGTATGACAGTGGAAAAACATCTAGAAATGTGGATGAAAAATAGACTAATATGTCCCCAGGTGCCAAGTTAATTTTATGCCAATTTAACAACAAACTATTTTTATAGCAATGTTAATTTAATTAAGCTTTCTCTAAATGTAATTTCATTGTTAAACTACCAGTAATAAGTAAGGCTGTAGCTTCAAGATGCAGATTCATTTTCCTTATTTTAAAGCTGATCAACTTATTTTCATTGAAATTGCAAGATTGTATTTATGAAGAAGATATTAAACATACCAGCTGTGAAGGGTTGTTCTTCTGATAGGAATTTATCTGTGATAGTATATATGCTTTTATATAGATTTATAGGTGTTATATGAAATAATACAAAAGAAACAGCTCTCCTGGTATCTTAGATTATCTAGGAAATAAATGTTCAAGCCAAACCACTTGTGCATACTCCCACCATAGTAGAGAGAAACAGATCTTTAGACAACCAATATATGCTGAGATGACTCTGTCTGTGCTCCGCTTCCTCTCCATTTACAGAAAAAGCAGCAATCTAGCCTTAGCCTACATGTGCTGCTGAAGGGCATGACACAATGTATTTGCAGTGACAAAACTAGTAAAAGAGGTGCGAACTTGGAAAATGCCATACAGAGATACCAAAATGCATCTGTTTGGAGACTGTTCTCATTTCAGCCTTCCTTGACAGCTAAAAAGGAAAAGCTAAGACAAATATTTGTTTATATGAATATATATATATATATATATAAAATTAACACCTTCAGTCTTTCATGATATAGGTCAACCCTGCTTCCACTAGGAAGATGAAATTTTATACTTTTCATCTCCAAGGAGAATAAAGCAAGGACTAGGGCCCTTGTTTTACACTTTTTATCTGAAAAGTTGATGGAGGATTGAAGATACTTTAATTAATTTGTCTTTATATATAGAATATGACATCAGAACAACTTAACTTGTTTTCATCATAGTACATGTTCCACCTGTATTTTACAAAACACTATACTGTACCATTTGAGGATACAACACTGCTTGAGCTCATGATACATGATTTGCATTACTACTCAGGATCTAATACTTGCTGAAATTTAGCCTAACAGAACTTCAAATTTAACATGAGAGTATTAAAAATATCAGTTCCATCAGAATCTCTGAAGTGCTTCACAATGAAAGCTGATCGCAGCTAAAGTTTTAAGTTGGTTAATCGTGTGGATTTTCGTCTTTAATAGTATTCAAAGATGAAATATCTTCTAAGGTGTTATAGTTTGCTGTTTATTTAACTTTTATTAATTCAATAATGAACAAATTCCCAAATTCCCTTATAAAAGCAAAAACCCATTAGTGTCTAACACAAGAGAATACTGATCAGAGAGTAAAACAGAGCATATGTTAAAACATAGATCTAAAAATAACACATTCATATAGCACCTTAGTGAATTATCTTTATCACAGTATATATACTAAATATGCTAAAATGTTTTTGCCTGGAAATATTGTGTCCTCTTCATTGTTTATTCTGCACTAAAGTAAGGGTTCAGATCTTCTTTTAATTCACATTGAGTAGTATTTTACTTCCCAAGAACTCCTTATGACAGAAGGTTTACGTTATATTAAGAAAGAAGATAAACTGTCTTTTAGCTAAGAAAAGAAAAAAAAAAAAAAGACCAAAGGAGATTATACAATGAGGCAACTCAAACAGCTCCAAGAGGAACAGCAAACGTATGTTGAGGAAGAAGAGATCCATCGTAGCGCAGACCACAGTGTAACATTTTCAGTATTGGTATATATATTTCAGTATGAAAATACAGATATTCAGTCCACAAATGAACCCAAGAAATACACAGCAAGAAAAACAACTTTATATGTCAGTGAGCAGAGCTTTGTAATGCTGGTAATCTTTTGTTTCATAGTGAAAAAAAAAATCCAAAGTTTGAGAAGTATTAGTGACCATATACACACTTCTGATTAAACATTTCCCTTTCAGAAGGAAATTATTTCTCTTAGAACATGAAGAAAAAAAAAAAGCATCTTCAAATACATATTTCTGAAATCTGTCTGAAAACCAGTCATCATTGATTTTATGGGTGTCTTGGTTTGTTTTGTTGTTGGTTTTTTTTTTCAGAATTTGGCAATGTTTTTAATGTGAATGAGTTGGATAAGATATACATTCTGTGAAGGAAGAGCTGGGACCCATGCACTAAGATGAGTGCTCAGAGCACTAGTATATGGAACCAATATTTTGCCTCTTATAGAATGAATATATTTTTAACGATTTTTTTCCAAATCAACTCAAATTCAACAGGAAGAGTGGTTCATGCCTTTCATTCCCAGCACATACCACTATCCACACCCAAGGAAAGATTCCTTTTGAGGGCATTCACTTGGCATTTGTGGGTTTAACCTCTCAGACTGGTAACAGCCAGATGAGAGTTTCCACTGCTGAGAAATGATATAGAAGATGAGATTCATTACTGATGTTCTAAAAAGGAAAGCAGTTATGTTCAGCTCCTAGTTCGAAAAACATGCTTTAAATTACCGTAGGCTTATGTTGAGAGCATTTAGTTTGTACTAGCCATTCACATTTAGTATGGTTTTGATTACAAGAATGTTTTAACTGGTAATATAAGCATTTATAACCCTTTGAGATTAGCACATATTTTTCATTTTTAAAAATGGTGTCATTTTCCTTTTCAGATTGAACATGTATGCCACTTTAATACGGTTTTACTGAAGATACTTATATAATGAATAGAGATCTAGGTGTGTACTAAGGGTCAAAGAAACAAAGACTTTCTTTAACATGATTATGCTTTTCTGAATTATGTAGAAGCATATATCAGAAGATTTATTTTAAATTTAAATAAAATTTATTTATTTATTTATTTATTTTATTTAAATACCCAACGTCTGTACTGGAGGATTTGCCAAACTTGGACTGGAATTTATCAGGGTTTATGAACCAGGAAAAACAATTGCATTGCTGTTTCGTGTGAATTTTTAAATAATTTACCCTCTGAAATAGCCGTGTTAGGTTTTGATGTACTGACTGCAGTAGTTAGTTCACTCTGGGTAAGTGCACACATTCTTGAAATGTAATCCTTGCCTTACAGGTTTGACTAAAACCCACACATGCAATTAGATGATGACCGCAGTATTCATGATATCGACAATACAATGTTAATCTGTGCCACACTTGATACTCGTGGATTTCATAGTGCATCTTCTGAGAGAGTCTGGGGAATTTCTTTGAGGAAAAAACCCCCATAGATTCTTCTAATGTAAATGTATGTGTACAGTATAAATCATACAGCTATACAGTCTCCCTGAATGATGCACTAAAAGCCAAGAGCTGATACTGAAATCATGAAGAGGGAACTTTTCTGATTACTGGCTAAATCCAGGCAAAATAAGCTCACAGTGTATACCCAGAGGCAATGGGAAGATGTCCACAAACCTAAAATGATCATAATTTTAAAAATGCAGACAAAAAACAAAACAAAAAAACCCCAAAATAATTTACAGCTATTATTTTTTTTTCACTGAAACAAGATTCTTCATTTTGTGTCTGCCCTACTAGCTAGAGATCATCCAGGAAAGACTGGTGATTACATTCACCTTCATTTGTTTAAGCTGGTACACTTTACATTTGTATCACACATGGACTGGGCATCTGGATATGGAAAGTATAACTGTCTTTGGAAAGCATGCTGTACTGTTCAGCTATGTGCAAATTTCTCATAAGAAGTTCTGAAAACTCTGAAGGAACAGAAAATGTTGAAGCTGGAATCTTCTAAGATTCCTGCCTAAGAGAACAGTGTTGCCCTTGAGGTGCTAGGGTTTGATAGTGACAGCTGTACTCAAGCAGAATGCTTGCTTGCTGTGAGGCGTTTTGTTCAAATAAGGAGAGTAAATTGATCGCTTAAGTAATACAGAATCCAAGCAGTGCTGCTTTCAGTGAAAAGATTCAGGAAAAATAACAAAGGATATTTGTTAAGACAGAATAACAGATGCAATTATCTACTTTTTACATAGCTGTCATGTCAGATTTATAATTTTATGCACATTACCTTTTGAAAAGAAGCTGCAACGATTAGCCACACTATTTTCTTATGGTGCTTAGAATGTCTGCTTCAGGACAGACTTTCTTGTCACAACTGCCTTTAAAAGAAACAAATCACCAACTCTTGTACAAATGCATACTACCATAACATTTTACTTTTATATGTGCTCAAGGTGCAATTCAATTTCTTTACATAAAACACAGGTCATAGCTTTAAAACTCTTGGTAATAATAGGATGTTTTTTTCTGTTTAGTCCAGAAGATCTCTCTTACAAAGAAATGATAATACAAAAGGCGTTCAAGATCTGAAGAGAGGTTTGAGAACTTTGCATTTCTTATAAAATTCAAATTCATCAACAAATAAGTGTTTGTATATTGCCTGTCCAAACTAGTAAAAAATAATTTGCTTTGCTTGTTTCCTGATTTCCCCAGATTTTCTGTGTCTCTAATGAAGAGCTGGCAATTCCAGTTCTTCTGGGGAATGGCACCAGTTGGGATCCAACAAGTTGTATACACTTTGTACCTTCTCATGTGGTTTTGCTTTATTGATTTGGTTTTTGAGAAGTCCAAACACTAATGCTTCTAATGATCAGCCATTCTTTTTGACTCTTGGTAACAAGTATTCTCATGCAGTTAATATCAAACAGAACTTTGTGCTCTACATCTGTTATTTCAAAATTCCCGTTTCTGAATTCCCCTAATCTCAAGTAAGTAGTACACTGTTTCCCTTTTTTACTCCCTAAAATCTTTTCTCCTACTTCCAGGGCTCCATGATGTAAAATATCATTTTGCCGGTCTTCAGTTCCAGTAACAACTTTAATTTTACTGATTTTAATGGGCTTCTCAAATACAATCCCATAGAAGTCTCCCATAGAAGGGGCTTTGCCCCAAAAATACTCATCAATGCTGCTGTAAGCCTTGCTTGCCTCATAGTTTTCAAATACATTCATGTTGGTGTGCAAGTTTGCAGGTGGGTTGTCAGGGATATCAAATAGTTCCTCCTCAAAATCATCATCCTTTAACTTGTTTTCAGCTCCTTTGTAAGATGAGTAGTATCCCATGTGTTGGAACAGAGATGGCTTAAAACGTATTACTTCCTTTTGAGCTAACAGCCCACGAAAGTGAATGAGCAGCCAATCACAAGGCATCTCTTGGTAGAACATCAACAAAAAATGGGCCAGGCGTGGGAGGTCATGGGAATGGTAAAGCTTGCCAATGTATCCCAGTTTGGAGAATTCCAAAGTCACCCAATAGGATCCTTCTCGAGAGGTAATTACTTTCTTAACAGCAGTCAAAAAATTCTTTGAACAGTGAACGTCATCTTCTAGCATCACATAATAATCAGAAAGATTAGCACAAAAGTTAAGAAGGTAAGCATAATCTACATTTTGTTTTGATCGAAACTTCACACGGTCCTCTGGATCATTGTAATTTCTCTTGAGGCCATCCAGTACAGGATAATACTCCTCAGTGACATGAATAACTATTAATCTGCCTGCAATTATGTGATGGGCAAATTTCAGTGAAATATCCTGGACCATCCCTTCACACCAGGCTGAGTCAAAATCTGCTAGCTGCACTACCACTGCAATTTCTTTGAGTTCTTCATAACTTGACTGCTCAAATATGGACCTGATTGTCTCAAGCAAGTAGTTTCCCTTTTTCCGTTTCACAGAGGACAGCCCAATGGTAAGATACCCTGTACAAAAGATAATTCAAACAAAACCTGAGTACCTAATGTTTTGTCACAAAGCTTTTCTCAAGAGCTGTTCTTATATTAAATAAATCTTCTGAACTTATTAAGCTGCATGAAACAAAGGATGCTTATATTCCTTTCCAATAAAGAAGAAGTTTATTGCAAACAAATAGACGTATGGAGGCTACTGCATTAAACGTTCACTTGTTAGCTGCAAGGAATGGCACGTAGAGGAATAAAGGAAAGAAATGTGCACATATAGGCCTGGCAGGGGAAACCACGTAGACAGTGATAAGGCTATAAATCTGCTAAAAGAAAAAGGATTAGCACATATGATGCATACAGTCTTTTTTAAACAAGGAACTAAGAAATGAACAGAAATGTGGGGTATATATTTACTGTAAAACTTTTGTCACTTTAAGCACTCTACGAGACTAGTTAGAGTTATGAATAACTTTACAGCCTTTACAGCTTTATGAATGCTGTATGGGTAGATTATTTCAGCATGTTCATTTTAAAGTGAATTTGTAAAATTTTTCCTTGTTAATAGCTCTTCATCTAACCCACTTTGAGTACTCACTGAGCATTTTGTAGGGAATTCCCTCCTGCAAGATGTAGTTATTTTAAAGTAGAAGAGAACTTACTACTGCGTACCCGTGCTTCTATAAATAGTACTGTTACATCTTTCTAGGGAGAGATACATCTTAATTATAAGGGAAGAATTTTTGTCTGTTGTTCTGCAGTCACTGCCATTGCATTTTTACCAGCACTCCAAATAATTTTTTTCAGATATTTTCTAATTTATCTCCAGTTTTCTACCTGGCAGGGCATACTTCAGTTCAACCTACTCCAACTTGCTTGAAATACTGCACTTTGTAAAAACTACTTGGACAAAGAGATTCAGAATTTCTCTCAAGGCTTAAGCCTGCTCAAAATGCAGTTGTGCAGTGAAGTACAGCACACAGAAGACATATACGCTGCCTACACACCCAGAACTTATTTGAACAAACTTTATAGCTTTCTATTCAACATCTCACAGATTATTTTGTAATCTGGGCCTTGTTTTCTACGCTTGTTTATGTTTGAGAAATTATTGATTTGGAACTCAAAGGACATCTGTCTATAAGGTAGATAAGGCCATATTTCACTTTGAAATAAAGGTCTTGAACTCTGCTTGAAATCAGAATAACTAGAAAGTCAATCTACAGATGACTGTGAGAGAATCCTCCTTTACTGACCCTGTAATAGCACAAATCAACTTCCTTGTTATTACAGCTAAAGGAAAAAGGAGATTCATTCACAGCTGCTGGACCATTAGAAGAGGGGACCTGAAGGTTGTATCTATGTGATCCCAGCACACAATACCATCCCTTAGACTGGTTATACAGCCAGGCTGGCTGTATGGTCTCAGGGCCAGTACATGCTTTGATTCTACTTTCTAAATCATCTCCCTCTGGACTGGGGGAGATACACAAAAATATGTTTTCACAGACTATCCAGAGGCTGCCTGTAGGATAACTACAAGTCGGGTTTTTGGTCAGAAGGCAATCAGGCTGTGGAGTAGTCAATGCTGGGGCTGAACTAGCAGCTGCTCAGGAACTGCCTGCACTGAGAGAGATGTCAATGCTTAACTTAGCCCCTCATCTTGCCTAGAAATATCACAGAGACTGTATGAATGTAACCCATTTTAAAATTACCTCATTTCATAACATTCAGATTTCAGTTACTTACTTTTCCTTGTCAAAGGTGTGCCAGCTAGGTAGCGATAGGAAATGTTTATAGATCCTGAGAAATTAGACAAATCTTTAAAAGTGTGAAGATAGCGCTCTGGGTTGAGCTGGTGTGTGGCTGTTTCTCTGATTAATTGCTTGTCCCATTCCTATTAGTGAGAAAACAAAAAGAATTGGAGAGGGAAAGAGACAGAGAGAAACACATCTATGAATACCTAACAGAGAGGAATAACTGACAGGCAGGTTTCTAGAGAACATTTTTCAGTGTCAACTTTCATAAAAGCATGTAGAGTTCCTCTTATTTTTTTTAAAAACCCATTACTGAATATCACACTTTTCACTACAGAAAATCAACCCTCACTCTTCAGATTATGGCAAAAGGTAAAGGAAAAGAAAAAAGGAATGGAAAGGAAATGAAAGGGAAAAGGAAAAAGAAAAAAGGAAAAGAAAAAAGAAAAAAAGGGAAAGGGAAAAGGAAAGGAAGAGAAAAAAGGGAAAGGGAAAGGGAAAGGGAAAGGGAAAGGGAAAGGGAAAGGGAAAGGGAAAGGGAAAGGGAAAGGGAAAGGGAAAGGGAAAGGGAAAGGGAAAGGGAAAGGGAAAGGGAAAGGGAAAGGAGGGAAGGGAAGGGAAGGGAAGGGAAGGGAAGGGAAGGGAAGGGAAGGGAAGGGAAGGGAAGGGAAGGGAAGGGAAGGGAAGGGAAGGGAAGGGAAGGGAAGGGAAGGGAAGGGAAGGGAAGGGAAGGGAAGGGAAGGGAAGGGAAGGGAAGGGAAGGGAAGGGAAGGGAAGGGAAGGGAAGGGAAGGGAAGGGAAGGGAAGGGAAGGGAAGGGAAGGGAAGGGAAGGGAAGGGAAGGGAAGGGAAGGGAAGGGAAGGGAAGGGAAGGGAAGGGAAGGGAAGGGAAGGGAAGGGAAGGGAAGGGAAGGGAAGGGAAGGGAAGGGAAGGGAAGGGAAGGGAAGGGAAGGGAAGGGAAGGGAAGGGAAGGGAAGGGAAGGGAAGGGAAGGGAAGGGAAGGGAAGGGAAGGGAAGGGAAGGGAAGGGAAGGGAAGGGAAGGGAAGGGAAGGGAAGGGAAGGGAAGGGAAGGGAAGGGAAGGGAAGGGAAGGGAAGGAAAGGGAAGGAAAGGAAAGGAAAGGAAAGGAAAGGAAAGGAAAGGAAAGGAAAGGAAAGGAAAGGAAAGGAAAGGAAAGGAAAGGAAAGGAAAGGAAAGGAAAGGAAAGGAAAGGAAAGGAAAGGAAAGGAAAGGAAAGGAAAGGAAAGGAAAGGAAAGGAAAGGAAAGGAAAGGAATAATATTTTGAAAACAAATTCTGCAAAACGTTGCAAATACTACATAATGTCAAAAAAACACTGCAGTATTCAAAATAGAGATAAAACAGCCACTACTCAACAACACGTGAAATAACTTTCATAGACAGAGAAGTGAGGAAGTATTTTGAAAAAAAAACATTTAGAAAAGAGAAAAAAATGTTGTGAAAATAAAACTATATGGCTACATGTGGATCATTTTGCAACTTTTTCAGTAGCCCCATCCTAGACTTGTGATAAAAAGAAATGAATGTGATCATCTCCTCGGCTGCTCTACCACAGTTACGAAATGCATATCACGAAATTCCATGCAATCACACCTAGATATCAAACGGAAGGAGTGACCACTGAAAACTTTTGCTGGCCCTAACCCTACCCTACCCACAGTACCACCAAAAATTGGGCTAGGGCTTTGCATTGTAACAAAAACTTTGAATATACAATCCCTCGATGGCCACTCTCCAACTATTGCTCAATAGGCCTCCAAAAAATCCGAACAAGCAGGACTGGCAAAAAAATGCAAAGAGTGACAACTGAAAACTATTGCAGGACCTACCCTGCACATGGAACTCTACCCACAGCACCACCAGCAACCGGGTTACGGCTTTCCATTTTACCAAAACCCTTGATCGTACCTCCCTTCGGTGGCCGCTCTCCCACGGTTGCTCAATATGTCGTCCAAACATCCAAATGAAAGGGACTGGCAAAAAAATGCAAAGAGTGACTACTGAAAACTTTTGCTGGCCCTATCCCGCACATGGAACCCTACCCACACCACCGCCAAAAATTGGACTACAGCTCTGCATTTTGCCAAAAACTTTGAATATACCACCCCTCGATGTCCACATCCCACTGTTGCTCAACAGGGCTCTCAAAACTCCAAACTAACGGGACTGGCAAAAAATGAAAAGAGTGACCACTGAAAACTTCTGCTGGCCCTAACCCTCACATGGAACCCTACCCACGGCACCACCAACAATTGGGCTACAGCTTTGCATTTTACCAAAAATCCTTGACTGTGCCATTTCTTGGCGGCCACTATCCCACTGTTACTCAATACGGCTAAAAAAAATCCGAATGAATGAAACTAGCAAAAAAATGCAAAGAGTGACCACTGAAAAACTTTGCTGGCCTTAACCCTCACGTGGAATCCTACCCACAGCACCACCAACAAGCGGGCTACGGCTTTGTATTTTACCAAAATCCTTGACCATGTCACTCCTTGGCAGCCACTCTCAAACTGTTGCTTAATAGGGCTTCCAAAACTCCGAACGAAAGGGATTGGCTAAAAAGTGCAAAGAGTGACTGCTGAAAACTTTTGCTGTCCTGAACCATCACGTAGAACCTTACCCACAGCACCACCAACAATCAAGACACAGCTTTGCTTTTTACTAAAAAACCTTGACGGTACCACCCCTTGGCGGCCACTCCCCCACTGTTGCTCAGTAGGGCTCCCAAAACTCCAAACTAAAAGGACTGGAAAAACAAAATGCAAAGAGTGACCACTGAAAACTTTACTAGCCTCAACCGTCACATGGAACCCTACCCACGGCATCACCAACAATCGTGCTACGTCTTTGAATTTTACCAAGAACCTCGACCATACTAGCCCTCAGTGGACATTCTCCCACTGTTGCTCAATAGGGCTCCCAAAACTGAGAATGAACAGGACTGGTAAAGAAATGCAAAGAGTGACCACTGGAAACTTTTGCTGACCCTAATTCTCATATGGAACCCTACCCACAGCACCACCAACAATCATGCTACAGCTTTGCATTTTACCAAATACCTCAACTGTACTACCCTTCGGAGGCCACTCTGTCACATTTGCTCAGTAGGGCTCTCATAGCTCTGTACAAAAGAGACTGGCAAAAAAATGCAAAGAGTGGCCACTCAAAACTTTTGCTGGCACTAACCTACACATGGAACCCTACCCACAGCACCACCAACAATCAGGCTACAACTTTTCATTTTACAAAAAACCTTGACCATGCCTCGCCTCGGTAGCCACTCACCCATTCTTGCTCAATATGACTCCAAAATTCTGAACAAACTGGAAAAAAATGCAGAGTGACCACTGAAAACTTTTGCTGGCCATAACCCTCGCATGGAACCCTACCCACAGCACCACCACCACCAACAGGGCTACGTTTTTGCATTTTACCAAAAACCTCGACTGAGTTTTTGCAGTCCAGAAGGAGAAAAGGAGTAAAAAGGTCACATCTGCAACTCTCCTTTAGGGAGGAACGGACAAGATAGATGGCCAAAATTGACCAGACTATTCCATCCCATACACATCATACTCTGTATAAATTTGAGGAATCACAATGGCCAAATCTCGTTTTTCCTTCTTCCACTTCTTCCAATGTGCCTGTTTGCTGTGGCATCCTGGGAGGATTCTGTCCATTCTTCTGCCTGTGGTCCTGATCCGTGCCAGCCTGAATCTGTGTGTTCCTGCCTCCAGCTCCCGACTGCTGCTGACGCCAGGAGTCCAGCCTGGACTTTTCCAGGGCTGCCCTGCGGCCTTGGTGGTGATGTGAGAGTTATTGGGGGAAAGAGGGGAGGGATGTGGTATCAATTTTCCTGTATATTTGTATATATTTAGTAATTTTTCCTATTTATCACTACTGTTTCATGAAAGTTGTGTAGTTTGGTTTCCAACCCATAAGTTTCTCTCCCTTATTCTTTCTCCTTCCTTTATCAGGGAGGAGAGGGGGATTAATTGAGAGCATCTGTGATTTGGTTTAATTGCCAGGCCAGTGTTAAACTGTGACAGATTTTATTGGTGCCCAACATGGGGCCCGAGCTAATTTGCTTAAGTCCAGTCCAAATTTTGACTAATTTGCCTGAATAGGTTGAATTCCAACTCCAGTGGTACAGTGGCTTTGCTGAGCTGGAATCAGACCTTTTTCTTTGGAAATTTCACAGGGTTGCAGATTAAACCAATCATGCCGTACTTTTGATATTTAGGGTATGGGATATGCTGCTTTGCAGCTGGAATTAGTGTTACTGTGTGGTATATTTGTTTTAAGAACTGCTTAAGAACTGTTGTTCCAATATGGTCCTCAATACTGATGTATATCATGGTGCATGGTGCAGTAGTGTTTCATAAAGAGATAAAAAACTGGATTGGTAATTACACTTTCAGTTTTAGTTTGGGAAATTATACCACTCCATCTTATTTTGGGCTGACTCCACCAGATTTTAGTAGCAATAGCATTTCATTTCTCAATCTTCTGATAGGTGTTGTTAATTTTTCTCATATATTGGTAAGGAGTAAGACAAAAACCACAGTCATGAGAATGAGCATGCCTTTTCAGAGGCCGAGAGTTGATGTTGGGTGAGTAAGAGCTGCCCCTGGTACAGAGAGCACCCCCACTCCTGTCTCTGCAGCCGCTTCTCGCCCCCCCTCACGCAAGGGCACAACTCAGATACGGCCCGTGAGCATCGCCAGTGTTTCTGCTACAGCTGCAGCTGCTGCCACCACCCCCACAGACACTGCTGCTGCTCAGAAAGCCAGCTCTGCTGCTGGTACTGCTGCAGACACCACAGCCTCTCCCCCTCAGCCCACACAGTTACTTGTTGACCCTGTGACTAGGAGAAAAGGAAAACAATGGAAATCAGAAACTAGCCTTAACCCTTCAAAGTCTGAACAAGACGACCAGGTGATAGAGGAAATAGAGGATACTGCCTCTCCTCCTAGAGCACCTAGAGCACGTAGAGCAGAGTTGGCTGAGGAGGACTCAGACTCAGAATATGATCAGTCCTATTCCATGAGGGACTTGCGTACTCTGAGAAAAGACTACAGCCGTTTTTCAGGTGAAACACTCCTCACTTGGTTACTCCGATGCTGGAATGATGGGGCTGCTACCATAACATTAACTCAAAGAGAAGACAGGCAGTTGCAATCCTTGGCCAAAGAGGCAGGTATTGATTGGGCATTTGGGGAAAACAATAGAACTACCAGCCTATGGAGACAAGTCTTGTCAGCTGTAAGGGAGAGACATCCATATAAAGAGGAAATAGACTGCCCACAGATCAAAGCAGCCACCCTTGAAAAAGCTGTCAGATATCTGGAAGAATTGGCTGTATGAGATATGATCTATACTGCTAAAAACATTGAAGATCCCTATCACATGCCATGCCCTAAACCTACGTTGCAAAGGTTTGTACATGCTGCACCACTGCCTTTTAACCACACACACCAGCCAGGTGGAGGAGAGGGACAACCGAATTTATTGGATTGTGTGGATTCGATGGCCTGGCACATTAGAGCCACAAAAGTATAAAGCCTTGGTGGACACTGGTGCACAGTGTGCCCTAATGCCATTGAATCAAATAGGGACAGAATCCGTCACTGTTTCTAAGAGTGACCACTGAAAACTGTTGCTGGCCCTAACCCTCACATGGAACCCTACACACACCACCACCAACAGTCGGGCTATGGGATTGATTTAGTACCAGAAACCCCAAATGTACCACCCCTCGGTGGCTACTCTCCTACTGTTGCTCAATACGGCTCCAAAACTCCATTCGAAAAACAGACTGGCAAAAAGATGCAAAGGGTAACCACTGAAAACTTTTGCTGGCCTTGACCTTCACATGGAACACTACCTACAGCACCACCAACAATCAGGCTATGGGTTTGCTTTAGTACTAAAAACCTTGATTAGTCAGCCCCTTGAAGTCTCTCACACTGTGTCTCAACATGGCTCTTAAATTCCACACAAACGGTCCTGGCTTAGTGCAAAGAGTGACCACTGAAAACTTTTGCCGGCCCTAACCCTTACATGGAAACCTGCCCGCAGCACTGGCAAGAATTGGGCTATGCGTTTGCTTTAGTATCCAAAACCTCAAATATTTGACCCCTCGACAGATCTCCCAGTGTTATAGAATTTGGATGCAAAATTCCATGCAAACGGGCCTGGTCAAAAAACGTGAAGTTTGACCATTGAAAACTTTTTCTGGCCCTAACCTTCCTTTGAGCTTTTTCTGTATTTGGTGAGCACTCTTTGATGTTACAGAAGAAGGTACATTTACGTACATGTCTCGTTCCCCAGACTCCTTTTTCTGCCATTTTCTTCCAAAAATATCTCAAGCCATAATAAAGTCTCATAAAGGAAGGACTGTTATTCACAGGAGTTACCTATCGATAGGTTATTCCTATTTCAGGGAAAATCTCTGTCTCATCCCTTTGAAAAGGGAAAACATCTACCAGGTTGTAGTGTAACAAGACTGGATGTAAAAGTAGGAATGCTTAGTTTATTTACACTACTTGATTTTAGTCTGATGGCAGGCCACTTTATGCATGAGTTCATGTCTTCTGAAACTAAAAACTTCTTTGTCTATCATTTAGTGGGAGCACCATGCAGCAATATTACAACCACAGAAAAAGGTAACATCACTCATATTTAACGGCATAAATATTTTAAATGTTGAAGATTTATTTTATAGCACCAATAAATATTTCTGTTAAGCAATCCTATATTTCTTTTAAGTTCATTTTTTTCTTTCACAGAAGTAGTAAATAATCGACATCTGAGCTTAGTAAAGATCTTTGGTGGAGATCCAGAGACACCTACCTGCATCGTTGTTCTCTATGGATCTGCAATGTCTGTCTAGTGATTTCTTTCTAGTGCTGCTATGTTGCTTTGGATTTGCTCATAAAATATGAGAGGCAGGCCTACGTTGATGAGATTCCAGATTAACATGTAACTCAGAGGGCTTGGAAAGAATGTGCAAAACCCTTAGATTATAATGAGAAAAAAAAAATGGGCTGGTCCAAAAACCTTTTTTAAACTCAGCCTTTCTTTAATGTCAAAACATCATGTGTCATTTGTTCCAGAATGGAACACCAAAACTCTCAGTTTCATAAGGTTTTGGGATTGAAACCAATTCTGCTGAGGTTTTTCTACACAAAAAGTTTCAAATGTTTAGGAATAGGGAATGTCAGGAAAAATGTTTTGATATTTACAAGCAAAATATTTGAACTGACCACAAAAAATTTACTTTGGGGTTTTTTTCTTACCATCTTTTTTTTTTCCCCCCAATTTTTATTGGTTTCATTCCTTTGTGGGGTGAAAAGCAAAACAGAAATACAGATTTATAGATTTTCTGACAGATTTAAAATCTGTTTCCTCTATTATGCAGAGGGCAGTGAAGCTGAAGAACTTGATTATCTCTCTTTAGATGTCTTGTCTAAATTTTTTCTATGATGGTTCTGACTTAAATCTGTCAACTGACCTCTAACTTACATTCCAGTCTTTGCAGGAGTTTGGGAATGGGTGCCACAGGAAGAAGCACCAGAAGTTATCCATCGTTTGCAGAGATATTCTGTGCTGAGGATTCTATATCAGCTCAAATAATATAATTCTTTTCACAATGCTAAAAATTAGTATTCATTGAAGAGTTCGGAAGGCATGCTTAACTTACATATTACTTTGAACACAGCAGATGTATAAAAAAGTGCTGCACATATTGTGATATCTGCTTACATTAATGCAGAATGTCTTCAAAATATTTGTTCCAATGTGGTTCTCGCAGCGATGAAGAACCTCAAACTTCTTTGCTGACATATATGCATCAGCACTGTATGCTCCTTATCAAATACATTAGAGCAACTTTCACAGGTGGGCCCTGACTTTCCATTTCCACAGCAAGACCCTGAAGAAAACAGGGAAGGGATTCCTCTGATATGTGAGTCTCTTCCTTCTTCAGATTGGCCACAGTGAGTCTCACTCAGACATTCTGAAAAAGGACACTTATCTTACATTTGGTCAAAGAGACACCAGCTCGTCATCCCTTTGCACAGCCTGCTGCCTGAGAACGTGAAGAAAAACTCAGGGTCATTTGCCTTCCTCTTATAGTTACCTTCAGGAGGTACTTCAGCAGTAGAGTTGCTACAATCAGAAAGTCAGAGGGTCTTCAGAGCTCTGAGGAATTTCTGATTCCCATTCTGTGAGGTGAACTGGTTAGCCTGCTCTCCTTGAAAGTTAACCCCAAGTGTATCTCTCCTAACCATCAGCACTAATACTGCTCATCTTTTACCTCAGCAGAGAAAACTCATCAGACAAGCTAACAGAGCTGTCAAACATGGTTAGGAAAGTTGAAAACAAAAATAAATTAAGTAAACTGAAAAGTCAACAGCCTAACAGATTTGAAAAACACTTGATGGACCATAAAGGTATCAAGAGATGTGTACGAACTGTCAGGAGACTTGGCAAGTGACTTGGCTGGGAGCTACACAAATGCAAACATGCCAGACCTGTGATGAGAGAAGCAATGAAAGAGCAAATTTCTAAAAAAGGGGGGAAAATAGCAAATTAATAGTAAGACGTGGACCCATCTGGGCAGCTGGCAAATAGGACAGGAAAATATTTCAAAAACAAACCAAGAGGAACAGCATTAGCAGTCATAATAAAAGCACTCTGAAAAACATCTGGGGGACTTTGAAGCAATTAGTAAGTGGAGAAGCAGCATCGGGGAAAATAGCACTGGAAAAAAAATAAATGCAGTAAGACAGGTCAGATTTGATTACAACCAAGAAATGATGCATAAATAAAACATAGAACCTGAGTGTAAGTATTTTAGGGAAAGCAATATTTCTGTAATGCGCTAACATGCAAGAAGCATGGGTTATCATTTCAAAGGTTTAGAAAGTACTGACACAGTCTTACTAATATTGTAAGTATTTACAATATTGTTATACCTAATATTATAAGTAAAATATTTCAAATTAAAATTACTACCAAGTTATCTATGGTACTGATAAATTAATACAGGATTTTACTATTTGCGTGTTGCACTTCTTCATATTACCTTTCCTTTCAGATCAAGCTAAGATTGGACTTCCCCTTTCAAAATATTGGAAAGTTCAATAAAACAAAAGATGGCAGAGATGATCAGAAAGCCACCCAGTAGTTCAATTCAAGTTCAAGAAAGGGGACTGTCTAATCATATCACAATGTTGCATATTCAGTTTAGTCATTTTATTTTTTTCAAGCTCCAGCTATTAAGCTACTATGATCTTTTACCGGGCTCAGTCCAAACTCTGAAGAAATGGAAATTCAATCCATGTATCAAGTCTTCAGGGCTTACTTGGCTTTAAGCATAGGTTACATATAAACTATAGAGTTATGCTATATTGTTGGCAGTTGTTGAAATTCCTAACAAAAATTTTTCCATAAACCTTTTCAGAATCATAAACTTAAACGAAGTATCATTTATGTCCCCTTGCTAAAACCATAGCACTGAATCCATCAGATCTGAGATACAGAAAGTGAGAAAAAATTGAAAAACTGAAATTATTCATACAAGGAGATTAAAACATATGAAACTGGAATAAGTTCTTTTCTATAATTGTTTTTCTGTGATATTTTTTAATATATTGTTCACTGGTGAAGGGGTACACCGAAAACGGAGGTCCTACATCATATTAATGTTTCGTATTTAGACAATTTTCAACATTAAAACTGAGGGAGATACAGAAAAATGGAAAATAAAGAGAATATTTTAACTCAAGATGCCTGATGGAGACAGCTCTGTGTTTTGCTATATTCACTATCTCTCACACTTCCAATAAATGATGACGTTTATTTCTATGAAAAGGATTGTCAGGGTCTTACTGACACACCCTGTATGCAGTACATATTGATAAGATGGCTCCATCATAAAGGACACATTTTGAGGATACTTCACTGTTTGTGGTACACTAACAGGAAAAATTGCAGAAATTAAGAGCTTTACTGCTTAACTAGGGATGCGTTCTGTTCTGTTATTCCAAGATGATATCTACCATCTAACAAACTTACCAAAACATAACCATCTTCAATGTACAGGTTTATGAACAGCAAGAAAATGACAAGAACTCCTAAGGACACTGCTGATCGTTTCCGCAAGTATCTCATTTTATCAAAATATTTGAAGCTGTGTCTCATGTGAAGAAAGGCATACAGTAGTGTCACCTGTGAAAGAAAACCATGGTGTTACGAGAACTTCTCATCTGATAAACATAATAACAAAACAACTTACCTTCAGGTGTATCAAATACTTTCAAACAAATATAGACTGTATCATTTAAGGTGGAATTAATTAAACTAATACATTGTCCTCTTCAAGTTTAATATACAATCTTAACTACAATTTAAGCTTCCTTTTATTTGGTAGTGAGGAAAAAAGCAAAGTCTGTCCTACTAATTTTAGTCTGGAACTACGATGACACTGTTGCAGGAGTGCATCAGCACTTCAGTTTCCCATGTGTAACTGTCAGATCTCAACTTGAGGGTGAGAAATGAAGCTGCACATTGTTTCCCTGAGTAGCTAGGTTCTCCTTCCAAAACAGCTCAGGACAACAGACAAGGAAGAAACTATTGCAAGACAATACCATTACCAATAGAGGACTTCTGGATACCAGAACTTCCAGGCACAAATGAAGTACCTTCCCTGCAGTGAGAAGGAAGTAGCAGCATACCCTTAGCCTTAGAACTCTGTAGTAGGATGGAAATACTCTCACTGGAGTTGTCATTTTCTCCAGAACAAAAAAAGTGGATGCCTACCTTAGACTGGACACATATAAGCAGACTGTTGTGATATCCACACTGCTCCAAATAGGTGAATCAGTCAAAGAGAATTGGCATAAAGGATCAGAAAGCCCCTCAGTAACTCTCTTCAAGATCCAGAGAGGGTGCTGCCTAGTCACATCACAATGGTACATATTCAGTTTAGTAATTTTACTGTTTAAAACAAGAAGAATGATGTCTCTTGTTTTTAAATTAAGTAAATTAAATATTAAGCTATGTAGGACTGCATATGTTTGCACCAGGTATGGCCACAGACTCCAAAGTGGACTAACCAAATCTGAGATATTCCTAACTAAAAAGTAGATTTTTTAATGTTATTTATGTTCTCAGGTTTTTATGTTCTTTATGTTCTCACTTGTTTAAATAAAAATGTGGTTTGGTTATTTTGCATTAGAATGTCTATATAGAAGACATGAGCAAACACAGAACTTATTTAAAGCTAGACTATGTGAAGTAGTATATAGCACTGCAGGTGCAGTGCTTAAATCTTTTATTTAAGTACATTCATATTTGAAAATTAGATGTTCGTATTTGAAATATCTGAACATCTACACTGACATGAAATAGCCCACATAGCTCCATACCAGATTTGTCAAATCATACAGAAAATTTTCTGGTCTAATAGCAAAAGACCTTCCAAGTGAAAAATTTCATCTATATATAAATTGCTAAAGTGTTTAAATACATCTAACAGTCTAAACTATGAGTCCATTACAAAACATGGAGGTAAATACATCAAGTATTAGTAACACAAACTTTTAACTGCAAGGTTTTCTTTCTGTTCAGGATGAACTGCACTAAATGGACATGAGTTGTACACAGAATGATTTTTAAATCACTATGCTAAGAATAAGAACAACTTACATGTCATACAAAGAAAAAAAAAAAAAGATTAGTAGATTAGTAAAAATATAGATTTTGCTCTTATTTATTCTAGGGTGGACAAAATTGCAGAGGGTTATTCCTGAAGCCAAAAAGCCAAAAGTAACTATTTTTAAAGTTACAGCAATGATTTCCTTTCCCATAACATCTAAGCTGTCAGGGCCATGAACCTCCGAAGTCTTCCCTCCCACCTGTGTTAGTACAATTGTTGCTGGATGTCTGTGGATTCCTGCAGTGGAATCTCCTGCTGTGGAAGAGTGCCTCTGTTATAGAAAAGGCATGTTACACACAGTTTGGCTTTCATTTTTTTGTTGTTGTTGTTTTTGTTTTGTTTATTTTCTTCTAATTTTCCTTTTTTCCTTTTATTTTTCTCACAATATAACTACTGATTTTCCAAGCAATTAACTCTTTTTAAAGTTTACAAGAGGATGAATGGATGGATTAAGTATTTCCACTTCTCAAATAATGGCATGAACTAGTCTGACTATGGAAAATTCAAGCAATCTGGGTCAGAGTCTTTGCAGCCACAGGCAGCTTCAGGTGTAGAATAGCATTGCACTACAGTCACACATGTTTAGTTTTTCTTTGGAAAACTTAGAAATATATAAATGCTTTTTTTAAAAGTCCTAGAATGAGTGTATGTGCCACATTTGCTAATTAGACAGTGATATTACACAGTCCCTCATCTTTCCTCTGAGCAGTGTGACTGAAGTCCCTAAGGCACTGGATGGGGATTTACAACTATATTTGCTGGTTGCACTACATTACTTTTTATCACATCGCTGGTTGTATTAGGAATAGAAATTGATGGAACTGTGCTGGTGAGACTGGAGGAACATCAGAGGGACCTGGACAGACTGGAGAGTTGGGCTGATTCCAAGGGGATGAGGTTCAACACGGCCAAGTGCCGGGTCCTGCACTTTGGCCACAACAACCCCATGGGGAGCTCCAGGCTGGGCACAGAGTGGCTGAGAGCAGCCAGGCAGAGAGGGACCTGGGAGTCTGGATTGACAGGAAGCTGAACAGGAGCCAGCAGTGTGCCCAGGTGGCCAAGAAGGCCAATGGCATCCTGGCCTGGATCAGGAACAGCGTGGCCAGCAGGTCCAGGGAAGGGATTCTGCCCCTGTACTCAGCCCTGGTGAGGCCACAGCTCGAGTCCTGTGTCCAGTTCTGGGCCCCTCAGTTCAGGAAGGAGATTGAGGTCCTGGAGCAGGTCCAAAGGAGGGCAACCAGGCTGGTGAAGGGACTTCAGCACAAGTCCTGTGAGGAGAGGCTGAGGGAGCTGGGGGTGTTCAGCCTGGAGAAGAGGAGGCTCAGGGGAGACCTCATCGCTCTCTACAACTCCCTGAAAGGAGGCTGGAGCCAGGGGGGGGTTGGGCTCTTCTCCCAGGCAACTATCAGTAAGACAAGAGGGCATGGTCTCAAGTTGTGCCAGGGGAAGCTTAGGTTGGATATTAGAAAGAATTTCCTTACAGAGAGAGTGATCAGACATTGGAATGGGCTGCCCAGGGAAGCAGTGGATTCTCTGTCCCTGGAGATATTTAAAAAGAGACTGGATGTGGCACTCAGTGCCATGGGCTGGTAACCGCAGTGGTAGTGGATCAAGGGTTGGACTTGATGATCTCTGAGGTCCCTTCCAACCCAGCTGATTCTACAATTCTATGATCAGACTGTCATTACTAAAGCTGATGTACAGAAGGAGAAGAGCCCAGTATGGCCACCATTAAGGGGAGAGCATTTGCATTACGAAGAGAGCTGAAGCCAAAACACCATTCCAGTGAGGGTTATTTGATGATAAAACCTATTGGTAGGTTCATACCAACAGAAGGAATCGAAGGGAAGGACTCCTGGGGAAGGCACAGACTCCATTCATTACCAACAGCAGATGGCAGTGCGGACGCGCACTTCCCAGCCTTCAACGCGTTACTAAACCACATCAAACATTCTGTAAGCCTTTAGCTAAAAATGTGCACGGGCTCATGAATCTATACATACAGAATTACTTACATCTCCCTAGAACTGCTTCTTCTGGCAGCTCCGTTTCCAGTCTGTAACACTGAATTGTGGTGTATCAGTCAAGTGAAATTTGCAAGGAAAAAATAAAGTGCAGATTTACCTTTTTTACAGGTAATGTCAGCCATCATTTGAAAAATAATCCCAGATCTTCTTGCTGTAAGACCCCTGACAATCTCTAAGATCATTTGTGTAGACTATTCACCTTTACTCAAAACTAAGACTTTGATACTGAAAAAAAAGGCTCCAATTCATAAATAAATTCTGAAGTCATGGTATTGTTTGCAGATTTTCTGCCTTCATTATTCATGCACAATTTAGTAGCTATGAGAATGAACAATTGCAATTTGCCTCATAAATCTGGCAATAAGCAGCTAAATGTAATAATTAATAAACATGCATAAGTTATAAATATTTTCCTTTCTAAATGAGATGCATTGTTTTCCTCAGTCTCTTCAGAGAGACTTCTAAGACCCCAGATCCCTATGCACATGTATGTGTTTCTACCGAGTGGAAATGTGCAGTTTTACATAGTAATATGAAATGATAATTCTTTTGGCTTTTTAAAATGACACAGTGATGAAATGACAGTGAGCTAAAAAATGTAATGATATACCTTTACAGTGTGAAGAAGCTGTTCTTTATTGGATCTCTAAAGGTGTGAATGCTGAGTAAAGACTAAGATGGAGTTTTACATGATAATGTGTTGTTTTCTCTCGCAGAATTTGCAACACTCAGAAGAATTTTAAAAATTTATTTAAAAAGCAAATCCTGAATGACTTTCCAGTAAGAGTCTGTTCTTAATAAGCCAAACCCTTGGTGGAAAATAGGGGGAAGAAAAGAAAAAAAAAATTAAGATATTTAAATTTGAAGCTGTTAAAATTGTAAAGCATATTTCAATTTTGATGTCAATGTAGCTGTTCCCAAAAGGAAAAAAATAGAACAAAGAAAGATTTTTCCCTTATATTCCTCATTTTCAGAGGAAAAGGCTACTTCGCTTAATAATTTCTGAACACTACCTATGTGTCATTTCATATTCAATCCACTCCAATTCTTCATCACTTCCTGACAATACCTAGGGATTTATGCTTCATACTGCTTCAGGGATTATTGTGTACTTTCCTGATCTGTTTCATTCTCAAACAGATATGGAAAAAAGCCCTGTTGTTTTCCATTACCCTTAAGTAAGTTAATGACATAGCCTTACCAAACCAATACAGTGAACCTGCTAGGATCTACAAATACACTGACATGGAGCAACAAGATCATCTTTGTATTACATTCTGGTCTGCTTAAGTGCTGTGCCTTGGGAGATCAAGAGGAGTTACTTATTTTCAAAGGAAGTGGTAACTGTCAGAAATGGAAACTGCTTTGTTTTTTTACTATATGTCCAACTCAGAAACATAGCTTTGTCTGTCACTGCAAAGTCTATATTCCAGAAGGTACAATGATACAATAGAATAGATCTACTAGCACATTTATTATATCAACAAAATGCATAGACAGCACAGAAATAACCTTAGTTGAATTATTAAACCCCTTGTGAGCTTTCATTTAATCCCTGATTTGACTGAGACACTTCATTTCTCAGTCTTGTGACATGCTGTTCCACTATTATGTAACCGAATTGCTTTACTTGCAGCTCTTAATGCTTGTCTGGTTTGGTTTTCAGCTTTCCTTTTTGAAAGGCTGCACATGATACCTCAAGGATTGCAATCAGACCTCTACAAAAAGTGGCAAACACATCTAAAAAAAAAAAAAAAAAATTAGATGATTATTATTAAATTTCGCATGTGTCATGCTCTTCTTCTACAAGGTGAAAAAAACTCAAAAAAGTAGGCCTAAGTTGTGATATGTATTTGAATTACATTTGGTAATGAACTGGAGAATTAAAGGCAATTCCTTGGGGCTCAGACAGACTCCCAGCAAGATGCACTGTCTGACTTGCTAAAAGCCTAAAAGTATGTATAAAAGGTTTAAAGCTGACAGGCAGGATGTTTGCTGCCACTGGAAGCAGGAATGTAAAAACTTGTCTGAAAGTAAAGAATTTTTAACTCAGAATGAGGCTAATAAATCCAGGGTAGAGCTCATTTTAAACAGGCCATAAGTACATTTTTTGGATGGCTTAGCAGCTCTTCATTATAAAAGGAAATTATTTAAAGATTATAATTTCATCTGAAGTTTATATTCTAGACGCAGAAAGTTTAAAAAGATGTCTATAAGTAGGCAGATTACTCAAATTTAACATTGATAAAAAGATGGGTAAAATAAATAGGTTTTAAGAAAGGATTTGAAAGGCATATTGATCCTTGATCCACACAGGGTGAGAGATTATTTCAAACACTGATGTAGCATAGAGATTTACTCAGACCTCAACAGTTTGGGAACAGGCATGAGACTTTGGGAGAAAACAGATACTTGAGCAGGGGCAAGTTACCAAGCAATACAGAAGAGTAAAGAGCTAAAATTCGATGTGGGTATTGGAAGATGAAGAGTGTTTTCTTCTGGCAGCTTCAGAGTGACATAAAATGGAGGCAGAAAATTTAATTTAGCTGCAGCACTCTGATCAAAATGTAATGTATTTCTTCTGGCATGGAGAAGTCAAGTTTAATCAAGAGGAAGAGATAACTAAGAAGTGTGAAGACATATTGACTTAGATGGGAAAGCAATATCTAATCCATCACTGGATGGATGGCTCTGTATAGCATTGGATATATTTTATCAAGTAAGTTGTAGTGTAAAAGATGGGTTTAAGAAAATGATATAGGCAATGAGTTAATGGCACATGAAAAGAGCCTGGAAGGAAAGAAGAAAAAAACCCAAACAAAGAAATAGTCTTGAAGTTCTGATCTGAAGACACAAAGGAGAAAATAAAACAGCATGGGCATGAGGAGGAAAGAGACAGATCACTGTAACATTCAGAGAGAGTGAGATTAGAATATTTTAGAGATTCAGGACTGGAGTTTTAGCAATCAGAAATAGAAGTAGAAAACCTTGAACATTGCAAATAGCACTGGGCACTGTTCAGGGGAAAGAATTTCTAGAAAGATGAGAAAAGAGATTGAGTTAAATAGATTTTCAATAGTTTTTATCCCTTGACTTATCAATAAATGAAAGGAAGACACAGATCCAAGCACTAAGAGATTAACTAGGAAACTAAAACTGATATGGGCAATTATCATACAGAACATTTCTATGAGTAGCTTTTTTCTAGGAGTAGCTTTTTCACAGAACTAAAGAATCACATAATGGTCCAGGTTATAATGGAACTCTGGAAGTCATCTCCTCCAAGACTTATGTTCAAGTAGAGTCATCTGAAGCTAGATGCCAAGGACCATGTCCAGGCAGCTCTTGAGTTTATCTCCAGGGAGGGAGATTCACAACTGATCTGTCAGCCTGTGCCAGTGCTCTGTCACACTCATAGTAAAAAAATGTTTCCTGATGTTGAGAGGGAACCTCCTGTGTTCCAGTTTGTGCCCATCAAATCTGCTCCAGTCACTGGGCATCACTGAAAAGATCCTGGCTCCATCTTCTTTGTACCCTCCCTTCAGGTATTTATATACACTGATAAAATTCCCCTTAAGCTTTCTGTCCTCCAGGCTGAACGTCCCATCTCTCAGTCTTTCTTCATACAAGAAGTGCTCCAGTACCATAATTATCTTTGTGGCCCTTCTTTGGACACTCACCCACTGGACTCTCTTCAATATAGCCATGTCTTTCTTTCACTGGGGAGCCCAGACTGGTATATAGCAATCTTAGCTGTTGCCTCACCAGTGCTGAATAGAGAGGGGTCACCTCCTTGGACCTGCTGACAATACTTTGTCTAATGCAGCCCAGGACACCATTCATCTTTGTGTGACCCAGCACAGGTGGAGTGCAGGAAAAAACACAAAACCATAGACAAAATGCAAAGAGTAAATTTATTTTCATTACTTTGCCAACCATGAGATCCCTGAAGCAGCACCAAGTCAAAGGCACACAAGCAGAGACACCCATATATCAGATATCCATGCTTTCATCTTTCCTACTGTGGGGCAGGAATCTCAAACATGTTCAACAGGGTGCCTCTAAGTCTATCACAAGTCTGTGTTATCTTAACATGGATGTTCTGCTTGTCAAACACACAAGGCTAAGCAAGAATTAGAATGATACACGTGGTCTTTTAACACCCAGCTGCAAAGGAACATTACATTGGTATCGACAGTCTTCCATTATTTTCCCACAGTTTTCTCAGCTGCAAGAGCACATTGCTCACTTGTCTTCAACTTCATGTCCATCATAACAACCACGTCCTGATCTGCTAAGATTCTTTCCAGTTGAGTAGACCCCAGCATAATTGGTGCATGGGGTTGTTACTGGTGCAGGGTTTTGAACTTTCCCTTGCTGATGTTAATGAAGTTCTTGTCAGCTCATTTCTCCAGCCTGTGAGGGTCACTTTGGATATGCAGTTACATATGCATATGACTAATATGGACCAGCCATTTGATCTAACTTTAACCCAAAAGCTGATGCTGACTACTAAATTGTGGTAATCATTCTCCATCCTTCTCTTGCTTCACCGTCTTTGTGGATTATCAGAAAGGGACACTACCAGAGGTTCACAACTCTGAGAGGTTTTATATGAAGAAGGATCATTATATACTACTTTGTGTAGTATATAATGCACCTGTGTCATACACTGAAAGACAGTTTAACCTGGTATCCTTATATTTTTTTTTTCACAGAGCTTACATAATAATATGCATTTGGTGTACCCTGCCAAGATCAAAATGGAACAAATTTTTATTGGGTGACTTTCAAATAGGGTTTTTTGGTTGACTGGTTTTATTTTTTAATACAAATGGCATTGTTGAGTCTTTTGCCCATCAGTTAGACTAGGTGAACTATTTCAGAAGAGGAAAAAGTCCATTTAGAAAATGTGTCTAACTGTTATAGAGCAACTCTTAGACTCATGAGATTCTGCCATGTAATTGATTATTTGCACAAAGCCATGTGTCTGTGAATTTAATGGTACACCTGGGAAATAATGTAAAATAGATTAGGAGATTAAGTGCAAGAAAATTGGTTTTCACTGGCCATATTACTAATCTTTTTCTAAGATAAGTGTTTCATTAAGACTTTCCACTGAGAACCCAGACAGTAGCTTTCTGATCAATAAAATAACTCATTCTATAAAGAGGGCTTAGAAAGCCATGTATGGGTATATGGAACCAGGAGTTGACTTATTCTTTTAAAAAAAAGGCATTTCAGACCCACAGTGGTGAGTAGCATGGGATATCTGTGAGCACATGTACTTTTGAGTAGAGAATCTCTCCGAAGTCTTCAGACTTCTGCATGAGTCTCTCTGTGGAAATCTCTACTATTCAGTGAGCAGCTGGAGCCTCATTTCATTACAGTAATACAACATTATTCAAAGGAGCAGTAGGGAAAGAGAAGGGATTACTACCTCTGTCTTGTAGCAGATTAGTTCCAATTTTTTGGAAGATGCTTATCTCATTTTGCTTCCAGCTTCAATTTATCTATTTATTAACATTATGTTTAATTTTGTAAAATATAATTTTGTAATTTGAAGAAAACACTTCTCCCTCCCCTGCCACTTTATTCTTTTTTGTTTTAAATATAAAAATGTGGGTTTTTTGTAAAAAAAAAAAAAAAGATACTGGCTGGATGATATGGCCAATCTGACAGGTGTTATGGCTTCTTATCCTTAGCATTATGAGAAACGTGATCAAGAAATTCTTAAATGAACTTTTCTGTCATTCTGTATGTGATTTACTCTAAATAAACTCAAGCCATGTCAACAAAATACTATTTGCTGTCAAGCGTTTTAATGGCTTTTTTGGTTGGTTGGGTTTTTTATTTTCTATTTTCCACAAGAAGTAATTAAAAAAGCAGAACTTGGTAGAAGGGAGTGGATAAATATAAAAAAATATCTTCGATTACTTTCTTGAGTCTTTTAAGATGAACTTCCAGCTCACTTTTCCTCTGAAGGAATTGTAAAATATTCCATAAGATTAGTGACAGAAGGCTCTCATTTTTTGTGTTCTAAATCATACCAATATCATAAAGACATGATTAATACATAGTTACTTCTGCTGAATGCACCACACTGACAGGAAGGAACTTTGCTGAATATGGTCAAGAATAGGTTTTATAAGTCTGAATGAGCACTTCTGTGACCTGTTTTCTCATTTTTACAATATAAATGCCATATAGCTTCCGGGGAAAAAAGGAAATTTTAGAGTTTGAGGGAAAAGAAGTATGGTAAAAGACCCCCTCACAAAAAGATTACGTTTCTTTGCAAAAAAAAAGTTCAAACAATGGTAATTTAAACTTCTAGCTGATCCTATGTACTAGGAAATGAAGTTTTTTACTGAGAAGAGAAACATTCAAAATACCCACAATATCTTAAATAAAATAAAAATGCAAATAATATATATAAAATCTCCATGGCAAGTTAAAAAAAAATGGGTTTTTTATTCTGCATTTTATATCAATTCCTAGCTTTTTCCCCTTTTAGGTTCACTAGCTGTCTTATTTTAAAATAGCTGCTGAAATACAGAAATTAATTTTATGGTGACTCTCCCACTTTTTCTTTTAAAGCACCTACCTGGCAATGTTATTCTGAATCATCTTTTGTGGAGGGTCTTTTCTGACTGTGCTATTACAAAGAGCTCAGGGAAACAGTCTAACAGCAGGTCTGCGAAGCATTACTGTAAATGCTCTAATATCTCCAGTAACCTATGGTTTTCTAACAAACAACAATGATGCCAAAATGACCCTTAATGGCAAGAAACAAATGTAGACGGAATCTACAAAGTTACCAGAAGTTACTACAACGGAGGAACTCATAACCAATGAACAAAGTCCTAGTTCCTCGGGTGATACTTTGAGTCCACTCCTCCGTTACTGATTTTTGGGATATATTTCTATTGAATGTATGCCCCATGGTTTGAGAAATCATTGGAGCTGTTTTTCATTGTCTTCTGAGAGTGACATTTACTTGACCAAACCAAGATGCCTATGATGTAAGTGTCAGAGCTAGTCACGCTTATGCTCCGTTTGTAGCCAATGAAATAAGTTATTAACAGTCCCTAAAAACGCCTATTTCTCTTCACTGGCTAAAAAAACAGCCTGAGATGGCTCCAAAAGAGATAAATTCCATTCACATTTTCCCTTAGTAACTTCTTCATCTCTTTTGCTGACTTTTTAGGGACAGCACATAAACAATGCACCACTATTTCTAGCTACAATGCTTGGACCTCCAGCATAGACCAAAACTTTTTCTGAGCACAAAAATGTCATAAATCTGATCGTAACACTAAATCAGATTGCCCCTCCTATGAAACTATGGCTGGCACATCTTTCCTGAACTAGACTACTGCAAGTTATCCTCCATTAAAACACTTGATTACAGTTTTCTGTCCCAGGGCAGGTTTCTTTAGACATCTCTCAAGCCACTTCTTTGACTCCAGGTATCAGTGTCTGCTGCTTCCCCCAGGCTTTATCCAAAACACAGTTTTGCTGTTGCTAGATTTTCTGCTCAATAGATTAATCGCAGTACAACACACAGAGGACAGACTATTACCTGCATGCCCCACAGTAGGATCCTAATAGCTTTACTACAGGATATTTGAAAGTTGAAAGAGACAACAATTGAAGGACTTAAGAGCCACAATGGGCTCATACCATCAAGTTGTGTAAATGAGTGAAGTTATCTATGGTCTGTCTGTATCTTTGACTCACTCACAGTACCTGGCAAGATCAGAAACTCAGTTCATTCAGTACTTTCAATTTAAACATCTGATTTTAGGTGGAAAAAAATCTCAATGTAGTAGAGAACTGTTTCACTTCAGTGCACTATCTGAGCTGGGATTCTGATCTTGCCAGGTGCTGTGGCTGAATCAAAGATACATAAAGACTCTGCAGTCTAATGTAGGACATCAGTAGTGCATGTCATTCACCCTAATTCTCTTAAATCCTCAAGGTAATATGATAGCTTTTGTGTAGCCTTTGCTATTTACCAAAAAGCTTGTAAAGTTTATAATTTTTACCACGATCTTGAATCTGAGCTTTTTTTTTGAGAAGTTTCAAGGTTTTACACTGGAATAAGGCATCAGGTACCCCAGCACTATGCATGCCGCTCTTGTGCGATGTGGCTTGGCTCAAAGTTGTGCAGGTTTTTTTGGGATGGGGATGGTTCCTTCCCACTGAGGATTAAATGCTAGTTTTATAATTACATGTTAACCTGGAGTTAGGGAAGTTTTGGTTTAATTCTTGCTAGCATCTGGAATAAACTTTGGATAGTACGTACTTCTGTTAGTGCTTACTGCCAGGTATCTTAAAACACAAAATGCTTAAAATGTGATCTCTGATTGTCTCAAACCCCATCAAGGATATACTGCCCTTTAAGGACCAGTTTTATTTTTGTTAGAGGTACAGATATAGCAAACTGGTATCATCTTTCTGACTTGAATCTGAAGAATTAAACTCTTATGAAAACATGATCTACTCAAGGTTTATGTGCATGTTAACTGATGAAAATAATTTCTATAAAGTTTATTAAGATCTTACTGGCCTTCAAAAGTAAGAGTTGTATGATTTCATTTTATTGACCTTAGTCTTTGATTACTATTTAGATGAGATTTTGAACTTTTGTAGTCAACAGCTAACTATAGAGACTTCCAGAGGGCAACAGACCTTTCTCATGCATTTTAAAAAAGCAAGATGAATTCAGTTATTCCCACTAGTGAGAGGTAAAGCACAAGAGTAAGACTAAGAACTTCATCTTTTTGTAGCTAAAATAAGATGACATGAATATTATTGACTTCAGTTTTTGGCAACCACATCTATAGGACAAGTAAGGACTTCACCAGATAGATGAGAAAAGAATGTGCCATAGGCTTCCAAATGGTAGAGAACTCTAAACAACTCGGACAACAAACACATGCAAAAAAGTATTTGAAAGAAATGTAGAAAAAGGAGAAATTAACATTATTTATTGGCTGTCTGGAGCTGCAAAATTTAAAGCCAAACTAAAGAAAAAACATCACTGAATATGAATAAAAAGAATTCAAAACATCTATTTTTCCTTACTTGCACACCTGCTTAGCAATCTGTATCTAAGCAAATGCACAAAGTCACTATTTCCTTAGAAATATATTGCCACCTTCTTTGCTAGTACTGTTGCATCTTCTCAAATGTTATCTATGCTAAAGTAGTATATGTGCAAAAATCAACCCCCAAATTTAGAATATAACTGCAGGAAAATTGTTTAATTTATAGATTTCTTGGGTGCATCTCAATGACAATAAAAGATTAACCTATTTTACAGAATCAGCAGTTCAGGCCATTGATAAGTTTTGACCCTTTGCAGAAAAAAATTATCTCTTTTATCTCTTTTTTTTTTTTTTTTTTTTTAAATGAATTGGAGTCTACCCAATAAAAAAATCACAACAAGCTCCAAAGAAATTGGAGTTCCTTACTGTTGGACATCAAAGGAAGAATGTGCCATCTGTAGTACTCCTTAGATGCATGAAGCTCCAGGAAAGAACAAATAAATTGGTTTATCTGTCATGTCCAAAAATTATGGGATAGTTTTATGGTTTTAGTGGACCTCTGAGGTTCAGTTGAGTACTTCATGGAAAACCACTGCAGGTATTTAATCATACTATTTCTTTTTTTCTGAGGAGTATACACAGGTGAGTGAAAATACAAAAGGGAAAAAATATTATTTAGATTTGAATGTGATATATGGATTCCATAGAACTGAACAGAGATCAAAGGAATGAAAAAAATTTTTATTTACACCAAAAAACTTCAATCCAAAATAAAGAAAACCCCTTCAGTCTTATTAATGGAAACTGATAATAACATGGGATAAGGTAAAAATGCTTATATTAGAGATTCTTTTGTTTTAAAATATGAAGTAGCTGTCCAATTAAAACCAGTACTTACAGGCTAAATTTTCCTTTTTTCCACATTGATAGTGAAAAAGAAACTAATAGGAAAAGAGTTACAGAATGACAAGAAGTATTAATTCCATCTGCTAATGTTAGAAAAAAGAAAAATATCACACAATATTCACCCCATCTTCTTTGTATCCTCCCTTCATGCATTTCTATACACTGACAGGATTCCCCTTGAGCCTTCTGTCCTCCAGGATGAACAGTCCCATCTCTCTCAGTCTTTCCTCATGCAAAAGATGCTTCAGTCCCTTAATTATCCTTCTGGCCTTTCATCACACTCTCTCCAGTATGTCCATGTCTCTCTTTGACTGGGGAGCCCAGAACGGGATGCAGCACTCTAGGTCACTAGTGCTGAGTAGAGGCCAAGGATCACCACCCTGGACTTGCTGGTAGTGCTTTGTCTAGTACAGTCAGACTGGGGAGACAGCTAAACAGTGTTGTAATTTTTTTTTTTTTTTTCTAATGAAATGTTCTGATGTGAGCTAATAGAGCATTTGCAGAAAATCAACGTTATTACACTAAGAAATTGATTTGTTACTAAGAAATTTTTGTTATTGTTCTAGTTACTTTGCATTGTATATATGTAAGGATGGATAGATGTCATTGTCTATCCTCCAGATTGTAAAAAAAGTTGCACAGCAGATTATGGTTTTTTAAAAGTATGTTAAGATGAAGAAACTCCACATCATTGCAGTAGAAAGAGTTTCCAGTTTTGATTTAAATTCCAACCTTGCATTTTAAGTATCATACATGAACTTAAAGCCATCAATAAGAAAATTGTTGAGGATGTGAGCCAAAAAGTTTCCAGGAACAAATGAACACCTGTCATTTTACCTGAAAAGTATTTTGCAGATCAGTATTTTTTTCATTGTTGCTATTCTACCATTTTTTAAGATATGAATTTGAAGACCACTGAGTCTTCAGTTATCTTTTGTATATCTTGTTAGGAACACACTATTGTATCAGGTAACATCCAATTAATGTTTAGATATGATTTAGATTTTTTTGCTATACCAGTAAGTCATTTTATAGCAACTACTCTATAGTAGGTGGAAGTGGTAGAGAATAATAATATTAAGGTTACAACGTACTTCAAAAGGGTTATTCTTTTTCTAAACATAATTTAAGTATTGAGCTAAAAAGCCATGAGCTACATTAAAATTACCAATTCACCAACACTTTTTATGGCCCTAATAGTACCAGCCTAGCAGAATATTGAAAATCAATGATCTTTTTCTTATGTTATTCTAGAAACAAATAAACATGTAAAAATTAGTAAAAATTTAGAATTTTTCCAAAAGTTCTCTTAGTGTAATTCTCAACGCTGAACTTCTTGTTCCCATCAGTAAAACACAAGTGCTTGTATTGTGTGCTGCTAGGATTTTACATCACTCACAAATTCGTCTGATGAGTGTTTTTAACTCCTAAATCATCAAATATCCAATGAATGTGCCAGGAACCTTAGCACTCTTCCTGAAGAGGTAATGTGAGCTGTGTTGTGATGAAACCTAATTCTTTTGGAAACTAACTGTAAAATAGCTTTGTGACAGTAATTCTTTATCATCCCATGTATATCTGCCATTAAGAAAAGATTAAGGCAATGTAGCTAATTCATCTCTCTTTTCCCTGTAGAGGTGTAGTGATGGTCTGGCAGGTAAAAATGTGGTATTAGGAGAGATTTCACCCTTCTATTACTACTGGCCAATAATTTTTTTATCAGACGGTACAGTTCAGATCACACCCTGCATTAGACTGAGACTGAATCTTAACCTTTTGACAAGTTACATCAGTTTAAACCTATCACTTTCTCTTCAAGAACATATCTATTTTTAACACCTTTTATGTTTATGTAATCTGACTTTAGCTTTCTTATCTAAACTAGCTGGTTTAGGTTCCCTATACAGTCAATGCATACTGACAAACAGTTCCCAAAGGTGACTGTCATGGTTTAACACTGGCCTAGCAATTAAACCGTATGACAGATGCTCTCTGTTAATCCCCCTCGCCTCCCTGATAAAGAAAGGAAAGAGAATAAGGGAGACAGACTTATGAATTGGAAACTAAACTACACAGCTTTAATGGAACAGTAGTGATAAATAGGACAAATTATTAAACATATACAAATATACAGGAAAATTGATACCATGTTTATCCCCCCTTCCTCTAATAACTCTCACATCACCTCTGAGGCTGCAGGGCAGCCCTGGGAAAGTCCAGGCTGGAATCCTGGAGTCAGCAGCAGTCGGGAGCTGGAGGCAGGAACACACAGATTCAGGCTGGCACGGATCAGGACCATAGGCAGAAAAATGGACAGAATCCTCCCAGGATGCCACAGCAAACAGGGACAGTGGAAGAAGGGGAAGCAGGAAAAAGGGTGTTTGACCCTTGTGATCCCTCAAATTTATACAGAGTATGACGTGTATGGGATGGAATAGTCTGGTCAATTTTGGCCATCTATCTTGTCCGTTCCTCCCTAACAGAGGGTTGTAGATGTGACCTTTTTACTCCTTTTCTCCTTCTGGAGGGCAAAATGTTCCTCAGAATTCAGCAGTGTCCTTGGTTCTGCACACCAGTCTCTTGCAGTTACTATAAACATCGAGTGTTATCAGTCCCAGAAGCAGACACTGACTGAGAAACTTGCTGTTAACTTCAGAAAGTGCAGCTACTTACAACAAACTTAGCTGAAAGCAAAAGTACAAGACAGAAAATTACCTTTATCCTGGCCCAAACCAGGACAGTGACTCATTTAAATTGTCTTAAAAGCAGGTTTAAAAGGGAACATCGCTCCAAACTGTTATCTTCTTTATTTATTGATGATAGAAATAAACTATGTAACTAGTTTAGCCTAGATCCCTAGCTTTTAGATAGCTAAAAATAGCTGGAAGAAACAGCAATCTGCTGTCACCAGTACCATCCAGTAGTTCATCAGTCTATGGTATAGTTAATTGTATTTCCTAAAATGGTCTTAAAACATTTCTGACATCTAAAGCCTATCTGAAAATCTAAATATGGAAGAAAGCAGTGTGAAAACCAAACACTAAACCAAAACCAACACCAAGAAGAATCAAACAACAAAACCCCTTAAAAGCCTAGAAGATGTGTGAATAAAACCCAGCTAAGCAGAAATGTGTTCAGTATTCCAGTCCACAAACTACATGTGGGTACGTAATATTATCAGGATCCCAAAAGCTGTGCTTGTATCAGGTAGGACAAGGAGTGGCAAGAGGTGGTGATCTGAGCCAACAATGTTTGTGGAGTTCCAAAAGAAGCGCAACTAAGGCACAGCTCAACGCTTACTTAGAAGCAAGCTCTGTGAGAATACATGTTTTAAGTGGAGCTCTAGAGGCCATGGACATATCTGCATCAAATGCAGGCTTGATTGACTTGTAGCAGACAGTATTCACAATATTGTTGATGATCAATATTTTTGAACAAATTTCATGACTGGCTCCTGTGCCTGCGGAGGAGAGTGGGCTTAACCATATCCACAAATACAGCCAAGAAAGAAAAACATGTCTTATTTATATATCAGAACTATGTCCCTGAGGCGGCGGCATCATCATCATCATCATGGTGTGGCTTCACAAACAAAGATATCAGAAGGGCTCTCCCCACGCTTGCTGCAAGCAGGCTGATGGCTGATGAGGCCAATGTGGGACAGGCACTGAGGTTGCAAAAGGCAGAGCAGAAAGTCTCCTGTGAGGGGACAGCCAAGGCACGGTTCTTTCTGCACTGTCCTTTCTCCTTGAGACTGATTTTCTGTGCATTCTCACAGGAGGCAGCAGTGTTATGGTTGGTCTGTCTCCACGACTCCTGACTGGAGGCCAAGTGAACCACTGCTGGCAGTCAGTATGGCCAAAGCTGAGGGGTTGTTTCAGGGAGTCCTTGTATCTCCTCTCTGGGGCTCCTCTGTTGCAGCAGATGGTGGCAAGTTCACCACAGAGCACAATCTTAGGGAGGGGTGATCCTCCATCCTGGAGATGTGCCCTGCCCCGTGCAGCTGTGTCCTCAGTAGCATGGCCTCCATACTGGTGACCCCTGCCTGTTCGAGGACAGGAACATTAGTCATGTAGTCAGTCAAGTGGATGTTTAGGATTGTACGGAGGTAGCTCTGCTGGAAGCATTCAAGGAGTGGTGGTGGTAGATGACCCATGATTCAGAGAATCATAGAATCATAGAATCAGCTGGGTTGGAAGGGACCTCAGAGATCATCAAGTCCAACCCTTGATCCACTACCCCTGCGGTTACCAGACCATGGCACTGAGTGCCACATCCAGTCTCTTTTTAAAAACCTCCAGAGACAGAGAAACCATCACCTCCCTGGGCAGCCCATTCCAATGTCTGATCACTCTCTCTGTAAAAAATTTCTTCCTAATATCCAACCTAAACCTCCACTGGCAGAGCTTCAGTCCATGCCCTCTTGTCTTACTGACAGCTGCCTGGGAGAAGAGCCCAAGCCCCCTGGCTCCAGCCTCCTTTCAGGGAGTTGTAGAGAGCGATGAGGTCTCCCCTGAGCCTCCTCTTCTCCAGGCTGAACACCCCCAGCTCCCTCAGCCTCTCCTCACAGGACTTGTGCTGGAGTCCCTTCACCAGCCTGGTTGCCCTCCTTTGGACCTGCTCCAGGACCTCAATCTCCTTCCTGAACTGAGGGGCCCAGAACTGGACACAGGACTCGAGGCATGGCCAGACCCATATGAAAGAGTAGATGGTACAGTGGCTCTGTAGACATTAATCTTTGTACTTTTCTTCAGGTGTTTATTGCTCCAGACTCTTATGAAGTCTTCCGAATTCACTGTATGCCTTTGCTAATCTGCACCCCCTTGTCATGGGGGAGGAGCTTGCTTGCCCTTGTGAGGTTGCGAGCTCTGCTGGCGGTGGCATATGCCTCCAGTAGGGTCTCCTATGTCACTGGGGCATATAACAGCAGTAAATTACAGGAAAATAGATGAATTACCTGCAACTGGAAAATCAGGCAGATACTGGGCTTCTTCTGTTCTGTGTTTACAGTTTTTAACTTTATATAAATACTTAATATAGAGAATAAGCAAGGGTACAAAGGCCACAGAATTCTGGTTTTGCTAGTTGTCACTGATAGAAATATATGTGATAGTGAGAGGGGTTTGTGTTATGTACTAGAATCATCTTAGCAATCTTTGCTGGCAAAATTTTTGTATGTTTGTGTTTAGTATATTTTATTTTTTATCATTGAATTTTGGAAATAGATACTTAAAGAAGAGCTTTATAGGTGCCAGGGAAAATGCTGTAATGGCTTCTTGCTTTTCCTGGTGACTTCCAAAACATGAAAACAAAAGACAGAAAGCAGCTATAGTTTTATATGCCTTTAGCACTCAGTATGAAATAGTATCTAATTATTGTTCAGCATGCGTGTTGTTGTTGTTTTTTTTTTTTTAATTTGGGTATAGGAGGAGAGGTAGAAGAGTTTATTCTATTTTTATACCATTGAAAGTTTGAGCTTTAATGACAAATCATATTCTTATATAAAATCACTTTTTTTCTGTTTCACTTTCTAATATATCTGAACTGAGTTAACTATCAACCTAAGCTTTCAATGGGAAAGAGAGTCCTGTACAGAATAAGTGTCAACAGGTACAGTAATGATACTCATTGCTAATAATGATTGAATTCACCATAATAAATAATTCTTTAAATGCTGTTGTGCATTTTTATTGCCCAGTTATCAGTAAAATGAATGTGTCATTGGTTATGGATATAAATATCTCTCAGCATGTTTTAGCTTATATGTCAGGAAGGAAAATATTACTGCTTAGAATTTGTTATTTTCATATAGGAAAAAAACCATAAACCCAGATTGTGTAGTTGTGACTACTTAAACGAACTTTCAGTAGTACTGCTATGCAAACCAAAGGAAACCTTAGTAAAGGACAATGCTCATAGCATAAATGTAATGCATTCTTGTATGCACATAGAGTTATGTGTAATAAATCAAACATATTCTACTCAGGATGGTCATATCTAAGACTATAGAGTTGTATATAACTGCTGTATATAACTGCAGTTGTATATAACTGTATATAACTATGATCATGGACCATATAGAGCTGAAAAAGATATTACAGGGATCATATAGTACTTAAAGGGACTAGATAGAAATATATTTCAGGTTTTTCTGCCCACAAAATTCATACGGAAGAATATCTTCCCTATCCATTAAACAGAGCACATATTCAACATTTCTTTAGAAAATTACTTTCTATTTAATAACACCTGGGCTGGAAAATAATGGTTAACTGGCATAAAACTTAAGCTGCAAAATGAGATTTTAAGAACTGAAGTACAGTGAAGGAGAAAGAACTACTAGCAATGTTATTTCAAATACCAAGGTCTAAGCAAATGTAAGGAAACCATAAAAATTTCTTTTACTGAATCTGCTCACAGGCAAAAAAGCCAAGTTATTGGACATGGAAGTGATTCTAAGAGACTGAAACAAACAGTAAACCTTACCTTAGGGACTTTATTTAACTCTTGCTAATCAACTAGATTGAAAGCCAGTAGCCATAGTAAGACTAATAGTAAGGCAAGGGTAATATTTACTAATGTCCTTGAGAATGAATGGACAAGACACATATGGACAAACCATACAATATTAGCTTATCACATTTGTGTAATACTCGACTACTTTTTATTACTCTATTATTAGTGTATTACTCTACTCACACAGTAGAGTAATATATTTTGCATTATTAAGAAAATGAAGGGATTACATTCTTCTGACAGTTAATGTCTGTTCACGTACGTGCTACCACCTGCAGATGTCCAGTATCTTTTTGAAGCTTAGTAAGTTCAGCTAAGTAAATTTCTTTATAATATTAATTCCTCATTAGTACTTCTTTTTAATGTCCTTTATTTTTTAAATACTCTGGCAATTCCATTTTTAATATTTATTGTGTACCAGCATAATCATATTTAAATGCATTTCATATCATTGTTGCACATAAATTTCCCATCATCTTTTTCCATTATTCTTCATTTTTTCATTGCATGGCATAATTAAATTAATAGATAAAATTTTGGCGCTATCAATATAAAAGCTTAATCTCTTTATATTGGTTTATTTAGGTCTCATGATTTCATAGCTAATGTTTGGAGATCAGTGCATACATCAGGTATGTTATCTGTAATCTTTTGAACAGGCAGTACTGCAGCCTCTTTACTGGGCTCTTACCAATAATATTCTCATTACATTTAATACAATCAAAATATTAGTTTATAAAATATCTTTTCCTGGTGGAGAAAAACAGTCTGACTGGATGACAGGGGTGTTTGAACTAGATGATCTGTAAAGTCTCTTTGAACTCAAGCCATTCTATAATTCAACAGTAATATTTTTCCAGATAGTATATTATATTTAAACTCTGTTAAAAACTGTTGCTATTTTTTTAAAAAATAGGGGAAAATACCTTGAAATATTCCATCAGAATTCGTATTTCTGGGGTATTTGCTGACAAGATGTTTTAATTTGGGCAGCAACAAGCTATTCAGCTATATTTGGTTGTAATGCTGGTTTAATTCACAGCTCCCTGATAAATAAACCCACAACAGCAGTCTGTGAAATAAAAAAAAAAAAAAATGGGACACCTATGCTTTTGCTTAGTATCAGCTTGTATTTTAATATTTTACACAGCTGAATATAAATATACAAAGAAAAAGTATAAACTAATCTGAAAGGAAGGGTCTGATTCATGATAGGACACCTCCAGTTTTGAGCAGGTATAGAACGAAGAAATTAGTTGCTTCCTAACTACTGCTGGAAAATAATTTGTAATTAATAACTCATCTAACACACTTAACCTATTTTTAGTGAGCTTTTTGTTGTGATTTTTTTTTTGCTGCTGTTGGTTGGTTTTTTTGCTTGAGGAAGAGACACAACAAATTATGAATTCTGCTATTTTAAGATATTTGTAATGATTTTTCTTTCCAGCCTTTCAGATTATCAAAATTGATCTCAGAGAATACTTACTATTCTTTCATTTTTGTTGTAATTTTTCATAAATTTCATCATAAAATGTTTATTTGTCCAGCTGATAGATATCTATATATTTATCGCTATAATTTAGATTCTATTGCTGGTTCCCCTAAATTTAGTCAAAAGAATATTAATTAAAAATGACTTTAAAAAGTTTAAATGTAACTGAAGTAAATATATATTAAAAGTGATCTTTGCGGTCTTTTTCAGTCTTAATGTTTCTATGATTCTATAAGTTCTATTGTATATATAAGGAATGATTATGTGCCTTTTTACAAAAAGAGTTCTACATTTCTAAAATGAATAACCTGCCAAGAAAAAATGGGTTATTAAAAAAGAGTTATTTTTCTGTCATACTAAAAGCAATATTTTAATTCAGAATTATTAAATTTAAAAAATAGCTTTACCTTTCTCTGTCATCTTACAGTGCATCTTGATTATAACTGTGAGTCTAGAGTACAAAGCATAAAATTAAAAATAAAGGAAAAATATTAAATGAGTTGAGGAAGCATAAAATTTACTTTGATTAATTGAAAGGTTAATTACTGAAAGACTTTCTCCATGAAGCATAGTGGTAATTAGAATGTCTGAGTAACGTGTGATTTCACTTAACACTGTGTAAAAAGCTAACTTGACATAGTAAACTGCTTGTTTCTTCTTGTGTTTGTGAAACATCACCTGGTATTTCATTTTACTCTGGAGTAAAAAAAAGTATGTTTTCATTTTCCTCCTTTTTTTAAATTTTTTTTTATTTTATTTTTTTATTTTTTTTATTTCATAGAAAACAAAATGAAACAAAGTAAAAAAAAAAATGAGAGATTAGTAGGGATGAGACCTATGTCCACCTAATACTGTGGACTAGTATCCTTATCCAGCACTGCCAGCTCAGTTCTGATCTGTGAGGCACACTGTGCGCAGGACAGAACTGTGCAATAGGATTTCTGGTCACCTTAAGAAGAATCTTATGGTGTCTTTTACAAGGTACCAAGTCTATCAATAATAATGGAAAGTAAAATGTTCCTCAAGAATGAGATTTTCAGTAGAGAACCCGACTGCCCTGTTTATGTCCCATGAGAAATTCCATGCTTTCAACTATTAGAAAAGAATTCATCCTGTCATTTTGGTCACCTAATGTTAGTCATGTAATCTAAGCTACTTACATAGGTACTCATTATAAAGTAATTAAATGCATGCTAAGATAACTTAAGAAAGATACTCTGAGGAGGCAAACTGTCTCTCTCCATTTATTCCACTTCTGCAAGACTAAATTTAGGTGAGATGACTCATGTCTTTAGAAGCTCAGTGTAATTTTGGAGGGCTCTAGCCAAGCAGAACCATTTTCTTCAATTTATGCCTTAAGCAGCTTGAAAAAATCCCATCACAGTAGTAAACAAAAGAACCTGAAAATAACAAATACATGGCGAGTAGCGTGATTCAAGCAGGAGGAAAAAACCCCAAATCTTCCTACTGTTGTAATTAATTTATCAAGTATGTGAAATCCAGTGTTACAGTCTACTAATGGAGAGAGCTTATTGTCCTTCATGGAGTATTAGCATGACCTGTTCTTACATAATTCCTTTTATTATTCATTGCCATGTCAAGATACCCATTCCTATGCACGTTGCTATCTGGATAATTCATTAAAATCTACCCTGCACAGGTTAACATTAATTTGAAAATAATGGTTGCCTCTTCAGCCCAGGAGTTGCTTCTGTTTAACTACCTATGTTAACAGCAGCTAACTAACGAAGACAGAAATCAAGAAGTGTGAGGTGGTGCAACAAGGAACATATTGGAAGCAAAGAACCATTTCCCATTCCTCTCCAATCCACAACTAACAGGGACTAGGCAAAAAATCTTAAGTGTCTTAAGAGCTTCTTCTGGAGAACACATTTTAACCACTATGGCAACTAGTTGGTTAAGTATCTTTTTTCGGTTGTGGCACAGGGTTACAAATGAAGCTGTCATGTTCTTTCTTTTAGCCATTCTCCTAACTCCATGGATTCTGCAGAGCAGTGTGATAGCAGGAGAAATAAAAGGAAATGGCAAACAGCTCTGCTTTTGAACAACAAAACTGTCCTGCAAAATTTATAAAGATCTTAAATAAACTGGGATCATTAAATAAAAAAATTCATGCCCTTTATCTGGTCTGAAAAGCCACATATATTTTAATCTGAACAGACAATATTGTTTTACACTTTATAATTTCTAATGGAGATTATACAAAAGAAATAGGTTAGACTGAGAAAGCTCAAGATGAACCTATAGCCACAGACACATCTAATTCCCCAAGCTTCATCATTAATATTTTATGGCCTTCACTGATCTGCTCAGTCCTGAAGAAAAAAATATCTTTCACTTAAGGAGGCAGGGCACAGTAATAATTTACCTACATCCAAAATGAGGTAAAATGCAGACTACAATAGAGGTGTCACAGCAAAGTATTGTGTTTGCTCACTGTTACCTGAAATACTAATCCCTGCACAGTCTTTTACTAGAGTAGCAGAAATAGCATTAGCATGCATAAATATGACAGCATGCCCATTAAGAGAAAAATATGATGAATGATATTGGTAGGAGGGTTTTTTATCTCTACCTAAATACTTCATTATATACAGTCATTCCATAAATTAACATCCATTTTCTCTGCTCCATATTCCTGTAGGATGTGGCTATAATTTCAAGTTTAGCCTATCACCACTTTTGATTTATAAGAAATAGAGAGAATGTTAAAAAGAAATTATTCTTTTCCTGCATTCACTGATGTATCTCAATAATGCACCAAGGAGCACTTACTAGAGTAAAGACACTTGAGGAGACCATACAATTTAGACAGTTTTCTTGGTGAGTCTGCTTGCATTAGTGATATGTGGAAATATAAGAACAGGAGCTCTGTAGTAACTCTATCAGTTATGCTGAGGCATATGCCTAGTTATGCCAATGGCAAAGAAGAAACAGTGAATTTATGTAGAAAAAAAATACAGGTATATCAGCTATAATTCCATTAACACGCGCTAGTTACATGAGGCTGACCATGAATCACCTTTTGGTGGTTATATAGTCATATATGAGATTTAGAGACCAGCTGAACAAATCCTAGATCAAGTTCCTTGTTTGTCTTGCCTAGGCTGTGCTGTTTGATTCAAGTCACAAGGACACAATCATGTAACTTCAGGACAGGCCAGGGCAATCAATGCATCAGTTCATTATTAGACAATAATAAGCCATGAAAATAGGGAGGCTGAGGTTTCTGATATACCTCACTCTAACCTGTCAGCTACATATAAGGACTGATCAGTTTTCTTTTCATACCTTTTTAGCATAGTATGTTGGTGTAGGATGTAGCAGTTCCTGTAAATCAAGTCTGAAGGCTGATTCACCAGAACGCTTATCCTGATATACAGGATACCTTGTGATATACAGCTGCCTCGTGATGGCAGATCACTGTTTTTACCATTTCTGTTTTACTGGGGCAGAGCATCATCACAGTATGATAGAAGTGCTGTTTGGGAGGGATGCCAATGGAGTTTGTGTAGATCAGAATGGGGTGATGCCCAACACTAGAAAAGGCCAGCTGTGGCTTTGTCTAGCCAAGGCTTGAAAATCTCCTATTCCACAACCTTTCTGAGCAGCCAATTCCAGTGCTGCACTGCCCTTCTAGTGAATTTTTCTTTTCCAGGTGACCAGTTTGAAACTCTCAGGGTAGAATCTCTGACAATATCAGAGAGATAAAGCTACCATCATGTTACTTCGTGTTAAATATGACAATAAAATATGAAAGGTTAAAAAATTAATAAAATCACAACATTTCATTTGTGCCACCAGATGTAGGAACTGAAAACTTCAGTGCAAATTCATCTCATAACAGCTCATAAGAAAGACATGAAAACTCTCCTAGCAGAATTCCTTTATCATTTGAATTACCATTTGGATTGACAGGAAGCTGAACATGAGCCAGCAGTGTGCCCAGGTGGCCAAGAAGGCCAATGGCATCCTGGCCTGGATCAGGAACAGCATGGCCAGCAGGACCAAGGAAGTCCCCGAAGCAGCATGATGCAGCAGTCTCTGAAGGATCACAGTTGGATAAATATAGACTTGTAGCCCCTGAAGGACCATCACGGGTTAAACATGGATTTGTAGCCCCTGTAGCATCACAGTGGGCAGATGAGGAGCTGCACCTGTGCAGGATCATGGAGAGGGGCAGATGTGGATCTGCAGCCATGGAGGAGCCCGTGCCAGGGGGGTGTTATAAAAATGACCACTGATCAAGACTCAATGTTCTCTTTAGTAGATTGGTTTAATTAATAAAATTGCAGTAAGCAAGGCAGCGCTGGGTGCGGGGGACGAGCAGAATCCCAGTCCCTCACACACACTGACCAAAGCTCTGACCTTATCTTATATTGAGTACAATTCTACGCATATTCATTTCATTATAATATTCATAATAGGTGGAGTCTGGGTGGAATCTACGCGGAGTCTTCTTTTTGGGGAGATATATTGGGGTCTTCAGGGGGTCTTTGGAGGAAGTAAGAAGTCTTCATCAGGCTTGAACTTTTACCTTTCTTGGTTCTGCTGACTCCTCTGCTGACTCCATTGTGTTGTTGCCAGACGGTATCAGACTTTGACCATAACCATTGTCTCTTATCTGTTTGTTGTGACATCTTTGTGGGGGGGGTTTGTGTAGGTGTTTGCATTCCTTTGGTGCCTAGTTAGCCTTTGGCTAACAGGAGTTAGTAGTATTAGGGGTTTACTCTATTTTTTACTGATATTTAGTTCTTACTCATTTAATTCTTTTCCTGAATTTTACTTGGTTAGGAATATAAATTCATCAACATACATTACAGGAATACAAATTCATCAACGTATATCACAGGGGTGACTGTTCCCCAAGCAGCCGTGACTCTGTGTGCAGCCCAGGATGGAGCAGTCTGTGCCTGAGGGACTGCACCTCACGGGGAACCCCATGTCCCAGGGGTTCCTGAAGGACTCTCCCATGGGAGGGGCCCCGCGTTAGAGCGGGGGAAGAACGTGAGGATCCCTCCCCCTGCGGAGGAAAAGCGGCAGAAACTCCGTGTGGGGAACTGAGCCTGAACCCTCACTCCTTGTTTGCTGTTCCCCTGTGCCCTGAGGGGAGGCAGCAGCGAAGCCATGCGGGTAGGGGAAGAAGGGAGGGGTGGGGTGGGGGAAGTCCTTCTCTTTCTGCTTGTAGATTAAATTAGTTTTTGTCCTTCCCAAGCTGAACCTGTCCTCTGCCTGTTACTGTAACTGGGGAATGCAAAACCTCCCTGTCCTTGTCTCGATTAAGGAGCCTTTGGGTGGATTTTCTCCTCCCTGTCTCACAGTCAGGGTCGGGGGGAGTGAGGGGAGGCCTGCGTGGTACCGGCTGGGCCTGTTATAAATAACCAATGACCGAGACTCAATGTTCTCTTTACTAGCTCGATTTAATTAATAAATTGCAGTAAGCAAAGCAGCGCTAGGTGCAGGGGACAGAATCTTTATCCCTCAAGCACCCTGATCAAAGCTCTGGCATTATCTTATATTGACTACAATTCTATACACATTCAAACGAAGGTGGTCTTATATACATACTCATGAAATTACATTATTCATTATAATATTCATAATAGGCGGAATCTGGGCGGAGTCAGGACGGAGTCTTCTTTTGGGGAGATGTATTGGGGTCTTCAGGGGGTCTTTGGAGGAAGTAAGAAGTCTTCATCAGGCTTGAACTTTTACCTTTCTCGGTTCTGCTGACTACACCATGTTGCTGCAAGACGGTATCAGACTTTAACCATAACCATTGTCTCTTACCTGTTTGTTGTGACACCTTTGTGTTCTTTTGTGCAAGTGTTTGCATTCCTTTGGTGCCTAGTTAGCCTTTGGCAATGTAATTATCTTCCAAACGGGAGTTAGTATTGTTAGGGTTTGCTCTGTTTCATTATAGAAGTTAACTACTTCATACTACCTCAGTGGAATAATTACATGTCTCAGCTGCTTTGTTTAACCCCACATTCACTTCTTACTCATTTAATTCTTTTCCTGAATGTTACTTGGTTAGGAATACAAATTCATCAACATACATTACATGCCTAAATTGTGACACCTATCCATCAAATGTTGTCCCCATATTTCTTTGTACTCAGGGCAGAACATTATGAAGGACAGATTGTGGTGTTCTTCTAGAACTGTACTGGATATAAGTTCACCTCATAATCACCATATAATCTTAGTAGTAATCATCAAGGAGCTTTTTTTTTTTCTAGTAGTCATCATGGATAATAGAGAAGCCTGTCTCTTTGCCACATTCTTTCAGTGCTTATCCTTTAGTACCTTGAAACCTAGCAAGAACCTTTCATGTGGCACAAGTCTACTTTTTTCAAATGCCAGAAATGAATTTTGGCAGATGCTCTGAAGTCTATTCACTGAACCTATACCATTTCTAGAACAAAGCACTGATAGATGTGAGGGATGCTGTGCCAAGCCAGCCTATCTTTTTACTACACAGTCACTGCTATTGTTGCCCAATGTGAACCTTTACAGTTTCCTACAGACCTAGGGAGGGAAAGCAATGGATGGGAGGGGTTATTTGTACACAGACTCATCTCTTTTTTAGTAAAAGGAACTTCTAATCTCAGAAAAGGGAGACAGTCTCCAGAGAGAATAAGGATAATTGTTATATAAATATAAATAAACTCACTCTTAAAGCTGTTAAATTTGATTTGCCTAATGAAATCTCTGGATTCGAAGTCCAGAAAAAAATAATAAGGAAATAAAAAATAATATACTATATAATATATAAGAATACATATCTTCCTTTAGATTTGGCAGGTGGTATCAGCTTTGGTTGTTTTTCACAGCAATACAGATGTTTTAGTGTCTGCAATATGGTCTATAGCATTTAAAGCCTTACCTGAATTATTTAAAGAATCAATTTACCATGAACTATAATTTTTCTGGACTTCAGAACTGTCCAATAACATAATTTAGGTTCAATTCCTTTTTTATTTTTTAAAATAAATATAAGCTTTCTTAATGAAAGCATGTGAAATAATTATTCTTAGAATTAATAAGGCATTAAAAACTTAAATTGGGAGATTTTGGTAACTTCAGGTGCATCTTATATTTTTATGTAAAGACCATCTTTAATGCCTCTATGCATCGCATTTTTTTTGAATGTTATTCTTTGGTATTCCAAAGCTTTACAGAGCCACTGTCAGGTTTTGTAGTACAGAGGAAGGGCATCTTTCCTCCCAAATGTTGAGTGTCAGTCAAAGGCCATTTGATCTTTTCTATCACCTCTACTGCTGTGTGGTTTAATCCCAGCTAGCAACTATGCATTATACAGATGAGCACTCCTCCTCCCTGCAGTGGGATGAGGAGGAGAATCATTAAAAAAATATTAAATTCATAGGTTGAGATAAGAACAATATAATACCTGAAATAAAATTAAATTAAAGTACTGCTACTGCTAGGAATAATAATAATAGTAGAAAAAGAAAGATAAAAAAAGGAGAAGGAAGGCAAGGAAGATAAGTGATGCACAGTGAAATTTCTCACCACTCTGACCAATGCCCAGCCAGTCCCCAAGTAGCGATTGATCCCCCTAGGCTTACTGCCTCCAGTTTACATACTGAGCATGACAACATATGTTTTGGAATATACCTTTGGCTAGTTCGGATCAGCTGTCCTTGTTGGGATAGAAAGAAAGTAAAAGAAATATATTCCAAATCTGATTATTTTAGAATTGATTAGTTTAGAATTAGAGGTAGAAATAGAAGTGTGGAAACAAGTTTTACCTTGTAAAGAATGGTATAGAAAACCATCTATTCAAGATTTATTGGTACCTCGTTAGGTAGCAAGATAAGCATGGGACTGTGCATACCAGAGTGAGTTAAGTAGAGATAAGAGAAAGTTGGCAGTAAAATTCATGTTAATCACACTGGAAGATGCCCAACACCAGATGGACATTATCCAAGAGAAAGAGGTGAAAAGGGCACAGTAAGGAAGACTATTTACTTCATCAGAGGAAGACTATTTACTTCATCCTGACGACCACCTAACGACCACCAGAGGGAACCACGCAAGCGCAAAGGGACTGATGCCGTAATCCATCGATGAAGTAATCTACACATGAATATGTATCAAGAAATGTTGTAACCTGTTGAATATGTAATTAGATGGCAAAATTTTCAGGGATAAATTACGTCCGCATTGTATGGTTTTCGGGAATCAGATTTGGGTGTGTACCCCTGGTTCCCTAGGCCTCAAATAAAGCACCACATACAACCTCTCACGAGTGGTTATGTGTTTGTCTCCATGCTAACAGCCTGGCTATGCTTCCTCACAGCTTCTTGTGCACCTCCTTGCTGTCAGAGCATGAGAAGCTGAAAAGTCCTTGACTTAGGCTAAACACCACTTAGCAACAACTAAAAGAGTGTGTCATCAACATTATTCTCATCCTGAATCCAACACACAGCATTGTACCAGCTACTAGGAAGAAAATTAACTCTATCCCAGATGAAATCAGGACAATACTCATTTTGAGAGGTGAATTTCTAGTGATTGCTACTGCATACAACATTAAAGTAGTGAAGAAACTTTTCATGTACGTATTCAAATCAAGGCACTCTGTTTTTCCTAGTTTCAGCAGAAATGTAAACAAGCTGATATATCTGTCATTCAGAAGAAGATAGTTTTCTGGAATAAACTTTTTTTTGCTTTTACTGGTGCAGGAGAAGTGATTGCCCCCTACAGGCTGACTAAGTCATTTCAGTGCCAACTTTGAAAGTCGAAAGGGACCTTCTGGGAAGCTGGGCATGGCAGGTTTTGTTTTGTTTTGTTTTTTGTTTTTTTTTTTAAGCAAATCCATCAGTTTTTCTTTGAGTTTTACTTAATTTGAAGAGAATTTTAATTTTTAATTAATTTTGAAATTTATTTCTGGTGCAGTTAATATGTAATTATGCACTACAGTATGGGTGTATATATATATGCATTATATCTGCATATACATTACATATATACATCAAGACACTTTGAAATAATAGAAAAACTTAAAAGCTTTCACAGTTAATGTTTTATGGGAAATACGCTGTGTAAACCACTCTTCAAATAAATAAATAAATGGAAGAATACATTCATATAACCTGCATATCAGAAGAACTGAGATCCATAGCACAAAACCTCAATACATAATTGTCCAAACTTCTTACCAAGAACATTAAAATGGACTATTCTTTTGAGTAGTTTTAGAGACTAACATTGCTATCAGACTCCTCTGTACATTTTTCTTTTCTTATGAAATATGAATGTAATCCTACAAAAAGCATCCACAGAAGATAATATAATTCGACGGACACTATCTGTAGTTAAAATATTGGATGATTGTTCTAAATGTCCTAAACAGTCTCATTAGTAAAAACAATCAATATGGCTCCCAGAAACATTTACTGTATGTTATGTCAGGAGAATACAAAGCAGAATTTCTCTAAGATATATACAGGAACTGCGCTGTAATCCATTTGTTTGTGCTGGTATTGTTCCCCTAGGCTATTCTGTCTAGCTTCCTGTTTCAAGGCATAGAATTACAAATAAAATCTTATTGTGAAAGATTTTTATTTTTTCCTCTAGGTACTGCTTTCTGTTGTATATTTGCCCTGTACACAGGCTGCACTGCCTAGATATTTCTACATGACAGAGACAGTTCTGAAGTCATGTATTGATTCATGTTTTACTAATGAAGCTGTCCTTATTGCCTTCATCTCCATCACTGAAATCTGATAACCTTCCACCTGCACGATACCTGAATGTTTTTTGAAAGATATAAAACTAAAATGCCTATCTACCTGTGAGCATCGTATAGCCTGGGAGAAACTCAATTCCATGGGGTTCTATTAGGGGAGAAGAGTTGTTTATGCATCTGCTTCATACAGTGGCCTTGAAGCAAACAACATTCCTTCTCAATGAACCCACACAGTCCCTCCATGGTCTGGAAAGACCATAGCTTCATAAGAGAGCATTCAGTAATTCTGGCAAGGAATCTTGAAGGAATATAAGTATGAAAGGAAAAAAAAAAAAAAAGAAATTAAAAAAATGTCATTTTAAATATTATAGGAACTCTACTAAAGTTGAACAGAATATAATGAGAGAAAATTAAAGTACTGCATTCACAAGGTATGCCAGTTCACACAAAATTGAAATTGTAACATTTTTCCATATCACAAATAAAAGTTTCTAAGAATAATTTTTAACAGGAAATATTAGGCATACTCAATATCAGTGTATTTATGTAAAATATGAAATTATACAGTCATGAAAACAAACTTAAGCCAGTATTGAATGAGAAGGTGAATATATTCAGATTAGCAATAGGTCATAAATATATGTATATGTACATATAAATATAAAGTAAGAAATAAGATAAATAAGAAAACAAGAAAAAAGAAAATAAGAATTGGAATGTAACCCTGACGTGCAATAATTCTGGTGTGATCAATTACTTCAACACACAGCACTCAGGTAGATAAATTAAAAATAAGTACTACATAAAAATTATCTATGTGTGGAAATAACAGAAATACTGGACAAGTGATGATAAAAAACAGACTCTTAAATTTTGAGCAAACAGGTTTCAGATGCCACAAGCAAAGAATCCAAAAAAGAATGACTGACAAACCTGTAAAAGAAACAAGAATGGTACAGCACTCTAGAGAGAAAACCAAGAAGAAAAACAAATAAAAGCAGTTTTCCTGTTTTGATTGGATTTTCTGCTTCAAAAAGACAACTAATAGACACACAGGCAAATAAACTAACCCAATTTCTTACTATTACAAACAAAATTACATTATAAGATCACTACTAGTCCTGAAAGCCAAGCAGTCAAAAATTAGAAAATACCTCAACTATCTCTGCCTGCTCACTCTCAACTGAGCCCCTGGGACATAACTAGTACAATAACAATATACTCACAAGTTATTTTATTTCCATTTATCCCGAGGGAACACTGAGCTGCTCCTTAATTCCATAATTGGTGAGCAAGAATTCAACATGTTCCACTGCAGATAGGAAGGCTAAGTGATTCCCATGAGGAAAAATTAGTATGTTTTTGTAAAGCGTAGTGCACATTTGTTTCAGTCATGAAACAGAAGAAAACTATAGGGCTAGTGAAATGGTATGGTTGCTCCATCTGTTCAGTCCTTGCTTCTGTTTTGATACTACCCAATTTAAGTACCAGTAACCTAGCAGATGTTAGTGGAGGACCACAATTTTACTTAATTTTGTGCAAGAGACTTACTGGTTAGAAATAAAGTGTAGCTATCTAGCTTGAATTAGAACTATTAGGGGAAAAAAATACATGGAACTGCAGAACATTAGCAAAGACCACCAATTCCTGAAATAATAAACATCATATGGTTTAGTTTTAATTCAGTACACCCATTTGAAATTAAATGCATGAAAACAATCAGCAGACTTAATTTAAATTCATGATGCTGAGCACGGGCAATTGCCAATAAAATTAGTAGTTGATGCAAATGACTAGGATATCTTAATATTTTTTTCTTTTTTTCATACATCTTAGCAGTAAATAGCAACCAAAAAAAAAAAAAAACAACTAGATGTTCAAGTGCTTTAGCAAGTGGTTTTGAAAAATCTTAGGGTCAAAGATTGCATTACTTATTTTGTTCATTCCAAAGATACTTGGAACATGCTATAAATTCAACTGAAATAATAACCATATTTTTCATCATGCCCATGTAATGGACAACTAAAATCCAATCACATCTGAAGAGAGACAAAGATGGGTGTTTTAATATTACCTCAAGCAATGCTGAGTTCTCTGGAGTGAAGGAATAAAAATACTTACTTTTACGTCTACTGCAACATAAAAAAAGGCAATGATAAGCTATCAAAAATCAGATTTTGCATGAGGGCACAATAATAGGAAGATATGATTTTGCCCCCATACTCTACAGATTTATTTATATCACTGTAATTACAGTGAACCAATTACAGAAATTGTTTAAAGTAGGGACTCTTATTTAATTTTACAGTTTACAGGTTCAAGATCTTCAATCTCAGTTATAATCAGTATAATATTTTAAAACTTCCTTCTTGAAAAGCTGAAGCTTCATTTATTAAACTCACCACTCACCATTACTGTCGTTACCTGATACCAATATCATATGAGAAGTAATGAAGAGCATCACAACTGTTCACAAAAGCAGGACAGAAAACACATCCATTACCACTGTGTGGCTTTGTGTAAAAGTTCATGATGTGCTTCCCTTAAATGCTAGCAAAAACTACAATTGTTCTGGAAGTTGTATTCTGATTTTCTCTTTGACAACCATTCAGAAAAAGCATCACTGAATATTTGCTTCACTACTGAGCAATGATTTAATCATGGTTATCTCTGGTTACTTACGTGGCACAGCTATAGAGTACCAGAGCTTCAACTACACTGCCAGAGGATCATATGGCCTGGCTCAAGCACACCAAGTCTCTTGACCCTACCTTTTTATACTCACCTTTTTGATTTGGTCTAAATCAGACAGCTTTGTTGCTGACAAAAAAGTCTTGATTTGGAAAACTGTACTTTATTCAATTTATAACTGATTAACACTAGCTTTTAATTACAGATTCATGGATTGAGAAATGAAGAGGACATAAACTATATCAACGCTCCTTCTTGCTACACACAGTCCCTTCAGCATCCATTGCCCAAAGCCTTCCATTTATGCGTAGGACAAGACTCCACACTGTTCTCTGGAAGTCCTAAATTGAAAATATCTGCTGAGGTGATGGCCTGTAGTACAGCTGGCTTTGGTTGGGTGTGATCCAGGCAGTGCACTTGAAAGAAGACTGGGGTTGGCAGTGGGGCCTGAAATTGTCCCTCACTTTGAATTGGTCTGGAGCTTGGAATATGAAGCTATGTGGAACTCATAGATGATGAAGTGGATATATTAATGTGTGGTTATTCTGTCTCATGAAGGAAAGTCTAAATTCTGTAGGCTGAAAAATGGTCTTAATATCTTACCTGGAATTCCCAGAAACATTAACTGTGAACAAATCATGTAAATTTAAAAAACACCATTTTCTAGAGATCCTTCAGGAAAAGGTGATAATTTTAATACCATATTAATCAAAGGTGCAAGTATTGTCTGGAGAATTATGTTTGATTCTGACTATACTGAAGACCATTTTTTACAAAACATAATGGTAAATGACATTTAGAAACTCAAAGCTGAGTATGCATATTAAGTGCTTATGCTTGAGCAGTTTAGAGTAATCTTTAGATTCTACAAGATAATGGCATGTTTTCCTGTATTTTGTGTGCCTTTGAGAGGTTGGGAGCTCTGCTGCCAGTGGCACTTGCCTCCAGCAGGGTCTCCCATGGCAAACAGGTCACAACTGAAGGGTCAGACAAAGTGTCTCTGTCCATGGGCAGGATGGGCTCAGTAGCCTTCAGGCAACCATCCTAGGAGAAGGACAACTCTAACTCCAAACCCGGGCAGAGGGAGCTTAGTTTAGCCCTGTAAGGCCATCCATCTAAGAGAAGGAGACTCTAACTAAACCTGCGTCCTGAGGACTTCACTGTCACCATCCAAGCTTGCTGGGCTCTGGCAGATGAACCTTAGGAGTAAAGGGTGGGGACAGTTCTGTGCACACTGTTCCTCACCTAGAAAAGCCACTGCACAGGCTCGAAGGGTGAACCCACCCTTGTAAAGCCCTGTGGTGACAGGTGGGGGTTGAAATGAGAGGGGAAAGGTGCTCTGGAAGCTGCAGAGCCAACCCTGCATGCAGGCCGCTCAGGACTTTGGTCGCTCGAGACTGACCCAGGAGATGACACTCTTGTTCAGGAGCATCCCAAGTCACCAAGCAGCCTTTTTCAAGGAGAGCACTGCTTGCTCCACACAAAGAGGGGCCTAGAAAAGGTGGCCTAACCAAAGCTCATCTCCACTCCTCACCCAGTTGTCTGTCTGCTGTGATTCGTTTGTTTGTTTTGTGCTGGATGCTTTCTGGACAAATTACATGGCTGAGTTTTTTCCAGATGGTGTAAGAGAGATGCTGAAGAAATTTTTCTACAGGTACAACTTTAATACTAACTATAACAGTTGAATTAAAATGTAATTAACTTGATTATTATTGGTCTTTTTAAAATTTAATGTTAAGCATTTGTTTCATTCTGCTTCATTTAGTGCTTAATGCTATGCAGAGATATTTTTGTCCCCGTAGTGACTGTTATGTAAACTAATGAGTTAAATTTATGAGTTTAAATCTTATATTTGTCCCAGTCATATATATTAAATGCACAAAACAAATGCTGTAGAAGTATTTTTCATTTTTTCATTGTTAAGAGTTGAAAAACCTCTATCTGAAATCAGTCTAAATGACTCTCCTGTTGTTTAGATCTAGATTCTATGAGATATCATTTGATCACTTGATGTCTCTAGACAGTCATGAACATATAGAATGTAGTGAATCTCCATCAAAGAGATACATAGGTTATCACAAAAAGAAGCAACGGGTGATTGTAGTGGGGGGGCTCTGTTAAAGGGCATTGAGACTCCCATCTGCTGACCTGATGAAGAATCACATGAAATTTGCTGCCTCCCAGGTGCAAAAATCCATAATGTTGCTGAAAGGGTGCCACAACTTGTCAACACAGATGATAGTCAGTCTGGGGTGGAGGAGCAGCCCTGCATGAATCAGCCTACTCACACAACAACATTTTCTGTTATGAGAAAAAGATGAGTAGTTGTGATTTCTGACTCAGATGAATGGAGGGCCCTATTGGCCAACCAGAACTGACCCAGAGGGAAATATTCTGCCTCCCTGGGGTCCAGGTAAGAGACTTTACAAAGAAGGTCTCTAACCTGGTACACCCCTCTGATTACTACCCGTTACTTATCTTTCAGTTGGGTAGTGAGGAAATTGCTACAAAAAGCCTAAGGGGAATCAAGAATGATTTTAGGGCACTGGAGAGGTAAATCAGGTGTTCAGGAGCCCAAGTTATTTTGTCTTCTATCCTGTCAGGTGCAGGAAATTATGAAGGAAGAAACTGGAGAATCTCACAGATTAATACCTGCCTCCAGGGCTGGTGCCACCGACAAAATTCTGTGTTTACTGAGCCTTCTGGCAAGAGATGGGGTACATCTGTCTAAGGGTGGGAAAAGGATCTTCTCACAGGAGTTTGCAGCTATCATTGAGAGGGCTTTATAATAGAATTGAAGGGAGAGTGAGATGAACTCAGGGATGTAAGGAATAAGCCTTGGGGTGGTGTTCCTCTGTTGGAGGCAATATCTGTACCAGAGCTCAAATGCATATATGCTAATGCCCATAGCATGGACAATAAAGACGAGGGGTAAGAAGCTATTGTGCACCAGGGAAACCATAATATAATTGCCATCACAGAAACATGGTGGGATAATTCACATGGTTGGAGTGCTGCAATGGATGGCCATAGGCTTTTTAGAAGGGATAAGCAAGGAAAGCGAGGTGGAGGTCTTGCATTCACCAGCCCTTCTTCTTGTGGGGGACTTCAGCTTACCAGATGTCTGCTGGAAGTACAACACAGCAGAAAGGGAGCAGTCCAGGAGGTTTCTGGAATGTATGTATGGCAACTTCCTGTTACAACTGGTAAGTGAGCCTCCCAGGGGTAGCACCCTGCTAGACATACTGTTTATGAACAGGGAAGGACTGGTGGTTGGAGGTTGTCTTGGGCACAGTGACTGTTAAGGATAATAAAAAATGCTTTCATAAATACACAAAAAGAGGGTCAGGGAAAATCTTCATTCTCTACTGGATGAGTTTGGGAACATAATAACAGAAAACAAGGAGAAGGCTGAGGTACTTAATACCTTTGCCTCAGTCTTTAATAAAAGACTGGATACCCTCAGGACAACTGACCTCCTGAGTTAGTAGACAGGGATGAGGAGCAGAATAACCCTTCTGTAATCCAGGATGAGTTTGTTTGTGACCTGCTGTGCCACTGAGATCCAAACAAGTCTATGGGGCTGGATGAGATTCATCCTAGGATGCCGAAGGAGCTGGAGAAAAGAACTGGCTAAGCCACTCTCCATCATTTTTCACTGGTCCTGGCTAACTGGGGAGGTCACAGTGACTGCAGGTTGACCAGTGTGACACCCACAAGAAGGGCTGGAAGGGGGATCCAGGGAATTATCATCCACAGTATCCTCCTGCAAAGGCCTGCAATCTGCATCTTGGACAGGTGCCCCCTTTGATGGGTTAAAAACTGGTTGGATTACCAGGCTCAGAGACTGGTGGTGAATGGTGATGCATCCAGTTGGCATCCGGTGACCAGAGATGACCCCCAGGGACCAGTACTGGGCCCAGTCCTATTCTTTATTTACTACCTGGATGAGGGGATTAAGTCTAGCCTTAGTAAATACGTGGATGACACCAAACTGGGGGGGAAGTGTTGATCTGCCAGAGGGTAGGAAGATGCTGCAGAGAAACCTGGACAGGCTGGGTGGATGAGCTGAAACCAGTGATATGAGGTTCAACAAGACCAAGTGCAGGGTCCTACACCTTGGCCACAATAACCCCATGCAGTGCTACGGACTGCGGAAGAGTGTCTGGAGAGTGGCCAGGCAGAGAGGGACCTGGGACTACTGACTGACAGATGCTAGAACATGAGCCAGCAGTGTGCTCAGGTGGCCCATAAGGCCAATGGCATCCTGGCTTGGATCAGGAATCCAATCTTGCTAATTCTTTTTCACTGCTAGATATACAATATGACACAAATTACATATATGAGTCTTGGAAGTCTAACTGGAACAAGAACCAGAAAATACAAAATATATTCCGTAGTTTTATGCATCCTGAGCATCAGAAAAGAAGGTGAAAACACAGTACTACATACCAAGAATGTAGATCGTTATTCTGAGTTCAGATGAAGATGAGGTGACCTGTTGAATGCTTGTGGAGAAGGTGGAAAAAAACCAAATACAAAACAAACAAACAAAAAAAGCGATGAGGATATGGGAAAAAAAATAACAGAGAAAAGACAAGATATAACAGCCTTTTAAATATTTAAATCTTCTATTTGAAAAATACAATAGAGTAAACATATAAAGCTTAGTATATTCTTAAACATACTACTTTTTAAGAAGAGAAGAAAGAAACATACAGGACAAGAAATAAGTAGAAAAGAGAATAAATCTGGCACAAGACTTGTGTGCATATAATAAGAACAGTTAGGTTGTAAATGAGAAGAAGGCAAGTTTCTAGAACAAATTTCAACTCTCTGTTAAGGGTTTTAAACAAGCTACATAAGACAGAGATGGATCAGTTTAGAAGAATAGTTGTTATACGTGTCAGATGCAATTGACTGCATTCAGTGACATGGGAAATTCTTTCCAGTTTAACATTTCAGTTCAGTGAGCAAAAGAAATTATAGAGACAATGTTTAACTAAATCGATTTTTTTTTCTGACTTAGAAAAGGAAGAACATAAGACCCTGTATGCTGAAAGTACTTTTTGTGAAAGCACTTAGTAAGAAATAGGGCTGGAAAAGAAAATCACATACTTTAATATGCTGACCTCAATAAGTCAGATATTTCATTTCTTTTAGGAAAAACATAATGTAGCAAAAGGGAATAATACAGTAAGCTGACAGTCACTAAGAAGTCCTATATCCACAAAAGCTAATGAATTCGGTCTATAGGCGGGAGTAAAGCATAAGAAGTGTATATTACTACTTCAGTAACAATTTGATGACACTGAAATTAACAGGCCATTCACAAAGTAGAAGTGATTATATATTACTAAAGATGAATATAAAGAAATAAGTCAAGTAGGCAAGAATAAAGTCAGGAAGGTTAAGGAGAAAAAAGAGTTCTCTAAGAACATTAAAAACAGGTAAGAGTTGATAGCACAGTTGATACTAAGAAGAAGAGAAAAAGAAAATCTAGTTCCACTTCTTATCAGGGAAACAACATTAAAGTGTACTACTCTTAAGAGCTAAAAAATTAGCTGATTTTTTTTTCATTTATTTTTACAAAAAGTTATGACCAGATACTCAACACACGTATAAAATAAAAGAAATAAGTAATGAATCAAAATTTAAAGGACATTAATAGACTTTAGAAGCTGAAAAGAACAGATTAAAGACAACTATAATAAACCGAATTATTCAAAGAGAAGGATCTTGTAACACTTTACCCATGAAAACTGAAAAAAGAAGGCCCAGCTTACCACTGGATTTTTTTTATCCTGAGGTAGTAAGATAGGAAAGATCCTTGGAAGAAAGAGAACACTGAGATAAGATGAAGGAAAGATGTAGCATCTCTCTTTTAAAAGGGAGGACAAGCAATGCTTGGGGAATCATAAAAGAGTCAGTCTAGTTATGATGTTTGAGATCATACTAAGAAACAATAATAAAATATTATTTGTGTTTACTTATAGGATAAAACCCCACTAAGTATCCCAATTTCTACTTCTCTCTAAATGAAGGTATTAGGATAATCTAATTTCCAGCTTGGTAAGGATAGTTAGCTTCATAGGAAGAAAAGAAATAGCAACTGTGACAATACAGTGACCTTAAATAACCTGGTAATATTGTCATTATAACATTGTCCTAAACAAACCAGGGGGAAAATGGTTTTAAAGTAATCCCTTTACACTAAATGCCTTCCTAAGAATATATTCATGAAGAAAACTTGACAATGTTTCTAGCTAGGCTACAAATATGGCACCACTGGGGTCTTGTCTGATTCCACGGGTTCCCTAGAAATATCTTGTGTACTTTGGTTTCTGATAATTGAGGAACTATGACATTTAATAGTCCATATGTGGTGGTGGCAAAATAAAGCATATATTCTACTTTTCAGATTTTGGTGGGTTTTTTTGACTATTAAGCTGTGCATCCGAAAAATGTAGTGTCCCTTATTTCTCCATATAATTTGTAGAGGGGAAAAAAGTTTTTAAAAAGCGGTATTTTTCTTACATAAAAAACAAAATTTCAAGATATTTCTAATGCTAAATTAGATAGGGCTCAACATCCTCTTGGTCTGAATACAAAATTAGCCATTTGGTATTGGTTAGTTCTTGATACTAACAGCCAGAATGATTTCAGGTTTTATTGATACAATTCTTAATTTCTCTGTAATTTGAACTTCTTTAGAATAGCTATAGGAATGAAGTAGATAAATAATCATGTCAAAAGAAAATTCTTTGCAAGTGTTGGTGTACGTGTAACCCTACCATAAATTAGAAATATTGCATCTAAAGAGACCAGAGCTTATCTTCCCTTATTATTCAGTCTTCAGTCCCTTCTGATTTACCAGCAGGGCTGCCGGTTATGGTCTGTATACAGGTTCACAAGGAAAGCAACTGAGAATGCCAAAGAACTTAATATTGGGCAGCATGGGGGTATTTGTAAACTGCTGATATTCTCACACTACCAAACTAAGCTGAATTTAAAGGAGTAACTCTGAGGCAAACTACATCATCCATCATTGTGGTTATTCTGGGTGCTACAATGCCACTCTTATCAAGTTTTACTCCACTGAGTTGCATGTGTTATGATAATAAACAGCATTTTCTATAGAACTTAACCTAATAGTGTCCTTGGAAGTATCTAAAAATCATGTAGATGAGGCCCTTTGGGACATGCTCTAGTGCATGATACAGATATTGATACATCTATTTTATTTGAGAGGTGGTGTTGACATTTGGACATGATCTTAGAAGCCTTTTCCAACTCTAGTGATTCTGTGACTCTGAGATGTCTCCTGTATGCTGCTTTTATGTGCTCTGATTTAATCTCTCTCATAAGAAAACAGTATGATACTTCGTAACACATTGCCCCTTCTTTTTCCTAAGAGGCTTTATGAATTTAAAGTGAAATACTTCTTTTACTGTTTTAATTAAGGTATCATCCTTCAGGTATTAGGATGCAGAATGCAATTATTTGATGAAATGCTTTCTAAATAAGAAAAATATTGAGGGATCTGGTAAACACTGACAGAAATATTAAAGTAGTAAGAAAAGATAGATCAAATTTTATGATAGTCTGGGGTTAAGAATACTTTGTGGGCAGTGATGGATGAATTTGAAAGTGTTTGTGTGAGACTTTTGTTCAGAAGCTAATGATCATGAACAGTGATTATGAGGATTCAGATTAAGAATGGCAGATCTAAGAATTTGCAGTCCTAATAATTTTGCTCATTATTGATTCAAAGTTTAAAGTTATATACTTCAGAATTGTAGTAAAGAGATAAAATGCAAATTGTAGCAAGCTTCTGAGTTACACTGAGTTACACAGCAATAAATAAAAGGCTAAACAAAAATAATTCATACCAAAAAACTGAATAAATTACACTTATCATGTTACTGATTAAGAACTGTGCAGAAAAAACAGGAAAGTCAGGAATCTACTATAGACACCATAAGCCTTTAAACTATTGCATAAACCTTTAAAAAGTCAACCAATTATCTTTGTTTTCTTAAAACTGGATATAATTATGCAGTCCTAAAGTAAAGACACCTTTTCAGATGCTTGATTGTTATATCTGTGTCACATTCTTAAATCATTTGCTTCCTACTAGGCAAATTCCATGCTGATTTAGGGTTTTGACTAAATAAAGAACAATAACATTTGTTCCTCAGTGAATTAATGGAAAAAGAAGCAAAGATATGCTCACCTAATTAGATGTTCAACTTCTGTGTTTGCTTTCAAGTCCCGATATGCCCCTAATCTTATCTCAGAGATCACCTTTCTCTCAGCAGCAGGTTAGTCTAGAGACCCTATAAAGTCCCTTCCAGACATACTGATTCTGTGATTCCATGTTTTTAAATGCAGAAAGAAATCCTAAGTCTAAATAAAAAAAAAAAATAATAAGTGTGTCTTTAACGTCTTCATATTTGAAGTGTCACATAATGCAACAGGGTGATGCAGACAAAAGTCTGCATGCTGATGCCCTATGCATTCCTAGTGGAAGGGTTGGCTCTGTGTGAGGGCAAAGTACAAACCCACAGATTGGATTAGCATTGAAAACCGATGTGATTTTCCAAGAACAGACCTGCGTTTAGGCATATGAAATCTCTTTTGCTTGAGATTCAGTTGTTGAAGTCTTCTGAGCAAAGAGGCCTCATCAGAATGACTTGATCAAACCTACATGTATCTAAAGGATGAAGACTGTGTGCCACCACTAGCCTTGTTTTGTATGATATCTTAGCAGTAAAAGCACTTGCACACTACAGTGTGTCAGGGGTTAGATATTAGAAAGAATTTCTTCACGGAGAGGGTGATCAGGCAATGGAATGGGCTGCCCGGTGAGGTGGTGGATTCTCCGTCCCTGGAGACATTTAAAAAAAGACTGGATGTGGCACTCAGTGCCATGGTCTGGTAACTGCAGCGATAGTGGCTCAAGAGTTGGACTTGATGATCTCTGAGGTCCCTTCCAACCCGGCTAATTCTATGATTCTATGATACAGGTGAGGCCTGGCTGTAACTTCCTTTTCAGTGACAGGCAATTCTTACCCTTGCAGGACACTGAGGGAGTGTGCCACCAGCCAATTACAAAGGCTGTTTTAACATGTCACAGTAACAGAAATGAGTCAGTAAAATCACTCTGAAAGGCATCAGCTTCCAAACACTGGAGTAATTTCTCACAGATGATGGCTCTAACTGTCTGGCCAGAGCTCAAGCTCCTTGCTTTTTTCCGGGGGTTTTGTTTGGTTTTTTTTTGTTGTTGTTTTCCCTAACCTCTGTATGCTGCATCACTTACTATGCAATTTCCCAAATTCAGCTGGAAAAGTGCAAAATTATCCTGTAGATCTTCAAGTATGACAAAAACAACATTCCATAAAGCTTTGGATTTTTAAAATTAAATGTAAATTATTAGATTTTACTTCCTACAGATGTTTTACTGTTCTTGTTCGTCAATATGTCCTAACTTCTACTCTGCCAAAAGACATAGTTCTATTTTGCCAAGTTTTTGAATCTCCCATGCTCTAGCTTAGTTTCCAGTATGATTGGGTTTTTGGGTACAAAACTGCACTTCTATGAAGCTTTTAGATCAAATCAGGCATGCTTAGTGAGTTTAGACATTTACATGATTAGGTAGTCAATAAAAATAAAAGTATAGTGCTTTGTACTTAGACAACTGCAACAGTTATCTACCTGTGATCTGTTTTAGCTTAAATCTTTTCCTTGGTTTTGAATATTAATTCCATACAATCCTTATCTATTTTTTTGCCTCTGAATTAATGTAAAACCTAAATCTTTGTGCTGCAAATGTATCCTTTTGAATTTTTTAAGAGTGATCATTGAGACTTTTAAAATTCTTTTGCTGCAGAAAAATACTCATAGAAAATTCTGTATTATTCTATGCAAGAAAAAAAAATTCTTGTCAGTTCACCTAATTAATTGTAACATGGTAAAGAAGATGAGAATGTATTACACAAAGCTTAAATGCTTTCAACCTTTCTTTTGAAAGATTAACAGTGGCATCTCGATGAGAGAAAAACAATCCAGCAGGAGACAAGCCCTGAAGAGCTTTGAATACCTAAGAAGACAGTAAATCAATAGGGCCTGTAATTATTGGCACAGAGATTTAATGAAGTGTAAAACTTTGGTGTAACAACAAATTAAAACTCCATTAATGTCCGTGGGTATTGAGGAACAAAAAAATTATTCAGAAAAAAAAAATCCAGTATTTTCTTTTTTCTTTTGCCATACACTTTCCTCAGATTTTTTTTTTTTTTTTAATGTAAGAAATAGCTGAGAAAGGCTTTAAATGGTAATTTAATGGGACTTTAAGACTTAGTAGGAAGCAAACCTAAGCACTTTTTAATTCTTCCCTATTGTATGAAGAATTTTAAACCAGTAAAAGTCTCATTGAAAGGACATGGAAATTAATATGAAAAATACAACAGGCAGGTTAATTGGGTTCATTTCTTGAAAGTGTATCCTAGATTAGCTAACCATATTCTTTTTTTTCTTGACAGAATAAAAGGTCTTTGAAGCTACTGCCATAGTACTTGATCCTGAGATGTAGAAGAATCTGGGTGATGGCAGTGCGAACTCTGAGGCTGGTAGCTTATACGTGGATCACAAGGGATTCTCAAATAATTTACTTTCCAGGGAGGATGAAGCAGGCAGCTTTGACAAATATTTGCAGTAGGATGTATGTCCCTCTTGTCTGGATCTATGATTACTGCTGCATAAGTCTTCCATTTTCAGGCCTTTCCTGTTTTCATGAAAACAAAGCTTCTGACAGAGATAATATTATTTCCTGTGACACCATTACACACAAATTTCCCTTGTATTCCACAAACATGTTACTAACTTAGTTTAATGGATGTCGACACATTGTACAACAAAAGATAATAACCCCAAAGTAGAATGTTAGTCACAACTTCTATTATCTTGATATATGCAGTCTGTCTACATGCATAATGATACCTAAATAGTGTAGAATTTTATTAGATAAAGCACAGCACATACAGACAGAAGTAGTTCATAAAATCATAGAATGGTTTGGGTTGGAAGGGACCTTAAAGATCATCTAGTTCCAACCCCCCTGCATGGGCAGGGACACCTTCCATTAGATCAGGTTGCTCAAGGCCTTGAATAACACTTCCAGGGAGGGGGCAGCCACAGCTTCTTTGGGCATCCTGTTCCAGTGTCTCACCACCCTCAAGTTAAAGAATTTCTTCCTAATGTCTAACCTAAATATCCCCTCTTCAAGTTTGAAACCATTTCCCCTTGTCCTCTCACCACACACCTGTGTTAAAAGCCCTGGCCCAGCTTTCTTATAGAACCCCCTTCAGATATTGGAAGGTTGTGATAAGGTCACCTCAAAGCCTCCTTTTCTCCAGGCTGTACAACTCCAATTTCTTTAGCCTATCTTCACAGGAAAGGTGCTCCAGCCCTCTGATTGTTTCAGTGGCTCTCCTGTGGACACGTTCCAGGAGCACTATGTCCTTATGATCTTATGCTGGGGACTCCAGAACTGGACACAGTACTCAGGTGGGGTCTCACAAGAGAAGAACAGAGGTGGAGAATCACTTCCATTGACCAGCTGTCTATGCTCCTTTGGATGTAGCCCAGGACATGATTGGCTTTCTGGGCTGCAAGTGTACACTGACAGCTCATGTTAAACTTGTCATCCACCAGCATCCCCAAGTCCTTTTCCTCAGGGCTGTTCTCAAGACAGTCACTGCCCAGCCTATATTAGTGTTTGGGATTGCCTCGACCCAGATGCAGGACCTTGCACTTGGTCTTGTTGAACTTCATGCAGTTCACACAAGTCAAATTCTCAAGTCTGTCAAGGTCCCTTTGGATAGCATCCCTTCCCTCCACTATGTTGATTTCATCATCCAATTTGTTGGCATCAGCAAAGGACTTGCCCTTAGTGAAGCCGTGTTGGCTGTCACCAGTCACCCCTTTGTTACCTGCTTACCTTAGCAGAGCCGTCAGGAGGATCTGCTCCATGATATTGCCAGGCACAGAGGTGAGACTGACTGGCCTTTATATACCCTGGGTATTCTTTCTTTATTCAATTTTGAAACTCGGAATATCTGTAACTATTTCAAAAATACTTACCAATGATAGATTATCTAAATACTACCTAAGAAAACAGAATGGCACCAACAACTGACAGAAGAATGTAAATTGCCATAGTAGGGAAGCATAGATCAACTTAGTTTTAGAATGTGAATGTGTTCGTGTAGAAATTATATGTTTTAGACTAGAGTCAGACCAGTAACAAAATTATGGAATAAGTATAACCTAACTTTTTGGCCTAAAATATAGGAATATAGACAAGAGGACTGACTGGGCTTAACCTGACCAGTCTTTGCTCTCTAGCAGCTGCCAGTCAAAGAAGTTCTGAGAAGTCCATACAGTGTTATTTTCTGCAGAAATTATAGAAACATTTCAAGTCTCATCTTCATTTTTCATAAATCAGGAGTAGTGCATGTATAAAACAATTTAGCTTAGTATTTCTAATTTTATTATTATTTTTCTTCACAGTTTAATGGAAACTAAAAATTTCTTCTTTTTTACAATGAAAAAGCATTTTTATTTCTTTCATCATCACAATTACTATAATTACAAAATATACTGGGGAACATGTTCTAGTTATTTATCTGCTAACAATAAAATATAATTTCTTTCAAGATTAAAGAAGACAAGCAAAAAAATTTGGTGTGGAAATCAAGAGGACTGAAGAATTGAAAATAGATTGCTAGGTCAGAAGTTTTGTATGTTTTCTTTTTCTTTTATTTTGTCATCATTGTATTTCTGACATTTGTTTATATCTGGGCTCACGAGGAAATGCATTCATTTCACAGCACCTAAATAAGGCTTTTTAATTTATTTTATAACAGCCAGGAGTGCTTATTAGCCTTCAATTACCTTGTTTGCCTCTTATGTAAAACATTTATTGATGTTTTCCTTTTTATTACACTAACCATAAAATTTCCCTTAAGAGGACTAGTTATTTTCAGTTTGAAATCTGCTTGTATGCTTCGAGAAGTCTTTCTCAGTCCTAGCATTTATATAATTGGGTGCAGGTGCCCAGGTGCTGACTGTGGTTTCCAGACAGCTCCAATGGATCCCCCACAGTGCACAGCTGAGCCCAGCAGCCAGCTGGTGGTGCCTCTGGGGAAGTGTATGTCAGGTGGGGTAAAAATAGCAGAAAGTAGAGAAGAATGAGGAGAAAAAAAAAAGTGGGAAACAAGAAAGGAAACATTTAGGTCAGAGGAGAAAAAGATGCTCCCAGGTGCTGGAGCAGAAGAAAACTGATCAGGAAGGAGCAGAGGAGGGGAGCAGTAATGGACTGACCACAACTCCCCAGTTTCCCACCCCCCTGCACTGCTCAGGGATAGGAGGTACAGTGGGAAATGAAGGAGTGAAGTTGAGCTCAGAGTCTATGAACAGGGGGGGAAAGTGATATTTTAAAGTTTTTGTTCTTGTTTCTCACCACTCAGACCTATTTTAAATGGCAATAAATTAAATAATTTTTCCCCAAACTAAGACTATTTTGACTGTGATAACATTCGATAACCAATCTCACTGTCATCACTTGCATGCATCAGCTTTCTAGTAATATTTTCTCCCCTTGTCCCACTGAAGAAGAAGAGTGAGTAAATGAGTGAGTGGCTGAATTAGCATTTGACTTTTAGCCAAGATTAACCCACCACACATTTATCTCTTTCTTAAAATTCTCCTTATGCTGTCTCGCACCTACACTTCTCAGCCTATCTACAAGGTTTATTCTCCTTTGGATCCTGTGTTTGCCTTATTTGTAAAGATAATGTCCATCACTTTGTGATTTGTGTCCAGCTCTACACGACTCTCTTGCTAGTCTTTTGTTTGAACTGATTAAAATAATTGTTTTATCTCCCTTTCTTATGGGTACCAGTCATCTCATGATTCATCTGATACCAAGCTAACTGGAAGTGGTACAAAAAATGGTTCAAATTCAAAAAATTTTAACAAAAGCATCTGTAAAGTAATCATGTTCAGAAATAGACTGAAATGCAGGGAAATACTATGGGAATTACTCTCTTAAATGGGAATAAACTATCAAATCAAAACCCTGATGAAATGTAGATTTTAATTACGTTACATTCCTGATACACAGCAGCTGCTACAGCTGTTGGGCCTAGTTTGTGAGCTAGAGTGAGATTTTCACTCACAAATCCTGGATTACCTGCTCTGTTTCATTCAGAGTACCTTGATGGGGAAACTTCTTGTAAACTCTTAGTTATTCAGAGCAAAACCAACCTGTTTCGCACCTACATAAAATATTTATTGTAGAGCTAATTTCTGGCATAGCCAATTTGATTAAAAGTTTCTATCAGATTTAGAGAGCACAATTGTGACAAGTGATTTTAGGTAGAAGAAAAAAGGAAACCATTGTAAGGTTTGTTTGGAGCCAGCCTCTATAAGTAAATATTTTCACATGAATGTTTACATGTCCATACTTATAACTAGTAACTTCCTATTGTTTGTTTTGCAACAACTATTTACTAATGTATTTGAATGAAATTGTTCTGTGATCTTGACTGGGAGACAGATATGTAGTCTAGTGCAATTGTATGTTTTGCCAGTGTACATCCACATGAATAGATCAGACAGTAGAGTTTTTTATTTATTACGTTCACAGACATAAGGGTCAAGGGAAGTATAATCTGAATAAGGCAAATAGGATTAGGTTCCTAAAACTTTTTTTTTTATTGATGCAGATTATCAAATGAAGAAGCTTAATAGATGATCCATAAGAAATCTGCATTGCACAGTGTACGACTCTAGACAGGATTTTTTCTTCCTGCGTTTAGCCCATGGTTTACTACCTGTCAAGTTGTGATTTCCTCAAAAATGCCACACATGTTAACTTGCCTTTCTCCACATACAGAATATGCTAATTTTGACCTATTGCTAGGTAGTTGAAATAGTTTCTTCCAATTAAAATTTCCTCAGTTGTAACTTTTCTCCATAATTCCTGTCAAATTGCACTCCCCTATTGCAACATTAAAACGGCAGTAAGTAAATAGAGCTCCCCATTTGCATTAAGTAAAATTTCTCATTTTTTCTTGATGGCAACACTCTTTATGTTTCTTTGTATAAAAATAAAATCAGAGAAAAAAAGAGGCTTCTTCCCCTGTCAGATTATCACTATCATCAATGATATAAATAGAAGTTCATTATGTAACCACTAGCAATATTTCATGGCATTCCTGAAAGTCTATTAAAACTACTTCTCCACAGTCTTTTGGATACGATTAATGATCAGCCAGATTTGTCCTATTTTTTATTAGGAAACCCTCAGAGCACAAATAGAAACATCAAAAAAGTAACCTGCGTCCTTTAAGAGCACAAGAAAAGAATTAAAGTAAGTAAGTAATTTTGCAGATTTAAGACACATTTTTTAAATGTTATTATCCTAACAATATTAACTGAATTTATAACAGGGTTCATCTTTTCTTTGTAAATATTTTAGTTATATGCAGGTTATTTTTATTTTATATTATATACAGAGAGCCTTAAAACAATAGAACAGAAAATTGCAACACTCATGGAACAGTCTGATCAATACCTATTTTGAAGAACACCTGTTCCAGTTCTTTCTTTACCAGATTGTTAATTCTGTACTACTTCAGAAAAAAGAAAAGAGAAAAAAAAAAGTCTGTCAGGCAGAGCTGTAGCAGCTATTGACTATTCATGCTTTTCTAGTACTTCATTGTATTGCAGGCCGAGACCAACTTCAGAAATAACTAAGCCAATTTACTCCTGCAAATATAGATTTAAAGTCCAGATGGGGCTGGAAACAAATAAAGCACATAAATTCAAGTCAGAGATCTGAGTCATGACAACTGAACTGAAAAATGTAAGAAAGTTAGTAAAGGTAATGGTTTTCATTTAATGTAAAAAAAATCTTCATGTAAAAACATTTTGTATCACTTGTATTCCAACTGTTTGATAAAATTGACAGATTTTATCTTCAAATGGGGAAAAAAAGGATATAGATACTATTTTCCAAATTTATTTATTATTTTACCGAGGATTGCACAAGTTATTTTTAAGGCAATGGCCAAACTTGGCTAAGAGGATACAAAAAGGGTAGATAGAAAACCATTTTTTGACATTATTTAGTAAAACATTTTTTTCACTCAGTTTTAATTCTCATATATTCTTATAAACATACATTTAGAAAATTATTTCTCAATAGGTTATTTTGGGTAATCAGAGTAATATATAACTGCATAACTATTTTGGAGGACTCCAAGTATGGTGAACTTATTAAAGTTTGTGTTAAAAAAATTAGAACATTTCCTGGTTTTAATCCGGAAATAACATTTACCAATGTTATTGTATTCATCTACGTCACAGCTGATCCAACCTAAGTAGTAGTTCCAAAGAACTAGTTCCAAGGAACATGCAGTTGCCTGCTTGATTTTTTGAGGGAAAAGTCACCAGAAAAGGTCCAGTCCTCCTTTTTTGTATGTTCTGCACTGTCAGAATGGCTATCAGAAATTAGTCATGCTCATACCAAGGAGAGGAATAATCCCTAGAGCATTTTAACCTGCTTTTATGAAAGCACATAAAGATTTTACTTTCATAGCCCTCTTTTTAAAGGCCATTCTGTTTGAACCTTCTTGGAGCTGCCACACTCATGCTAATAACCTGCTATCATACAAAAAAATTCAATAAAAGACTCAGACAAATGTAAGACAAAATATCTATTGAGTACTTAAATAATTATAACTAAATGGTAATTCCAGATACCTGGTACTAACTACATATTGCTATTCATTTTGTGTGCTGTTATTAATTTTTTTAAGCATAAGTTCTTCACAAATATTCCTTACCAATATGAAATTGAGACACAATAAAGCTAACTTCTGCTGAGCTCTTTAGTCATTAATCAGAACACACATTATTCCATGAGTAACAGTTTATTATAGACAAGAACGCATTTTATAGACATTGTAATTAAAAAAAAACAAAACCAACAACTTTTACATTTTTTACATTTACTTTCACTTATTCTAGTGTATTTGTCTTCAGCTGCAGTGAAGAAAAAAGGATCTTCTGCGAAGCCTGTGGACAAATATTTTGATCATGAAAAATAGCTAATTTTAAAGTAATTGCTTATTATACAGTAACCAGCTCCAGTTACAGATATTTGAGGCTGCTTCTTCTTTAAAAAAAAAAAAAAAATTATTCATGCATAGCTGCTTACATTACTGCAACTTATTGCTAATTTGATATAAAATTAAACTAAATCATAGTAATGTTTAATTCTAATACACTATTTAGTACTAATTGTTCTTGAGGTTAAAACCCTGGCCACTGAAATCTTTCTTGAAAATCCTCAGCCTGATAAGGTTAGTAGAACTAATCAGTATTTCATAGCTTTAATCAAGGAAGGAATAAGATTTATTTAACAGTGATGTTATATATTTTCATGACCATTTTATAATCCCATTCTATGTGTTTCTCTTTGCCAGGGGTCTTCAGGATACCAGCCTCTTTTTCTTATTCCACTATATCTATGGAAATCACAGAATCATTGAAACACAGAATGTTAGAGGTTGGAAGGGACCTCTCGAGATCACAGAGTCCAACCTCCTTGTCAAAGCATGACCACGTAAGGCAGGTCACACAGGAATGCATATCTATGGGTCTTGAAGGTCTCTAGATAAGGAGACCCCCCACCTTCTCTGTGCAGCCTGTTCCAGTGCTCCATCACCCTTCTGGTAAAAAAGATTTCCTCATATTGAGGTAAAACATCCTGTGTTTCAGTTTGTGTCTTTTGCCCTTTGTCCTACCACAGGGTATCACTGAAAAGACTGGACTTTTCTTCTTGACACCCACTCTTCTGATATTTGTAAACATTAATAAAATCCACTCTCAGTCTTCTCCAGACTAAACAATCTCAGGTCTCTCAGCTGTTCCTCATAAGACGTATGGTCCACTACATTAATCATCTTTGTAGCATTAAATCTGGCATAGGAATAACAGGGTACTTTTAGATGTTATCTGACCACATAAAGGAAAATTAATTTTAACTCCACTTAAAATATAAACCAAAATGATTTATCTTTCTGTGGCAGTCAGGTTTTCAATTAAAAATACAGACAGGTGTCATGAGTGTAAGTTATCTTCCACCTACAAGAAGATGTCCCATCACAGCTTCTACATGAAACAAATATTAAAATAAAGAATATTATTAAAATAAGATTTGTGCTGATGGTGTACCATGGAATCCCTTTGGCCATTCAAAAATTCTGCTCTGTATTTCAAGTATGATAATAAATACATCCCATAGCTCTCTGTTATGGTTTTCAGAGCCCTTTAGGAGTAATGTCAAGGGGCATTACCATTTGATTGATGTCACTAGAACAATTCTGCTCTTTTTTGACAGCGTTTAATGATTCAGGTCACTCATCTGAACCATGCTCAGTGGCTTCGTCAACTACACAAAACCTTTCTTCAAAAAGAGTACAGAAATGTGAGCTTTTTCTTTTGAAAGAGAATGTGAACCCTTCTCAGACAATTCTTTTTTATACCTGTACAAGTGTGTATGAAAGCAAAAGAAACCTATAATAATGAATTCAAAACTGCTTCCTTTATTTGTATTCATAAATGTTCTATAAAGGAAATGAGCAAATAATGCATTCAGGGGGTATAAAAAAGCCACCACAAAGAAAGCAAATTGATTAACTTCATATCCTTTATGCATTAATTTTTTATTCAGATTGCTTTTTAAGTAATTGAAAGCTGAACAAACAGAGCTATAATAACAGCAAATGCTGTTATAATTGTAGGTGTAGAGCTATCAATTTATTGATTATATATTTTAGAAATTCAGAAACACCAAATTACAAAACTAGGTTGTTTTTTTTTTAAGCAAAACAAGCATGTTGCTTTCTAAAAACCAGTATTCTGATAATTGTAATCACTGATTTATTATTATTTTTTAATATACATTATGAAGATTTAGGTAGTTTCAGATAATTTTAGGGCAGGTATTTCCAATACCTTATTTTACATTCATGACAAACTGAAGAAATATGTCTTTGTATGCAAATACTACTAAGATAGTTAAGTGAAAGACAATTTTATTTTTTCTCTCTTTCTGAAGTTATAAGGGTAAGTGACAGGCTGTCTGGTTAGCATCACAGCATACAGTCCTCAGAAAACATTTGAGCGCTTGTGTTACTGCTCAGTCATCTTCTTGGATGATGTAAATCAAGTTACCTGTATTGAAGGCACCAGAATTACATGTACCTACATCAGCTAAAGATCCAGACCTTTATATTCGCCAGGCTGCCCTCTCCAGGTGTCTCTGACAAGCACTGCTGCTTTCAGCTCAGTTACAGGCATTCCATACAAATTCACATGCAAACAATTAAAAGTGTACTTCAAGAAGCTCGTAAAACTTAAAGTGAGATTCTGCTTGCGGAGAAGGTTTCTTTATGCAGATGTTCATGTGAGGTAGAGATCAGCTCAATGCATTTTCAATATATATTGTCAATTGAAATTCCCTCAAGTTATCTTGCCACATGCCATGTGACTAGGATTCTGCTGTCCCATAGGTTCTGCATTGTATTTGCCTCAGTTAGGATATCTCAGATAACTTAGATGACACAACATGCCTTCATACAGGGAACTGAGCCACGGGTTTGTCCAAGACAGTCAGTGGAGGGTAAAAACAATGCATCTCTGTAACACAGAAACTTTATATTGGATTCCAGAGTGTAAGTGTTAAGTGTATTTCTGACACTTTGTGACTTTTAAGGCATGCTTATGTGGCTAAAAAATATATCATCAAGCCTACAGAGACACTCATCCTTCTGAAATGACGAGGTAAGTGCAACCTACCTAAAAGCATCTCACAGTGACAGCAGATACCTCTGGGAAACTCAGTTCTGTGTTTGTATAGCTGATTAGATAAACAACTTTTGAGAATCTATTTGCACCACTGACAATATTGACTCGGTAACTAGATACCCATTGGTTTCCTACCCTGAATGATGGTAATAATTTAGCCATTTTTCCTAACACTTTTCATGTGCTATAAATTATTTTCAGACATGGCTATGTAGCCATGCACAGTTCTCTGTTTATTGCAACTTATGATGTACATGTTCTGTAAACATGTAGCTAACCTGCACTGACAGCACTTTGCTAATTCTCATCTCCAAAGTTAAATTCTGATCTGAGGAGTAACTGTCACTTAATAAATGTGTTTGGTATTTTTTTCACGTGAAACAAAGAAAGCATTTTGAAAACTCAAGAAGTCAGTGACTTTCATTGGCAAAATCAGAAAACCGCATATATATATGTAATTAAGAATTTAAGGCATGAAGACCCAATAGGCCTATTTTAGAACCTGTAACACTGAGGTGTCGCAAGCTACCATCCCTTGTGTACTTCAGAATTGGGACACCAAAGTGTTTCTCCTAAACATTTCATGTTCTTGTTTCTATAGCTGAGCTATGGGTTGGTAGCTATTAACACCCAGCAAACATAAAATCAAAAATTGTTGCTAAAAGTAATTATTTTTCATTTAAATAAGTAGTCTGTGGTTGGACTTGTGGAAGACCAAACTAAACAGCATTCAAATTAACTCACCTGTTTCAAAATGTAATTAATCTATCCATTGATAGCTTAAAAATGTGAGTATGGTGGATTTGCTGGGTATTCTTTCCTTTTTACAGATATGATCTTCAAAAGCATACAAGAAATATTGCATAAAGCAAATCAAAAGTCAGGTAACAAGTGTGAGAAGTTTTGGCTTGAATTTTTCAGACAAAGCTATGTTTTCCTAGAAAACTGTAGTTCATTAAGCTCCAGAATATTTTGTCAAAGCCTTCCCCTGCATTTAAGGTAGTATTTCAAGATTTTGCTTATATTCCTGACAAAACTATCTTAAAAGTAAGGGAGAGCAGAGAACATCTGTTGGTGTCCCAGGGTTCTTTGTATCCAGAAATGAGCACCTTTAACACACCACAGCTGGGATATTGGAACAACATTCGCACAGTCAAATGGCTATTAGCTTCAGAGGGCTGAGAAAATTAGCCAGCAGGGTCTAAGAAAATTCTAACATGCTGGAAATTTGGAACAATAAAAATCTGTAAGTAGCTTTAGCCCACTTTAGACTTCCTCTGCCCCACTAGATTTCTTATATATCAAAACCTACATTTTTCAGCTTGTCTAGATGCAACGCAGATTGCATCAGTTTGAAATTTTACCAGAACTCCACCACACCAGAAAATTCACAAAAAAACCCCCCGAAAATACCCACCAAACCCAAAACAATCTCTTTCATTTTATTACTAATACCCCCCTATCCTTCAACAAATAATGTACCTGAAGCCAATAAAGTGCATAGAAATTAAGGTCCAATTTGTAAAATCAAAATAAATTTTGTAACAGAAATCTTTTGGCATTAAAAATTGTTGACACAAATTACAGCATTTATATATGTAACCGGATGGCTGAACCTGAAAATTAACTATCTCAACAGTTAGATGCAATCATTTGGTTTGCAATTATGTGTCCACTCTGTTGATTCTGGAAATGACTGCAGGTGCAAAATTGAAGCCTGTGTTATACCTGCTTTTAAAGCATGGTCCTTAATGTAATTTGCATTCTAATATGCATTTGCATCATATATTGGTAATTGTTTCTCTAGAGCTTATGTCTATGATGTGAATACATAATATCAGTGGCACAGATTGTATACAATAGCTGCAGAATACCAATTGTATTTTAAAATGTCGATTGGTTGTTAAGTAGTAATTTGCGTAAAGCATGCAGAGTCTATTGAAGAGCTTTAGCATTTTCTGCGCTATGAAGGTGAGTTGTTCATATCATGTATCATGACTACTAACATGGGCTTTAAAGAATACTGCAGAAAAAAAGAAAAATGAATCCTGAAATTTCAAGTTCCTCATTTGCCTTAAAAAGCCTTTCTTCACCAATACAACTTATGTTTGAAGTGCAGCTTTTCATAAAACAATTTTTCTTTGATTATTTTATTTAACTTATTTGTTATTTCTCATTCTGATGATAAAAAAGGGTGATAAAAGCGTATTTTGTGAGGCCTAGAAACTATGAAAAGTATTCCAACTCTCTTTTTCTCACCAATCTGCAAACACATCCACTTCTGTTTACTGCTGCTTAAAAAAACAAAACAAAAAACAAAAAAACAAAACAAAACAAATAGAAAAACAAACAAACAAACAAACAAAACCAAAGCAAAGCAAAGCTCAGAAGCTCAGAAGCTCCATTTGCAACACTGCATGGTGGTATGGCAATCAGATGTGTGTATATCCTGGATGTGTGTATCTGCAAGTAAACCTGGCCATGTGATGCATTTCATCTTAATCCCTCCCCTCCACAACCCATTCTTTTTTAAATTAGAATGAGAAGCAAAACAAAATTATTATGTTTTTTTTTTCTCCCCTCATGTGAGTTGTAGTTTCCAGAAGTACATGCAGCAGCTCACTCAGACCTACATCAGCTTCTTTGATATTTGCAAACTGTTCTGTATCAGAAGGGTGGTGAGTCTATTATAATGTGTCCCTAATGTATGACATAGCTATTATGTCTAAATAGAGTTGATTGTTTTAAAGGTAAGACAAGTATAATGAGTGCTCGGTTGTAGATAATAAAAGGAAGATATTCTTCAGTGCTCATGGGCTTATGACTGCAATATGGGCATTTCTATGCTCAATACTCAGTTGACAATGACATATGCAAGGAAAATATATTAGCGGAAAGTTAATAACTACTTGTGAAATTTCAAATTTATGTCATGGGACCTTTGTCCTTTTCTTTAAATTGAGATAAAATAACAGATTTTTTTAAAAAAATAGGTGCTAACAAGTACATAAACCCTCACTTTACAAACTTCCTAAAATTACTAGATGGATTAAACTGAATTACCATGCTCTCCTTTAAATAAACCTTTTTAAAAAAAATTTTATGGTAATTTTTTTCCTTTTGGAACATTGAAATTACTAATATTACTAATGGTCTGAATCAATTGATTATACTAAACAACAGATAGATGAGTATTTTCACTGTTGTAACTTTTTGATTGCTACCACTAGGTACACTGGTCAAACAAAGGTGCCCCATAAAAGTGAACAGGTATTCAGAGCAGGTTGCCTAAAGCATTTTAGTGAAAGTAAGAAGCAGATCAATGTTCTGCTCAACTGATTCCACTGGAACTCTTCTCTGTTTAAAGTAATTTTTATTCAAATTGGAAACAAAACCTAAAAATAAATTCATATTAAAAATTATTTTCATAGAACACACAAATACATGTATGTATCTATGTATGTATAAAATTTCTTTTGAAAAAAAAACGTATTATAGAAACTCCCAATTTCCATTTGTGAATGCTTGCAATAAAATATTTTAAAACATCTTTCCCCCACAAGAATGTATAAATACTAAGACCTGTTGATCATAAATGTTTTTTTTTTTGAAATTGCTCTTTTGCAGTATTCAGCCAACTGTGATCATAATCTAACATATATTATGAAGTGACATTGTCTTCAATGAATCTCATTTTTAAATGAGGAAGAACTGGTACTATAGCTTTCTTTTATAGTAATAAAACTTCCTTTTATTATTCTTCTTTGATACATAGAGGATTGCTGCTTTTTTTGCAGACACAGTATTTCTTTAAAAAATAAGCTTCTTTCCTTCTTAAAGTTTTTATAAAGTCGGATGCTTACAGTTTTTGTTTTGTTTTGTTTGTTTTTTGTTTGTTTGGGGTTTTGTTTTTTATAATACAGAAGATATTTATCAAATGAATCTTTACCATGCAGTATTTAGTTCATGTGATGTTACAGTACTTGTCAATTTCTTACCAGTTTCCTCATTTCCAGAGCCTAAATGCCCTCAAAGTTATTTGTTAATAATCAGGAAAATACCTGACAGTGCAATTGCTAAAAATAAAACTAAGATAAAAATGAAACTATCTCAGTGTAAAGAATGTATCTCAATTTAGGGAAAATGTGCTGCAACTCTAATGGCTGAGGTTTTCATGTGGATTTACAAAGGGCTTGCACTGAAAATTAGTTTTTTATTTGTAAGGAGCGGTTGCTTCTGTAGTTTGTAATATGACTCTTCAAGAGCTATCATGACATTTTAAAATTTACTTACAATTGAGCTATCAAGGGATTAATTTCCTTGACATGAAGTTTAGTTCTAGTGGGTAAATAGAAGAGTCTTCATTTGTTTGAAAAATCAGACAAACTGCAGTTGCAGTGAAAAAAAAAGCAATAAAGAAACATTTTTGAAAAAACAGTATAATGACCCAAATCAATACACTGTTCTTTAATGACAGGCAAACTAAACTTTTCATTTCAGTTTGGCAGCTATATTGATGGAAAAATCTTTTACCCAATATAGGACTGTGTGGAGAAGGAGTGAAAATGTATACTTCCGTTTCGCTTATGGCCATGTCTGCTACATACTTGCAGGCTGAGAATAACTTCATAATCTTCTAGTAGTTTTATAAGAATTTACAAAAACACTGTTACTAGATGTCTCTGAATACTTAAGGCACATAAGTGCCTTACTGTTACTTTTTCAAAGACACTTAAATAAAGCCAGAAATCCATTAAGATTTCTAAATTACCTCCTTGGATACTTCCTTGAACATTCCTTTGTGTCATTAATGTCTAAATAATTAGAAAATCTGGATGGTTTGACAGCAATTTAAATAGTGTAGAAGCTAAAGTCTGTTTGCCAAGTACAACAAAAATTTAACAAAAAATTCTCTAATTGGTCATTTGGATAAATATCAGTGAAGAGTACAGTATATAAAATAAGTATATGAACTGTCACTTAGGAGTAGAAAAGTATGAAAAATGTTGACGGGGAAAGTTTTTTAAAAATAAAAGAGAAAACTGGGAATATGTCAAATGCTGTTACAAATTGTCAGCAAAATTAGACTGTAAGAAGGCTTCCCATTGAAAATTGGGCGTTTCTATGATTCCTATGACTCAGCCAATGTAACTAGACTTTTAGTGCTGAATTTTATAGGATTTTGGTTCACTTTTTACCACAATAGATGCTGGATGGGATCACAATCCAACAAAACAATTTCTTTCACTGCTTCCAGCCTGTTTAAGGGATGAAAGAATTTCAGAAAAGATTCTTAGACTTAGCTAGGAATCCTACAGGCTTTGTAAGATTATTTGGTCATTATGTTCCTACAGAACAGAGCAGAAAAAAATATGATCACGGAAAATGTACCAGTAATGAGCTTTTGAAATATCTGAGAGCCAATAAGTAGAGGGAAACTAGCCTATTTTCCTAGGCTGCTGATACTGTCTTTTCTTCTCCTCATATACAAAACGCATTTCTCCTCATCCTGAAATCTTCCATGTTGCAGGCACTTAATAAAAGATAAAATGAAGCACATTTTAAAACATACTACTTTCTGTCTGTCCAATTTCATTATTTTCTATGCCATTCTGAATCTGAAGCTTTATTTTTTAACAGGTATGCAGAAATAGAGAGTTACATCAGAAAGCATGATAATCTTAACACAGAAAGAGCAAAAGTAAATTACTGCTTAAAAAACCCCACAACCTAAACCAAAAAAATCGCTCTGAAAAATCCAACATATAACCTCAGAAGTCCTATAAGCATTTAGGTACCCTGACATCAGAAGAGGATTCTTAAAGGTAAACTACTGACATTAAAAAGAAAAAGGCTCAGTATCATCTGGCCTTTCATACTGGTAACTGTGTGGAAAAACAATTCAAGTGGCTCATGAATGACTTGCCTTTGTATCAGTAGGCAGAAAAACGTATTATTTGATTGCAGTTTCACATTTTTACCGTTAATTTTCACATTTTACTGGCCTAGGTTCCTGAAACTGAAAAGAAGTTTTGAAAAGCTAACTTTCAACCTTTGCATTACATGATAAAGGGAATAAAGAAATTTCTTAGAGGGAATGTGTTTGGAGAGTAGTAATCAAGATTCCTGGCAATTCACCTGTATTTATAACATTATATAATAAAAATTCTTTAAAAAATATTTTTTTTATTACTTTTTATTTAATGCATTAATTTCTTAGTTATATTTTTACCCAGTCTTAGGTATGAATTGTTTTTTGTACTCATTTGGTATACAGAATTTAAAAGGTACCAAATTCCTGAGATTAACTAGCTCTAAACCTTTTCCTGGAGAGGGAGGCAAATGCAAATATATATATAAATGCAAATCAAAGGCTTGGAGTTTACTGCAGATGGATATAGTCTGCTGCATATCTTACTAATCTCTAAGGAAGTTTAATTTGTGAGTATTGAAGGTTTTAAACTGTAATAGAGCCACTGAGGGTGACATTCTGCCAGCTCCAGGATAGGAGTAGGATTGCCTCTGCTACAGATGGTTAAGTATCTCCCCGCAGGGTGACGCCGAGTACCTGGGACATTGCCCAGGATGTGGCTCAGGGATGGGACAGAACAGCACTGCCCACCAAGCTCCAACCTCTGTCTTGGCAGAAATGTGCATCAGGTGCCACCCCATGTTCTGCAACTGTGTGTAAAAACAGGCTAGACTCAGGGCTCAGCCCCACGTTACAATTCTCTCTAAAGATACACATATAAGGAATCTGAGAGAGTAACAAAATTGTTTAAAAAAATAAAAAATCTGCTACACTGTTTTGATACTGTTTTTTCCTATTTTCAGTTCAGTGATAATTTAAAATTTCTCCCATGTTTTCTACTTAGGTGTCAGACCTTGGTTCATTTTATCGGAGTTAAAACTAAACAATTGTATAGTGACTCAATGGTGTGTTGCAATGGAAAGAGTCCCGGAGATGAAATGAACTTTTTTCATGGTTTCACATTTTAACACAGTAACATAGTTACAGGATATTTGTAAATGTCAATTTGATCTTTAGTTTTTGTTTTTAAAAGCTTTGATGAAGCTGTATATAATTCTACAAGGCATCTATGATATTAAGCAACAGAAGCAAATATTATTTTTAGTACTTTAATATAGTAATTACATTTTTATATGTATACACACACAACTTGCTACATGAAAATAAATTATTTTTTAAACAAACAAACAAAAAAATCTGTGCATTTCTGTATTAAGTCAATCCTTTTTTCTATCAATTTTCAGTTGTCTCATTAACAACTATTTTCTTTTATTACTAAGTTTGAGAAATCCAAAATCAGGTACAAATGGATAAAATTTTCTTAAAAGTGGGTCAATATGTGGGTTGCTATGGGAAACAGAGATATTGAAAAATCTCTCTACGTTCACTGCTTGAGGAAAATACTAGTTGCTTTTGTGTGTCTCCCATGTGGCTTCTCCTGAAGTGATATACTTTAAATTGCATTATATTTTTCAAGGCAAGATGCCTGACAGGGAATACAAACAGTTATCATTTATTTCTATAGAAAAAAAAAATATATACAAAATGAAGAACTGCTTTGGAAATAAGGTTTGGAAAATAATGATTTTTAAAGACTGTTCAAGTTCTACTAAATATACATTAGAAGTATACTGGAAATATATTTAGATATTTATCTTACCTATTTAAAATATTTATCTTTCTTCTACATAATGGCTGGTAGTAGTACAGGGTTACAAGGTCTGTGACCTTATACAACAGCAACCATCTTTATAGGCAATAGAAGAGGAATACAACAGCTGTTAGAAAGTACTTATTAAGAGCCTTTCTCTTTCCACCCATCCTGCTTGAGCATGACAGAGAAAAGAGGGTAGGATAATAGCAAGAATAATAGTACCAGTTAACTCGATACACTGTTATGTTATTTTTAAAGGGTTGTGTTTTGGGGGGGGGTTTTTTGGAGTTTATACCATATGTTCCAACATTTCATAAAAATGAAGGTGTCTGTTTTTGCTAATAACGTATTTTGCTATTTTTTCTAATAATTTGAGGTTTGAAAAGGAATTTAAATTCTATTTTAAATTACTGACAATGCTGTGGCTGTACATTGATGTCCTTCTATACATCATAAATTACATCAGAGACCAGTCAATTGATCTCTTAAGCCACAGAAGAGCTATCAATTATCAGGCTTCCTTTAGTTGTAGTCTCTCTCTTGATGCATTCTGAACTAGCCTTGGTAGAACACGAATACTTTGAATTTAGAATTACAGACATTTGCCTTGATACAATGACCTGCCTCCAGGCATGTTATTATAATCTCTTGATTGCAAGGCACTCACACTGACTATTACTACTGGAAGCACAATGTAGAAACCTTTATATTATGTCTGGAAAAGGTCTTCTGGTCACCTGCTTGCAAACTTAAAACTGTCTGGAAATACCTACATATTGAATTGTTTTCTGGGCAGAAATTACTAAAGGTCACCTCTCTTAAACAGCCAACAATGGAAGAACTCAAATCAATTCGAAGAGTATATGGTCTTAATGAAAATTAGTCTTTTATCATATTGCATAAGACCAAAGCTTTTATGAAAAGCTGTTTTTAAATAATTTTTTTCACTGTGGTACTTTTCATGAGTTATTCAAATACAAGAGAATTCTCTTATTTTAGAACTACCTTTTACATACAACAGAGCCATTTGTTTCCTTCAGAGTTACTACAGTCCTAAACAAACCAAAAGAGGAAAAGAAATCTCCAATAATACGATATGGTGACTGATATGAGCACATAATATTAGCAGTGAATTTCACAACTATTCTAAACAGCTGTCTCTGGCTTTGCAAACTTCTTATCTATGGCATCTGTGGAATAGACAGGCTCAGATCCAATGCCGTGCAAACCCTTTTACTTCTTTTCATTTAAAGATGAAATACAGAAACTACATTTTTTATTTCAACAAACCTCTTCCAATGAAGCATAAGGATAAAATCAGCAGAGTAACAACTTCCCCTCACCCTGTCTCAAGAAACATTAAATATGCATAAAAGAATACCAAAGTATCATGCTGCATTTTGGCCTCTTCTAATACAAAAGTCTGTATCTACAAAGTTCTTAATTGTGTTCTCTTCAAAGTTCCTAAAAAAGAACATTAAGAGGATTTTAGAAGGTTTTTATATACATACATATGTAATTTGATTCTGAAACATTCATATATATATACACACACACTTTGTTCTGAAACAGTTTTGAGACAATTTTGATATAATCTAAACACTGAAATGTACAGTAGGAGCACTGTGGCACTAGTCTACAAACAACTAGCTCTGCATTAAAATATTATTTAGAGTTACTGTTTTCTCTTGCATTTGTAATCTGCGCCTGACAGAAGAGAATGATTTTTTTCTTCAAAGTAAGAGACAGTGTGGAAAATGTTTTTGTAGTGTTTGTACAGAAACATTCAGTTTTAACTGAAGAAAATTGGAGTGTGAATATCCAGTGTGGGAAGGTATTTTAAGACTCAAATTACATTTCCTTATATCTAGTTTTAAAGTTCTGAACAAGTCTGAGCTGACCATGCACAGCAGAAATTTTGAATTATTACTTTCCAAAATCAGTACAACTTTTAAGTCTCCCTCACCATTTAATAAAAAAACCATCTCAGATACTGTGTACTAATTACAAGATTACGGGGAATTGTAATGAGCACAACTATGCGGAGTGCATAGTGTATCAAGGTCCTTGTTCAGACAGGACCAACTTTTTTGATCACCAACTTTTCTTCCTACTTATGCTACTTATCCTTAGAGCAAAAGTCAGCCAGTAATTTTGGGAACATATAGTTGTATTTTGAATCATCATTTAGACTGCCATAAACACTAGCCTTGCTTTCCCTCCCCACTGCCCAACGCACATTTCAAGTGTATGGATGAAATCTTTTAGATTTTCTGTAACCCAGAGCATTACACAACTATGAGAAAGCACTCAGAAGAATTAGTCATTATAGTTATTGTCTTTTTTATTATTATGGAAAAAAAAATCGGAAGATATTTTACATGAATGAAATTATTTCATATATAAGCAGCCTTGCTTTTTCTATCAGACACATAGATGAGGAAAAATGATGTGACATGACACTAAACTTTTACTTTAAATAGTGTTTATGAATTAAATGAAAGCAAATAGTGTATAAACCTCTAAAATTTCCCCTACTAGGCACAAATGAAGCCTGTTGTTCTGTTTCCTTGCATTTCATCTGCATTCATGAAATAGTAATAGCTGCAGACCCTATGCCATTTTGCCATATTGTCACAATTTATCTTTTTAGAAAAGAAAATCAGAAAACTGCTGAGTGTTAAAGATATTAATGGTTGTTAGAAAAGTGTAATAAAGAGCTCCTCCTCCAAAGCGCTGCCAAGCTTTCGTGTCATTATTAATGAATGACTAAACAGAGTAACTCTAATATATGAAGCAATGATGACGACCAGCAGGAAAGTAGGGTGGAAGGAAAGCAGTATTTCAAAAGAACTAAATACCAGGGCTGTGTTTAATATGTGATTTGAACAGAAATGAAAATGAATTATTTTTCATAAATGTTAAAAGCAGCATGTTATTTGGAAAGAGTGGTAGATTAAACCTGTGGTGGAAATACCTGGTGATGAGAGTATGAATGTGGGTGGGAACAGTAAAGAAAAGTAAAAATAGACTAGACTGGAGCAGACCAGAGCAGAATTTGGTAATGAGCAAAATAACACACATTCTTAAATTTGAACTACTTTGATGGCACTTACTATTTAAGCTCTCAACAAAACTATATATTTTTTGCACAGTAATTAACAATGTGATAGCAATATATTACTAGAGAAAACATGAACATCATTAAGCCATAAAAAAAATGGGTAAGTCAAGTATATATCACAATTTATTAGCTGGCCAATTGTTCAACTGTATTTGGTTAATTACTCTGTAAATTTCCAAATATATTAAACAAAAATACAGCCCCTCTTTTATGGCTGTGAAATAGCTGGAAAATACTATTGAAATAAACACCTCAACATGTACCGCTGTCTGCTGTATTCCATTAAACAAAATGGAATTATTTTATTTTTGTTTTCTTCTTTTTCTACTTCTACAACATTGTCCTCTTAGCGTATCAGAAATGGGATTTAGCAAATGTTAAAGAAAGCCACTGGGAAACTTTACATTAACTTTGAAGGGTTTTGAAGTGGATTCTTTATAAGAGAAGAGTGCTTCACAACCAGGAAATGTCCAGTTCACTCTGAAGTCTTCTCAATACCATTTTTATAGTGTGTATTTTTTCAGTGCAGAAATTAATCTTTCACTAACTTTTGAGGATTTATGTGAAATTCAAACATTGCAGACATCTTAGTACCAGCTGTGGGGCACAATACATTTCATACTGAAAATACAATCAGAAAAGATTTATTTTTAGTTACTCTGGAAGCTCACCAAAGTTAAATGGAAGAAATAAACGTATATTATATATATAAAAAAAAGAATAGGAGATAACACACATTTTAAAAATTAATATTGTATCAACTATTTATACATTGAACAGTGAAGCAAAGATTACAGAATATTTTATAGCATGTAGTTAATCTGCTACATTATATTAGACCCCTTTAAATAATCAGGTTTCTACCCAAAATGAAGATAGTTAGATTCAGGTATCTGCATTGAGGTGGTTACATGTAAGCTATCCTCCCATCTGTGGAAAAACTGGGGACAGCGCACCTCTTTAAAAATTGGTTACTTTTAGGTGAGGTATCTGACATATCCTCACAGTGCTGGTAGATTGAGACCATTGCCTTTCTGAAATAGCAATTAGATGCTAATATGAATACTCTAGACCAAACTCTTGGATTGGCTTAGCGCAGTGGTGTTTTGGGAGCGGGTAGGGGGGCATAGATTCAAGCTCCCCTAAGAAGCTGCTGGAAGCCGCCCCAGTGCCAGTGCTGGCCCTGTCTCCGCCCAAGGCTGAGCAGATATGGCAAGCTGGGTGTGCCTCTCTCGAGAAAGGTGAAATGAAACTGCAAAAAATAAAAAAAGAACCTGCAGAGCAGAGCTGAGGATGGAGCGAGAAAGAGAAATGCCAGAGCGAAGACACCAAGGTCAGTGAAGGAGGGGTTTACCCCTTTAGGTGCCAGAGCAGAGATTTCCCCACAGCCCATGTTGAGATGGCAGCTACCCCCTGAAGCCTATGGAAGAGCACAGTGGAGCAGTTCCCGAAAGGCAATGATAGAGGGGTAAATAGAGATTTGTAGCCCCTGCAGTGTCCCAGGTGGGCAGACATGAAGCTGCACCTGTGCAGGATCCTGGAGAGGGGCAGATGTGGATCTGCAGCCGTGGAGGACCCTGTGCCAGGGGGGTGACTGTTCCCCAAGCAGCCGTGACTCTGTGTGCAGCCCAGGATGGAGCAGTCTGTGCCTGAGGGACTGCACCTCACGGGGAACCCCATGTCCCAGGGGTTCCTGAAGGACTCTCCCATGGGAGGGGCCCCGCGTTAGAGCCGGGGAAGAACGTGAGGATCCCTCCCCCTGCGGAGGAAAAGCGGCAGAAACTCCGTGTGGGGAACTGAGCCTGAACCCTCACTCCTTGTTTGCTGTTCCCCTGTGCCCTAAGGGGAGGCAGCAGCGAAGCCATGCGGGTAGGGGAAGAAGGGAGGGGTGGGGTGGGGGAAGTCCTTCTCTTTCTGCTTGTAGATTAAATTAGTTTTTGTCCTTCCCAAGCTGAAGCTGTCCTCTGCCTGTTACTGTAACTGGGGAATGCAAAACCTCCCTGTCCTTGTCTCGATTAAGGAGCCTTTGGGTGGATTTTCTCCTCCCTGTCTCACAGTCAGGGAGGGAGTGAGGGGAGGCCTGCGTGGTACTGGTTGGGCCTAAACTGTGACCCCGAATTTAAAAAATTGGGTGGAACTCAACATTTCAAAGGGCTAAATCCATACTTGTTTTGTTTACTCTTGTCTTACTTATCATGCTGTAAGTTGGAACATAAGTTTTATTGTAAAGAATCACAGGTTAAAAGCTTTTGCTGTTTTTCAAAATATTTGAAATTAATTAAATTCTTTTTTTCCCCTGCCTTTTTCTTTTCTGATAAATTAAATGGTATATAAAAGTCAAGATTTTAGAAAGATCTGCCCATCTAGACTCTTACTTTGACTCACAACTTTCTTTGAACACTTATAATTCTATTTTTCAAAGTAATAAACATAAGCTACACAAATGTCTTAGTCAAAGGATGTCTGTGTTAAAGTAGCTTGAGAGAAAGATTTTCAAAATTCTGAAATTATAAGATGTACTGATTAACACAAAAGCAAAACTGTGTGGCTATACATACGTGTATATATGTTTCAGATAAATTTAGGTAAAAATTATGTATCTCTATTATAAATTATGTTAGATAATTAATTTTTTAAGGTACAACCTATAGCATATCTAAGTTATTTTCTGGGGAAAAAAATGAACAAAATCAAACTAACCCAAGTAAGTAAAGCTCATGAAATTAAATAGAAACAAAATAACACACTGGCTATTAACCTTCATTCTTTAAAATATGTCTGATTAATAATAAAACTAAATTACATGAAATATATTTTCTTATATTTGTTTAGTTCTTAACCTAAACTAATTTAAATTTATCTTTGCATGTAGGTAGTATCCATTTATTTGTATCATTATGGTCAAACTGAATACGAAGAATACAAAAAAATACCAGTTTAAAAATGAACAGTTTTCTGATTAACTTGAAGAATTTTTTGTTACACTGTATTAAAAATATTAAAACATTTATTTATTTCAGATACTGTGTCCTGGTTTGGGCCAGAATAAAGGTCAAGCCAGGCTAGCAAAAATATACATAATGCTTAAGTTTGCAAATTTTGTCATATTCATATTCATACTCATACGTGAAAAGAATGTACAGGTCTTTCAGAAATGACACTTTCTAACTAAGTATTACTGAAGGTTAAAAAATTTTGTGAAAGACATGAAAACATTTCCATCAACATTATGCAAAACCATCTAATATTATTCATGTGAGCTTTTAAATGTGTTTTCTTAAGTCATCTTTGTTTTTTTTTAAATGCATTTTTCCCCAACACATCGCCAATAGGTTATCAGAAAGTAAAGTTCAAGGTATAAGCCTGTAAACAACTGAACTGCAGTCATCATGGATTAAATCAAAGACAGAAAATTGGTGGCCATCAGGAAACTGTACTGTCATTACAAGGTGCAACACAAGTAATGTGCAATGTGTTGCTTTCAAATCCCCTTTTGGGCAAGGGAGGAATGATTCAGAATGACATTCAGTACTGAATTCATACATAAACCAAAGTGCCTGCCTTTCCTGTCTAGGCCAACAACACACAGCTGTAAGGAACAAATGCTGTACCCATCTCAAGTAGGAAACTATGAAGAAGGAAACTTGCATTCTGTTCTGAAAAGTTTCTTTGGTTTTGAAGTTTTAAACTATAATGAAGAAATACAGGTCTTTAGAGTGGGACAGAAATCTACTGAAATACAATGAAAATTTTAAGGTAAGGACAGTTAGGACTAAATTCCACCTTCAGATATATCCTGAGATCCAGTGGTAAAAAATGTTTGTTTTTGTTATTTTTTTTCTACAGCAGATAGAGAAATGAAGATGCAGAATTAGAGTGGACAAGGTATTTGAGGGAGTGGACTACCTGGAATGGCTGTTGACTAGATGTTTTCTAGATGTGCAGAACTAGTGCAAGCTTGTTGTAGATTGTCATGGCTTGTTGGATTCCACCTCAGCCAGTGCTCATGTAAAAATGTTGCCTGGCGTTTGTTTCTATAATATGCTAATTCCCACAGTGACCTCTATGAGCTGAGTTTTAAATCAAGAGTTTAAAAATTTTTGTAGATTGTAAGACAGGAGAGATTTACAATGGATTAAGGAGGGAAATAGCAGTAACGTTGGAAGTATTTTGGTATGAATTTATAGTTAAGAAGTCAATGATTATTTTCTTTTGGGGATCTAGAAGCCTTTACGTTTTCTTTGGTTTAATTAGGCTTTAATGATAGTTGTTTCCTTAGTCTACCTGGAACATTTAGTTTTAGATAGTCCAGGAAGGACCAGAGAGTTGGTCTTAATGATCCTTATGGGTCCCTTATAACTTGAGATATTCTGTGATTTTCTAAGCCTGATGCCCCTTTACCAAGGTGAAACTGAGTAGTATAAATTCTCAGATACATTGTGGACTTGATGCTATAATTATAATATTAGACTGCTGAATACTTGGATTTAATTTTAATGCTAATTGAGGCAAGCAAACATAAGTTGCTTTCTTATTAATTTTTAATGAATAAGAAAAAAGGGACACTTTTCCCTAATCTAATTTTTTCATCACCCCTTTGAGTATATGTTGGAGTCTCTTACTTTCATGATTTTAAATAATGGTGTAGCATCTCTGTTGTATCTCAGTTTCCATAAGCATCAAGCATTTTTTATTTTGCAAAGCTGTCCATCGTGCCCTCACTGATCGTTTTTACTCACAGAATAATCTATGCTGCACTACCACAACTGTTCTGCTGATGGAATGACTCAACAGTTAATCTTAAACTGTTTTTATAAAGTATTTTTGGAGGTGGTGGGTTTTTTAAATCCTCCAGTAGAGAAAGTGGTGGTAATCAGTATACATAGGCTGTAGTCTGAAAGCCATTTCTTATCACAAAAATCACAGCATGGTAGAAGTTGCTATGCTACTATTTAGAGGAGTTCTACTGCTGCTTAGAATCAAAATTATGTCTATTTGCTGTATGCAACTAAACCCACTACATTATTAATACCAGAAAATATCACAAATTGATGTCAAAATGGAACTCTTCTGGTTATATATTGCACATCCTCTCAACATTTTCACAGCGATGATACGCTGTATAACACTAATAACTGTACTCCAATGATGTATACCAAGTGCCATCACTCCAGATAAATATTTTGTCATGGCAACAGAATTTGTGCTAAAATACTTCAACAATACAGTTGTAAATACAATATACATGCACAGACAAATCATTCTGTAATATGCTACAAAATTGTTTATTGCCTATGTGCCTGGGTGCAAATGGGTGTGAGCACACACACCTGTAATCAGATGGTTTTCTGTTTCCAGGATATGTCCATTGTTCTGTATTATGAAAAACCTGATGCCAAGTTCTCTTCAAGCTAATACCACTAACACAGTCAAAATCTCTTACCACCTATTTGTCCAGAATTTTCTTCATCATATGCCTCCATGACTGTGGAAAATAAGCTTTCCACATCTGGGGTGTCACTCTAATACCACAGGCATACCATGGGCTATGAGGTGTTCCACTTCATCAGTTGTCCTTTCTTAATTATTTTCCTTATCTTCCTTCTTGTATTTCCAATTGCTATTTCTCTTCATCCTCTTTCACCTCAGCAAGTGTCAAAGCTGTTTCTCTACTGAGACCAGTTCCTAGTATTTAACAATATTCAATTACCTGCTAAGTAACTTGTGGTTTCAACAAAAAAACAAAACAACCAAAAATTACAAACAAAGCAAACCAACATAAAACCTCCACAACTAATCAATCAATCAAATTAAACCAGAAGAAATGAGTTGAAACACTCACATTCCTTGCTTTTGCTTCCTAAGTCAGGAGTCATGGCTTTATAGAAGGCAGTGCACCAGTTAAACTCAGCTCACTCCTCCTCACTATGTATCTGGAAATGCTACTATTTTCTCCCTAAGATTCTTCCTCAACAATACATGAAGCGACATGGAAGCATAATAAATTTTACATGTAGAGGCCAAGCATGAGGGCAGAGGACCTCAGGAGGTCTGCAGTCCAAACTGAGAAAGGTCAGCTCTGAGATCAGCCCGAGCTGCTTGGTACTCTGTGCAACCTGTTCCATTGCTGATGAGAAAAGTATTTCTCCTCACATCCAGTCAGAGCCTTACTTGTTACATTTATACCTACAGTCTCTTGTCCTCGCACGATGCACCACTATGAAAAGTTCTGTTTCCTACAGCCACCTCCAAGGAGAGCCACTCTTACCTTCCCTCAACACCTTCTCCTCTCTGGGCTGACCCAGCCCCAGTCCCTCAGCTTCTCCTCCCGGGTCAGGTTCTCTAACCGCATGACTGACTGGATGGCTTAACTGAACTCACTCCAGCCTGTTAATGTCCTTCTTGTATTGAGCAGGACTAAAAAACAGACACGGTTTAATACACTGAATCTAAGGCATCTCCATTAGAAGAGGTTAATGAAGCCAGTCCAGGATGCCATTGTTCTTCTTCACTACCAGAACACGCTGCTGGTGCATATTCAACTTCCTGTCTCTCACAGCCCCCAGTTCCTTTTGCTGCTCCCCTGCCAGCCCATCCTGGTCAGTCCTACTCTTTGTCACTGGAAGCTTTTATTCCTTCCCAGGCAGAGGACTTGGTTGCCATTTTTCTCCTCTGATCCTGACTGGCAAGATCTCAACCAGTCTGTCATTCATCCTGCAGAGGAGCTTCACGCATCTGATCTGCTCTTTCACTCTGAAAGCATCCCTCTATTCGATGCCATTAAGCTCTGGAGGATCTCAGCTGCCACGATTGTGCCCTCCCTTCTGCTAATTCATGTCAAGAGCTTTCTGGTCCTGTTCAGTGTTTTGCCCTTCCTTCCCCTGAGGGAGAACACTGGCAGAATGTTCTTCAATTAAAAAATTAACTAGTCTAGCTTTTGTCACTCTTAAATGCACGCCCTGCTGAATCGCATTGGCATTTCATTACTTTGCTATATTTAGTTTCCCATAGAGCTCCTGCAGTCTTTCTTTGATCTTTTTCATGTATCATTTTTCTTAGCTGTGTCAAAAAAACTGCTTTCATATTCTCAAAGTTATTTGATATTTTAAGAAGTGTATAATTGTCTTGCTTTCTGTTTATTAAGTTATGAGGTCTCATTTCTTACAGATCAAGACACTGTAGCATCTAAGCTTCTGTAGAATTATAGTGGTGTCCTTTTAATTTAAAAATTATCTCTCGACTTATACAAGTAAATTTTGGCTATAATAATGATTTTTCATTAAATTGTTAGAAACAAATAGTACTCAAAGATATTTAAACCGTCCAAATTGCTGAGATCTCCAGTAGTCAATTACTATAGGCAGTACAGAACAGATTACTTGGTATTACAAGTCATACTCATTTTGTTCTGTTATCCCTTTTTTAATATGATTGTTATGTAAAAATACTATTCTATTGATTGTACTGAGGCAAAATGTCTTGCAGTGGTTTCTAGATCACCTTTTTTCAAACTTCAGGTTCTTCATGTGTTCTTTCAGGATTTCAAAAAGACGAAATTAAAATGCAAAGTATTCAGTTTGGTTTACCCTTTCTTGCTTTAAATAATTTATCAAGAATGTTGTAAAATATTAAGCTTTTCATTCTCATTAAATGTTAAGATTCTTCAGTTTTTCTTCCTTCTGCTCACAAATCAAATCAGCATCTGAAAATGATAGCTCAAAGCTTATATTTGTATCTCTCTTACCTTTCTGTAACTGCAATTTTTGTGACCTAAAGGTTTGTAATTTTTGTATTTGGAAAATTCACTCACATATGATAGTCTCTCTTCTTCACATTGAGACTCCTACAAACCAGTCTCAAATCAATAGTGTTTCTTTCTGTCATATTTTTAAGTCTTTTTTTGTTTTGGTTTGTTTTTTGTTGTTGTTGTTGGTCAGTTTTGTATTTTCACATTCCTTAAGTCATGACTGATTGTGAAAACCTGCAGTCTGCAATTCATTCTGGGGAGGGCAATCTGTAGAACTGTATCCTCAAATCATACTGGTTTTCATTTTCAGCATCTTTTTACAGTGGATGGCTGACCATGTCATACAAGATGACCATGTCTGAAGTCTACAAAGCAGTCTTCTAAACCCTAGCCCTCAGCTTGACATTCCTCTCTACAGTTTAGCTTTCAGACAGGTTCTGAATTTTACCTGCAGCTCATCTGTTTCTCTTACCTCTGTGTCACAGCAAGTATTTTCTTAGCTGTCTTCCTCTAAGTCAGTGGTCTGAGTGCAAACATCCCCTGTGTTTCCTCTTGTTCTTGGTGTCACTCTCATCATAAAATCACAGAATCCTTGTGGTTTTAAAGGACCTCTCAGATCATGGAGTCCAACCATACACACAGGCAACAACGAAAAAACACCCCCCTACAATCTTGGCCACTAGAGCATGCCTTGAAGTGCCACATCTGTTTCTTAAACATTTCCAGTGATGGTGACTCAACCACCTCCTTAGGCAGGTTGTTCCAGTGCCTGACACTCCTTCTGTAAATGAAGGAATGTTAGGAATGTCAGGAATCAGTAAAAGCATGACTAAGCTGACGGGTAGGAATTTATATCCTACCTCGATTAGGATTGCTTATATATAAAATACATCTCTTTTTACACCCATAACTTTGTATGTGCTTAATTAATTATTCTCCTTCTCTTCATTATGTGATAAAAACTCTCGTTAATTACAATCTTGTTTCATGCAAGTGCCTTTAATTCTTCCACATTTCATTCACTCTTGTTTACATGTACATTGCAGTCATGGATACTACCTGTTATTTGCTAATGTTCTTCACAAAATAGTTTCTATCTCAATATCTTTTCATAAAAACATCTTGTATATCATTTTCTGTTCTTCCAGAAAAGCATGGAAGGTCAAAATTTTACCAATTTGCTCTTATCCTTAGATAGAGAATTTCTTCACTGATAATGTCAAAACCAGAAACTGCTGATAATAGAGTATCACTCATCATAAAATTTAGTCCTATTTCATGCCTCACAGTCTTTTCTCTCCTGTAAACAGTGTGTCTCCTGTAAACCTGCTAGTTTCCTTTTGCGTTTAAAGATGAAATTTTTAGAGGCCCTGTAGGACTTGATATAGTAAAGAAAATGCATAAACTTTTTTCTCTAAATTTATCATGATTCACACAAGGTCTTTTATTTACGACCTGCCAGAGACCCTGGATTTTCTACATGGAAAAGATTATTACTGGAACTAAGCAATTTGCATTTCTTCATATAAGAAATCTTAGCATATGGAGATTATTTTTGCAGGTCAGCAAACACACAGACATTCACTGATAGCCCCTCAGCTACTCCAGAAGCACAGGCATTTTATTCAGGTTTCTATGGAGTGCTTCTTGAAGACTCTAACTCTAAGAAAGACTGAAATGTCAGTAAAAGATGGGTTCAAAAAAAGGCATTGAAATATCTCAAAATGATAAAGAAGGCAATTTGTTATATTTGCTGATTCTGAATTCAAAATATTTCTTTCAAGTGTGCAACAAAAAAGGGATAATATTATTTTCAAATGAGAAGTAAACTTATTTGTGATAATCACGAAAATATAAACTGTAAAATATGCATAAATTAATTTAACAGTTAATAAATATCTGAATGCATAGCCAGAGTAATTGGGTAAAAATAATAACACTGAGTATATTAAAAAAAACCCAAACCAAATAATAAAACAATCACAATTTTCATTAGTCTGTGAAATAATGTTTCCATAGAAGAAATAAAAGCCTTCTCTTTTTCATCTTAACAGCTTACATTTTGAATGAAAAAATTCTAAAACATGATTTTTCACAGAAGTTTTAAAGCCTGTCCAGAGATACATAAAAGAGAGTGGGAGAGGGGGCACATGGAAAAAAACCTTAATATATAAATATAATTCTGTAATGAGTAAAAGAAAGAGTTGTTTTCTACAGTTTATAGAACAGATACCAGCATTATGCCAGGAGCAGGGTTCAACATAAAAAGTGTTTGCAAAATAAATGTAAGGGATAGAAGAAACATGAATTGGGAATTGAAAAAATCACATACAGAAATTTGAGTTATTTTCATAAGATTGAAAGTATCTCTTTAAAATCACTAATTCTAACAATTGTCTAAAGACTTACGTACATTCATATAATTTAGAAAGCTGTATTTCAGTATATGGAGAGGAAGTTTAAGGAAGTCTTTGAATGTGGTTTCCAAGGGGAATTTAGAACAGTTATCTAACAGAACAAAGGAGAATCCAGTTAAGAAAGTTATTACATTATAGTAAAAATATTCATTAGAAGCTGATGTAGATTTTCTTCTGATGATATAACTGAAGCTAATTATAAGCTTGAGGGGAAGATCTTAAAATTGTTGTATTTTATGTCATCAGTGATTTTTAGCATTTCAGATATTCATTACATTGCAATCCATCATGATGTGTCCAATCAGAAATTGTTCACATTAATGGAATAATTTCCAGTTATATTTTTATTGTCTAACTTAACATGACTTTCGTTCAATATAATGAGAAATTGCTACTACATTTTACTCTCTAGAAATGGATTATCGTATTACCAATTATGCTAAAGCAGTGTATAATGAATAAAAAATATAACAGAAGAATATAGTTCCATCAGTTCATAATATTAGCATTTAATGCAGTATCTTATGAAGGTGTGAGCTCATTAGCAAAACTTGAAACCATTCTCATTACAACCTGCAAGGTAGAAAAGCATCATTGTAAGAAAACCAGTAAAGAATAATAACACTTCTTCTTTTACATCACATATCTCCATGGGTGATAAATTACTTATGGACAATCAGATGAGGAACATCTGTCATTTAGAATATATTGAAGTGGTAGTAGACTGATCTTTTAATTTTATATTTTTAATGGTAATCAGAAATGCAGAATGTAATGATATGTGTTACAGTCCTTTTTTGTTCGCATATGTTTAGCTTCATTGTACTCTTTTAAGTGTGACTTTTCCCCTCTTACAATTGGGAAGTGATGCACAGGAAAGCTATACAAATTTACATTGAAAAATTTAAAGAAAATAAACACTTGAAGCCTTATAAGCAAACTCCCAGTAAATCACTAAAATCATGGAGCCATCTTTCTTTTCTCATTAATTCAGAATGCAAAGGGGACATTTCCCCAAGGAAAACTGTTTGCACAAAATATTTCAGCAGTAATAAAAAGCTGACTAGCAAATCCTCTTAAGATAAATAATGTGTGGGAATCTGAAATTCTGTCCACAGATCTGCAACTCTGACTCCAATAAATCTGCTTCCTTAGATAAATGGTGACTGGGACCTATTTTACTGTTTTGCTTCCCCGACTATCGTTTATGTCTTGATTTCTTCTATACAAAAAAGTCTATAAAATCAGCTTGATTTACTTTTGAACTCTAAAGCTTTTAACACATAGTTACCATATGACATCTCTCCTATAAATACAGGCTGGGAAAGTTGGGGATTTTTAGCCTGGAGGAGGCTCTGAGGAGAACTTGTAGCAGCCTTCCACTGCCTCTATGCAGCTTACAGGAAAGCTGGGGAAGGGCTTTTTACAAGGACATGGAGAGATAGGATGAGGGAGACCTGTTTTAAACTGGAAGAGAGTAGTTTAAGTTGGACATTAGGAAGAAATTTGTTACTGTCAGTGTGGTGAGACACCGGAACAGGTTGCCCTGTAGCTGTGGATGGCTCCTCCCTTGAAGGACCATCAAGGCCAGGTTGGATGGGGCTTTGAGAAACCTGATCTGGTAGTAAGTGTCCCAGCCCATGCAGCAGGGCTGGAACTAGATCACCTATAAAGTTTCTTCCAACCCAAACCATGCTATGATTCTATGATAACAGCAGCATCTAAGGCATTAGCAGACATAACCTTACAGTTAAGTGCATCTCTTACAGTTGATAAACTACATCAAGACTATGTTAGGAATCTCAAAAAAATTATCTTGGATATTCCTAGATGACAGTACTTACATAATATGTAAGTACTTTCCTTGTGAAGCAAGGAAAACGTATTAGTGAAAAAAAAAGGAATGTAACATTAAACTTCTTTACCACAGTGGTCAGTAAATCCAGATCTAATTCTGAGTCATGGGTATCCAATGGTCAGGTACTTCCAGAATGCAGTAGGAAAAACTTCTTTCCTTGGAAAATGTTGCCTTATGCTATCAGAAAAGTTAAATGCCTTCAGTTATTTAAGTACTGCTGCACTCAGCAGAAGGCTGCAAAAATTCAATAAACAACTACTTCTGTCCTGACAAAGAGCCCTACCAGTTACTTGAGAAGGAAAGCTAGCACAATTTACCTGTCACTATTTACTGGAAGATAGAGACAGATGGCAACTTTTGATCCTGATTTTTTTGATCCTGATTTTTTTGATCTGTACCCATTTCCTGCCCCTACTCTGGGCCCATGATCTCTGAAACTCAGCACTGCCAAGCACTTGAGGACATATGCCTTCAGCATGTCTACACACTCTTCCCACTGTTTTTGCTAATACACACTCTGCATTAACGTACTATATGACAGGAAAGTTCTTGTACCATCCCCAAGAGACAGCCTGAGGAAATCATGGCCTCATTTACTTCCAAGATGCTTTTTATTTTAACTTTTTACTGGTGACCTGGTATCTTGCTATCTTCTCCCTTTCCCTTCTGTTCTTTGGAAGTCCAGACAGGGCTTGAGAGGGTTCTGAGACACTGAAGATCCTATATTTCAGGACTGCTGGGCTTCCCTATTCCTAAATTCTATTTTCTTTCATTATTCACCTGTACAGTAAAGATGTTAGACCTTGGATTTCCTCTGAGGGTCCAGTTTTTCCTTTATAACAGTCACTAGTAAGCCTTGAATCTTTGTTCTAGTGCAGTTTTAGCTTCTGAGTGATTCAAAAGTCCAAAGCTTCAGGTGATCTACAAGACATCTGCATCTGGCAATCAGACTAGAAATTTATGCAAGACCTTATGGCTTTAATATTCTCATCTATTGAAGAGCAGTATGATTGAATGTAGGAACTGCATATACTTTGTGTGAATGAAAGAATATTTTATTTTAAATATTTAAGTCAATTAAATATGCTGATGGGCAGGACCAGATAACAGTTAATTAAATGTCCAATTAAAAAAAATATACTGAAAAAGAGGGAGGAAAATATACAGGAGAATTTTTTTAGAATCCTGCACTGTGACTTGCTGTCATATTTCCTATTTGAGAGCAAATTAAGAATGTGTTCAAATGTAACAAGATAAATAGTTATTAACAGTTCACTAATATTCAGAAGCTACATAGTAGTCACACATGTTTACAATGAAGGTGGCTATCTTGTTGAACTTAATGACACCTATAAAACAGAGACAAGTCACAGGCTTGAGACAGTAATGAGACAAGCTTTCAGTCAGATCAGTTTGCATGAAAATGATCTCATCTCAATGAAATTAATGTTTGCATTTTTATACTATCCTGAAAGCACTGGTATTCCCATTGTTCTATTCTTTCCTTGAGTTTTCTTAGAAATAAGAAAAAATTTTAATTAAGAGGCTAAAGATCAACTTATACTCTGTCATTACATCAGTTTTCAAACACTAGTTTTTGAATGCAAGCTTCTACTAAAGTCCACGAAAGACATGGCTACAATGATTTATATGTTATTAGAAATTTTAATAAAATTGAAAAAGTTGAAATGTAGATTTGATTTGAAATGCATTCATATTCACACAAAAAATGCATCAGGTTTTTTTTTCCAGATAAAGAAAATCTCCATACATTTTATTTTTGTTTCTTTTTATGCATTCGATATTTAAAGAAAGAAGGAATCTGGAGTCATATTTATTTTCATCTACAGGTTATTTCTAAATCTTTAGTTTATTTCTCCTGTAAGTGATACTTTGGAAGAGGTAAACACTGTTTCATTTATTTGCTTTCTGTGTCGTTGTTTTTAAGATCTAACACAAAGACATATAAAAAGTATTTTCTTCAAACCATCAGGTGTCAGTCTGAGATCAAAAAACTTTCCATTCAAGTATGTAATTCATCATGCTGAGTAATTTGACCACAGTCTAGCAAAACACTTAAGAGTGTGTTTCATTTTAAACACAGGAACCAGGTGAGCTTCTTTAAATTAAGATGAAAAAAAAAATGGTATTTTGATAGATGAGGGTAAACAACTATAAAATTGCACAAAACTGAGTACAATGCAAGCTCCAGATAAACATAATTTAAAGAGTAAGTACTTTAAATTTGTATTTTGATGGAAGTCAGACTAATTCTTTAAATAACTTCTATTATAGTAGACACAGTAAAAATCACACTTCTTTGCTTCTCATTCTTAATGTTCCTGACATAAAAGAAAATTTATTATAACATAAATATACAGTATCACACAATCCAATAATTTTAATATTTCTCCCTCTATTAAGTATCAGAAACAACACAAACCCAAGTGCTATTCACACTTTTTTTTGTTGATCACTATTCAGACAAGCTGTTGACAGGATAAACTTACAACACCTTAAAGAACTATCCCTATGACTAGATGGCTTCACAGACTAGAGCTCTTAGTGGAAAGTCACAGAGAGAACATCTCACATACTTCAAGGAGTAAGTCCCAGGTGTTGTACAACATCTAAATGTCCAAGAGAAGGGTGACCCTTTAAGACTCTTGTTCATGTACTTTATCAGCAGACTTTTGATAAAGGTTTTCCTTCTGAAGTAGCAAACAAAAAAGTGTTGTGAAACACAGAGAGCAAGGCTGGGAAGATACTGAACTGACATCCTAGTACCTCTAGACTTCGTCCCCAAGCACAGAATAGAAACCTTTGGGAAATTAGTTTTGAAAAAGTTGGAAAAAAAATGAAATAACCTTGCTGGAAGTAAGTGTAAATTATTAAGGGGAATGAAAAACATTTCAGAAACAAGAGAAGTAATCAGGAGGAAAGAAAAGCATAAGAAATAAAAAACAAAGATCTGTTTATTTAATACAGCTCTTAAAATATAAAACACCAACTTCACTTGTGGAGAACAAGTAGGAATTCCATTATTCAAGACAACTTGAAAATGTAAAGCAGAATCATCTCAACTCTAAAAATCCAGAAATCTAAACTCTTTTCACAGTGGTTCTATATTAATATAACTGCAATATTTGAAACTGAAAAGATTGTACAAGAGTTTTCCTTCCTTCTTGCTTGAAAAGGTTTGATTTAGGATTTCTGATGCTTCATATATATCAAGTCATGTTTCAGCATTTTATGACCTATAATAAGAGTCAATGGATTGTGCTTTTCACATCATTACATCTGCTTCCAAAGTTGATTGTTATTGGTCTTGTGACTTCACTATTCAAGTGTTTGCAAGAACTTTCCTTCTTACTTCACTAAAAAAAAAAAAACCAAACCAACAAATAAAAACCCCACAACAAAACCCCCGAATGAGTTATGAGTATTAAATCACATTATTTCTGTCTTGTTAAAGGAGTCTGTGAGAGCAAAAATTTGCAATAAACTACCACGTACTAATATATTTGTTATTTTATGGTATCTTCTGTAACTGTTTTGGTCTTAGTAAATTAACAACAGATGAGAAAGAAGAACAAATGTGATACAAATCACTAGATTTTAATCTTAGTCTGAACAAAACTAGTTCAGATTTATTTAGTAACTGAAAATGAAAAAAAAAACCACCAACCAACAAAACATAAATATTCCATGTTGTTCACAAAAGCTGTGATAATGAAGAAAATTACATTCATAAAATAGATCAGCTTTGCTGCTAGCTGTGTTTCAGTGGCAGTAAGATGGTGCTGATCATTGGAACAGCCTCTCACTGTGTCTGTGGAGGAATCACTGTTGTGTCAGGTGTTTAGCCTCATTAATCTCATAGTTTCTAAACAGACCAATTGAATCAGTGCCTTTTTTCTTCACATAACCTTGATATGTCAACATATAGAACTCTTCCTTGAGCAACTCTAGATCTAGCTGTCTTCTACGCAGATTTCCTTGAGACGGTGGGATTTCCCTTCTGTTGTGGGCGTTCATCAGGGAGAACTGTGAGTTAAATTAAGGGAAACTTAAACCAGCTGAATAACTTCAAATTTAGCAATAAAAGCAAAGAGAAAAAAAAACCAAAAACAAAAACCACACAAAACCAAAACCAAACAAAAAAACCCCCCAAAACCACCCAAAAAAACAAACCCAACAATTTGACAAGTTTTGTGATTATCGAATTTCTTGCTGCATGCTGCAGTTTGTACTGGAAAGGTAGATATTCCAAGGCAACAAAGTGGTACCAAAAAAAGAGCTCTTTTTAAACACTACCTAAGATACAAGTCATATAGTAAATCTAGGACCATTCATGCTGGCAGTGTGCTGTAATATTTGCTCCCAATATGTTTAATAACAAGGAATTAGATGCCTGCCAGTTAGGAAACTGATTTTTTATTAAAAATAAGATGCTTCAAAAACATCTTTCCTCCTTCTGGATGTCCTGCAATGACCATATCATCTGGAGACAGAAAAAAGATCACAAACTTAATTGCTTCCACACAGAATACAATTCTAGTTTCCCTTACTGAAATTAGTATATTTCAAAACATTGTATATACTGCTTTCAGAGTCATTAGTATGTAACATGTAAATATTAACTTCAAGTTGTTTAATACCATAAAACATTTTCTATATCACTATAAGGATATGACAAAATCAAATCATTTTAAGGTACAGTGGTTTATTTCAAAAATATTTCTATTGCCAATTAAAATATAAGACTTCACTTACAGAAGCAATGATATTCTTTAAAGATGTATGTTTTAATGAATAATATTGTTGCATTTTGCAAGGATTGAAACATGGTAAGATTTGCATAAATCAAGGTATTTGAGGACATTCTTTTACGGCACTTTGAACCTCGGGGAACAGATGCTGGTTACTCCCAGAGGTATGCAGAACAAGGTGTGAGAATACATTATATAGTCAAATATTATCTTCTCACTCATACAATTTATAATGTCAGTTTGCCAGTGCTTCTTTTTATTTTGTAGGTCTAAATAACCTCTCAGGTAGAACAAATATTCTTAAAAATTAACATTTCATTCTGATTTCAAAATCTGATTTCATCTGTACTCAGAAATCAAATGTTAAGCATTAATTTTTTTAAAAGAAGAACAGAACATTTATAAATGTCAACACTTATTTCAGTATTTTAGACTGAAAGTAATCCTTTTTATATAACTGAATAAAAATATTCCATTTCAGTTCACTGAAATGATCTTACACATAACTATTTGACATGGCATGAGTCAATTCCACAATTATCTACACTTCCTTCATGTGAAACAAAGCTTCACTGGAGTTCTCATTTACCTGAAGCCTTCATTTTATATATATTTATCTACACGACATATAATTTACATAATACCATTTAATTTAGGAAGTTTTATTACAATGTTTTGTAAGAAACTTACACTGAGGATTGTAGCAGTTTTTTCATCTTTATATTTATTGCATATCTGCTTACATTTAGAATCTTTTCTTGAAGGCATGAAATGTACTCTTTTTAAAATGTTGTTTCTACCACCAAAGTCTAGAGAGAAAGAGCTGAATGATGTAATCCTAGATATTCCTATTTTACATTTGATGTTGAAAATCCTCTCATGTTTTCTTGTGAAGAGGTAAGAAAAGGCACTAGCTAGGTTTCATGGACTAGAGAATCTGTAAGTCCTTCAACTGCAAAGTAGTAATTCCTGTAAATCATAGAATCATAGAATAATTTGGAAGAGATCTCTAAAGGTCATGTAGTCCTATCCCCCTGCAGTAAGCAGGGACATCCTCAACTAGATCAGGTTGCTAAAGAACTCATCAAGCTTTCATATTAAATATTTTAGTGTGCCCTATGCTGTAGGTCTTTTAAATTGCTTTTTTAGACTTTGGATATAGTTTTCAGAAATTAGGCCTGATTATTTGTATATCTGTGTATTACATTCAATTTTGGAAGCTTATTTTCATTAGTGATAGAAATACAAACACAAACTAGGATGCATAGAATGTTGAGACAACTGTTAACATCATCATAATAGAAAACTCTAACAATTGTGTCATTTAGAATATGGTAATAAAGTAGACAAATTATTCCAAGAATGCATTTTCTTTTATACAGGCAATGATAAGGACAGCTTTACAGGGAAACAGTGACTTATTTGCCAATGTCAGGATAAAAGTCAATGATAATATGAAGTAAATGAGAATATAAAAGTGGTTGATCAGGCAAGTTAATGCTTTTCACTTAGTATGAAAAAGCATTTACGAAAGTGATAGTGATAGCAAGATCATTCACTATATTATATGGGCATGAATCAAACTGTGTCTAGGGACTAAAATCTGAAACAAATACATCTGACTTTTAGAATTGCTAAGGAGTCAATAGCTCCTGCTACACAGGTTTTTCTATGCCTCAGCTTAACTTCCACAACTACTATTACATCATATTCTGCTTTGATCAAACATTATAATTCATGTTGTAAAGATCAATAATCTCTGACCAGTACAATATGGAAAACTGTAAGATTAAGAGCTGTCATGATTTAGGGTGAGTTTTTTTGTGGAGGTTTTGGGTGTTGGTTTTTCTGTTAAGGAGCACCCATTCATAATATTTTTCAGGTCTTCAGACTGATTCCCATTCCAATAAAAGTCATTGTAAATCATAGTAAGACAGTTTCATGTGCACTTCAGTTCTGCAGGTAAGCAGATTAATAAGACTTAATTGTGTTTTGCATTATTTGCCCACCTATTGATGCCTTTTCAAATGTTTTTTTCCAGGCTTTCACATATATGTAACAAAATAATATTAAAGACCATCTTTAAAGTGTGTATTTCTTATTCCAGAAATGTAGGGTGCTTGATCAGCTGCCTACTTTCACCAATAAAACAAAAATGCATCAGAGAAGTTTTCTCTTGCCTTGTCACAGAAAAAACAAGTAATTGAGAACAGTGTTGTCATTTTAATTTTTTTTTATCATAAATAAATATTCACAGCAATAAATCCTTTCAATATAAAAAAATGAGATCATTTGAACCATTAATGAATGGAGACAATAAATATTTTGTAAGCATAGTTCCTGTAATTATAGTAATATAGAACATGACTAAACCCTGAATTTCAGTACAGTGCCCAATAACTTAGGCTCATGGTTTAGCAAGTCCTTCCAAATCCCCCTACATCTGGTTATTTAATATTTTAACTTACTTTAATGTCATTACTCACTTTCAGAAACATATTCCCAGAAAATCCCTAGTGAGATGCTCAACACAAAGGTTGTTCTCAAAGGACTGCTTACAACCAGGTAATAATTTTACCTACAGTTTGAAATGACAAGCTCAGAAATCAGACCATTACAAAGTAATGTATAATAATGAAATGCCTCTCCCTTGGGAAAGTGTAATACATTCTTGTTTTCAATATTCTACTCATGATTCAGAAACTTGGGTTTTGAAGACACATGATATTAGTATCATCTTACTCCAGAAAAGGAAGTTAGCAGCAATTGAAGCTTATATGTTTCAGACTTGATTTCATTAACACATCTTAAGAATTCTGACTAGTCAAAATCTATAACGCTGGAGCTTGGTAGCCCAATATATGTCTAGAAATCTCAGTTAGCACTCTCCATAATAATAATAAAAACAAACCTGGCAGAACAGGTCCACTCTTTCTGAACTCAGTTGCAACTGGAAACTAGCAAAGACCATTTCAAACTGGAAAAAAACACCACCCTAAGTATGTCTTTACCAGTATATCAATTCACAACCCAGGCAGGTCTAAAGATACTCAGCAGACAGGTCACTATGCCTCTTGTTCAGCGTATTTCTAATTACAGTCTCTTCAGAAAATTGATTTCAAGGGATTACATTATAACAGTAACATTAAAAATAGATCAGTGGTACTACATCTCTCTTCTTGTAAATGCTGTTTAGAAGACAGAGAAATTTATGACACTGTAAAGCTATGACTGTAATACTGAAATTCATTAAGCTTTCCATACAGTTCAGAACATGAAGTATCTTTATCCTTCATTTTGAAAAACTTGGAGAATATTTAAAAACAAAAACAAAAACAAAAACAAAAACCCCAAACCAACATGTTTTTTTCTGATATATAAGATCATAAAAATTATTTTCATTATTTATCCTTCTATAACATCAATGTTAATGCTGCAGGGAGGAATAAACTCTGAAATTAGAAAAGGTGAGCCTCTAGGGTCTCACAGTCTGTTTCAGAAAAGCAGAATTAAACCAAAACCAAATACATCTAATTGCAGAAGGAAAAAAAGGTGGATAGAAGCATAATGGTAAAAGTTTAGCTGGGGTTATCCCATACATTCTTAGTTATTTTTCTGTATAAAAAAGGAATTTATGTCATTAAATTTTCTCTCTGAAAAAGCAGATGTAACTCCTCAGAGACTTATCAAACTCCAGATTAAATATTCATGAAAGATAGCTTTTCTGATTTTTAAAAAAAATTAAATTAATAGTTCTACTCTTTACCAGAAAAAGGAGACAGAAATTACACTGAGAAATATGGCTAAGTGATTTATTGGTTACATACATACATATACAGGATCTAACTTATATGTTTCCCCCACTCCTTTTATTGAAACTTCACTCTGAAATCCTGCAGTGGCATTTCTATATGGTAAATTCAGACCATTGAGACAATATATTCATAGACAAGAAAATAGTCAGTTGCAAAGAAGGCAATTTAGGAAGAGGAAAACGCATTTGAATTTTCTATCTGATTCAGAGCAGAAACTGTTAGATCAGTGATACAACTGAAATACTTAGTAATAAGCTGATAAGTAGATATTATTCTTATTACTGATTCTAGTTCTCAACATCTTACAAGTTAAAGGTTTCTGTAGCTAAACAGTAAAATTCTTATTTATAAGACTTGGAATTCCTACAACTATGCCAGCATAAATGAGCCTAACTCAAACCGCACTGAACTTAATGAACTTTGGATTGCAACCTGAAACAGCTAGGAATGCAGTATTAAGCATCATAAATACAGATATGCACAGATCAAAAACCATGTAGCATTCAACAAAACTTAAAAAAAACTGTTTTCTGGACAGTTGTTCCTTTTCTTTTCTTTTGATCCCGAGCGATTCCAGTTAATCCAGTTAAAACAATTTGCAAGTGCATTGAACTGCTTAAGTGTTGTATTTTGGGGAAACTGTTAGCATATGTTACCTGACTACATCAAAGATAGCATTCAGAGAAGAACACATTTATCTAAACATCTGATAAAAGAGGGACAAAGTCCAAATTGCAACCCTAGCATTGTTCAGATGCAGTGGTACAAAGGTACACTGGGACACCTTTATTTGAATTCAAGGTTTATTAATCTTATGTCCTTAAGATCAGAAAAAAAAATAGAAAAAACTGGAAAGAAGAAAACTTGCCTTTTACAGGGGACCAGTCCTTGAAGTCAAAACTCTGTAACTGTGGCTTTATTTGGGGAGGCTCTGTTCTTGAGAGTGCTAGTGGAGGTGTGGGCTGTGTAGTAACAGAATTGCTTTTGCACTTATTAATGCATGCCATTTTTCTTTGCTAGGATATAGTGGTGCAGAAGGGAAGACAAGTTGTATGCCTTTTTCTGGAACTAACTCTGCAGGTCTCCCTGGGCCACACAGACAGAATGAATGCAGGTATGAGTGGGTGGTAGTGACCCACCACCACGGAGACTGAAGGACTTGAAGTTCAAGAACATAGAAACCTTTATAGATCTGTGGGTCCTGAAAGGAAAAACTGTTCTTAGGATTCTGGGAAAGACTGTGCCAAACTTATCACAGACAGCAGTTGAAAAGATTCTGGACTAGAAAGGAGGCTGGGCTAAATGATGTTTTGTCAAAGGTACACCAGGCTGATGACAGCAGAGTAGAGAAGAATGGCTTTCAGCTCTGTGTCTACTTTAATTTGTTCTGAGCTTTATACAGAAATTCTCTTGATTTAGCTCACAGTCTGATTCAATCTAATTTTAAAGGTGCACAACACTTCTGGGTTGTTTAGAGTGTTCACGGTGCTCGCAGTTCCCTCTCTGCTTTCTTTGTTTCTTTGGGTCCCCTCAAAAGGTGAGGCTTAGCATATTTGTGGTAAGATGGGTCTAGTGGTAAAGGAATACTTCAGAAGCAGTGGGCTTAAATTTAAGCCCTTTTCTGTCAAAGTATGTTCAAACCTGTGTCTATCTTTTGCTTTCACAGCAGAGAACAGTCCAAAAAGTAAACAGTAAGTAGTACTCCATTTTTCATGCAATAGCTGTACCACTGGCTGCATTATCAGAAAGAGCATGTAAATTCAAATGCTTTTAGACTGAGGAGCCAATTTCCACATTGTATGCATATCTGGGGTGGGGGTATGGTGGTGGGGCAGAGAGGAATATTTCTAATTATTAATTCTAGTATTAATTCTGAAGATTAATTCTACTCAAGCACAGGTTTGGATTTCATTCAGTGGGAAAATATATTAGTGAACAGGCCGAGATTCTTCTGAGATAATTTCCAGTAGGCAGAAAAAATACTGCAATTTACTTCATAATCACATTCCAGAGCTGAACTAAAATACTGATATAGACATGTCCATTATGTGGCACAGAACAAAGCATGTTAGAGACAGAACTTGGAGGGAAGTTCCTACATTCCATTACTTGCTCGGATGTGTTCTTCACTAATTACTTGATATGAAGTGTGTAAAAACTTTTATACTTTACATGTAAAACCATAATCAGAATATGAACCAATAATTATTCCTGAGAATAAGACTTCTGTGAGTCACAAATATTTCACACTATTATTTGTATCAGTGTAATTTGTGTAAACAGTGGAAATAACTGAACAATGCTCTCTAATTAGAGGTAAATTGCATTAAATTAATTGGGAAGGAATTCAAGCAGTGAAAACACAAAGGATAACACTTATTTAAAAAGGATGAGACTGTATAATAAAATCTTCCATCCACATGAACAAACTTTCAGAGAATCAAGTAATAAGGCAAATTTAATAGATACAATCGATAACAATTTCACAAAATATTTTCCTTTATTAAGGTTTCATGCCAAAAATGTGGTTTATAAACTGTTTACATAGAGAAGTATCATAAAATATTCCATCTTTTTTCTGATAGCTTCCATACCCTGTTATTTTGGATAATAATAGACCATACATGTAACAAACAGAATTATTTTAATGTTCAGGAAAGTGTACTTTGCAGCACAATTAATCCCCTGTGGAAAAGATTTATTTTATAACCCTATGATTAGAACCTTTTTAGCAACACTTTTTTTCCTCCAGTTTTCTGTATTCTGTTAATCGTATCTATCTGAATACCACTCTGCAATTTTTCTGCTTATGAGAAATAACACTTAGTGCATTGTGATTAGACCATTGGATGGAGATTTATAATTTACATTTTGTGAAAGAGGTTCACGCTGTTCTAAACAGTTATGTCCTTTATTTTATTTACAGAATATGCTAATGAGATGAGAGAGGAAGTGTGTTTATTCTTATCACTGAATCAAAGCATCACATTGGTTCATGAAGGGTGACAGAGAGTGTAGCCTTAAGGGGTATACAAACCAGTAAAAACTGGATCAAAAAAAAAAAAGACAAGCAAAAGCCTGACAGAAAATCTACATGAAGGATAGATTTGTATAAGTTTGTTGAAGCACACCAGGAGTTCTGCTTTAGTTGAAATAATACTTTCTTTTCAGTCTTCTATGTAGAACTTTCCATTAAATGTATGCAAGGGCCTTTTTGGGAAAAAAATAATGATTTCCATGAATGAAGCTAAACAATATGATTCTTCCCCTGTATGACTTTTTTTTTTTTTAAAAAATTTTACAGGTATTAAACATATTTATTTTCCATTCACTTCCCCCTCCCCCTCCACTTTCCAAAATGTTTTATTATTCCTATACACTTTTCCTTCAGAGCTCACAAAAGGAGTGCCACAGCATAAAATTTTCAGGGAAACTCATCTCAAAAGCTTATACTAATATACTTGCCTTTCCCCAAAATAACATGTCCCATTGGGCTGTTTGCTAGAAATGGTTCAATTATTATATCTCTAAAAATAAATAAAAATCTCACTAGATTTCTCTAGCCAGGTACCTTCCCTGTGAGTGCCCAGGGAGAAAGTAGAGGACACAGGGATAGTCTGAGACAGATCTTTGTTTTGGATGCCTCACTGATTTGAGTAATTCACTTGTCTCTTGTTCTCTCTCATTTTATGCAAATCTTAAAAAATAAAATTTAAATTTGAGGGAATGAAATATGTTTCTTGACAGCACACATGCAAACAAACCAAACATACATAGCCAGCCTACAACTTCCATACACAGACACTTATCTAACAGCAAATCTTGAGTCTAAAGTAGGCATAATGAATCCAATACCAGTTCTTTACAAATCATGCAAGATTTTCAGCCAGGTGACAAAGTTTTGCCCTGTATTCACTGGCATGAACGTGAACTTGCTTTCATATTGGTCACATTAAAATGTACATGACACTAATATTTAACAGAAGGACAATGGTGAAACCCACCAACTGTCCCTTTTATCTTTCAGGTATTTAACTTTTATTGTAAGTTTACAGAATGTTATTTGGCATAGAAATCTCTACTGTTAAGGAGGAAGAGGAATTAAATAGTAATCTTACTCATAAAGTGAGAAGTATTTACTTCCACTAACACCTTGTGGACATCACAGTAGACTAGAGAACCAAAAGTATGACACAGCTGGAGATATTTCATAGTAGATAATAACCCAAAGATTGTCTGAAAAAAAATCTGGAAAATACTGATGAATTAGTAAGTATGGGATGTCATCAGAGAGTGCACCCAGTCCCAGGCAGTTTGAGGAGCTCATGAGTTCCCAAATCTAAACCATATACCAGCCTTTGGAATCCCTGTTTGTTAAAAAGAGTGGTTCTTGATTCTGTTTTGAATTAATATGAAACTTTAAGCACAATTATAGCCTTGGAATAGAAGACTATCAAGGAAATGTCTATGAGCTACAGGAAAATGAGGAAGATCCAGACAAATATATTCCTGGCCTTTTGTGATATTAAAGTCTAACTAGGAACAAAAGCTTCACATTATCATCTGAGCACTGGATTAGTCTTCAGTAATTCTGACTGGTTCCTGTATGTAAGGATTTGTTTTCCTCTTTTGCTCAACAGATGAGATTGTGGTAAGCCTGTGCAACAGGGAAAAAATAAAATGCAAATGTCTTGTCCCTGAAACTCATAATCTGAGTAAAATATCAGAATTAGATAAGCACTAGCAATCTGAGCTGTTTAGTTATATTTGGTTGTTTAATTTGTTTTGTTTTTTCTTGGTTTGGTTGGGTTTGTTTTAAAGTACAATTTTTTTTCTATTATTATTTTATTGATTCAAAATAAAAATAAGTAGAAAGTACTCCTAAAGATGTATATTGGAAACTCTTAATAAACTGAGTTTTCATGCAGATTTAGGAATATGAATTAGTCAAGAAGAATTTGGCTGTTAGACATCTGTTTCTCTGCTATGTCAGCCATAACTTTTTATTTACTATTCCCTTATCTACTTTGTTTCTTAAAAATGAAAAATAAAAACAACTACAGGAGCTAATGGATTAAGTTCCATAGTCTGTGCTCTTCTCTCGATTTTGTATCCTTTTCCTTTTTTTGAAAAAGTACTAACATTCTAAGATTTACATTAGTCACTTTGAAAAAGTCTAGCATTCACATCCCGAAAGCCCATTTTCCTTATCAACCTGAAAATTATCTTTCCAAAAGGAATCAGAGAAAAAAAATACCATTGTAAAGTGTTTCACTTCCAAGTTGTGGAGCAAATAAAGTGCCAGGAGCTAAACTGCAGATGCAATTTTGCTACAAACAATGAATTTGTTTTCCAATTTCTTTTTCAAAGCTTTCCTCCAGAGTTTCACCTAAGTTTCCTTACTCATCACTGTCTGGGGAATAATTTTTATAGCAGTAAATCTGTTACACTAACATTAATCCCTGTAAATACATATATTGTGATGTTCCTTTTCAGTCACATTGATAGGGAAAAAATAAATGTGTCTGGAATGCTCTGTGAAAAACTGAGTGTCCTTTATAACAATGCAAAAAATGAAGCTACAGAATTATTATTACAAGGTGGTATTTATGGATTTGGTCCCCACAATTTTAAAATATGTTAATGGCAAAAAGCAGCCCAGAAACAACATTGGTCCATTACTTGATGATCATGGACACCTCATAAATAAGGATATAGACAAAGCAGAGATGTTTAATGCTTTTTTCACATCTGTCTTCAACACTGATGATGGACTTAAATCATCCCCAGAGCCCTGAGCTAGTGAACCATGACTGTGCAAATGATAATCTCTCAACCAGCCCTGAACTTTTGTGGGATTTGCTACTCCAGATGGATTCTTTTAAGTCAATGGGGCCTGATGGGATTCATCCAAGCGTACTTAAAGAGCTGGCAGAGGTCAGTGAAACCTCTCAAAATGATTTTTCAATTTTCCTGGGAATCTGGAGAGGTACCAGTTGACTGGAAATTGGCACATGTTGTTCCAGTCTTCAAGAAGGTTAGAGTTAGAGTAACCACAGGCCTCACCTCAGTACCTGGTAAGCTAATGGAGAAGGTTATTCTGGGAGCTATTGAAAAACACCTAAAAAACAACACAGTCATTGGTCCCAGCCAACACAGGTGTGTTAGGGGAAGGCCCTGTTTAACTGACTTGATTTCCTTCAATGGCAAGTTAACCCACCTAGATGACCAAGGGAATCCAACTGATGTAATCTTTCTGGATTTCAGAAAGACCTTTGATACTGTCTCTTACAGTATCCTTCTAAATAAAATGTCCAGCATCCAGATGGACAAGCACATAATGAGATGGGAGACCACTTGGCTCATGGGTTGAGCTCAAAGGGTCATAGTAAATGGGGTTACATCAGGCTGGCAACCAGTCACTAGCAGGGTTCTACATGGATCCATTTTAGGAGCAGGGGAACAAATTCCTCAGGGAAGTAGTAATGGCACCAAGCCTGCCTCAGTTCAAGAAGCATTTGGATGATGCTCTCAGGTATATCGTGTGATTCTTGGGATGCCCTACAGAGGGACAGAAGTTGGACTTGATGATCCTGATAGGTACCTTCCAACTAGGCATATTCTATGAAAATTCCCTGACAGAAAAGTAGTGTTTATCATGAAGTATGTATATGACCTCTGTCAAGAGGTAAGCTGACCACTTAAATAGCTTGATTTTTTCCCCACTAACAATAAAATATTACTGCGAATAAATAATATTTAACTTAATCTGTGTATTCTGATTAGCACTTCCCACAGCTGTTTGGAATCCTATGAGCAGCTATGTTGCTTGGCATACTTACAATATTTGTGTAGTCACAAAAACCTTGGAAGAAACTTGGTTTTAAATGATGATGCTGTTAAAAGTAATGTTCTGTTGTATCCATTTCAGTAAATTAAAACCTGAAAATAAAGCTGAGTTTCAGAAAAAAACAGTGTCATGATTGGAAGACTATGAAATAATCTTGCTAGAGAAACTATCATTTTGGAGAACTGTAAATATACAGAGGTAAAGTTTGGTTAATATGCAATACAGAGTAAATCTGATTGGTTAAATTTGATCAAAAGTGAGGTTATGTGATTCAGACATAGCTTCCTGGCACAATGTGATAACAGAGAAAGAGGTATCTGTCACACCTGAATACACATTTCTATTCATTTCTGGTCTAAAGCATCTCTATATACACACACTTCTAAAACATTTATAGTTTCCCAAATACATCAGATGTATGCTTTCAGTTTTCTGTTGATTCAAAAGATGAAGTAGGAGGACTTCCTGATGAGAAACACACAACATTCAGACTAAATCCATTTATTAAAGTGAAGATGTGAAGTGATTAGACTGTATGCTCTTCACTCAAGCATAGTAATAACTCTCTGGAGGAGAAAAAAAACAGGTAATGTTGTGAAGTCATAAGGGCAGAATAGAAAATAAATTGTTAACTACAGAATTAAAAACCTCTAGGGATGGAAAATCCCTCTTAACTTCCTTTGCAGAGAAAGGCAAATCACTTGGAAAGTCCTTGCTATATAAGTAATCACTCTAGGAAATAGATGACCTATTAAAAGATGTGTTGATTCACAAACATATAGAAAGGGATCATAATGTTAATGAAAGTATACTATCTGAAGAATATTTTATTTGTATATGTGGACTTATATGCAGAAATTGCCTATACACAACAATCTATATACCAGATCCAGTTATGTTGTAGATTAATTTATTTTAACCATAACAAGAAAGTCTACAGCATGATGCCAATTTGCTGCCACGTTTTAAAAGTAAACAATTATTTTAGGAGTCATGGAAAGAGGAAGGGAAGGCAGGGGAATAGAAAGGGCAGTGGCAGAGGTGGGTATGGGAAAGGAAAATATTTCATTCTCTTATTGAACCACCACAATTTTTTCACCCTGGCAAAGTGACTACAATTTTCAAGGAACTTACTTCCTTTTAGAAGCTGAGAAACAGAGCTACAACAACTCTAACACAATTCCAGTGGTTACCCACTTGGAAAAGAAGTATCAGAATGAGGAAAGCAAAACAAGGTATGTGGAAGGCAATTTCTTGATAAAAGAACAGAGAATTAAAAAGAAAACCTACGGAAGAGGCACTGAGATTAAAAAACCCAATGATTCAATGCTGTATCTTATTTTGGTTCTTCACTTGAGTTATTACCACTTGTTAGGTAGTTACAGTCACTATTTTCACATCTATCTGAAAAATTACATGACCTGAGCAAAAGGCGTAAGACTGACATTATAAAGGAAATTGCATTATTACATTAATTCCACTAAGTGAACTAAAACACCCAATTTACTTAATCCACAGAGTATTTATAAATGAAGTTATTAACTTCCTCCATACGAAATACTTAGACTTTCTTGAAAAAAATTAAAACAAAGAAACAATGCAACCCAACAACAACAACAAAAAAAAGTAAGGCATCAAATAATCAGAAAACTGAGGTGATTTAGTTTTTCAGAATGTAAAATGCTAAAATAATGTAGCAATACAGGCAGATTTATCCATTACCCTCTTCTACTGATTCCATCATGATTATTCAGTTAGTGAGCCAAAGAATAAATTTGATCAAGTAATCTCATGAGGGGACACTACTTCCCCTCCTTGGTGGTTATCTTCTGTTGTGAAGTATGTGATTTGATCAACAAACAATAAGTCAAACTTTTGACCTCTTCATGAACTCAAATTCAGTGACAGAAATGTGAAAAAGAAAAACTTATCATCACAGAGCAGTATTTTTAACACTATCACTGAGTTTTGCAGGACTGGTAATCCACGCACACAGACCCACAGATGTTGTTTCCTCTAAATAGGAAGGAATACACTTGTCCTGGTTTGGGCCAGGATAAAGGTGATTTTCTGGTTGGTACTTTTGCTTCCAGCTCAGTCTCTTGTAAGTAGCTGCACTTGCTGAAATTAACAGCAAGTTTCTCAGACAGTGTCTGCTTCTAGGACTGATAACATTCGATGTTTATAGTTACTGCCAGAGACTGGCATGCAGCCCAAGGACACTGCTCAGCTCTGAGGAACATTTTACCTTCCAGAAGGAGTAAGGAGGTCCCACCTGAAACCCTCCTGTGGGGAGGACCGGACAAGATAGATGTCAGAATTGACCAAACAGAGTATTCCATCCCATACACGTCATACTCGGTATAAATTTGAGGGATCACAAGGGTCAAACACTTCCTTCCTGCTTCTTCCTTCTTCCTCCCTGCTTCCTTCGGCATCCTGAGAGGATTCCATCCATTCCTCTGCCTGTGGTCCTGATCCCTGCCAGCCTGAATCTGTGTGTTCCTGCCCCCAGCTCCCGACTGCTGCTGACTCCAGGATTCCAGCCTGGACTTTCCCAGGGCTGCCCTGCAGCCTCGGTGGTGACATGAGTATTACTGGGGGAAAGGGAGAAGGAACGTGGTATCAGTTTTCCTGTATATTGTATATTCGTATATATTTAGTAATTTTTTCCTATTTATCATTACTGTTTCATTAAAATTCTGTAGTTTAGTTTCCAACCCATAAGTCTCTCTTCCTTATTCTCTCTCTCAGTGAGGAGAGAGAGATTAATATATAAATCTGTTACTTGGTTTAAATCTGTTGTTTTGCCGGGCCAGTGTTAAACCGTGACAACACTCTACAGCAGAGCAGAAATATCAGATTAGCACTACAGGTACCATAACTGATGCCAATTGATCGTCAGTTGTCATTCCACTCCCTTTCCTTGACAAAAATAAACCTCAAACATTTAATATATAAAAGTCTCATATAAAAGCTATAAAGGTTGGGACCATTGTTGGACAGCTACATTTCTAAGGACAGACCAGGAGGAGATTCAAGCAGATTGGGTCATTAGGTACAGGTCAAGCAAATGTTTAAAGAACTGTAAATGTAGCTGCTGGTTTGGATTTGACTGAGAGGAAACAGGATGGAAAAGGTGAGTTGTTAATAACATCTCAGTTAAACTCATGGGGGATCTTAACTCTTGTCCATTTAAATGTTTAGTCTCTCCTCAGTTAAGAAACATCTGCCAAGAGGATGGTAAACATTGCAGTTATTTCCTGAAACAGCAGTTTTAATTGATTGACAAATGAACAAAGAAAAGAATAAGAAATGCAAGTGAAAACATTGTAAGAATGGACAGGATTGTAATTGGAAATTGTAAAGGTCACTATACATAGTTTATTGATATCTGTTTGAATGGAATCATTAACTTGTGGAAATCTTCCTTTGGCATTTGCATATGAGCAACAGTGACTCTCATGAAATAAAGGGGATATTTATGAATACTTAGAGCATGAACAGATACAGCAAATGTAGAGTTGTGCTGCTTCTGTGAGAAGTGACAAGACAATTACACAGCATTCCTACTGTGCACTTTTGACCCAGTCTGAGATTATGCAATATACTATATTTCTAGGGAAAACTGTTAATCTGGGCAACAAGAAATAGAAGAAATATTAAAGGATTTTGGAGACTGAGAATCAGGCTAATATCACTGATTTTTTTGCAAAACAATAAATATTTATGATATAAAAATAAACAGAAAATAGATGACTTGCTTAAATTCATAGCCTAAACATAAAGTAGAAAGTTAGATACATCTTTTAGTGCTTCTGATATTATTAAAATATTGGTGGAAATATTCCAAACACCCTTGTTAAGATCATTATTGCCCCAGAGCTATATCAATATATTAAATTATTTCCATTAGAAATGTATACAAGTTTTTCAGTCTCCCTTTTAAATGGAAATATTATTCTCCACTCTGTTTTCTTTTGAATACACACAAACATGTACTTATGTAACTATATATAAACTGTTCAGAATTAGGAAAAAACTATTTCCTTTGGGGGTTAGTCTTCAGATAAAGACATCTCATGTCTTTGTATTTTTTCCTTATATTTAGAACATTTGTTTCAATCCATAGCCTAAGAACTGATGCATATATAGATATTCTTTATGCCTATACATTTTTCAGGATAGGAATTTCTCTACCTTTTGCCTTGAAAAACATATTTTTGAAATTATTAATGCATAATGAAGTAGTTCAAATTTAACACAGGTCTTTATTTGTCTGAAAACTGTTTCAATAGTTTCTTTCAACTGTCTGAAATTTTATTCTTTCATTTTGACTAGGTCATCTGATATGAAAGTGAAATAACCGTATCACATTTCATTGGTTTGAAAGATGATTCAATATGCAATTTCAAATGCTGACTATTCTTGTCACTGCAGGTTGGGAAACTGTAAGGAAACCACTGTTTGCAATAGAAGTGAGTATAAAAAAAAAAAAAGAAAAAAAAATCACAAATTGGGTGTTCTGTCACTTTTTCTTTTGCAACTTCAGCAAGATAAACTTTCACAATAGAAAGTTGCTATTGCCTTTAGCTTTCTTCTTGAGGGGTAATTATTTCATATCACTTGAGTGTCAAGGATAGGAGGTTTCAAATCAATTCCGAAATTGGCTGTTCCTCCTAATGGAATAACATTTGCAGAGTTCATTACTGTGTTGCACATTTCCTCTATACCACAGTGAAGGCTTAAAAGAACAGCCCTACAAATAATTCACTTTTTTACTGTATGAAATGCTTCCTACTATTTAATAAATTGCAATTTTGTCCCCCTTTGTGTGCTGTTCTTCCACTGGAGTGGAAGTGAAGTGGGCATTCTGAAAATAAAACCATTCCATGATTCTGTGTTTGATACGCTCCCCACACACACAGATGACCAATGCCATGGAGTTACTCTGAAGTATTCCACCTCATCTCCTTCCAGAAGACCACAGGATCAGTGGCCAGTGTTTTAGGCCTGTTCCAGATAGCCTACTTAGGGCATCTCATGTGCTTTTGCATCATCATGGTTAGGCAAAGAACTTTTGATCCAACTACCTAGTACAAAGGTAGCTGTCTAGTTTCCTGGAGTGGGATGCAGTTCAAGACTGGTGTCTTTCAATGTAAATCTGCTGTGTACATGTGTATGTGAGAGATCTTTTGTAGGCACTCCTTATAGCTGAGGTGATCTGTGGCTTCATATAACTCCTAAATAGAGGCAGCTAGTGATATATTTTGAGATATTCTGTGGTATTTGAGTGTTCCGCAAAGGACTGCCAGATAGGATAAATTACTTCTGTGTTTCCTTCAGCCATTCTTGGACAGCCAAAAGACTTGTACTGCTACTTAGTAAAAGCAATGCATCCTTGCAGAGAATCTGCTCAAGTAGATGTAGACACCAGTTGTCTGTTCAGCCTAGTAAATTCCTAATCTTAATTGAATAAAGGCTGTTTTGTGTAAATGTAGCTGTATACTGCCATTTGAGGTGCCCTAGTACTCCTTGTCCAAGGGTACCTATAATATTCCCATTCACTACCAGCCTCCAACAAACTTCATAATGAAGCTTTTCCTTTTTGTGAAATATTCAAACCTCTACTCTGAACTGTGAAGGTAAAAAGTAATTGGAGAAGTCTCTTATCAGCCATTAATTTCATCTACTCTAATTATTACGTTTTCTCTAATCTTTTACCTATGAATTTCACATTCACAGGAAACCCTTAGGTTTATTAATAAGAGATACTTATTTATTTTCCTGTAAATGAACAGACTGCATATTCTTGTTAACAGCCTACGTTTCAGTTCCTGTTATATTTCCTTTCCTCTTTCCTTCAGTCTCTCAGCAGTCCTTTTTGATGTCACATTTTGCCAACATTCTTCCCTGCTGTGAAATATTACAGAATTCACTGTTTTAATGAGCTGCCTACTATATTAAACAGTATACTCCCCATACTGGAGGAACATTACTTAAATTTAGGTATGTGAAAGTGCAGCATTGACCTTAACTAGCGATTTCTGTTTTTATTTCTTAACTTCAATTTTTACAGCTCTTTGATATATTTGCATCTAACTCTTGTTTCAGGAAATCTAACAGATTCCTTACAGAATGAGTTTACTCTTGACTCCCTTCTTTAACACTTAATTAACATGGTTAAATATTTGTACTGCTGTCAGGGCCTATGTGCCTATCAAGATTGAGGTCCTTTTGTGTTAACTACTAGGTACGGTACAAATACAGAAGTCCATCATGTTGATTCTTTATGAAAAGTATTGTTAGCTTTCTATGCAGAATTACTTGCTATATGAAATATTCTTCCATTATCTGAATAGAAAATAACCTTGCTCAATATAAATGGCTTTAATTTGATGGAAAAAATGATATAGATTTTCACACTTCAGGATTAGGATGGCTGTTTGATTACGGCAGCAGTCACATATTACCTAAATTATAATTAAGAATATTATTATTATGTTTAATCAACATGACCATCAGTGTTTAACATGGAAAGGTATGCAAAATAAGAACTATGAATAGCTTTATAACGAATAGCCATTCATATGCATTGTTGGTGGGAAAACAGACCATAAAGCAGAAGTTTGCATTCACAGAAAGAATGAATTAATATGTTTCTAAAAGAGGTCATACGTTATGCATTTTCCATAATATATCTCAAAAGCAAAACAGCAAAAAAGTTATCTAAGAACATACATAAGAGAAGATTCTAATCCTTATGCATATTTCACTGCATATAGTAAGATAATATTATTTCTGTGTATAGCTACTGAGATAGAAAACTTAATTAATATGGTCATAGTGGGGACAGGTAGGGCAGGATAACAGTCTAACCATAGCAAAATTATCAGTTCTACCAAATCATCAGAAATAGTATTAATCCAAACTTCAGGTTACATAGTTTTGCTTTAAAATTGCAAGAAAGAGGTAATCTGACAATTACTAGTAATTACAGATCCTGTAATATTAAAAAAAAAAAATGTGGTTGTGTTCAGACAACTTAAATCCCAGTTTAGATGAGGTACCTAAGAATGATGGTTACTCTGACCATTTGGTCACAAATTCCCTAATCCTCATAAATGCCTCAGATTAAGAAATCTATTCAGGTTTGCAGATGTGTTCTTAAATTCTGCCTATACATCTAGATGCACTCAATCCATTAGGCATATTCCTCCTATATTAAAACAAGCCCAGTGAACAAGTATCTAAACCAGAATCATTTCAGGAACTGCAGTGGAATATGCTCAAGGACTAAATGACTAATGTAGCCTGAGCACAATTAACAAGAATAGGTTTGATTAGGGATTAGGCGAGTGTGATCAAGTTCAAGTACCTGATCCTGTAAAGCAGATTCAGTATAATCAGACAGTATCAATGTTAAAGCAGATTACAGGCTTTTTAATTGAAAACCACAGAATTAATTTAAAAGGTACTCCCCCTAACCCTTACAGATCACTGTTAAAGTGCCTCCAAAAAGGAAAAAGCTTTAAAGTCAAGTGATGAGGATCTAGAAAATAAAAAAATCTTCTAGTCAAGGCTACCTGAGACTTGCAGAATAAATTTGAGAAAGGCAAACTTGCCCATCTGAATTATGTCAAGGTCAACTCTGAAAGAGAACATAGCAGCAAAAGGGGAGAGGTTTTGCCTGATGCTTCTTTCAGCATCTAGTAGGAGGCAGGGTGAAGGGAAAGTTTTACATTTCTTACTTCAAAATAATTAGATTTAGAATCCTTAAAAGCTTTACAACTCAGCTAGAGATTTTAAATATTCCAGCAGATCAATCTGCCTTAGTCACATAATGAGTACCATTAGCCATTTTTGACTCGTAAAAGAACACAGAAACCTCTAGAACCATCCAAGAAATACAAATTCAGTAGAAGCTGGAAGAAATTTTTTTTTTTTTTTCTTTTTGTTTTTGAAACAGAGGTTTCCAAATGAGTTCCAAGTGTCTATTTCAATACACGTTGAAATAATCATTATACAGGATAACAACACATAAGCATGTTAATCTGAACAAAAGCTACCTTTTTCTAGAAAACTTCTTCACTGGAATCGCTGCCATTACTTTCTTAAAGATGAGGTAAAATGGCTTTTTAGACATGAGGTTATTTGATCTTCCACTTAGTTGACTGTATCTAATTTTACCTTCAAGAGGTGCTGTTCATTTTTGCATAGGAGTGTAGCTTTTACTCTTTCATTTGTAGAAAACAACTATGCTCTAGTCCATTTTTTTTTCTTCCATTGAAATACTACTTCTCAACGGACAAGCATTAAAAAGACTTTTTCTTTCTCCTCTCAACTATTGTATAAGCTCACCTCATGAAGACTTGGCTGTGTGAACCTGTAAACATTTAAAAATATTTAAAAATACACCTAAGCAGTGTCTCATAATGTCTCCTACTGGGCAAGCAGCACAATTACAGAAGAAAGAAGAAATGAATGCAAATTATATTTGCCTAGCGCTATAATTCTGGGGAAAGATCTATTGCCAGTAAATTTCTGAAATGCCAAATAATATTTTCTGTGTCTTAAAAATATTTTAAAGAAAAAAAGAAGTATGTACCCAAGTTTTTTTTAAATATTGTAGAACTATTTGTCATGATAATATGATTTCTGTGAAAACATAATTAAAGAAAAAAAAAAAAACAACTTGGGAGGTGAAAAATTTTATTTAATTGAAATAATTAGGACTTTTTAAAATGTCCTTTGAATAGCTCATTCACAGCTTTTCTACTCAGAAATTAATCTCTAAATATATACAGTCTACATTCTTGCAGTTATGTTTCTACATTGAAAATCCGAAGTTTCTCTATTATTTACCTTCATCAGCTCATCATAGGAATCACACAAGTACAGATATGAAGAATCTAACGTGCAAATGCACTGTGTCAGCACAGACTTTTACCTTACCTTTCTGCAATGTTTGTCACCCCTGTCTCCACTTGTCCTCTTGATCAAACCTTCCTGTTGATGTAGGGTGTTTCATTAGTTGTGAGTTCTTCTCCTGACCTTTTGGGGAGTTTTCTCAAAAAAGGAGAGAAGGATTTTTTCACTACGTATAGCCCTGACTTGAAGAACTTCCCATGGTTAATACAAATTTAAGAATTTTTCAGCTGGATTCCAAGTGAGAAAAATATGAGCTTTTCACTCAGTCTGCTGCTTCTTTGAAGAGAAAATTGAATCACAGAACTGTATTGGAAATGACCTCAAATTGTCCAACTGTCAACATCCCACCCTAGTAAAATAAATAAAGTATATTTATAAATATCTGTATCACCGTGATCACTAGAGCATGTCCAGAAGTGCCTCATCTATACGGTTTTTAAACACTTCCAGGGACGGTAATTTCACCACCTCCCTGGGCAGTCCATTCCAATGCATAAATACTCTCCCAGTAAAGAAATTCTTCCTGATACCTAGTTTAAACCCTGAAGGCCATTTTCTCTAATCCTATCATTATATACTTGAGAGAAGAAGCCAGCCCCCCATCCCTACAACCGCCTTTCAGGTAGTTCTATAGAGCAATAAGGTTTCCTCTTAGCCTTCTCTTCTCCACACTAAACATTCCCAATTTCCTCAGCCTCTCCTCATAGGACTTGTTCTCCAGACCCTTCGCCAGCTTGGTTGCCCTTCTCTGAACTCACTTCAGCAGCTCTAGGGAGGGGATAGCTCAGCAGCAGACAGAAGAGGAGTAGTGTCAGAAAGACACAGTGACCACAAATGAAGTTAAAATTGCTAACTATAGAAAGCTCCCTGCACCATCTGATGAAGGCAAAGACAATAACTCTATAATGAAATTTAAATTTGTGCTCAGTAAGTGCAGTGCTGAACCAAGTCTGCTGTAGAAAAGGGTGAATGCACAAACCTTGCTACAGCCTTTCCTTGGAACAATCTTCAATTTAACATGGTTTCATTGTTTGAATCAAAGATTAAATTCCAATGATAGTTAGGATATTTGATGTTTAACTGAAAGGATATTTATAGCTACAGACAATATTTAAACCCACCACCTATTACATGATTTTCTTGGCATGGTTCATCTTTAATACTGTTGTTCAAATTTAATAATGTTTCTTCTTAATGAGCTCTTAATTGAAATTTTGCTGCTTTAATGTAGAGGTGATTTAAACATTATTTACATTTTTAAAGGTGGAGAAGGAACTCAACACTACAATGCTTTCTTCCTAAAATGTTCTGAAGAAGACAATTAAAGTAATTGAACTTTATGATTTTTCCATGAGTAATGCCTTTTTAGTTGTTCTCCTATTAATATTAATGAGATTTATTTGGGGTGAAGTTATGGAAAAATACAGATCAAGATGCACTTGACCAGCCTATATGTCTAATACTGTGTCAGTATAAGAACTGATTCACCAAACATGAATCCGGTTACCTGAATACTGCAGAAGTTAAAAAGCTGTGATCAGTAAAACTAGATTTGATTCTTTTTTCAGATGGATAGGTAAGTGAAATTTGAAGCACAAATTTAAACTATTATTTAAGTTTCATCCAAGCTGAAATTACATAAAATATTTAACATTCATATTCCTCTTTCTTCTTGTGCAAAATCTCTCAATTACTTATATTTAATAAGAAGAGGTAACAAAGTAGAACTTTATTATGTTAAATGATTTAAAATAGTACTTAGAAAGGAGTAACTAGCAGTTTTGGGTATTGTGATACTCTCCTAAAAGATTTTGAAAGGTGTCCTCATTTCAGTTTTTTATTTTGACATAAAAGCTATGCTGAAGAGGAAGAAACAGTACTATTTTAAATCTGGGACAACTTTTTAAGTAATAAGAGAGCTATCTTTCTTAAAACCCACTATGCTAAATTCAGAGATAGTGGCAAATAATAACTATTGAAATTACTAGAAGTTTTACTAGTGACTTCACTGACTTGAGCTATTTCTGTTATTCTGTGAAAGCCCTTTTCCAATCACAATGCTTACTCTCCTGACACCTCTTTTCAGATATTTTTCAAAGCACGAAGCACTAACTAAGCACAGTTTAACAAAATGAGATGAAAGAAGGTGTAAAGTGGTGTTATTTAACAGGTACTTCCTTTAAGAATAGAAAGTCATGATTGAACATTACAGGAAACTGAATGGCTTTAAACGACACAGAGGGGAAAAAAACCAAACCAAACCAACTACAAAGTGACCTCAAGGCACATATTACTTAATAATAGCTATCACACTTTATCAACTAATACAGAATTTTCTCTGATTAACTGTAATAATTTCAACAATAATCTCAAATGAAGACAGAGCAGATAAACAAGAAAAAGGCTACATAACAACAGAGCTTAGAGGGAAGTGTTCTGGCTTGAGGTGGTGCCGTTTTTTGGTAGGAACGAACGGGCTCCAGGGGTGACTCCTTTCGAGAAGCTGCTGAAAGCTGCCCTGCCACCAAAATGTCAGCCCCCAACTCATGTTGTGCCAATGGATGCACCTCTGCAATTAACAGATTCGAGAAGGGGAAACGAGCAGCCTTAAAAGCTCAGAGCAGAGGAGAGGAGGAGAGAGCGATCCCAAATCTGAGAGCAATGCCACAGTAGAGATACCAAGGTCGGTGAGGAAGGAGAAAGAAAAGGTTCCCTCAGCAGGCATTCCCCTGTGTCGTGTGGTGAGACAGCAGCTGTCCGCTGTAACCCATGGAGGAGCAGAGTGGAACAGTCCCTGGAGGATCACAGTGGAGCAGATGTGGACCTGCAACCATGTAGGACCCCATCCCAGGGGAGGGGACTGTTCCCCAAGCAGGCCATGACACTGTGGGCCGCCCGCGCTGGAGCAGTTTGCTCCTGAGGGACTGTGCCTGGAGGGAGGGACTCACCTTGGAGGGGTTCCTGATGGACTTTCTGCCGTGGGAGGCACCTCACATTTGAGTAGGGGAAGAATGTGAGGAATCCTCCCCGAGGAGGAAGGGGGGTCAGAAAACAAACTGTGATGAATGGACCATAAACCCCACTCCCTGTTCCCGTATGCCCCTTAGGGGGAGAAGGTAGATACAGGAAACAAATTAATTTCTCCAGGAAGAAAGGAGGCGTGGGGTATGGTATTTAAGTTCTGGTTTGTGTTTTCTTTTTGACACGTCTTCATTTGATTAATGACAAATTAAATTGATATTTTTTTCCCCCAAAATTGAGTCTGTTTTTTCCGTGACTGTAATTGATGAGTGAAACCCTCCTAGTCCTTGTTTTGACCCATGAGGTTTTAGGTCAATTTCCTCCTTGTTATCCCAAAATGGGAGCGAGGAGTGAGTGTCCACATGGCCTTTTGTTACCAGTTAGGCCCAAGCCATTACAGGAAGGATATGTTTTTATGAAGTTTTTGTGTACGTGACTATAGCATCAAACAGCATGAAACCAGTCAAAAAACAACACCACCCGCACCCATTACCTGAGCATGATACAAGTAATATCTAGGATTCATATAAAGGTTTCAAAGTTTTCAAAGTGATGTATCCCTGTTAGGGGAATTATCTTTCCTGCATCTGTGTTTGGTAAGTAAATAGCTACTACACATATTGGGAAGTAGTGCAAGAGCAAGAGCTATTAAAACTTTCAATCAGCAATACATTTATAAATAGAATGTATCCCAAATGTAGTGACATGGTTAAATAAACGTATGTTCCCTTAGCTATTCTGAGATCAGAATGAAATTAAACACCTCATTCAATATGGTAAGTAAACACAATTACTTTAAAAATTGTCTGCATTTAATGAATACCCTGCTTAAGTAAGGTAAAACAAAATATATTTAATTACTGTAATTCAATTTTCAAGTAAAGGGTTCAAAAAGAAGGTTACTTTTCAGAGAAAAACATTGTTACTTACAAAATACTGCTTTGCAGATCCATTTATAAATGGATCGTTCTGGATTTTTTAAAAATAAATATTCATCATACAAACAATTTGAACAATATCTGACTGGTAAAATATTCAGAAAGGCTTAAAGGAATAAAAGCCAAAACTCATTTAACTGTCAGTGTTGCACAGATTCTAAAGTGGCTAAGTCTAAAGATGAACTCTTCATCCTCAGGTATTATGAAAAATTTTGTTCACTTAATATTGCTGAAGCTTGTCATTTAGAAAGGCAGAATTCCTCAGTCAGCTGTCTATTTGAAGACACATGCATTTTTGCCAAAACCAGGAAAGACTCTAATTTCTGAATCTGTTTGAAGTGGCTGTCTGTAGGTAGTGATGTCTAGCAGGGTGATAACACCATCTGTTCTCTCTCTCAGCTGCAAGGCCACAAGGCTATTAGATGTTTATAGTAGATAGGAAGATAAATTTGCAGCTGGAGGGCATCCTTATAATTCACTTGTGACTTTCTGATAGTCTTGCCCTTCTGGTATGTAGCATTACTGATCTCAGTTGACAGATTGGTCAGGTTACAGAAGTGCACGGTCGTATCGCACTGGCCTGCAGCGAGTGAGGGCTGTGCACTGCCTCTGCCTAATCCCCCCTTCACTAAGGGGGGTGCTGGAGAAGCACTTCTGCCAGTTTGTAAAAGTTCGACGGATCATGACCAGGCGCAATAAAAAAATGGCATTTCTTCGATCATGCCTCTGCAGCTCTTGCCAGGAAGAAAGCAAAAGAGTTGCACAAGGATATAATAACATTTTGGCATAAGAAGAAAACAAGTCCCGCAAAAAGAGAATTTTCATCCAAGGAGAAGAAAGGTGAAGATGAAGGAAGGCAAAACAGTGAAGAGCAAAACTATCAGCACTCACCTCTTCGAAAACCCTTAATAAGATCCTCTGCTGGCAGTGTCATGCCTGGAAAAAGTTCTCCAGCGAAGAAGTCAGGTCTTCGAAAAGCACTGCAGTTTGAAGCAGATCTTTTTGATTCTAGTTCTGATGGACAGAGCTCAGAGGCCTTGGGAGCTTCGTTGTCATCTCTTAGTAACCTGGTGGGATTAGTGGCTGAGACATCTGAAGAAAGATACCGTCTCCTGGACCAAAGGGACAAAATCATGCGACAAGCTCGAATAAAAAGGACTGATCTTGGCAAAGCTAAAACTGTTGTTGGCACTTGTCCAGACATGTGTCCTGAAAAGGAGCGGTACATGAGGGAGACGAGAAACCAGCTCAGTATCTTTGAAGTGCTTCTGGGATCTGACAAGGTAGATCATGTAGCAGCTATCAAGGAATATAGCAGGTCTTCAGCAGATCAGGAGGAACCTTTGCCCTAGGATTCTATGATAAGGTGGGTGTCCCAGCTGGAGTCTGCACGTCAGGCCCGGCAGTTCTTGCCTTTTGATTTGCCATTGTTTATCTGGATTTCTCAAGTGCTTTCAATATGGTTCCCCACAGCCTCCTCCCCTAGAGAAAAGGGTGTGCTACAATCTGGTTCAGTGGTCGGTGTGGTGGGTGGCGAACTGGCTGACAGCCCAGGGGTGGTGGTAGATTGCTCCTTTTCAAACCAGCAACCTCTCACCAGTCCACCAGGTGACAGAGTCCCCAAGGGATCTATATTGGACCCAAAAATCTTCACAAGTGATCTGGATGATCAAATTGATGAAGTTTGCTGACCGTACCAAACTGACTGAGAAAGGTGGTACTTTGTAAGGGATGAAGGGTCTCCCTACCCTGCAGGAAGACCCAGATAGGCTACAGGAGTCTAGGAAGACCTATGAAGTTCAACAAGAACAAGTGTAAGGTCTGGGCCAGGTTATATAGTAATTGTGCATTTCAGTTTAATTACTTTTCAACATGAGCTCATGGTCCAGTGCAGGCTGCTTTCAGCTCTCAGTTTTTCTTACACTATTATTCTGCTCTGGTTGTTGTAGCTGATTTTAAAACCTTGTGCATATTAATATTTTGGGGTTATATAAAAGATGTTTTAAGATTCCCTGCAGCAAACTGACACCTCCTAATTCCTAACGCAGTTTTCAATTTGCAGAGAGTCTCTCCAGAAGGAGAAGATGGGGTAGAGCAAATCAAATCAAATCAGGTCAAGTTTCTCTCTCCAGAGTAGAGAACAAATAGTGAGGAGCATTCTATATATACCAAATATAGGTATAAAATATTTTAAAAAAACAATTTACTCTTTACAAATTATAAACACATGAAACAGCTGAGTTTAAATAGAAAATATCCTTATTTCCTATGTATTTAAACCACTACCTCCTCAAACAGTAGTACTGACTGTACAAATCACTGATTTGATTCTGCTAGCTCCAGTGCTAAGAAGGTACTACATTATTATCTAAAATTAAAATATCTTTCCATCATAGAATCATAGAATCATAGAATCATAGAATTAGCCGGGTTGGAAGGGACCTCAGAGATCATCAAGTCCAACCCTTGACCCACCGGAGCACAGTTGCTAGACCATGGCACTGAGTGCCACATCCAGTCTTTTTTTAAATGTCTCCAGGGACGGAGAATCTACCACCTCACTGGGCAGACCATTCCATTGCCTGATCACCCTCTCCGTGAAGAAATTCTTTCTAATATCCAACCTAAATCTCCCCTGACACAACTTAAGACTGTGTCCTCTTGTTTTGTTGAAAGTCGTCTGGGAAAACAGTCCAACTCCCACCTCGCTACAGCCTCCTTTCAGGTAGTTGTAGAGAGCAATGAGGTCTCCCCTGAGCCTCCTCTTCTTCAGGCTGAACAGCCCCAAATCATCATGTATGGCTGCTTACTGTTCTTGCTTCTGTATGACACTACATATGACACTACATCTCATTGTTCAAATATACCAGGTGTGTTTAAGTATTTCAGAACAAGCAGATGATCTTTTCCTTTGGTTATGAAAACAAGCCATAGGAAAAAAAAAATTGATTGATTTTTATGTAGCTTTCTGGTCTAAACCCTTTAAGTCTTTCAATTTACGGACTGTTTTTCTTTAATAACTTATCAGCCCACACGCAGGTCAAAATCTGCAATATATAAAGATCTTTGATACTCAGAAAGTGTCTACAATTTCATTTTTGCGAACAAACATCGCTTTCTCCAGACAAAGGGTTATACCTCTGTAAATATGTCTCACACTCACATAGGAACAGAACACAAATATTATTTTTTTGTGCTGATCCTTCTACTGTTCCAATGCACTACTGAAATTGAATCTGTTCAGTTGTTTAAAAATTTTTTTTAAAAGATTTAAAAAAAAAAATCAGCTGCAGATCTTATCAGACACAGCTGAGTGAGAAGCCAAATTTTTTCCACGTTTATATTGCTATCATGAAAAGAACAGAGATTTTACTCATGGGACTTCACCAAAAGATGCATATAATGAATTATGATTTCTTTTTAAGACACATAATTGTTCTGTACAAAAACTATCTTAGTTCATGTTTGCATACAGGATTAGATTAGACAGCACTCCGTATTTATACATTGGACAGTGCTAAGAGAATTAATTCTTGTTAGGATCAGCAAAGACAAACTAGACACACAGATTCTGTAGACCAAGTCCTTAAGGAATTGTCCTCAGATAGTGTTAAGAATGCTATCAGCAGTTATCAAAGACAGTGCCAAGAAAACAGGAACTGTGTCTTCTTATGTCTGGAGTGATTGTGAGATGCATTTGGGTGTGGGGGAGAAATAACTGACTATGTAGTTTTTTTAATTATGGGTTAATACATTTGGAAAATTTATGTGTAAACTTGTATATTCATAGCATTTTAAAAATAAAGGTAAGAAGGCAGAAAATATCAGTTGTGTTACCTTGCTAAAGTACCACTCAGGAATATTTGAGTAAATTTGCCATCCACCATAGCAACCTTTAAAAAGTCTAACTTAACAATGATGTGTAAAATGAAAGACTCTTATGTCTCTAACCATATAAACTTAAGAAAAGTAAATATATCTCATAGTATGAAAACGTTACTTTTCAGGTTATTACAGCTAAAAAGATTCTTTCCTTAATTTGAAATCCAAAGTGAGGATACGTATCATAAGTTTGCATGCTTTCTAACAACATTAGTGGGAAAAATGTTTATTTGATCTTCAGTTCAAAGAAAAATTAAGATTAAATAAATCATAGAATAACACAGACATGGGAGAGAATAAACTTGTCTGACTGTGACCTTCCTACTCTTCTAGCAATAGAATGCTAATGTGCATCATTTACAACCATACACTCCGAGGAAGGTTTCCAGTAAATATGAATGTGAGAAAAATAACATATTACAATATTGATTGAAAATACAATTTAATATAAAATTAATTGAAATGAATTGATTGCATATGATGCAATACTTAAAACTACTTTTTTGTTCATTAAACCCAGTTCCATAACTGCCCAAGAAAACTTCAACATGGAACTGCTATTAAAAATTTTTCAAACTGTGTTTTGAAAATTGGTTTGTTCAGCTTCTTGCCCAGAATAATACTGAGAAGCTGCTTCTGAATTTCTTCTCCTTGATACGTAAGAAGAAAACATATTTCTTAAAATGGACCATGTTAATCTGTGGCCTGTTTTGTTAATTCACTTTTTTGCTGACTTGCCCTTCATTTCACTTCAGGAGCTGAAACCCTAGTGTCTTTAAAGAAAAGGACTGCGTAGACTCTTATTCTTTACTTTTGGAGAATATGAAGGATTGTTTTGTAGACACAGAAACAGTTAGGACTCACATTTGCAGAGCTATGCAGCTGGGGAAGATGGAGAAGGGCAGATCCCTTCAGTACAAGCTGGACAAGCATTTCAATTACTTTGCTTTCAAAATATCCTTGCCATAGCTTGTGCTAAAGCAGGTACATAGTGTCATCGCTACATATCTCTCAGCCCACCTATTATTCAGCTTTATTCAGGCTGCTAAGCGACCAGCTATGTGGGAAATCAGTCCTTTCCACAGGATCCCAAGGTAAAGCTCACACTGACCAACTAAGTGTAAAAAATAGAAATATCTAGAGGCAGTGTCAAACTTCTCCCTGTTCCCTTGCATGGCCATCCCAGGCACACTATAAATGAAGCAGTTATGTCTTCCCCTCACAATCACTATCTCAGGATCTCTAAAAAAAACATCCTGAGTGAAACAGGCTCACCTGCCTTCATTTTGGTTTTACTTGGAGTTTGCAATTTACAAGTGTTTTAGCTTTTAAACAAACAGAAAAAAAAATGAAGGTATTAATAAAATTTTCTTTACACTACAGTAAAATAATTCTTACTTGTTTGTTGGGACACAGGATTTGGAAGGCAGGAGGGCTCTGCAGAGGGACCTGGACAGACTGGAGAGTTGGGCTGATTCCAATGGGATGAGGTTCAACACGGCCAAGTGCCGGGTCCTGCACTTTGGCCACAACAACCCCATGGGGAGCTCCAGGCTGGGCACAGAGTGGCTGAGAGCAGCCAGGCAGAGAGGGACCTGGGAGTCTGGATTGACAGGAAGCTGAACAGGAGCCAGCAGTGTGCCCAGGTAGCCAAGAAGGCCAATGGCATCCTGGCCTGGATCAGGAACAGCGTGGCCAGCAGGTCCAGGGAAGGGATTCTGCCCCTGTACTCAGCCCTGGTGAGGCCACAGCTCGAGTCCTGTGTCCAGTTCTGGGCCCCTCAGTTCAGGAAGGAGATTGAGGTCCTGGAGCAGGTCCAAAGGAGGGCAACCAGGCTGGTGAAGGGACTCCAGCACAAGTCCTGTGAGGAGAGGCTGAGGGAGCTGGGGGTGTTCAGCTTGGAGAAGAGGAGGCTCAGGGGAGACCTCATCGCTCTCTACAACTCCCTGAAAGGAGGCTGGAGCCAGGGGGGGGTTGGGCTCTTCTCCCAGGCAACTTTCAACAAGACAAGAGGGCATGGACTTAAGTTGTGCCAGGGGAGGTTTAGGTTGGATATTAGAAAGAATTTCTTTACGGAGAGGGTGATCAGACATTGGAATGGGCTGCCCAGGGAAGTAGTGGATTCTCCATCCCTGGAGATATTTAAAAAGAGACTGGATGTGGCACTCAGTGCCATGGGCTGGTAACCGCCGCGGTAGTGGATCAAGGGTTGGACTTGATGATCTCTGAGGTCCCTTCCAACCCAGCCGATTCTATGATTCTATGATTCTATGATTCTATGATTAAAGCCAGTTTTTGCCCCAGGCTCAGACTGTAAGTTTGGCCATTTGAGAGGGGGAGACTAATTTTATCTGAACTAATGAAATATTAAGCAAAAAGCAAAAGTTTGAGGTTGGCTTGTTTGTTTGTTTGTTTGGATTTTTGCATTTTTTTTATTTGATTGTGTGTTTTATGACCTCATATAGCAAGTGTGGAATAAGTACTTTCTAGAGAAAAATTATTGGCTCAACCAGAATGCATTAGACCACACAGCAAACTGTTACCTTTGAAAAGATTCAGGCGATTCAGAATTCTTCTAACAATGCACTATAAAATATCTGTCCTATAAAAGATGATGGGATCAAAAGAGCACCACTGGAGACAGCTCCATGATGTACACTATGACTATTCTCAGTTCTTCTCAGAAGAACCAAAACCTTTTCACTGTAACCACACAAAAGCCAGAAAAGCTACTGAAATATTTTTGAAATTATGCATGGGCACAATGTCACATGCATTACAGATCACAGTTTGTCTTTCATGTTTTTGCACACACTAACCAAATTCAAGATTTACTAGTTTTCACTAAGAACAGTGCAATGTATTTCTCCTAAAGAATCAAAAATACAACTGAATTCTGTAATTTGTAGGCACTATAAAAGCAAACAGTTGCTCTCTCCTTTGTCATTTGTCAAGTAAAATCCAGAAACTTGGGTATCCAAGCTTGTGAGCAGCTTGATACAGTAACCTGAGAGCATGACAGAACAAGGCTCCCATAATGTTTCAAATAATTGGATTTTACAAAAGATTTTTGAAAATATTCTGACAGAACATTGTTCCTTTCTTTTTGATCATGAAATGCTGATTTTTTTCTTCTATTTTTTTCTTCTTCAGATTACATTGATTTCTTCCTTATTGAAAGGGATGACACAATAATTTGTTTCTATCAGTTGACATACTCTATATTTTTATATTAAACTATCTTTTTAAGGAATGACCTATCAAACCAAAATATTCAAGTAAATTCAAAAAAATTTTATTATATTATATTGAATTATGTTAATTGATGTATTCCGAACTGAAAAGTAAAAAATCATTACTTTCAGGCTTATCAAAATGAAGTTACATTCTAGTATTTCTCAGAGTTGCATTAGAAGATTTCTAACAGTTGACATTAGAAACAGACATTAGGTTTAGAAATTAATCTGAATTCCAGAATATCCTGCTGATTATCCCACTAAGCAGAGGTATGTATATAACAATGAAAAATTTTAAGAAGCACCACTGGGAAGAATATTTTTGTCTTAATAATTGGGAGAGCGAGTTATTGGGAGAGATGTGCCTGGGAATGGCAGGTCTAAAAGGTAAAAATCAATTCCATTTAAGGTGATAAGATATATCTCGATGCTTTAGAATAATACCAAAAGCTTAAAATCTCTAAAGCAAAATCCAGAAATTCCTGATGGTGTAATGGAAATGTATCTTAAAATAATCTTACTTTTTTGTTCAGAAATACTTTTTTTTATTTTTTTTTATTTTTTTTTTTTTTTTTTTTAATCTATAGTACAAACACAAACCATAAAGCACCATGCCATTTTATCCATTCTTTTTTGACACCTTAGAATCTCCTCCAACAGAAATTTGGACCAAACAGTCCTGGCAGCTATGATAGGAAGAAAATGAAAAGGAAGGAACATGGTAATCACTCTTGCTACATTTGAAGTAAAAGACATCACTGGAAATTAGACCACTAACAAGACGACTGCCTTCCAAGCCTCTCCACTTACATCTTTTTCCTTTAATTTATGAGTGGGAAGAAAGTATTAGACTACAGAGGAGATTATTTCCTCTCTTGGATGTTTCTGCACAGTGAACACAGCCATTAAGGTTAAAGGCCACTAGAAACTCTTTTCCAATGAGCAGCTCTAAAGAAACAAAAGTATATCTAATAATGTATCTTAGAAGTTTTCAGTGCTTTAGATAGCCTTGTTAATTAGGTCTAATATATTAGGTATCTCAGTTGCTTATAAAGCAGATCTTTTCGCCCAGAAGCATTTTAATTTATTCTCTTTGTGAATAATTTGTTCAGGAACCAGGAAGGAATTATGCTCCTGACATAATGGATTAATAAGAGAACTTTCAACCAGCAAAGAAAATTGAATGCAAAGGTTAGTAACCTAGGGTAAGACAAATTTAAAATATACATAACCTATTTCTCTGGACTTCTAATGTGCTTAGAAAAATGCATGAAAATTCCCTCTCTCCCTATGATGAACTAGTACTTTCTTATATATTGCATGAGATTTTCTGTTAACAAAAAAAAAATAAAATGTTCATTCATTTTCATCAACATCCAAGAGCTAAAAATTTTGTTCAAGGTTAATGAATGTATTTCCAGTCTGGAAATTTTATATGATTAGTCCCTTTTAAGTGTGTGTTTTACATTAGTTAGTTTCTTGATTCACCTAGAGAAGACATAGAAAAAACTTGCCATTTTAAATTAGATTCGTAAGTTTGATGGGCTCAGAAAAGACAGAAACACAAAGCAGTAGAATATTAAGTCAGAAAAAAAATCCCATATATATGGAGTTTCAAGTTGTTGAGTTCATTTGGAATTTGGAAATCTGCTTGGAGAACAGCAGATCCAAATTTCATGATATGCTGTTTCCCAGCAAGGAGGAACGATTTCATCTTCACACCTCTGTAAATATGTACACCAACCCCCACATATACATTCACCTTTTTTGCACCTTTGCAAAAAAAGATGTGATGTACAGTAAGTAGAAGGTGAGGCACTAGAGAATATGGAAACAGAAAAAGTAGTTGCCTGACACTTGAGCTATTTTGTCAAGCTCTCCAGCAGCGGGTAGAGGGAGGCAAAGCTTCCCCTCGCTTCGGTACTTATGAGACCCCATTTGGAGGACCCCAGTTTGGGGGTCCCCGGTGTGTGTCCAGCAGAAGGTCAGAGAGATGGTGAGGGACCTGGAGCACCTGGCATACAAGATTGAGAGCTGCATCTGCTGAGCCTAAAGAGGGGAAGTCTCCGGGGAGGTCCTGTTGCTACCTGATCTGCTATGGAGCCAGACATCTCTCCCAGAGGGGTGCAATGAAGGGGTGAGAGGCAGCAGTGGGGATGAGGTGGAAGATGGGACATGCCAACCAGATGCAACGTAAAAAATAGCATGAGGGTGATCACATGCTTGATGAAGGTTCCCAGAGAGGCTGTAGAGTCTCTGGCCTTGGGTAAATTCAAAATTCAGCTGGTGATGGCAGAGAGCAACATGCTGTAGTTGACCTTTCTTTCCAGCATGCAGTCTGTATTGTTCTTTATGCTAAACTCTATTTTTTAAAAAGAAACTACGAATGGATTTTCTGTTCTTTTCACTAAAAAGTGTACATGGCCATGCAAATGTTCACATTTCTTGTGATCTTATAAAACCAAAACAGCTCTCTGAAAAAAGAGAAACCTTTCTTTTTCAAAAAACATAAAAATAAGAGCATTGAGGGAAACTTTGTAAATGTTTTCAATCTCTTTTCCCAACGTTTAACACACATTTTGAAACTAACCTAATTTTATGCGTATATATGTTTACAGAGATGTGTAGTTATCTGTATATTTATATGTATGTATGTATGTGCCTACAGGAACCAGGACATTAAGAATAACAGAAATATAGCAGCAAGAGAGAATTTTGATAATATTACAAGAAAACATTGACAATGTTCAAAAGATTTTCTTTAGCCAGACAAAACATTGAATGCACTATGTATCTAGATAAATAGGTATATTTATATTTAATGGGTAGAAAGCACTCCCAGGTTTTAGGGATGATGCTGCAAATTTATGAAGATAAAACTACCAGTAGGAAAATGTGTACCAGTATTTAGATGATACGTCTAGATATTTAGATGAAGGTCAGAAATCTCAGCACTCAGGGCTCTGTTTAGTTTTAAAAGGCATGTTGCCTTACAGGAATGAAGGACAGAACTCTGTGTATAGACAACAAGGCTAGTAATGCTCCTGGTTCCTGTAGGTTAACCCAGAACCTCAGGAAACAGCAGCCACAAAATTGAGAACTGTCTGAATCTGAAGTGATTTACTTGACTCAGGAAACCTTTTGCTATGTGTGTAAAGGTTTAGAAAAAAATAATGTACATAAAACCCCAAACCAAATAAATGAACAAAAACCCCCCACGTTTTTAAATAATGTTGTTTTGAGGGGGGTGTTTTAGTAACATCCTATTTACATTAAAAACAAATGGGTAACAGGAGGAACTCAAAGTAGCTGGAGGCATAGGACTTGTAGGAAAAAACAGTCCACATGATTTAATTCTGCAGAAAGAAAAGTATGTTAAATGAAAATTTTGGAGTTAGTTTGCTATATCCTCTGCAGTTTTGCCTGGTTTTATTGTTTTGCTTTAAGTACAGGATAAACAGCCGTGCAATAATGAGAGCACTGACAAATCTCTTTTCAATTCTGTTGTAAATGAGCTAGTGACAAAAATCAGTGGCTTATTCTGAGACTGGAGAGGTAGATTTATTTCTAATTACTATTGAAAAATGTCTGCTCATCTCCAGTTCCCATGAGGTTTTTCCAGCAGAGTGACAGTTACTTGTCATTAATTCTAACAAAATATTACCTCCTTAGCTCACCAGCATATTTTAATGATCAGAAATAATTAAAATTACTTTTACATTAAAAAAATTATAAATATGTAGAAACCTGTTCACAATTAAATAAATGAGGAAAGACAGTCTCTTTTTATTCTGTGTAGTAAGCAATGAAACTCATTTGGAGTCTAGCACTGGACTCCTGGGCACTATCACCACACCATAAATAAATTATAACAGCAGAGCAATGCAAATCATACAGCTACAAGCCTGGGCTGTAATTTTAATGTGTGTAAACCTGCTGCACTTTTCATAATAAACATTCACACAGTCTTATGCACATGTACTCATCCTATTTACAATGTTTTGTTCCTTCCTGACATATTCTTAAAATCATTGTCAGTCTGCTGCAAACCCATCACATTTTCTGAAGTTACGAAAAACAGTTTAGTATCAATTGCTACAGATCAATGAATCAAGATCACTTTTTATTTAGGAAATGGAGAGTTAGCCTTGTTTCTTGACCAGCTTGCATATTTCAGTAACTCGCAATGGGTTTCTCAATCATTAGTCTGAATGAGTGAGGTTTTTCTGGTAATAATAAAATAGCAACATGGTCTGCTAGTCAAGACAGCAATCACACTGAAGTGGACTTCTGCTGTCTTAATATGAAAATGCAAAAAAGCAATTTTTCTTCATTCCGTGGTCTCTGGAGGACTGTGGTAAAAAAATCAGAGGTCACAAGTAACCTTGACAAGTAAAGTCACAGAAGAAATGTTGATGAAAAAAAGGACTAAGAGAGTTGGTTTCTACTTGTTTGTGAAGAATCTGTGCTCCCTCCAATTCTTCTGGCTGACCCATTTGGAATAAAGAGAAAGCACTATTGTACCACCTCCACATGCACAAGGCTTTCATTAGAACTTATTTACCAGAGAGTAGCATCTACCATTGTTGTGTTTCCTCACCCAAGCTCTAGGAAGAAGCCAAATAAATTCTGATGTCTAACCATTTTGTAACTACTCATTTAAAACATGTTTTATTCAAGTTTTTCCAAGCTAATCATCAAAATCTCTCTCATTGCCACTGTAATTTTTTTGTAAAGAGCAAAAACACACCTCATAAGCCACTTCCTAACAAGTATTAATTAAAAGTAAATCTTCAATTCACAAATGCCTCATATCTGAAGTAAAACTTCTGGGTTTAGTATGTCCTGCAGAAAACTGCTAACATTCCGGACATAGAGGAAACATCTACTTTCCACCTTTGTGATGTCAATTTATGAGCAATATTGTCAAAGACTAATACCAATATTTACTACAAAGATCTTTCTTACAACTGTCAGAATACTATTCACCCATCTATTTATTCCTTGAAACATTCATATAAAGCGAAAATATTATCCTCGGTTTATAAAAAGAACCCCTCAGTCCTAAATAGGACAGACCCACAAAGTTCACTCATTTACCAAAAACATAATTGATTAGTGAACTCCATCTCTTCTAAGTTCCACTCCTCCTGGAAGTTGATGTTGGACCCCTTGAAACTCATGGTACTTCAGCTTGAGAACAGTACTTTTCTGTCATGATCTATTAAAAAGATGGTCCTGTAAACATGACACTCTGAAAACCAGTTTCTAAAATCATTAAGCTAAATAACTATGCCATTTTTCTGTCTCAGAAAAACAGAATGTAGAATACTTCTTCCTCCTCTCTGCCAAAGTCCTGCACAAGATACTGAGGCTGTAGAATCCAAGATCTCTTCTGACATCCTGTTGTGCAGTAAGATTTAGAAACACATCAGAATAAATTTTTAAGGCAAAAGCCAATCATATTCCAATCCAAGCTGTCACTTCTTTCACAGACTTGCAAAAATACCATTTGTGCTTTTACTACACTCATACATTCATACCATGAATAATTTTTTTGAGAGAAATGAAGTAAAGATTTCTGGATGTGCATTTTAGATTAAACGATTTAATTAAATGCATTACTTGTTGTTTTCAAACTATTTAAGGTAATTTTTAATTTTGTATTTTTCTTTACATCATTAATTAGTGTATTATTTTCATTCTGCAACTACAGATTTATGTCTTAATGGAAGAAGATGAGGTTACAGAAGTCATTATCATCTGAAATGTCAGTTTGGCACAGGATCAAGACGCTGCACCAGAATTTCATTCTCTGCTGTTTGTCAGATATTAGATGAATATGTCCAGGCTTCCAAAACAGCTAATGCCTATTTTCGTCACCTAGCAACAAAACAACAAACTTATCATAAGATTAGTTATATTGTTGAATTAGACTGAAAAAGAAAGGTTTTATCTGTTTCTGTGTAAATGATGAATGAGCATACAGTCTTATCAAGCATTTCTGAGACATTCTTTTTTTCTTGTGTGCTGTATCTGATAGCCAGAACACATGGAAATCTAGACAGATATGAGGTGATGCACACTCAGCAGAAAGAAATCAGCTCTTAGAGAATTCCTATATTCAAATTCAATTTTATACTAAATAACTTCATAGATTATACAAATTTAACAGTGCAACTGTTAAAATTTAGTTTAAGTCAATGGAAATATGTTAGGTAATGAAGTTTTAGCTACATGAGGTATACAGGCAATCATTTATATGTTTCTCATTCAAGGAAAACCTCTAAGTAATTTTCATTTTTTCTAACTGAATTTCATGTTCCTGCAATATGCCACTTTACATTAAACAGTCTTTGGAAGAAAGTTCTTAACCATCCACATGGTCTGTAATAATTGTACTAAGATATCCTCCACCTGATAACCATTTATTATTAACCTCAAAAATATTTGCAGCACTCAGAGTCAGAAATGTAAGAGAAATTCACTAGTTACAACTTCAGTAAGAAAGTATACTATTCAGTGGAAAATCCACCAATGTAAGAATTTCGACTGGCAGTCAATAACAATTTATTTCACTGCCTTTAATCTATGAAGGCTAGAGAAAGTTGTTCTTGAATTTCTCTGGTATAGACAAAAAGTGCATTCTACAGAAAAGAAGTAATCCTTTAATATGTACTGAAGTTCACTTCCAGTGGAAGTAGAACTTGGCTTAAAGTGCTGAATTCTATGCTGTATTTTCATCTTGTGGTGATAAGTGGAAGAAATTTTTGTACTCGAATAAACAGTTTGCAGTGCCTGCTATATTCCAGCATTGATTGAAGACATAATTCTGTCTTCATTTGGCTGACATAATGAATTGAGGAATCAGAAAGGAAGAATTCAGTTCTATATTATGTTTTAAAAGTATGTGTATTGCATTTCTTTGTTTACCCATATTTTATTCATATCTCAGTCCCTACATCTTCAAAAGAAAAAAACTTTACAGCTCATATTCATTGGAACACGGACAAATCACGCTTGCACTCAAAAAATGTTCAGTTTTGTTAATTTTAAGAGTCACTCTGCAGTGCAGGAGATCATATTTTCTTTCACTACTTACGAAGTGTCACAAATGTCTTAAAGTTCAGTCCAATTGGAAAGTCACAGAAATGTATTTTGAGAGGTCTAAGGTTTCCTGAAACCGTGTTTTAAATCCCTTGTGGGTTAGAGATTAGTTTAAAGTTCCATTATCAAATCAAGGCAGCTGTATACTACTAATCAAGTTACAGAGCTTAGGAAAGCAGTATTTTTCATCTTACCTAATCAATGAAGAAACTTCTTACATTACAGAGAATCATTGTGTTTAGAATAACCACCGTGCTTGACTTCATCTGTGCCCCAAGACATAAATAGTAGTATCACATGTTAATGCAATCTAACATTTTGTCACTATTTTGTGAAATTCACAGAAATAATTCTCTCTGATTATTGAATCTAGATAAAATTCGGAATTCTCTTTAAAAATTACTTGCGCTGCCATTGTGTAGGACTAAGATATCAAGTTGGTCAGAGCCTGACTACAGCTAACAGTAATAAAAATAAGAGACAAGAAAAATAACATTATATGCAGCTATTCCAGAATTAAAAAATAAACGAAACAGATTTAGTTTTTAAATTCAAGGAACTTACTGTAAATTAAGAAGTGCCTGATCACATATTTTAATAACATTCAGAACAGAGGCTTACTACCAATAAATATGAGGATAAACAAAATATATATTGGGTTGGTAGGAGTGCTTTGTTTCACACAGTACTGTTACAAATATTTCTATGTATGAATTACAAGCAGCAGCCATGTCAGTAAAGTACATGTAGAATTCTTTGTGCCATGAAGTACCTTTGACTGCCTGCAGGAGTATCCTTGGAACAGCAGTGAGAAAGAGACTGAACTGTGATTTTCTGGCATTCCAACAGATTTTGGATGGGTGACTGCTATAACCAAAGTCTGAAAAGTTTCCTGCAGTTAGGTTATACGGCAGAATTCTGTTTAATCAATGATGAACAGGAGAATTGCAGATTCATAGAACCTTACATATGTATGACTATGTATGAAAATATGGTAATATAAATTGCTATAAATTTAGAATCAAAAAATCACTGACTTATTTAGGTTGTAAGAGACTTCTAACAGTAATTTGATCCAATATGTTGCTGAAAAGAAGGGTCAACTACAGCATGTTGCTCTCTGCCATCACCAGCTGAATTTTGAATTTACCCAAGGCCAGAGACTCTACAGCCTCTCTGGGAACCTTCATCAAGCATGTGATCACCCTCATGCTATTTTTTATGTTGCATCTGGTTGGCATTCCCCATCTTCCACCTCGTCCCCGCTGCTGCCTCTCACCCCTTCATTGCACCCCTCTGGGAGAGATGTCTGGCTCCATAGCAGATCAGGTAGCAACAGGACCTCCCCGGAGACTTCCCCTCTTTAGGCTCAGCAGATGCAGCTCTCAATCTTGTATGCCATGTGCTCCAGGTCCCTCACCATCTCTCTGACCTTCTGCTGGACACACTCTGGTCTGGTACCGGGGACCCCCAAACTGGGGTCCTCCAAATGGGGTCTCATAAGTACCGAAGCGAGGGGAAGCTTTGCCTCCCTCTACCTGCTGCTGGAGAGCTTGATAAAACAGTCCAGATCATGAAGGAAACACAACAACAACAACAACAACAACAATTTTATCACACCTACGATTGATACACATAATATTCTTATTCTTCGCTGAGGTAAAATATTCAATCTAACTATTAACACCTACCATATGCTTCCTCTGTCTATATTATCTACATTATCTTTTCATTTTTCACTTTGTGGTTGCATTCTGAACAAGTAAAATTATAGATTCAGAGTCACAGGATGTTTTACATTGGAAGGGACCTTAAAGTTCATTTAAGTCCAAGACTGTTTGCATGTGCAGAGACACCTTCCACTAAACCCGGTTACTCAAAGGCCCCATTGAACCTAGCCTTGAATGCTGCCAGGGTTCTCTGGACAACCTGTTCCAGTGCCTCACCACCCTCACACTACAGAATTTCTTCCTAGTATCTAAGTCTACCCTCTTTCAGCTCCAAACAGTTACCCCTCATCCAGTCACCACATGCCCCTGTAAGAAGTCCTGCTCCAGCTTTCCTGTAGGGCCTTCTCATCAACCAACCCCACCCAGCCCTGTAGAGCTTCTCAACCACCACCACCAAGTCTGTATTTGTGCTTAGGATTGCTCCAAACAATGTGCAGGAACTTGCACTTGGACTTGTCTTAGAGCAATATACAGAGGTTTATAATTTTTTTTTATTTCTTTGTAAATAAAATATGATTCCTTTAAATAGAATCAGGGTCTCAGAATTATTTACATTTTGCATATTATTTAAATGCAGTAAATACCACTTTTAAGAGTTTTATCATAGATGAGGTAAGCATGTTTTTTTTAGTCTAAGTATGAATTTTACATACAAAATCTGAACAAATTTAACAAGAATTATTTATTTTCTTGAGAAACTTTCAGTAATCGATTAAAGGAGTATCTGATTTCTCTCAACAAAGACTGTGATGCAATGTAAATACTGACATAATAAAAAGAAAAGGATCAGATGGAACACATCTCACAGGAAAATTTCAAACCAAATATTAAGACCTAGGCCCTAACAGTTTAAAACAGAAGACCAGGATCCATAAGCGTGTTCGAATTATGTTACTTTTTTTTGGTAGGCTGAATCTAAGAGGGTATATTATAAACCCACACAGAATTCCCTAGATTGTACCAGTATCACAGAATCACAGAATGTTTTAGGTTGGAAGAGACCTCCAAGATCATCCAGTCCAACCTTTGAACAACACCATAATTGAACTACTAAACCATGCCCTTAAGGACCAGATCCAAATGCCTTTTAAATGCTTCCAGGGATGGTGATTTCCACCACTGTCCTGGGCAGGCCATTCCAATGCCTGACAACCCTCTCAGTGAAAACACGTTTCCTAACATCCAGCCTAAACTTCCCCTGGCACAGCTTCCATCCATTCCCTCCCATCCTATCACAGTTACTCAGGAGATGAGGCCATTTCCCTCCTCGCTCCAACCTCCCTTCAGGGAGTTGAAGAGAGCTCTAAGGTCTCCTCTCAGCCTCCACTTCCCCAGACTAAAATATGAGTGCAGACAACTTTTATTTAGTGCAATGAAAAGTTTTCCTAGCACATAAGATTAAAAAGTGTTTTTAACCGTGGGTCAAACAGGATCCTTAATGGGTATTCTATGTGGATAAAACAAAATCAACAAATAACACAATCCACAAATCCACGCTGGCAACTAGGTTTATAATCTTCTCTGGTTTGTTTCTTTACTTCAGTCTCTGTGAATGTGTTTGATTTTAAAACAACTCAGCGTCTCATGTACTACTTTCTCGCATCTGCCAGCCACCGGTGGTCAACAGGCTGCAAGCTGAGAAACACTCAAATAACTTAAAAAGATAATCCCCAGACAGGTGAGAAAGCATGGAGATGAATAGGACTGAGTAAGAGATAAAGTGGTAAAGGGCGAAGTTAGTAAGAAAGGAAAAGAGGAAAGAGAATCATTAAAACATTGTTCAAGAAAGGCAAATGAAAAGAAATACGTTTAGACTAATCACGAATTAACGTAAACATGTCAGCACACCAGAAATGCTCTATTATGACTGCAGAACTAAGAGACTTTAGTATAGATGTGTAGCTTTTTTTTCCCCAAGTTATCTCCACATGAAGTAGACACCTGTGACATCACTGCTACCCATGAGACAGATTGAAGCTTTAGGCACATCACCTCATCAACAAGTTGACATATACTATTGGAGCATCTGGCTTCTGTTAAACAATATAAAATGATGACAGATTTCCTGCCTTTCTTCCACTGCCTCTGCCTTCTGCAATTTGTTTTCACAAAACTAGGAGTATTCTTATCTAAACTTTAGCTTTCTCTGTTAAACTAGGTAAAATGTTCAAAAAATATTAGGAGATGAAGAAGAGAGAGAGCATTTCTTACAAAAAGAAGCCAAATTATACTCCCTTTGGAAGTGTTCTTTGAGTGGAAAAATTAACTACAAATAGCTTATTTGGAGTATCTTTCATACCAACTAAATGTTTTTCGCTGTTAATAACTGAATTATATAATACTGATTTTGAAAAGTGAGATGGTGTTAAAGTTGAAGTGTAAAGTATGTAGAGATGATTGAGGAAAATGAGATTCATGAATGAATAACTGATTAGTTTTAGAAGCGAGTATGGACGTCTATGCCTCTGGGCATGTTAAATTGAATTTACCTACATTTCTGCTTTACACAGTTGGAAATCCACATTAGCACAAAAATCGACATTATGTAGGCACTATTTTCAGATGAACAAATTATTTTTGTAAACCTGAAGGTATGTTATAATGATATTTGTGATGAAACTGGAAGTCAATCATAAGATTTCATCTAATAACTCATAAATCCTATCAAATCTTACTACTGCAAAAGTAGACAGTGAATTGCTATAAAAATACATACCTGTATTACTAACATTGGTCCTTACTGGATCACCAAAGAGTTGTCATCTGTGTAATCAAACACTGAGCTGGAAAGTATCATCAACAAAACTCTTCCCAGGCTGCCTGAATTTTCTTACTAATATTCACCACATCAAATCAGAATGAAAAAAAATTAGCAACAGCATCACCTTTATTTTTCTTTCAGCAAGCTCTTTCAAGTAAGTTCTACCAAAGTCTTATATTCATAATATGTCTTTTATAAAACATACAACATTGTACTAACATTTTGCTGTTAATATTTTAATTGAGTTGCAGCTACGAAAAACTGCATTTTTACAAGTCATATTTTTTTATTGTTTTCTGCATTTTTAATAGGCTACTTCTATTACAGAGTAGTGAGGTTTTAAGAAATGTGAAGAAAATGAAAAACAGGGTGGTTCAACTCAAAATTTAAGATATGCTGGTATGATTTACAGCCAGTATTTGAGCAAGACAAAGGTCTGGCTTGCATGGTGGTGATCAGAGCACAAGTACTGAACTAATCAGATGTCTGTCAAATCCCTAGGTTCTGAGCGACTGCTGATCACGATAAGAATGTTAAGTAGTGTATCAGTAAATCTAAAATTTTATTGACTATCTTAGACAGTGTAAGCAATACATTTCCATGCATCCCCCCCCCATCTATGTCTAGATAGTAAATCTAGACATAGGAGAACCAAGACATGAAAGAAGCACTGACTGTGGGTAACATCCCTGATCTAAATGATGAGGGAAAGATGACCTCCTCTCATAGGCTGTTGCTGATCCACATAGCTTTTCTCACCAGAGCCAAATATTTATGTACACAAAATCAGTGGCATTTGTACAGCTGCAAGAGGCAGACCATAGAGCTTCAAGTTATGATGCTTTGAGCCACTCCCCAGAAATTTTAATTTTTAAAGCATTTTTTGATCTCAAAAAATTTTATTGTTTTTCTAATTAGTTTGGCCAAAGCAAAAAGGAACACTGGTCCTCAGAGGATCCTCAAAGGATTGAGGATCCCAGAATCACAGTTGATGTTGGAAGGAAAGCTTAGGTGTCTAACCAACGTGCTCAAGCAGGGCCACCTGAAGCTGCTTGCCCAGGACCATGTCCAGATGGCTTTTGAGTATCTCCAAGGAGGGAGATTCACAATCTACCTGGGAAGCCTGTGCCACTGCTCAGTTACTCTCAGTAAAAAAAAAAGAGCTTTCTGATATTTCCAGGGAACCTCCTGTGTCTTGCTTAGTGCTCACTGCTAGTCCAGTCACTGGGCAATACTGAGAAGAGCCTGTCTTTGTCCTCTTTGCAACTTTATGCAAGTTTTTTCCCTAAATTCTTTGGTTTCTTTGCTTGCTTTTCTATAGTTTGGTCTGTTAGTCTGTGTCCTCTCAAAGTCTGGGGGTTTCTTTCTTTCTTTGTCTCTTTCCTTCTCTCTGTTTCCAGCAGCCACTGCAATTCTGAAGATTAAAGGGACTGAGCTCACCATAGCTGTATCTGTACTGGTTAAATCTCAAAATGGGCAACACTTTGAGTGTTTCCATGTTTTCACTGTGTGTTGCTGCAACTTAATCTTTAGTTTGATGAGGACCGTCTGTTATTCCTTGTAGTCAAAGGGTAGGTCTTGAGAGGAAGTCTGATGTATACCCTAATACCTCTGTTAAGGTATTTATACATATTGATGAGCTCTCTCAGCCTTTCCTCACTGGAGGGATGCTCCAGAACTTGAATCATTCTTGTGGCTCCTCATTGGACTCTTTCCGGTATGTCCAAGCTTCTTATGTACCGAGAAGCTCATAAATGGACTTAGCACACCAATGTAATCACTATTTTGTAACCATTTAATATCTTTCAGATATACTTCCAATAATTTGTTAATACTGTGGAAAGAGTGGAAGAGACATTAATAATTTTTTTTATAATTTGCATGTTTGTGATGTCTCATTAAAGGACGATTTTTTAAAACTAATAATCTCAAGAGTGTATCTCCTCAATCCAATGGGTTTTAGTTGATGGAGGTGGAAACACTCAATAGGTCATAGAGCACACAATCATATAGTCCGCATCAGAAGAGACCCTAGAGATCATCTAGTTCCTCCCTTCCATGGGCAAGGATGTCTTTCAATAGATCAGACTGATCAAAGCCCCATCCAACCTGGCCTTGAACACCTGCAGTGATATGAGGCATCCCCAACTCCTCTGTGCAACATATTCCAGTGTCTCACTACTCTTAATGTAAAGAACATCTTCTTTATGTCCAGTCTAAATCTATTCTCTTTCAGTTTAAGAATGGGATCTTGTGTTCTATCACTAAAGACCTTGGTAAAGAAGCCTGTCTGTCTTTCTTAACCCCGCTCCGCTCGCCCCCCCTCTCACTTTTAACTACTGAAAGGGTGCAAAAAGGTCTGTCTTAAGATTTATCTTCCCTGGGATTAAAAAAAATACAACTCTCTCAGTCTGTCTTCATTGTTTTAGAAACAAGAGACCTGGATGTAGTATGCCAAGTGAGGTCTCATGAAACCAGAGTAGAGGAACAGAATCACCTGCCTCTGCCAGGTGAGAAAGCTGGTCACACTTCTATTTATGCAACCCAGGACATGATTGGGTTGCTGGTCAAGAAAGAGACTTTTAGTCAATACAAAACCTATGGAGGAAATCAATGCGGAGTTAAAGAAAGTCAATTTGAGCTTTATAATGCTCAAGAATCTGAGATTCTAAACTGACAAAATTTGGTCATGTATACTCAGGAAATGTGTGCGCTGACATTGGCCAGAGCAACACGAGCCAGAAGGCAAAAGTGGTTTCATGTTGCAGACACAGGGAGTTGCCTTTTATAGTCCTTAACTTTAAAAAGGTGAAGCCAGGTTAAGCAAAAGGAAATAATGTTGTTTTTTTTTTTCTCATACACCAGGCACCAATTTGATTGTATCCAAAAACCTGACCAGAAAGACATGCTAACTTTAGCAAGCATTCCCATTAGTCTATCCCCAGACAATTTCTCTTTCTGAAGACAGAAATATCTTTTGGAACATTTTTGCATTTAGCTAGGACTTACAGACTTCCTTTCCTCTGACAGCAGTCATTTAAGGAAACCTATGCAAACTGATGGTCTTCCCTGTGTGCCAAAGGCTTGTCCCTGTCCTAGTTTGCAGATGATTAGTGTAATCGCAAATTGTTACCAAAGGAAAGACAGTACAACAAATATCTTCAAACAGTTTCCATTTTCTCCATCCTTCGTAGAATACCTTTATTCATTAGTTCTAGGGAATAGTTAATTAGACATGTAAGTAAGGAGGACAGAATAGTGTAGGAAAACTTGATGTCAAATATAGTATTAAAATAATCTTTTTGTGATTTAAGTGAAGACCTTAAAAGTGGCATTGAAGCATTTTAAAAAATGAGGATTAACATATTCTTTGAGTAACATTTCTCATAGTGCAAAAGGTCAAGATCAGACTGGTTATCTTAGCAAGTTTAGGTACTGGACCACCAGTAATTACCAGTGTTAGATGCCCTTACCTGAAGCAGATAAGTGTCTCTGAGTGACTATTAGGAAAGTTTATACACTGAGCACAAACCCACATCACCTGTCTACAAACAGCACCATGCAGGTCAGTGGGGCAGACAGTCTGTGCTTTGTATCCCTGTCCTAGCTTCCAGTCATTCAAATCAGTGTGCACACTAGGACCTGATCTGTCTTTCAGAAGGGAACAAGGGGGGTGCACAAGTCTGAAGTTCTCATCCCAAAGGGATGAGAGAACATGGTCATGATGCACACACAAAGCCTCTGGTGTGCATCTGCTCTGCAGTGTGTTCTTTGGAACATAACTTCCCTAGTTCTGCAGTCAAGTCTATGAATTCCCTCTATGTTTTGTATTAAAACAGTCACAGAATAAAACTCAAAAGTCACCCAATGTCATTTATCAGGGTACTACAAAGCTACAATGCTATTTGGTTTCCTACATAGCTAGCTTGCCTATATTAATTATTTGCAGTGTCCACTGGCAACTGTTCAACTGGCTGGGTGGGAACAACTCTATCTCCAGTGTCTGCTGGTCAATGTTGGTGATATGATCCTTTAAAGACAACAACAAAGGTTTCAAATCATTAAGACTGAGGATTGCCTAGAACTTGAATGTTTAATAAACAATTTCATTTCAAGATTCTTGTAATCATGTTTCATACAGGAATGGAGCTGCTTAAAAGTTTTACCTCAGATGCAATATGGTCCCTGGAATATATTGTAGAGCATACTATGTGTAACAAAAACACTTAAATTCTTTCTTGGATACTGAATACTTAATAAAAAGCCACATTGAAAGTAAGCTTGCTAATGCAACCAAATAACTAAAAATGAGTAAGATTGTCCTGAAAATAAGGATGATTCTAGTGTGAACACAGATTTTTAGTCTCTGAATTCATCTAGAGGCATGGAGGAGGTGGGACATAGTCCATTATCTCTTATTTTCCAAATGATTAAGTATGGCTATTTATATCAATTATATAACTGTCTGCCCCAGCCCTTTGTAGTTCTTGAATTTCTGACACACAAAAACCAGTCTAACCATTTCTTTTAGTGTAGTTCTCTTGGAGCTCAGAGAGATAACTGCAGCTGCAATGTGAAACACTGCAAGGCCCAGGAGGAAATTCACTCGAAGAAACTCATACCTCCTTACTCTGTCACAGGAAAGAAGTTTTTAAACCCACTGAGAATTTGGGTCTGCTTATTCTCTTGTCTACTTCTAATTTAGAAGCAATGTAAAGGTCTTTGTCAGATACCAGGAAGAAACAACTGTCCAACTGGGAATGAAACATTTACCTTTTAAAAATTTTTGCTTAAACCAAACCAAGAGATTAATATTTTTAGAGAACTATATCCTTCAGAAGTTTTACCTCTCTGGAAAGATTTCAGTGAATTATGGTTACTTCTCAGAACCCAGAGAAACTATTAGACAGACAGGATGCTTCAATGTCTTACTAAATCCTATTAATGAAAGATACATTATTAAAAAGAAAAACTTCAATGTAAATTTCATAAAATACACTCGGAACTATAATTTCACGTGAAGTGTCTAGTGTGTTTCTGGACATATTTTACAGACTGCATCCTCACAACACAATGTCCATGAAAGGCATCATCTCTGTGGTTCATTCAATACTGCTGTTCTGAAAACTGCAATTTTCCAGTTCCTTCCCAGCACTCCCATGGAAAGTCATAGATCAATTCTCCAGTGGTATCCTTGGCTGATGAAAAGTTCTCAGAGCTCTAGTAATACAGCTCTAGTATCCATACATTTAATCACAATCCCACTTCTTGTTTTCTTGAGAAAACAGGCTCACTTTTCATCTCCACATTTTAATAGTAGACACCGAAGTTAGACATCCTGGGGACAATTTTCTATTGCTATTTAGAGTAGAAGAGAGTTATACATCTTTTACTCCCTCTGTACTGGAGGAAGCAGAAAACAGGAGGAGTGAGAAAACACAGCTTTCCTGGTATTCTAGTGATGGTACTTGGCTCTAACTAGTTGGCCCAAGCCAGCAGTTAGTCCTGGAGAAAAAATAGTTTAATTTTACAAGCATATGGAGAGATAACAAGAAATCTGGGTATAAATAACTTTAAAAGTTAATTAATTAAGGGACATAAACGTGTAAGAAATCAAGCACTGTTTCCAGGGACCATTAATACACTTAACTGCTGTTGCTTTTTTCCTGCCTATGATCTACGAGAATTACAGGATGAAATAATGAAGAAAGATACTACAATTCCTCCTGTTCTTTATACACTGGTTTCAGTAGCAATCACAAGGATAGTGGTGTTAAACAGGCTTCTTGATAAATTTTGGGATATTGGGCATGTTAAGACTCAGATCTGGTTCCAGAGTGGGAGAAAAATCAGGCAATCTTTTAAGTATTCTAATATTATTAACTTCAGAAGAATTCTTCCCAAATACTTGTTTTCAAATTGCATATTCTTTTTTAGGTTCAAAAATTTAAACAAACTAGATATTACACATTCTAGGAACTGGGTTTGGAAGCAAAATAAAAACTTGCAAGTAAATTATTCCTTCTCAGAAGTGAGAAAATGTTTCTAGAATGTTTATAAAAATGGAAAACTGCATTTTGCTAATATAGCAATACATGGACACGAATTCCATTGTTTAAAACATAGCTCTTTGCCCCTCAGTACAACTTTACTTTCTTGAGACATCACTAAGCCTCCTTTTGTTTTGGCATGTGACTGCAACTGAGTTTCTAGAAACCAGTTAAAAAAAAATTGGCTCCTTCTCCCAGAAAGAATAATGGTTAAAAAAAAGTACAGAAAAAAATTAGAAACAAACCTATTAAAGTCTTTCAGCAGTGATAGTCCTAACCTCTTGGTGTTGTTATTTTCTGTGTAGTTACTGAGATGTGTTATCCAGATTTCTGCTCTGACTTTACAGCTGAAAACAAGGGTAACAGACAATGGCTTCAACACACCCCTTGTCACTGCTACGGATCATTAGCATTACTATAAATAGCATGATCAAATCCCAGATTGCAGATTCAGTCATAAAAGTGGCTACATTTCACGCTGATTCAGAGGGGCAGCAGCATTAACTGCAATCATCAAGGAATGTGACATCTCCACAGCATTTTCTACAGCTCACTGGTCTGGTGAGACAGCACGATTGTTAAAAATTAATGGGAACCATCAGAGGTGGATAAGTACAGCTTGGCAACTTTGAAAGCCATACTTCCCATGTGCAAGTGATAACGTAATATATTTCTATGATAGATTGTAATAGATTGTTTAGATAATGCTTCATTCAGAGAGTAGTGAGTCTTCTTAGTCTTTGAAAATTTGAACACAATATTTTATTTAATTTTGAATTTACAAGCCAGAGAATAAGGGGAGAGAAGTATTTCCATACTGTTTTGTAATTCTTCTCTGTTGAAAATTAACTTCTGCGTCCTGATTATCCATTATTACCATTCTCAATTAAGCAACACTCAAATCCAGTCTATGAAGAGATTGACTCTGACAGTTTTAAAGCAAAATATAGATTGATATTAATTTCAAGCTTCATGTCTGGATTTATAAGGAACTTTCTGTGATACATTCTCACTATCTTACATATCTGCATATATGCATATCTGCATATATGGGATTGCAGTGAACTTTTTCAGACAAATTATGGGTCTGATAAAGGATGTGCTGGATTAAATTCTCTGGACTGTTTCTTGCATAGGGGCGGAGTAAACTATCACACTGTTCAGAATACAGAGGCTCATTCAAAAGGATGGACTGACAACCAGAAGGATATGCTGACTGCCCAATACTTAAAACCTGATGTCCACCATTAGGGACACTGAACATTTGTCTGGAAATTAGAGATACTAGATACCTGATGCTGTTGGGAAAGAATACGACTAAACAAGTGACATTTCTTTGTCTATGCTCAATATTTCAAATGTCTGAGGAGTCCCTAATACTTTGAAACAATGCAGCTTATATGAGGAGTAATTAAGAGACTACAACAATTCTGGGAGCAGGTAAACAAATGGCAATGGATAGGACTAAGAGTTAAGCATGGGATATAATACTTGAATGAATTTAAGAGATGGAGCACACTTCTTCCTATTGCCAACCACGGATCTATATTTTTGAAACCATTAGATTTCCTGACTGCCAGAAAAAATCTCCAAGTCTTGGGACAAATGTTCTGGTCAACATCTCTGCTGCTGCAGAAGTAAAGTCCAGAGTCGACCTATTGCAGAAATAATTAACTGTGACTCCAACATGCGGCAAATAATGGGTTTAATTATCCATTTGCTTATTTATTATTTATGCTACTGGTGGGATTCGCTGCTACACAGAAATCTTAAAGATCTTAATTAGACCATATTTAAAAGTCTGAGAATTAGCCACCTAATTTAAAGTATTCAGGTCGGTTGCCAATATGGAGTAAATTTTACTCCTCCAGAGAGTGATTCAGCTCATCTATCTGAAATTATTATCTTAAGGATGAGATGAATCCTATTCTGGAGATGCCTCTTTTTCTGCACAGATAATAAAAGGAACCTTCCAGGTTGAAATTAGATGAAATTTCATGTCTCACTAAACCATGCAGGATTGACTCTATGAACTCAGTGTCACACTCCAATGTGGAAATATACAATTATGGAAACAGAAAGCACCAGGCTTTATGTAGGCAGAAGACCTACACTGGGGCTGCAAAATTACCTTAAAATCTGAACTGTTAAGTCCTTGACCATGATCTCCTTTTAGTACAATCTATCATGTGTCAGGGCATCCAATAGACTTGATTTAAAATTGAAAACAAAACAAAACAGAAAACTGAAAACAATAGAAAACAAAAAAGCTGTCAGTGTCTGTACAGCATAACACATGTTTGGTCTGCATTACTGGTCCTTTAATCATCCAGACAGGAGTCCTACTGAAGGATATCCAAGGTGTGCTCTTCACATCTGTATATCTGCATTTCTTTCCAAAAGAAAACAGGGACCTGGAGAAATGGATGCAACTCTGCAGATCAGCTTTTCACATCTCCTGTATTAGAAATCCTCTTTGTAATCTCTGTTCCCTTTGACTTTATTAACAGAGAAATGAAAATGAAAAAACAAACAAAAGAAAACAAAAAAACCCAAAAAACCCTCCACAAAACCAAAAAAACAAAACAAAAAATCCAAATCCCCCCCAAAACCAAAAAAACCCACCAGACTTGTAGTTATATGAGTGAAAAGGATTTTTTTTGTGGCTTGGGTAATGGATTATAAGGAGAGGAAATATAGAGGAATAGACTAGACCCTTGAGCATCTGCCTTTGGTACCCTTATACATGAAAAAAACTGAGTAATGGACAAGGAGGATGGTTACAACACAAGGTTTTGTGTCTGATTTCGTAATTTGGAAGCTCCTCCTTGCAACCTATCCTAAAGAAACCAAAAACTTGACCCTTGGACCAAAGCCCCAAGTATGAGCAAGCTCCTGTCTCCTGTGCTTTCTGTAAACTGGATACAGAAGAAAATGCACAATTAAAAAATCCTACTTTAATTTGTAATTTCTAAGAATAATTTTCCTTTGCTATTTATAAAGGGAGAAGAATTAATTTTAGTTTATGTTTTTACTACTGATGCTATGGATACTTTTTCAGCAATTGATGTAATCATCATATACCTGCTTAGCTGATACCTTCCATTTCTTTAAGAAATATTAAATACAATGAATTTCATTTAAAAAAACAAATACTCTTTTTTCACTTTTCTTGAAACAATCTGTCAAGTGAATGAGTATTTGAGTAGGAGGAATGACTCAAATCTTCATTGCAAGGGCTGTTACCTGATGTCAGCATGGAAATGTACAAGTTGACTCATTCATAGAAAAGCATGAAAACAAAAGTACCTGTTTTCACAATCAAGCAACCTAATGATAAATCTTCCTCAAAAACAGGAAGAATTTAATACACATCCTTGGTGGAATTAGGACTTCACAGAGTATGCTCTGTGAACATAATCTGACATTCAAGTATAGGACAAGAAGGACCCTTTCCTGGACCGGTGATCAACCTTCTGTGCAGTCCCTGTGATAGCATTAAATTAATAAAAGTAACTATAATAAAGAAAAAAAAAGGTTACAATATTATGCAATTTTCTTAAATTTTTAAAGCTAGACTTAGTTTTCAATTGAAAGTATGCAAAAAGGCCACCCATATTTCCCCCATAAAACAGTATTTCTTGAATTAGTTTAATCTTTCAAAAGGAAGGGAAATAAACTAGAAAATCTCATTTCCTGTAAGAAGTTGATTGCTATCTGCTTAGATTAACAAATTATTATGTTTCTTTGTCTTGCCTAGGTCCATGATTACCACCTAATACAGAAATATATATAAATACTCAAAAGGACACAATGACAGTGTTTGAATGCTTTGGGTCAGAACATTGTAAGTGCTTAGCAAATCAGTATTATATCTATGTAATAGCCCTCATCCTATATATCAGCAGAAAAAACCAGACAATTTGTTCTTAGGTGAATTTTGGCTAATGTGAGTAGGAACAGAAATATTGTGAGATCTGACAGGAAGCCTTGTAATGAAGCATTGACAACTTACGTGGGCATGTGCAATGAGGATGAGGTTAAAATACTTATACTTTTTAATTATAAAATGAAATCATTAAAAGCAGAACTGCAAGGCTGCCAGAAGATTTTTTAGTTGTGTTTGATAATGCTCTAAGTGAGAAGGGTAAAATGAGAAGTAGTAAAGTGAGTAGTAAAATGTCAAATACTTCACAGCCCATAGTCTTCTAACCCTTGAACTAGAGTATCTGCCTTTTGCTCCTGAAAAGGCAACAAACCTTAATAAAGGCTTCGCCTTAACAAAATTAAATTGTTTCAACCCCATCTACACTATAGATATGGTATTTAATAGAAACTTGGGGTTGTCTGGGCACATTAACATCCAGACCTAAATTAACAACAGTAAATACCAGGAGCTGCATAAACAGGACTGGACCAGTAAAAAAGTACAAAAGCACAATACATCTGAGAAACCCTACTGTTTTAAGCATTGTTTGAGCTGAACATAGCTATTACTCTTGGGATAGTGATTAGAGCAGTGCTAATCATAGCTAGACTATATGACATATCTTAATTTTACAAGCATTTGTAATACTCACTGCACATGTCACATTTAAAACTTTGTAATTGTGCCATCATGGCTTACTGAAATAAATGCAGAGAATTCCTAAATGGTCTAAGTATTTAGTGAATTCTAATCACTATAAAATAAACGTCATCAAGTTTTTAAATTAACTGGAGCCAGCTATTTACTATTTCCTATGAGGTACACTACTTGAGTAGTTAAGCTGGTTATTGGATTCTTCATACAGTAGCCCCTGAACTCCTTCAGTCAATTAAATCCTTTATTGCATCTGATTTGTTAATGTCAGTGTCACTTCTAATCTCCTAAATCCATACCAGTTCAGAAGCTTTAAATGTACTTGTTCTGGTGCCAAATTAGAAGTCACGCAGGCAGAATCCTTTCCCTCTCCCCTGTTGGTGCAAACCACAAAGCTGCAAAAAATATTAAAGATAAAACCACTTCTTCAGTCTCTGTAGCTATTAATATAGCTACAGGATAGGACATTTTTTAATATGAGCTAAAGAATGTAAAGGGAAAAACATACAAAGAAACAAAAACCCTGTATTAGGTTGTTTAGTACCAGAATATTGTACCTATATTGGACACTTTTAATCCTCAATTCAGTTTCTTATCACTTTAAATCATAGAAACTAGCAGACCAAAGTAACTATAATTCTAGAACTGGAAACCTGAGCATTTTGGTATTAATCTTCATAATTGTTTTATTTCTATCTGTAAAACTATTACAAAACATTTTTTAAAGTTTGTGCAATATTAAATTCCCTCTTCATAAATCTCCTAATTTCTTTGTTCGTGAAAGAACGCTAGGTTCCAGGGGAAAACCAGAGGTGTGAAACGGAAAGAAAGGAGAAATACAGGTATTAAATTATTGTCCTGTGCAGTGATCTTGTCAGACAAATAACTCTTTTGTTCACCTGAAGAGCAGCCTAAACATGCAGACTATTTACATACTATAAAGCCGAGTTTACCAGACACAGACCTGTTTTTTCCTTTAAAACATGCCCTGTCTAAAGGATCTCCTATTTGCCAGTAAAAGCGACTCTCTAGGTCTTACAGCCGAACCAGAAGCCTCTGAACTACAAAAGCAGTAATTCCCCTCCCAGGTTAGGCGCATCACCTTTATTCTGAGAGAGAAGGGAAACCAGACCAGGCTCTTACCAGACACAGGGAAAAACAATTGCTCCGGCTCGATCCAGCAGCGCCGTGTGCCAGCAAGCAGCGTGAGCCACACTTTGGGCCTCACACAAAAGCGAGATAATTGGCTCCGGAGGAACAGCCCTGATCATCCGTCACGGCGGGGCTGCCGGGGCTGCCGGGGCTGTGGGGGCTGTGGGAGATGGCGGGTTTGCCGGGGCTGCCGGGGCTGTGGGGGCTGGCGGGGCTGTGTGGGTTGGCGGGGCTGTGGGGGCTGCCGGGGCTGTGGGGGCTGTGGGAGATGGCGGGTTTGCCGGGGCTGCCGGGGTTGGCGGGGCTGTGGGGGCTGCCGGGGCTGTGTGGGTTGGCGGGGTTGGCGGGGCTGTGGGGGCTGGCGGGGCTGTGGGGGCTGTGTGGGTTGGCGGGGTTGGCGGGGCTGTGGGGGTTGGCGGGGCTGTGTGGGTTGGCGGGGCTGTGGGGGTTGGCGGGGCTGGCGGGTTTGGCGGTGCTGTGGCGGCGGCGGGAGCTGCCCCGGGCGGTGTGTGCGGGGTCTCCCGGGCGGGCTGATGTCAGAGGCATCAAGCGGGCGGGCTCTCATTGGCTTCCCTCACCTGGAAGCAAACCTTAACCCTAAGGTGCCAGCCACCGAGTGAAACGTCTCTTCTCTAGTCGGTTGGGTTGGTTTTGGTTTTTTTTTTTTTTTTTCCTTGAGGTAAATGAGAGTGGACGGAAAAAACTCCTGCTTTGGGGACCTGGAGTGGCAGGAGCTTCATGCTTAGCCATTGAATGTAGCAAATTATAAAAGTTCTAAAAACTAATTTGGTTAGATTATTAAAAAGACCCTCAGGTAACTACATGTTCGTAATCTGTTTACTAAATGACAGTAATCACAGAAATATTGTGCAGAAGGGGTATTGCAGGAAAGATCAATGCATCTTGATAACTCACTTTTTCAATTATTTTACATTCCCTCCACTTAAGCTCCGAGATTAATAAAGATGTACACTAGAAAAGGGTATAAATTCAAGAACAATGCATTGTTGCAATGTCAGGGCAATTACAGTCTCTTAAGTATTTAAAACTAACAGCAGAAGTACAGAGATGCACAAAAGATACATGCACATTTATTCTGTGAATGCTAAGCAGCAAAACAGACATTCTGTAGTAAATGAGGCATGAAACACACAGCCAAATGTATGATGTCCTAAATATAGTGCCATTAAGTACTTTGCTATTTTACAGGCAATATCATGTAGCACATGAACTTTTAAATTAGTCCAAATCAGTGCTTAAAAACATTTTTTTTCCCATAAATTAATATTTAGATCTCTCACCTTTTGGTGAGAAAATATCCTATTGCTCTACACAAAAAGGCAAAAAAATTTATCTATCACCTGTTCTATTTGTATCTTTTGTTCTACATTAACTTTTATTTTTGGAAACTATATTTTTCTTCCAGTTGGTAGGAATCTGATTCAATATTATTTACAGTAAATTAAATACTACACTAGCTTATGGTCTGCTATCCCCCATGGAAAAAAAAATGCAGCTTTATTTCTTTATTTTTAAAAATTGTCCTACACAGTTTGTTCTTTGGAAAAACATAAGAAACAACCAAACCACACCAAGGCAAACAAACAGGACAAAAGAACTATAATCAGACATGGTTGAGCTTAATACATAAGACATGCAGCATAAGATTTCTAGAATAAACTTAATAAACAGCTATGCTGTTTCCTCGTGATTCTCTCACAAAGTTATAGAGACTCAGGAGATTAAATTCTGGGGACTTAATATACAGCAGTTCCATGTGGGGATCTGGAGGCCAACCTATTGGTCAAAATGTACTTTGGCACAAAATTCAAGCCTCTGTTCATTTATGTCTGATTACACAACATGGGAGTTCAGATGGAAGTGTATATAAAAAAAGATTCATTGCCATGCAAAGTGACAAAACTGAATTGCAGATCATAAAAGATGAATTTGGACAATGGAAATGCCAGGTTTGCTTTTGTATGACTAATGATAAAGGTATGATTGCTAAGAAGATACAAGTTATGAGTGAAAGAATTATTGATGTGATACAAGTTACATCTGTTGAAAATTTAGTTCTATTAATAGTCTCAACCAAACAGGCACATTGTTGACAAAATTTGGGTTACTTGGGTTGATCTGGCCTGAAAAATACACTGATTTTCCATATCTAGTTAATATTACCGTGACGAAAGTTCTATACATTTTTTATTATTACAGAGACTACACTTTCTACCTTAACAGAGAATAAAACTCACAGATGACCTACTAGACAGTCTTTAATGTCAGACTGCTGTACTTCTACAAAGTCTTCAGTATCCACAAACTATGTTATCTACAATGACAGTATAGAACTATGAACTAACTAGTACATAAAATTAGAAGAAAATTTACTTAGAATAGATAGTACAAATGCTAGTTTGGAATTTTAGTGGAGGATACTGCTTAGTAAATGGCTTGCAACTTTTGACACTATTTAGAAAAAAAAGTAAAAATATGATACATTAATGTTTTGAAACTGAATGACTACTTAATGTTATTTATAAATTATCAGTTTGTAAATGCTCCTGTTTTAAGAAAAAACATTAACAATCATCAGTGCTTTTAAAAACAGAGATGACTTTGGGGCTTCAGGCTGAGCAAAGGTCACAGCTGCAGATAACAGAACAGTTTCATCAAGTAACACAGTATTTTTCAACTTCAAAATCATGTCACACATGAGTTGTAACCATTTTGAATTTACTATTATTTTTATTACAAAGACAAAAAAAATATGATAGGATTTAAGTCATACCTTTTTCATCTGCAATAGCAGCAAGCCAGTTCAACAACACCACCAACAGCAGCAGCAAAAAGACATAAGGCCATTATTTTAAATGAAAAATCATTTAAATAAAATAAACATCTAGAATAAGTTAGAAGAGGTCTAAGAAGGGTGTGTGTGACTGTGTGAAATCTGGGAACACACAACTCATATGTTACTATCGTTGTACCATGAGGTGTTTCTCTGAAGAGACTGAATTGCTAGCTGTCATGCCTGGTACAGACAATAAGGGTACTGTTGCTGGTGATATTTTTGGCATTGTATTTTCAAATATTAATCACACAGAAGAAGAAAAAAAAAAAAGAAAGAACAAAAAAATGAAAGAGAAGTGACCAATGATTGTCAGTAGTTAACTGTATCATTTCTTTCTATAACATAATATCAACTGATGTATGAATAATGCTGAAGAATGTAACATGAGTGGATATTTTAGTTGTGAAGGAAAGTGCAACTCAGGTATATTAGTGTATATTTCCCATGAGCTGAAATCATTACTGCGTTTAATTGCTTGACAATTATTTCTGTCACATCAATTTAATGGTTAAACCAATCATTTGTATTTCAAAACATAGTTCAGCACCAGAGACTAATTGAAAAAGTGAAGTGTTGCTTAACCTATACATTATTAATATTGGAAGAGATAGATTTAAAGATTTTAGGGGAAATTAGAAGTCACCGAGGTGATAAGAAGTTTTAGAGATTGAATGTGCAAGCTCAAAATTACAGCTCTCATAATCCTGCATATGAGCTGAATGCCAAGTCAGGTAGAGCTGATAAGTATTACAAACATTTTTTTCTTCTGCATTCTGGCAATGTGAGCCACCTGCTCTCAGGATGTTTTTATCCACAAGATGGCAGCTCTGTTTGCATGGTCACTACTTTCAATATTCAACTTGAAAATCATAATGTGGTCTCATTTTATAGCAGACATGCTTTTCTTCCCCATGAAGAATTTTTTTTAAATCCCCAAGCAATCCCTATAGTTAGTTATTAATTAAACTCAAAGCTGAGGCAAAATGTGCCATTTTTTTTCTCAGATGTTGGCAGATCAGAAGAATAATTTTTAACTGCACAAAAAACTTGATTTTTAGTTTTCAGATAAATCTCCATTCAGATCCATGTTTCCCATGATTCAATTTCTTGGCCTTCAAACTGAACATAGCCCTTAACAGATTCAAAAGGTATATAAAGTTCTACTGATAGTAACAAAAGCACTTTCACCTAAAGGTAAACTTAAGTTAAAAGGCTTCCTCTATAGATAGTGATTTTTTTTTTACCACCTAAACTCATCAAGAATGTCCATTTATGTTACTAAAATCTAATTACTATTTCTAAGGTAAAAAATGCTGAGATGTTTATATCTAGGAATCAGCCATATACAATGAATAACTGTGCCTTGTAAAATAACAAAATACAAACAAACATAAGTAATAAACTCGAGCTCTTTTCAAGGGTATCCTTCACAGCTTCCACATATCAGCAAGAGTCTTAATTACAGACTTGGGACATAGGCTGAGTTAGCTGTAAATGCATAAGAATCTTGTTACAGGAGAGTATGGAACCATGCAGGTATACTCAGAGATACCACAGAGAGCAAGTGGACTGCTTATCCTTTGTTCTCAGTCCAAAGCAATACCCTGATTGTTCAAAACAGAGCCAGTTTGAAGTGATGTTGCAAATGAGAAACAGTGCCAGGCCTTCATTTGAGCATGACACATGAGCATGATCTTTCCACCATGTGGAAAGATTAAAAAAGAGGATGAAGAAAACTGACATATGGAAATATCTTCTCTGATCATCACATTACTACAGTACTTCAGATAAAAAGATATGCTCAAAAGCATCTCTGTTTTGAATGGTTGCATTTTTTCCTTACTGGAACCTTTGGAGAATCATTTTACAGGTTCTGATTTCAGAGCTGGGTGGTATTCCCACACAAACTGAAGAATTTACATTATTGGATATCAGGGAAAAACATTTCTAAGACAAAAACACTAAGAAAGTAGTCATGCAATTTTTGTGCATAAAATAGGGACCAAATATTCTTTTCATACTCTTGCAGACCATCTCTTTATCACTTAGCTGCCATAACTGATTTGCAAATTCTTTACTTACTAATACATTGCATTTTGACTAATAATTTACTTCATTATTGACTACTATATAAGCCACTTAAAGCTAAAAGTTAAAATGCTTTTTTTTAAGTACAAACATGAGAAAAATCTTATGATAATTTCACACACAGAACATATCCTAAATTAAAAAATACAGTCCTCAGAGGTTATTTTCTAATTTCTATTTGGTAACACTGTATCTGTGTGTAAGTTTTATCCCAAACAGAAAGATCCAAAACACTGCTGGAAGCGCTGGCTGTTGTCTTCTATAGTTTGCCGAAAGGATCACAGGGGTAAAAGAATGAGCAGAACTATCAGAAAATAGGTTTTTGAATACTAAATATTCATTTCAACATTTGACTTGTAAGATACTTGACCACCCTGGAGCACAATGTTCAGACACTATTGCAGTGGAAAGTGCTACATAAACATTTCAATCAGTAGGCAAAGAGAAATTTTTGCAGGTCCAGTTCTGAAATACTGGTCTTTGAGGACATCTGTCATGATCACTGTAACATGTAATCATCTTTCCCTTTAACACTCAAGTTTTCCATTTTTGAGTGTGCCAGATACAAATTTACAGGGGATGCTAAAGGTGCCAGATATCAATGCCACCTTGTGAAGGACATACATTAGATGATAAATATATCACATTATATATTAGTGGCCACACAGCTGTGCAACTCTTCCTCATCCACACGGGGATTAAACTTGTTTCTGAATGTCATCCTAACACGATGACTTAGCAATTCAGTTGAAAGTTCATCAAACAGGAAATTATCCAGAGTATGTCTGACAGTGTTTGGTGTTTTATCAGATTTTGAGCTAGTATAAAATAGAGCTTGTTTCTGCAGCTAGCATGACAGTGTACAAAACTATGTCACAATTACAAGGCGAAGGTGATGAAGGTACAGCTTTATGCTGATTGACCAAACAACCTTTCTGATGTGTTAAATGGTAAGCTAAATTTGAATTGACAGATAGCTACATTTATATTATTTGTAGACATCAGAAAATGTTATGCTTTGCCAATTTACCAAAAAAGGTTATTTCCAAAACTATGTATAGCAATATTTATATAGTCATTGGATTATTTTAAAAGTACACAATGAAACCATAGGAAAAAAATTTAAAAGCTACTGGGCAATATAGTCATCTTCAGTGTTTTTTGAAGGCTCAGAGGGTAATATGACAAAGAGCTTGAGAAAGATAACTATTAAGTGATTTAGTTCTGAAGACACTATATTAATTCTGACATCATTTTCAGAACCAGAACTGGAAAGGACAGTTTGCTGACAGAGGCCTCTGCTAATAGTGAGACAGATGGATTTAAAAATGTCAATTAATTACTGTTAAATTTATATTAATATGCAAATATATGTATGGTGTATGATATGCATAGTAAGTCATAAAAGATATTTTGGCATATTTTAAAGTGCACTTTACAAAGATAGTAGTTAAAACCTGATAGCAGTTAGCAAACTGATCAATGGGAGGTGTCCCTGCCCATTCAGGGGGGTTGGAACTGGATGACCTCTAAGGTGCTTTTCAACTCTAACAATTCTGTAATTCTGTGATTCTATGAAAAGACAATGACAAATATTGTTAATGCCAGTATTTCATACTGTTCAATAAAATTAATCCTAGAGAACATTAGTAGTGATAATACAGGAAGTAGTAACTTTAAACTTAAAGTTGCTGAATAGAGATTATATATAAGGAAGAAATTCTTTACTATGAGAGTGGTGAGACACTGGAACATGTTGCCCAGAGAAGCTGTGGATGCTCCATATTGTGGAAAGTGTTCAAAGCCATGCTGGATGGGGCTTTGATCAACCTGGTCTATTGAAAGGTGTCCCTGCTCATGGCAAGGGGCATTGACCTGTTTATCTTTCCAACCCAAACTATTCCAATGATTCTATGACTACAACAAAATTCTCTGGCAGCACAGATAATGTATGGAATGTTATAACACTGAGATACAATTTGGTTTTATGCTTAAGGAGTTAACAGCTTTAGAATTAATATTTGGAAAAGCACATATATAGTTTCATATAGATTGAAAACTATATACAAGATACAAAACTAACCATTATTTTGTTAAGCAGTCCATTGAAATGATAACATCTTAGGTTTTAGAATACTTGCAATCATTGAAGCTGATCGGGCCATTCTGCACAAGATAGTCAGATGATTTTGTGAAGGATTTTTCAATTAGTGCTACTAGATTAAATCTGTTTTGGTTTAAATCTGTCTGGATGATTTAAAATGATAATGGTTTTCTATATATGGGATTCAGTTTTAGATTAAGAGTCACAAATTCAAATATCTATGGTTGAGCTAGGTATCGTATCTCACTCCATAATCCAGGCACAGCTAATCAATGCAATCACTGGGGCTGTGAAATAAGTTGCTTGCTCTAAACTAGGTATCAAGGGAGACACAGAGTTGCCTAAGTACATGAGTTGTTTAATACTATTTGAGATGGCCGAGGGTATCTGAAATATCAACATGTCAACATAGCTAAGTCTTCTTTCTGAGAGGTCACAGATGGACACAGGAGTTACAGGAGAGCAAAGTCTGCAGGCCAGGCAGGTTACTCAAAACATCAGCGATAGCAGAACACTTCTATATTCAAACAACTGAAAAATACCCTTAGTGATTCTTTGTATCAGTGGGAAAACTTCAGCTGTTTATATATAGGCACCTATATTCGATTCTTAGTATTTGAGATCCTTCTGACCAAGGCCCAGAGGGCAGAGATCTCTCTGGATCTTACCACTTATCTACCACCCTTTTCAAAGTGCCTCCGACACACTCAGTCATCATCACAAGTGGCCCTGGATGATCAAATTCTGTTTACTGAGGTAAAATAGTACTTTTTTTTAATGTTACATAGGATTACTTGTTTCTTAGATGTCACTTTTTAAGATACCATGCACATCTTTGGTCCATCCTTATACTGTAAGCAGAAATCTTGTTTCCTGCACAATATATACCCCAATACATATTTTCCACTCATGGTCTCTTCCAAACACAGAATACAACAATGTAATTATGTGATAAACCTTGACTAAGTAAATGAACCTTACCCTTACTTCTAGGAACCCAGATTTTATCTGATGTTCTAAAAATAAGAACATCTGAATCTGTTAGTTAACTTGGTACTATCCTACATGCCACCTAACTAAAAAGCAATTTTTTAAAAATTGTAAAGAATGTACATTTTACTTCTTTTTACTTTTGACACATACTTGAAAAAGAAACTGACAACTAAAATAATCCCAATCATGGTAATTCCAGTATATGTGAGCATAAATGTCAGGTAGATCTTGAACTTGTATATGAACCACAGGAAGAACAGCAATCAAAGCTTTGTTATCTTAATATTAAGTTACACCAAGGAAGAGAAGAAAAAGGTATCTAGCTGTTTTCATCAGCAGGACTGTGAGAGTGTGTGTTTTTTCTGAGATAGGACTTCTCCACATGAGTTTATTTTTCAACCATCAGTGTTTGAGATTTACATTGTAGTATATATCTATATTTCATTTTTGTAAAACCAACATTAATATATAATTTTATTTGCTGAAGCAGGCATTGGAAAATCTAGAGCAGTGTGTTTGTTCATTAAATATGAATAAAATTGAAGTTCAATGTCCTTAGAAGAAAAATCCATGAGAAATATCAACATGACAGCATAGGAGTTGCACCCTATTCTCGATTTTTGCCATTTTTTTCTCTCATGGTGCATATTCCTAAAAGCCACATCAAGAAGTTGGTACTATTAATACCTAGTAGCACAATATCTCAATGAAGTCATAAATTTCTAACATATTCTTTGGTTCTATGAAATGATCTAATCCACTATTTTAATATTAATTCAATTGTTCTCATCTTACTTGTAAATACTTTTATGAAATAGCTTGTTGGGGGGACAGTGGGGGTGTTTAAACCATATCTCTCTTATACAGAAACATTTTTATACTGTTCTATACATATTACATGTTGGAGAATTTTCCCTCTTCAGGGAAATTATATCTCATCTTTGTTAGTTATGCCATGGTGGTGCACACTTGGTTCCTACTTAAGCATCGTGATTAAGAAAATGTTTGAAATAATCTGGACATAAACCATTGTCTTGTCATTGACAGCGATAACTTCATATGTAAATGTTCTCCAGCTCCATATATGCTAGTTTTTCTCCTACATTGCTAAAATAAAATGTAGACTTGCATTTTAATCCTTTATCTAAATAAATTTCCAAAGGATTCTGAAGTCTACCTTATAATATAACCTTATCTTGACTTGAATTAAAAATTAGTTATTTTTATATTTTCTGTCTTATTAGTTGCAATATTAAATAAATACTCTCTAATCTGAGTTTCTTTATTTAATAAATGAACCATATACTTAATTTCATCTGCTTTGGGTGAAATTAATATACTTTGAATCTTATTTTAGCTGTTCTTTTCTGAAATTAATAATGTGTATGACCTCTCTTATCTTTCTTTGACTTAAAAGTAATCTTTTTATCTATTTTTGCTTCCTGTGTCCTGAATTTTTGAACCCAGCTTTGTCTCCTCCAATAAAATTAAGTTTCCTTAAATCAATTTGTCTTCATTTTTATTTAGATGAGACAGTTCTTCATCACAATCTCCTTGCCATCACTCCTTGGTTTCAGTGCATGTCTAAAACAGTAATCTGCTAGAAAAAAATCTGCTCCCCATTTTATTACTTAAAAAAATTAATTTACTGTCTTTATATACATAGTTTCTTCCACCTCAGTGTCCTCTTCCCATCCCATATATCCTTGCCATTTTTAATAACTTTATAGTTTCTTTGTATTTTCGTACTTTTTGTTTTGCTTTGTCTCAGTTAGGCACACCCTAAGCCTCTAGCTACACAGCTTTCCTCCCACATGCTCTATGTGCATAATAAAATTTGCACTGTGGCTCTAATTCATTCCTGTGGCAAAAGGTAAAAACAAAGTTTATGAATCACCTAATTTCAACTGAAGCCTTTATATTATCACTGTGCATTTAAATGAGTTTTGTCATTATAGAGTTTCCCCAGATTATTTGTGTGCAGCTGTTAGATTTGTACTGTGTAAGAGAAGCCTCCTGGGGAAAACAACAAACTAACAAAAAACTCAATGAAAAAATGTCTGACCCTTTTCAACTTCAAAGCAGATAAAAAACATTTGTCTTTAAAAAGGTAATCTTCACAATATTTTACAGCATCCATGTGGACAAGATTTCTTATTTTTTTCCCTTTTTATGTATTAATTTTGGCATAAAACTATAAACACAAACTAAATTTAGCACTTGAAAAAAAATGGTTTTTGTGTATACATGGAAAACTGCAGGTGAATGCTAAATCTCTATTCATTGAGATGGTGGATATTATTACTTTATACTTCAGACCTCTGAGATGCCATGGAGGACTTCTGGCCAACCTCTAACCATCAGGTCTCTGACAACTGTATTTCAGTTGTCACATGATCCCTTTTTGTAAGATATCATTGCTGGTATGATTCTAGAGGAATCTTAATTTGTGATTAAAATTTGCATTTTTGAAATAATATTTTTTTGTAAAATCACCTTTAGGCTGCATTACCTAGATAGTTTCTGACAAGAAAAGAATATAATATTTTACATAATAAATGGGTATTGTGAAAAAGAAGTTAGAAAGAAGCCTCCCCATATGAAAGCCTGGTCCTAAATCTATTGAACTATTGAACTGGGAAAATTTCCATTTATTTTACTGAGCTTTGCCTTAAGGTGATAAGAAACATATAATCAATAAAAAACTATTAGTTATTATCTTCAAGTTCTGTGAGGCTGCATCTCCAGCAGATTTAAACTGCTGCAGCTCTATTCAGTTGAATATGCAGATCAAATGAGACCATTCCAAATTTTAGTTTAAAGCTTGCGCTGGTCACCAAAGCATGGCTTATGAGTGAAGTATCCCTGTAGGTTAATTTGAGGTAATTTAGAAAAAGCACAAAAGATGGATAAAACATTTCTAAATTGTTGATCACTGAAAATATTTTAATGAAATTATTCTGTTCATTAAGAAATGTTATTTAGAAACTAATCAGGAATAATAGTTACTTTTAATTACAACACTTGTCTAGTCTGCATAATTTAACTACAGAGCAGTTTGCCTGCAATGTCCTACAATGGGTCATTGATGCTACCTGTGATCCCTTATTCTCTCAAGCAGCTCTTTCAAACTCTGCACCCTCATTCCCATTCTCTCTGTATTATTCAACACCTTGAAGCACTACTTAGAGACACGCATAATATGGCAATGGTTCTACTTCAAAAGCTTAAAAAGAAAGGATTCTCATGTGGTATTTCCTTCCTTTCTTTGTGAAGCACTGTTTTGGACTTGGAATTGACCATGGTTCATATTCAAATAAATGTTCATCAATATTATATTCTTTCAAGCATTATATTCTCTGGGCATGATGATTCCCCATATAAATAATTTTTTTCATCTGCCTTCAGGAACTCCAATCCCAGACACCTGGGAAAACAACAATACACTATGATGTTCAGGAGTGAACACTGTTGATACTGACATAGGAAATATGTTCCAGTCCTGAGTGTCTTTTAAAATGAAAACTAACTTCCTTGCAGTCCCCTACCAGTTAGCAGAATGACTTTTTACACAGAGATGAGTGCACATGAGGAGAGATACTATGGCTTAGATAATGCCTCTGAGTACACAGATGAAAATGCTGTCATTTTTTTTAATAAATCATTTGAAACATTTCAGGGTGGGTTGTTCAGTGGTTTCTGTTGGGTTTTTTTATACCTTGAGCTGAATTTTTACTTCTCACTCAGAATGAAAACACATAGCATGATTGAAAACATAAAATAGAATATTAATTTCCTTCAAAAATTATCTTAGAATATATATGCTATATTCTCACAGTGTCTTTCAGATAGACTGCACTGAGGGACAGGTGCTGAGAGAAAACATTCATTTTCACTTGTTAAACTTGATTTTAGATCTAGCTAGAGTATGTTTCTCTTAGCTACCTCAAGTCCTCCTCAACTTTTACCCTCTGTGGAGCTGCAGGGAAGGTAAATATTGAAAACTCATAGGGAATTTTCTTTAAGCAAAACCCAGAAAATAAATTTCTTAATAAAAAGAAGTAAATTCTACCTACCCATTGAAAAAAAAATTATTTCCATCTTTCTGTTTGCTTGTTTTGGGGGGAAAAACAGTAAAATAAGTCTTAGAGATGTGATTATAAGAGACTACCTAGGAATAATTATTAATAATATCTGTAGAAAATGTCATATAGGCATATGATACCCTTAAATTAACAGAGATTTACGTTAACTACATTGTTTTTCACAAAGAGTGCTATTCCATTCTTTTTGACCTTAATTAGTATAATTGATAGTAGTTTTAGAGCTGCACGCCATTTTAATCATGTAGCTACAGCTTTCATGACAGAAAAAAAATGAAATAGCAGCTGGGAGTTATCTATTAATAGTGAGGGAATACAAAGGTAAAAGGAAAGACTCTTCTCTTCTAGGGCTTCAGGGTTTTTATGGCATTAGTAATGAATGACTAATGTATTCTAAGAGAATCATGCTGATCTCCAAGGATGTAATGAAGGGCAGCAGGAGGCAGAATTAATGTGAGTTAGAAATTTGATATTATTAGGAAATCATATTGCTACAAAAGCACACGGATAGGCCATAAAAAAATTCAAAGCTTGAGAGTATAAAGCATGCATATAAGTGCATGTATAATTGGAATTACCTGGGCATGTGTGTTAGGGGTTCAGACTCCACATAGAGAGTACACTAAAGTTGCCTACCAAAGCATGCAGTGCTACCACAGATCACAATGTTAGAGTGAGAATGGAAGAAAAATCAAAAAATATTTGGAGAGATGATTATTTGGAATGAATTTGAAACAAGCTAGGTTTCAATAAAAAAAGAGAAGAAGCAAGAATTGTGAAAAAAATATCCTAAATGAGTTAGTTTGCTCATTAGCTTCAGTGTGTAATTCTTTTCTTGAAGGCATCTCCTATCATTCTTAATGACACTCAGAGTTTCTGAGGTTGGAAGGCTTTCCAAGAGAATAAAGCTTGTTCTACTCTCTCTTTCTGACAGATCTTTTTTTTTTTTAAAAAAAAAAAAAAAAGCAAAACAAACAAAAAAACACCTCAAACCTCTACTGGTCGCACTTACTTACTACATATAATATTAGGAAAAAGAAGCACGCCAACCTAATTTCCAGTTATGCATAAACCCATATTCCACCTAATTCCTCGGTGGCACTACAGTTTAGCACATTACTTTTGTAAAATATGCAGTGTTAGGTGAATTAATTTTATAAATACTAATTGTATTTTTAAATAATTTGTTCTCCTTTAAAATAAAAAGGAAAAAATTAACAGAGTTCAGTTAACTTAAAAAATACGGTTGAGAACAGAATACTTGAAAGTGAAAGAATCTGGGGATAGATGTGATTTTTAACTGTACATGTATCCAGAGAATAACTGTGTTTTCTTAAGGAATACCATCTTGGTCATGAAAACAATTAGCATAATACAGTTCTTATAACTTAAATGTAATCATATCTATTTTAAAAGTAATTTAAAAAAAAAAAAGCTTCATTGAGGTACTGGTTTTGTGTTATTTATAGGGCTAAAATATTTTTGAGGTTCCAGTCTTTATGGATTTTAATATAAACACTGCTAGGAATTGTCACTACCTATGTGGGAAGAGTCAGATGGAAAGAAAGATAAATATTTCAAAGAAATGAACTTTGACAAAGAGGATTCTAAGACTTTTGCTGCCTAGGCAAAGTGAAAAACATTCACCTTGCAACTATTTATACAAGGAATAGTCACTAAATCTGCTACTGAGACAGTCAACAGTATATTGTGGCTACATGGTGCAGTTGGTTCTATTTTTAGGCCAATCAATGTAAAAATGGACATTTTTGCGTGTCACACTTTTGATATGACATACTTTCTTCTGCTCTATAAAAACTGGATTAACCATACATTAGGGTTAATACATTGAGGTTAATAAAAGCCAGAAAAACAGCAAAGTTTAGATTACAGAGAAAATTGTACTTCTAGATGTGAGAGAATATGCACAACAATTGCATTTATTACACAACTATATGGAATGTGTAAAATATCAGATTACTTTTCCAACATTTTTAAGCACACGTATTTGTAGTCTTCCACCACTTACTTTATTTCTGAACATATCAATTTTATTTGCATCTTGTAAAACCCAGGACACAGATTTTGAAATTAGTTCACAACTCTGAGGAAGATCACTACACTCTTTTCACTATTATTTTCCCTTCACAATTAAACAAATCCTGAAAAGTAGTAAGTACTTTTTATTCTTTCGCCTTTGCCTTATAGAGCAGTAACTCAGTACAAGTCAAAAACTGCAGAGATCTACCTAAAACTTATTGTTGAATTTTCTTGTAGATATTAAACTCAAGTTATTAAGCAGTCAATACACAGCTTTCACTACATGAATAATTATGAAGAACAGTTTTGGAGGGTTTTTTGGTTCAAAGCCTGGTTTTGGTGTACAGAAAATAATACTTTATTCTCAGCTGAGGAGAAATGAGGTATTCCTTTGATGAGAAAATTGTGGAAGTGTTATTAGCATTCTCAAAACAACATACAAAACAAGCAACATCCCAACTCCAAATGTTTCATATATATACATCTATACTAATACCTAATCCTAAATTTTAAATGCTTATACATATATAATTTAATGAAAAAAATTAAACAAAGACATTAACAAACCAATGTGATTTTTTTTATAAGCACAGGTTCTTAAGACTCATCTCAGACCCATCAAGGTGGATAGATTTGGGTACAAATGCCTAGTTTTATTAGCAGACCTAAGAGAATCTTGTATTTTATAGATTGTTTGAAATTTCTTGTTTTAAAGATTGTTATTTTTATCCACCTCCTCATATTTTCTTAATTTTGCATTCTTCAATAACACCATATTTCACAGATAATGTAGTTTTCTTTGAGGAAAAGTCTCATTTTCTGCAGAATGAGACCAATATGATAATGCATCTGACTTTATGTATGAATACAAACAAGAACATCTAAGTCCTGTTCCATTTTCACATATTGATTTTAGTAGTGAATCACTGCTGTGGACAAATTCCAGTCACTATGCTATCATTACAGTTCCTTATTTCTCCAAACTTACCTCTAAATTTTATTCAAGAGACAAACTGTCATTCATGGTATGCCACCCTGCCTTCTTCAGCTGTTACTGGAGAGGCATTCTTTAGGTAATGATATGTTTTATGAAAAGTAGTACAGTGAAGTATCTAAAGTTGGGAAGTACCTAAAATGCATTAACACCTTGCAATGTGTCCAGCATGAGTTCAGGACAGGAAAGGCAGATCCTCCTTGACCAACCTGATTGCCTTCTATGACCACGTAACCTGCCTAGTGGAGGAGGGAAAAGCTGTGGGTGTTGTCTGTCTTGACATTAGTAGAGCCTTTTACACTGACTCCCACATCATTCTCCTGGAGAAGCTGTTGGCTCATGGCATAGACAAGTTTACTCTTCACTGTGTAAAAAACTGGCTGGATGGCTGAGCCTAGAGATTTGAGGTGAATGGAGTTTTACACAGTTGGTGTTTGGTCACCCTGGGGCTCAATTTTGGGTCTAATCTCATTTAATATGTTTCCCAATTATCTAGATAAGGGTATTGAGTAAGTTTTCAGATGACACCAAACTGGGCAGTAGTGTTGGTCAACTTGAGGGTAGGAAGGCTCTACAGCGGGACCTGGACAGGCTGGATCAATGAGCTGAGGCAATTTCTATGAAGTTCAATAAGGCCAAGTACCAGGTCCTGCACTTTAGTCAAAACAATGCCAGGCAACACTAGAGGCTTCAGGATGGAAAGCTGCCTGGTGGAAAAGACTTGGGGGTGCTGATCAACACCTAGCTAGAGATGAGCCAGCAGTGTGCTCAGGTGGGCCAAGAAGGAAAATAAAATACCGTCTTGTATCAGAAATAGTGTGGCCAGTAGGAGAAAGGAAATGATTGTGCCCCCGTACTCTGCACTGGTAGGGCTGCACCTCGAGTACTGTGTTCAGTTTTCAGACCCTCACTACAAGGACTTTAAGGACTTGGAGCTGCTGAAGCAAGTCTAGAGAAAAAACAATTAAAATTCTAGGGAACAAGTTCTATGAAGAGAGACTGAGGGAACTGGAATTGTTTAGTTTGTAAAAGAGAAGGCTGAGGGGAGACCTCATTGCTCTCTAGAGCTACTCAAAAGGAGATTGTAGGGAGATGGATGTTGGCCTCTTTTCCCAAGTGAATAATGATAGGACTAGAGGAAATGGTGTGAAGTTGCAGCATGAAAGTTTGAAATCCTGATGCTTATAATCCTTTCTACATGCCAGCAACACTGACCAGAAGATAATCAGTACTCCTGGACTGTGGCAACACAATTACATTTCACTGCAGCATTGTATGAGTGGTAAAAGAGACTCTTGATACCTTGATCACCAAAGAGTATTGTGCTTTGTGTCCCTCTGCCATTAGGCTCTAAATGTGAACTATGGCTATATAATAACAGGCATTAATGTTGCACAATTGTTTTGTCCTATAATTTATTCTGTATATTCTCAGATACTTTATTCTACTGCCACAAAAAATGTTTTGACTGAGCTCATCTAAGTATCTGAGCATGTTTATAAACAATAAGCAAAACTATGACTCATCTCTGAATGACTAGTGTTTTTGTCAATGTCATCTAAACATTTCACCTGATAGTTGATATGGAAGTTGAAAAGAACAGGAGAAGAAAGTTTCCTCATGAATAGGTATCCTCTTGTCTACTTGAGGTTCTGAACTGTGAATTGAACTGTGCAATACAATCTGCTTAGCAGACAGCGTTTGTAAAGTCATTTGCAAACTCCCCCCAAATGACTCTACTTCTACCTTGTGGTCAGGGGTGGTAATGCCTTATCAAGACATAAAAATAATGGTGACAGGGTATTTGATATTTTACCCTGGAATACCCATGGACCACTTTTGATATGCAAATATTAGACCTAAAATACTTTGGAATTTCCCGAACATCTTGATAATTGAATACACTGAAGCTTATGAATACAGGCTGATTTTGGGCTTCTAAGTATAAAATGGAATTATTCATGTATGAGATCTTTTGCTGTAATAGCAATATTGCTTTTACAGCAACTCATGCTCCAGTCACTAGGTATCAGGGACTGACTTATTACCATGAAGAGCAACATGAACAGGTTTTTAACTTGTCATTGAGAAATATTAAGAAATATATTTGATACGTTTTTTTCCTTCTGAATGGTTATAGCAATCAGAGATGCTGTTTTCTCTGAAATGTCACATGAAGTAGGTGTTTGCACAGTATGTTAAGCTGTATTTTAGCAATGTGGTCTTTAAGGTAGTCTCTCAAATACATAGTACTACATTTTCAACTCAGCCTTCTTAAGCAGTAATGATATCAGAAGATTCAGAGGAAAAAGAAACAGTATGCAAATAATCTGTTTCTAAGAAAAAGTTTAAAAAAACTTGCTTTTTCATAAAAAAAACCCAAAAAACCAAAAAAACACAAAAACCTAAAAGGTGTCCTTTAAGATAGATCAAAATCAAACTTTTCAATTTTCAGATTTTTTAGTTTACTTATTAAATTTAGTTTAATTAATAAAAGTTCTGTGTTTGGACATCTTATTTTTTTAATTCTGGCCTGACTCCATCTCCAGTAATTGTTAAATGCTTTGTAAGAGCTCATCATATTTACACAACACCCAATATAGAAATGGCATTACATGTAATATAAAATATTACTAATTTTTATCATATAGCATAACCTTCACTTTATTATTGGTGGTAAGAAACTGACAGCCTTGTGGGTCACGACAAGACCTATAGTACACCTCAAGAACCGAATCGTGGATGGTTTTCTTAGCAGATATATTAATTGTAAATTTCCATTATCTCATGATGTTCCATGTCTTTTACTACTCTCCTTTTAATTATTTTAATACAGCCAGTTGTCAGGTACATGTGGTAAAAATTGACTGGCTAAAAATATCCTGTGTAATGTTAATAGCACTTATTGACAAAATACATAGTTAAACTGATAATTAAAATAGGACAAGAGGAAACGGGCACAAACTGAAACACGGGAGAGTCCATCTGGTGTTCAGTCTGATGGAAAAAAGAAACACTTTTTCACTGTGAGAGTGACTGAGTTGCCCAGAGCATTTATGGACCTTTCCTGCTGGAGGTATTCAAAAGCCATGTGGGCATGATACTGGGCACCTGGCTTCATGCAGCTCTGCCTGACCAAATGACCTCCAGAGGTCCCTTTCAACATCAGCCATTCTCTGTGATCCCCTGAAAAACTGTCAAGTTAAAAGTTCTGCTTTCTAAATATCTGAGCTGCTTATAATAAAAGATTTGATCTTGTTGCTTTCAGCTCAACCACTTCATAGTTAAGCTTTTTTAAACCTTTGTATATATGCCATCTGGAGAGGTGACTCTGCTTTTGAAGTTGTTGGTTTACTCCAAAGATGCTATTTCTGACAAGTCAGTCTCTGAGGATTCCTCGTGTTAATTATTAAACAAACCAGCTCCAAATTGCTGTATTTTTATTGACGGTGGTAAGAAATTATCCACTCAGTACTTCTGCAGCTTGCTTAGCTGGTTTTTTAACCTTTAGATGTAGGCCACCAGTCTTCCCCTTCATAAAGAATATATTTTTTACAGAACATTAGGATTCAATTTTGGCATTTCTGATTTCCTCTTATTTAATAATTAATCACAAACTGTTCCCCTCTCTTTACTATATAGTAAGTATGGTTTTGGGGAAATGTGATATGGCAAGGCAAAGGAGCCAGAGTTCATCTCATGAAGACAATGTGCACATACATTGGGAACAGCATTTTTCCTGTTGACCAAAGACTATGCTGACCTCTTGTGTATTTCCTTAATTTGATGTTATCTTTACCATTAGCAGGGCTGTGACTTACTTCGTGGGTTAGAAATAATGATACATATTAAGCTATTCCCCAAATATTTCATACTGTTGAATATACCAAATCTAGCTCCTGATGGGAAAAAATGTAAATCCCTTGAATTCGTTATTTTGTATTTGTGCAACACAAAGAGCTATTTTGGGTAGCAGTATATTGTCTAGAAAGTTTCAAAATCAGCACTCTTTGAAAAATGAGAAGTGATCTTGAACTATATTGCCCCAAATACCTTCTAAAGCATTCTTTTGCTTCTTCTCACATCCGTATGATGACAGCTAGTCATCATTCTAAGCAACTTATGTATTCTTCATGCTCTAGATCTCCCTGTCTAAGCATGTTAGGGATAGATGGATGCCTTTCCCTAACTTAGTTTCATTTTGAACCCACCTGGTTCTCCCTCATGGAATTGAAAAGCTGGCATCATTTGTCAGATTCTCCATGTTTTTATTCAACTAAATGTTAGTACAAACTAAATTGAGTTAAAGTGCACTATGGAATTCATGAAACAGATATTACTTTCAGAACTAAACAGGCAAAAAGGCATCACAAAACAACTGCAACTCCTAGAAAATGGAAGAAAGAAGACAGAAAACCTGTATTTTCTAAGCAGAAGAACTTAAAAGAAAAAGATGATAAGCTTCTGTAACACATCAAAATGAAAAAACATAAAACCAAATTTGAGTTTACTGTTGGTGATTACTTACTAAAGAAATAAACCATCACAGAAACACACATTTCACTATCTGGAAGTTCAAACAAGTAGCAGACACTGGTACAGCCTTAATTCAGTAGTCTGTTACATATGTACTGTACTATGATCCTTGACTACATGATTGCGCACTACTTTTCTGAGAAAGTCTCTTTTTAGTCATCTTGGTACATCTTTACCATCTTCAGGCTCAGTGTCCTAGTTTTCACCTTCTCAGCTGAAATTTTTCATCCAGTTTAACTCCTGGACCTGCCTCTGTTCTCTCTATGCTTGAGTACTTGTCCATATCCCATCAACTAGGTTGACCATATAGGTCAAGTCCATTCTCCCTGTTGCTCCTGAACTTCAGAATTATGTTCACTTCTAAATACTCATTCCTCCTTTGATTTAGAGACACAGCAAAAGTGTCCTTTAAAAAAATGTTAAAAAGAGGATAAATATTCCCATATCCACAGCTGAAGGAAAAAGGGATCACATAACTAATGGCTGTATGGGTCCTGAAGAAAAAGAAAAACACCATCACTGGCACCAGTGTATCCTCTCACAGATATTCCTACACGCTTTCCTATTGTTCTACCTCCTTATTGGGTCTTTATCTCCATACTAAAAATCCCTCTTCATAATAACTCTGGTTTCTCTCCATTGACAAGGTCTCTACTGCTTCTTTGAATTCAAAAGGAATTGCATTCTCTTCCTCTAATAATTAAGAGGCTGTATTCAAACTCAGTACATCTTTACATCTTAGCAAGTCTCAGAGAACTGGACTGTCCACTTTCCAAACTTCAGGGTGAATACTTGCTCCTTTGTTGCCCATTTTCCAATGTTTTCTCCAAGAAACATAATTATGGGTAGGGACTGACATGTCCCACCTTCCCCACCTCCCAGTATGGGATTAGGATGAACCTGGCTTTCTAGAAGAGTAGATAATTACACCGGCATTACAAGTAAGAAGCTCTGTATACAAGCTAAAAATTAAACTATACTACAAATTGCTACTGAAAGAATAGAAGAAAAAAAAAAAGAAGACTCAAAGATGGTCAGGAAAAGGATGAAGACTCTACAGAATGAACTAGGCATATGCTTAGACAACAAAATACCCTAATTAATAATAAAGTCTTACCCTAATAATTAATAAAGTCTTATATTTGATTGACCAGAGCAAACTATTTATGTACTTTTTATTTCTCTAGTGGGTACTCAACAAATATATAATTAATTCTTTTCAAATTCAAGAATTAGATAATTGGAGGTAGCACAACTGATTTATTGATTTTGTGTCTTCTAGAATAATTTCAGATCCTCACAATGTTATTACAATTTATTCACCACTCATCCCATCCATTCACAGAGTGGGAACTTTATTAAAATATTGTCAGTGAAGAAAAAAAGTAACAACAAGGAGAGGAAAAGACAGAACACCTTAAGACTGGGACAACATAGATTACATTTCTCACTTCTTTCCTTCCGTGGCTAAAAGTTCAAAACATAAAATGGTATCGTGAACCATCTTCTCTCAGACAACTTCTTTCTTCATGTCTCTCTCTACCATTGTGTAGAAAATTGGCCGTCTATGTGACAACTATGATATTTCTTTTGCATAAGAAAACTTGCATCCTGCTGACCTGCCTATTGCCTAGTCCCTGTTTCATGTACCAAAAGTTATTTCTCCTCATTTCATACACAGCGAATGAGACACCTCTCTTTCCAGAATTTTTTTCAGATTTCTCTTTTCAGTTCTACTAAGCATCAAAAGTTAGCTGAGATTTCTGGAAACTTGTGAGAGTTTCACATGATCCTAAAATGCCTATGAAATATCAAAATTTTCAACAGTTCACAGTTTGAGAACTGATGGATGAATATCTATAAACATATTAAATACAAAAAGCTGTGATAATTTTATATTAAGTATGTACAGTTACAATCACAATGTCAGCCATATTAAAAGCTTAACAATTTCATATTTCAACAGCAACTCCTGAAAAAGTTATAGAATATATATTTAGTAGAAAACAGAATAGAACACACAGACTGGAATTTCTGAAGACAATATACAGAACACAGGGGACAATAGGCTAAAGAAATCAGACAAAAAGGTAATTATGTAACAAAAAATTCCTTTATAGAATCAATAAAATAAAATTTTTAATAATGGACTAAACAGTTAATACTAAAGTAATTTTTTTCAAGCATGAATTACCAAAAAATCTTGCTAGTAACTTCCTCTGATTCATTCAGTAGCAATGTAAATTTGTGACCACATATACAGCATTCTTAAGAATTCTTCAGAAACATTTTACTTAAAAGAATGTCTTCAGGACATAAAGGTAATTATGCTAAAAAATGTAATCCTTAGTTTTTAGTGTTTACCATAAACTTTAAAAAATGCAGTAATCTCAAACTGTAGATATTCTTTGTATTTTCTTCTTTATGGCAAAATTCATACAATTTAAGTGCACTCCTAATTTATATATAATTATGCTTATATATCAGGTTTTGGTATTGTGGCCCTATGATTGAGAAGCTTTTATAATAGTATATATATGATTTTTCTCCAGTGGCATTAGAATTGCAGTAAACTCTGCGATGCTCCAATATTTAGAATAAATAATTAATCCTGAGAGTTGACTATTGGTAATGTCTTTTTTTCATTTTTGGGGTTTTTTTTATTATGAAGTTAGGCCATTTTGGTAGTAAATGCTGACATATTTTTTATGTTAAGTAGCAACATTAATGGGACTGTAATGCAAACATGAATGAAGCAGTACTGAAAAAATACACTAAAGAATAGTGACCCTCACACTTATTTGCAGTGCCATAGATGCAATAAATAGATTCTTAATCTATATTTAAATGAGATAGTTTCACATGGTTAAACAGCATTAAACAACTGTTGGGAGTGGTTTCTTCAAAAAACATTTAAGTGCCTGTAAAAAAAATGGTTTTTGTATATGATCAGTGAATCACAAAGCAAAACTTTCTTATTCTGACTAGTTTATCTTACAATTTTTCATTGTATTAATATTGGTGAATATGAACAGATTTGAGGCCCTTTGAATCTCCCTAAAGAACCCATGATTATCTTTCTATTTCAAGACTCACATATCTGAAATTTCTATGTCTAAACCTCTACTTGAAGAAACAATGAACTCTTGTGAAACATCAGTGTCTCCACTACTGTATTTCACTGATATTTCATAAATGGTTTTCATGGTGGTTTTCTTGGACTTTTACACCTGTAGAAGCTCATTAAAGGAAGAAATTATAATCAGTCGTTTCTGTTGTGAATAGGACTGTGCCTCACTACTGCATGCATTTCCTCCAGCCTTCTTTTCAAACCGGTGGCACCAGATTTGGAATGTCACTGTAATGACCAAGCCAGTCTCTTACTTTTCCCACATACCAAGCCAGTTAGCAATTGTTTTCTGAGTAACTATCACCTTCTAGTCTCCTGCCCCAAAGATGCTAAAAGGAAGTAGTGATTAACTGTTCATCAGTCCTCCTGTAATTTTCCAATGCATACCTGAATCATCATATCACTTAGAGCTGCTGAAAAATAAAGGCTTCATTACATCAGTTGCATTACAAAGTTCACCTTTTAGCTTTTTTTTTTTTTTTTTTTCAAGAAATCAAATAGAATACATTTAGTCAGTTACAACTGGGCATTTTTAATCTAGTACTCATGTGGCAAACATTGTATTATGTGCAGACAAATCTGATACACTGAGTAACAGTTTCAGAAAACTGAGTATTTTCATTCCTAACTTGGGATCTTCTGTTGGCAAGCAGAAACTCTAGGGGTCAGATCCAAAAAATGTCCATGTTCATCAAGTGTTTGGACAATAACCCCATACTGTCAATCCTGTCAGTTTTATGTTGGAAGTTCAGGGTAATTATTTTTAGAGAACAGAATTCTTATATATTACCTGCATTCTGTCATTCAGTATGAAATGTTAACAGAAATGAACTACATTTTTCAGAACCATAAATGAAATCTCATAGATAAGAGAGAACTACAGGAGGAATGCAACAAAAAATTACAATGGAGATTTTGCAAATTTTCAAAGGTAAGCAGGGCTGGATTTTTAAGCATAGTTGGTTAAACATAGTTCATAAAAAGACCATTTGCTTACATTCCAGAGGGGAATTTACTACTGAGTCCTGAAGAAATCCAACACACAAACAAAAAAAGCCAAATAAACCCAGAAAAACAGCAAAAGAGGTAAATAGAGGTTCTTCATCTGTAAGATTTTGAGCTTTAAGAATTGATAATATCTCAAATTTTCTCAAGTCTAAAAGATTAGCGTTAAAAAAGATATTAAGAAATATCCAACCCTTATGATTTGGTACAACTGCAATAGAAATCTTAATCTGTGTTTTTTCTGTTTATGTGTATACAGATGTTTTCAAAACAAATACAAAGAGCATCAAAGAAGGGCAATGAAACTGATGAAGGCTCTGGAGTATAAATCTTACGAGCAATGGCGGAGGGAACTATAGTTTTGTAACCTGGAGAAAAGAAGGCTAAGGGGAGACCTTACAGCTCTCTACAACTACCTGAAATGTTGTAATGAGGTTGGTGTTGGTCTTTTCTCCCTACTAACTAATGGCAGAACAAGACAAAATGGTCTCAAGTTGCATCGGTGGAGATTTAGAGTGGATGTTAGGAAAATTTTCTTTAGTGAAAGGTTTGTCAGACACTAGAACAAGCTGTCCGGGGAAATGGTTGAGTCACTATCTCTGGAGGTATTTAAAAGATGTGTAGGTGTGGTGTGTAGGGACATGGTTTAGTGGTGGACTTGGCAGTTCTAAGTTAATGGTTGGACTTGAAGATCTTAAAGGTTTTTTCCAATCAAAATGATCCCATGATTCTATTACTTTTAAGAAAGCATCTGAAGCAACAAGCATACCTGTATGAGATACAATTAGTCTGTCAGCTCTGTCTACTCCTTTCTTTCTTGGTAGGTAAAAATTGCCAGTGAGAACCTGGATGTGTACCATTAACTAATTGTCAGTCAGCACTTACGTTTTGTCTGGACAAAAGCAGTCTCAAGATGTCCTATATTACTTCTGCAATACCATCAGCATGCACGCTTCCAGAAACTCTTCTATAGCTATGTATTATAGAAACTAATGATTGAAGAGAAAGCAATACAGAAAGAATCTACAAAGATTAAAATTAGAACTACTTTCTGATCTTCACAAACTAACATTTTCCTGTGGTTTTCATTTAAACACTGAAGTTTTCAATACATAGATTTTGGTTTCAGTATTTTATTTTAGCTTCTCACAGAGAAGGAAATTTAACGATCATCACATTCCCAGATGAAACACCAGTAGTCTTGGATGACACCTATGGCCAAGCTAACAAATAAAGCTGACAGATGACTCTGCCAGCACTAGCCTAGCTTACTGAAAGAAACACATTTGAATACAAATATAATACAGAAGTAGAGCAATGGTGAAAAACAAGAAACTTCTACAATAAATATTTACAGTAAACTGTGCATTTTTGAAGCCATAAAGTTCCCTTCTACAGTTCTTAAAAGTTTTTTTTTCTAATTCATATTCAGATTATTTAATTTAGTAGTATATTTTATGCTACTCTTTTTTTTTTTTTTTTTTTATCCTCAAATCACAATGCTAGGTAGGATAAAAAGTACATAGAATATTAATATAAAACTTACAAGCTTTCAGCTTCCTTTATGAAATACAAAGCTGAAAAAATATAGATGAAGTTTGATTTACATAGAATCATAATTTCTCTTTTAAATAATCTCTGTCCCCCTTTGGAGGAAGGTATAGGAGAATTAGATAATAATAACAATTATTTTGTTAAAGAGATAAACTAAAAAATTTAGTATCCATGTTTGATTGCTAATGACATGACCCCATTTAAAATATGGCATGCAATGATTTAAAATAGCCTTTATTGTAAATGGAAATCATCTTACATGTCTCAAAAGTATCTTTCACACTCTTTTTAATAGAAAAGACTTAGAAAGAAATAGCTAAATAACAGTATACCAGCAGAAGAGCGAAGCAGCACTGAAGGTGCAAAATCTTGATATCTTCATCTGAATGGTAGCACTGAATATGTGGTGTGTTCACCAAACTTTGTGTTTACGCATCAAGAGTAACCAGACAGTCACATTATGTTCATATGACCTCAAATCTAACAGTAGTCAACTATTCTCAGTCACTACAGAAATTAAGTAACCATGCAGTCTGAGCACAATCCATATTAGTGGACCAGCAAAGTAAGCGACACATATCCACGTAAATCCACATTCACTTTTAAATATTTTTTCACAGCCTTGCTCTTTGTCTTCAGAAAATGTTCTGTAGTTACTTAACATGAAATGTTATCACCGACTTCTCTGAAAGTTATCCACTAAGCCACACTTTTGCTATAAAGAGTATGAGAAAAAACAGTAACTGAGTTTTACAGATAAAGGGCATCTTCAAGTTTTGATAAAAAATTAATGTAGATTGCATACTCATTCCAAGTGGATATTTTTTTAATTATATGCAAATAGTAGTACAAAAATGAAATTATCGAACAGCATGAAAGGCAAGCTTTCAATTGCTTTTCAAGGCCAGTATTGTCAATGTAATATCAGTATCTGACTTCACTGGAAAAATTGTATTTTTAAAACTTGCTGGGGAAAAAAAAATCAAAACAAATTAGAGAAATTCAGCACTCTAGCAACTCCCTCAAAGGAGGGAGCAGAAGCCTGAGTCATACTGTTTATTACTTTGTAATTTCAGTAAGTGATTCATGGTATGGTTTGATCATGATAAATTCATTGGAGGAAAGATTATGACTTTGTTCTGTTTCAGGAAGTGAATGATTTTGCCAAGGGTGCTATTGAAAGTGTGCCCCTCCAATTTCTGCACAATTTCCAAGGCGAAGTGCCTGAGCAGAGTTTTTTGATTATTCTTACTTAGTTCCTTTTTCTCTTTTATTCAATTTAATATATTGAACTAACGACAGATTTAGTCCCTCATTTGAAAGGGATTTATTCTCCCTTTTGTAATACCAGAACACTGTTGTGTCCTACTCTTTACAATAATCTGAACTGTATCTTTGTTATCCTGAGGTCTAGCACAGTAGAATTCCTTGAGTCAATAACTACTTAACTTAGTATAACAGGAGGAAAGTATTGATGAGGAATAGCAGTAGCAATCTGGACTACAGTTGAAGTCATACTAGACTACTGAAATAGAAAACCCAGAAGTGAGACCAAGATGATATGAAAGAAAACCCAAAAGTGAAGCACAGGATGACAAAGATGGATTGTAGATAAACATGGAATAGACAGTGATGTGTTTAAACATGAGACAAATTTCACACTTTTTATTTGCATTTCCTCTCCTATCTGCTGCACTCAGGCTCTTGTTCCAAAATTATTGTTTTCCAGTTTTGTGAAAATAATCAAGAAATTATCAGCTGGCTTAATTCTCCATTTTAAAAATTCTGAGCAAAAGTGTTTTATACTAATCAACCAATGTCATCCTTATTAAGTCATGTTGAAGGACTCAAGAGGCAAAAAAATGGTAGCCTATATATGACTCAGGAAAAATGTTTGCTGGGAGTGAATATATCTAGCATGACTTTTTTATTTAGTATGAAATGTTTCAAGAAGGAAAAAAAGTAAACTTTCCAGTGGGGATTTTTTTCCCTCTGTTTCAGGGCATGGAATTCTTTATAACATATTGAAATAAATATCAGCATTTTATATTTTAAGGATAACAGGTTTTTTCCCAAATACTGAAAGTTAACTTTGCAGTAATTTCTAGGTATAAAACAAGAAAGGAGTAAACCTTAAATAAAAAAGAAAATCCTCAAACAATTTAACTTTATATTATAAAAAATCAACATGAAATGCTGTAACATTCTGCCAAAGATACTACATAAACCCAACCTTGTCTTTTTACAACAACTTGAAAAATTCAGTAGGCTCCATAAAAGTAATCTACATGCAATCACACAATTTTTTGTTTAAACCAACTTTAAGACTGCCTTCTTCAATTAATCAATGGGAATATCCAAAAAAACCACACAAAAACAACCCCCCAAAAAACAAATAAACAAAAAAAACCCAACAAAACAAACCCAAAACAAAATAAAACAAAAACCAAAAACCCCACAAACAAACAAACAAAAAAAAAAGAGAGAAATGAAATGGAAATATGTCTGACATTAAAACTGATTCAGCAATACAATAGCAGTAAACATTAACTGCAGTAAACATTAACCCTCCATTTATGGTGAATCACAAAGGTATCGTTTTAATATCTAACCACCATGAGATATTAAAATTGTATATTAGGGCAACTACTACAAAAATATATATAAATACAGCACTGTAAAGAGGCTTCCACTATCAGTGTCTCATGGGGCACTTGTGTAAATTCTTCTTGTACTTATAATGTTATTAGTGCTTTCAATTGATACCTCATCTTAGGAAAAATGTGAGGTACTTTGTAATATTGTTATTGCTATACCCAGAATTTTCTTAAAACTTGTTTGTCATGGGTTAAATCAGAGAAGTCTCATAAAATTAGAATACTGATATACATTTGCCTAATTTTCCATTTGATTTAATCTAGTGATGTTTGCTTGAACTTTCTTTCTGTACAACTGTTTATGGAAGTAGTAAGAAAAAACAAATATGGATATGTTTCTCAATGCAGAAACACTGTCATTTTAAAAAATGTATTTTCGTCTTTCCTATATGTTTTTCACAAATACCTGATTTCTATTGGTGGCTGCTGCTTTTCCTAACAGGAAAAATAAAAATACTGTGTGCTTATAATAGCCCTCATTATTCATACTCAGTATGCAATCAAATAATTAGCTGCAAATTGAGCAATTTATATAAACTACAGTAGCATTTCAACAAAAGATTTTGTATGCAGAAGAGAGCAGCTTTAGCATATGTGATTCAGAAATGTATCAATGAAACCTTCTTTCTGCATTTTTTCAGATGACTTTTTTTCTGTACTGGCTCATTTACAACGTTGAAGTTATTTAAAACTTGCTTTTGTACAATGAGGTGAGGGTTTCTTCCAGTTTCATCAGCTTCTTTGCTAAAAATAACAAAACCCACCTTCTCATGTTTTTCTTACTACAATTCTTAAATAAATAAATGTGATTTTTAAATGGCAAAAACCTGTAAGTTTTATTTTCAAATGTTGATTTCATGATATGAAGAGTCTGATGGCAATGCCAGCTGGAAATACTCTCTACCATTCTTGCAATGGAGACAGGAGCTGGAACTACTAATTTTAAAATTTGAATCAGTTTGCTCCACCCTCTCAGCGAGTGATCTCACCTCTAGTAGTTGCTAACAAAAAGTGGATGGCTAAAAAGGAAGGAACAACAAACAGTAGTGTCAGGGAATGGCAGGAAAGGTGGGAATATCTTAAACCAGATTACTGGATGTTTTATATCAAGCAACTACAGCACAACACATGTTTGATAATCAGCACTACAACAAATATTTGGATGGAAAGATGTGTAAAAAAAAAAAAAAACCAAAAAACAAACCAAGATTTTTCACAAGTGCTTTTATATAAATGTGGAGAATTCGAAAATGCCTGACTTATGCCTCTTTTCTACACAGTACAGTGATGAAGCTAGGTAAATAACTGCACTTTTTCATTGGAGTTCATGGTTTGTAAAGCTGTCAGTGCTGATACTTTGTTGATAGCACCGGGGAAATGACCGCTCACAGCACAAGAAGAATGCAGATTGAATTGCTTTGACTATAGGTGTCTTGGGAGCTTGCTAAACATTTTATACAGTAGCCAAATCCTGTCATTTCTTATAACAAATGGAAAAACAGTCCCTGTGATACAGATCATATTCTACACATCTTTTAGACTATTAATCTCAATTCCATTTAACAAAAACAATGGTAACTGCACTGACAGCTGGGTTAAGTTTTGCTGAAAGTACTCAAACTAATTTGCGTTATCTACACTTGCCTGTTGGAAAACAAAAATAATTAAAAATTAATGAATTTCATACCTAATTTTAGTTTTAGAAGGAATGACCTTTTTCACAAAAAGAATTCTTTGAAATTTTAAAACCAAGTTAAATGAAATCTGAAATGCTCCTGTTGTTTTCTGAAGTAAAACTCTTTCATATTTGCATTACACAGTTGTTACTTCTCAGACAGAAATTAGAGGAATGCTTTGCAAAATAGAAATACATACTGGAAATTCATATCTGTTTGATGAGGGTAGCATGTTTTCTGTCAATAATCTTTATCTCTATTATGTTCTAATTGCTAATTCTAATATTTTTATAGCCATTGCTTGTAGATAATATCTACAGATAGAGCTGTGACCTTTATTAAGGTATGTAATGATCTAGCAAGGACTGCGATCGCCATTCCCCAAGAGTCGGGGCTGAAGAATGAACAGCTGCAGCAATGAAGGAAGGCACCATCTCATAGGACACAGGAGAAAAGAAAAAAAAAATAAAATGGTGTAATGAAGGAAGTTCTGGGACTGGGCTTTAATGGGTGGTTAAATAATTGAACAGGCTGCTCATCAAATCAGACTGAACCTCTGCCAACAGGTTTTCAATTTTGATGGCTGGAGAACTAGGACCTGTTTTTTGATTTCAAAGGAGGCAAGGGAACAGCACAACTTCTAAATCTCATTAACTACAAAGGTATACCCTATGAAGTTGAAGCTGAAAAAATACCTTAAAAATATACTTTTTAGATGGAGGATTAGAGCAAAATATCTATCAGAATTGGGACTAAAATGGGAATGAATTCTACTAGGCCATCTAAAAAAAAAAAATTAACTTTGCTTGTATTACAATAAAAACATGCAATTGACTTTTATATGGTGTCAACTGAACGCCATATAAACAAAACGTAGCCAAAGAGGAAAAAATTATCTTTTTCCCAGGTTGATCTTCAGTTCTGTGGTGATGGTGTATTCCTCTGATGTAAATTTTTTTCACCAATTTACTCTTCATATATGTATACTAACCTAGGTAAATGTGTGTTATTTAAAGTTAAAAAAAAAAAAAAAAAATCAGATAGGAAGATCTATTTGAATAACAGTAATGGTACAGTTTTAAAAATTCTCTTTTGAGGGTGTACATTTATCCTGTGTAAGAGAAGTTTAAAACACATACAATTTTATTATGTCATGTCATATCACATTATATGACTGAAATGAAATAGATGTTCTTATAATTAGTGTTCCTAGTGCATATATGTATATAATTTATTATGCCAAAAGTATATATTATAAATAAGATATAATACCTGTATATAAAATGTAATATATTGCCTGTATATATAACACGATATAATATTTTTGTTTATAAATAAAAATATATATCTAAAATCTGTGAATATATACATATATATACACACACACACACACACACACACTTATCTACACCTGTCTGTCCAGATCATAAGCCAACCAAAAGCCATTGAAAAAATTTACGTCTCAATAAAATGGAAGAGCTGTATATCACACTGGAAGGACATTTACATATAGTTATCTCTAGTCCTTTTCAAATGTGAGAACATGCAGCAATGGCTGGCACAAAACATCATCAAAAAAATTCTAAAGCCTTCCCAAATAAGGTTTACAAAGTTGCATACAACTGAATGCATCCATGGATCCTGAGGGAACTGGCAGATGAAGCTGCTAAGCCACTGTCTATAATATCTGAGAAGTCATAGCAGTGTGGTAAAATTCCCACTGACTGGGAATAACCCCCAATTTGAAAAAGTGCAAAAATGGAAGAGCCAGGGAACTCAGTCTCAGGGGAAATTTGCTGATAAATACTTTTCCACTAGTTATTTGCCTGAACTTTTTGGCTATTTTTTTCCATTTTCTAGCTGAAAGGGACCTGGAAGACAGATTCCTTAATTGTGGATCATAATTTTATATCAGAATTGCATTTTAAATCAGGAAGCTCTTCTAACCTTAAATAGAGAAAGCTAAATAGCTAAGGTCAAATTTCTCATTTTGTCTTGGGTGGTGTTGAAAATTTACTGAGTCACAATTTAGAGACCGGAAAAAGTCATAGTATAAGTGACTCAACAAATCTTTTTTTTTTGTAGACTTGAAAAATCTTAGAATATGACATCATGAAATTAATTAGTTTCTCTGAGAACTAAGAATTTCTCCATGTTAATTTTACTACATTTTTGTCTAGTTTAATTTTAAATGTTATATTTGTCTGTTAACACTTTCTTACCACACTCCAGAATGGAACTATATGTTTTGGAAAGACTATTCTCAGGACAACATCAACAAACAAGAACAAGCAAGTAGATAATAGCACTAGCAGTAGCCATCTAGTAAAATAACTAAATAACTAACTGAATCATTTATGGCTCAAGAGGGTTTTGGCCTTCCTTGTTCCATTCCTACATACCCTGACCCCATTTCTATAATTCTCCCAAGTGACCAGTCCCTTTTCTTCTTTCTTCCACATGACTTTTTTCAGCATCTCCTTGCTCTTCTTTCATGCATAAGATGTCACTGTATTAGCCAATTTTGAAGGGAAAAAACCAAACAAACCACTTGGAAAAAACAGAGGTGAACTTCTGATGCTCAAAAATGGACTACAGAGCTACAAAGATGGAGACTTCCTATTAATCGGGACTCAAATGGACTAGACAAGGGGCAATGGGCACAAGTTGCTCTTTGGGATATTCTGTTTGAGCAAAAGACAAAAATTTTTCACTCTGAGGATGGTCAGACATTGGAATGGTCTCCCAGGAAAAACTGGAAAATTTTAAGTCTCAGCTCAATGGGGCACTGAGATGTATATTATTATTATTTGTATTATTTGCCAGAATATGAAAATATAAGGATTTATTGCTTGCTGATTATATTCACAAAACATATTGTTTCCTGACTAATAATAAATTAACAAAGTTAACTACAAAGTATTTCATTTCTTGCTTTCTCAGAAGAAATTCATCTGAAGACTAATAGAGCAAATTAAGGGAAAGAAGAATAGCAGTCAGCAAAAATGCAAATACTGTTTTCTCAGTTTTCTGATATGTGGTATCATGTTTGCTTTTTATATAGTTCTCACAAGAGGAAATAATTGTTAATCCAGTAAGACTTTGCATTTAATATTTCACATAATGTTCAAAATCTCACCAATGTATGTGAGATGGCAAAAAAGCATCCCAAAGGCAGGAATGCACAAAATAAGGTCTATAGAAGAAAGATTTTTTTAATATCTCTGTAGTATGAAATGCAGTAGAAGTGGATGGAAAGAAGAAATCAAGCATTTGTAGTAAAACCAATAACAACAAACAAGGAACTAACTTCTAAAAGGCAATTATTGAAGACTAATATACTGCATCCCAGAATGATGGAAAATTCACTGGATATTGTTCCACAATTTATTTATTACATGGAGGAGGTACTTAGTGTTATGTTAATGTTTATCACCTTCATTACACCTACTTGGGAAAATTATTTTGGAAGAATAAAGATTTGACGTTGACCCAAAATTTCAGTCAGGCAGTGAATTTGGAGCTATTCATTAAAGCAAGCATCATGGTGGTTCGGTGACTGCCTGTAAAAAGAACAACATCCACGTTCTTTCCTAATTATTAGTTGCAATGAACTGACTAGAGGACTATGTGAACAAAGTATATTTTAGAGTCAGAACTTGCCACTGGTATGTTTTACCAACAGCTAATCCTCCTGATCTCTTACTGGTGAGAACATCTGTGCTATGTATACATCAGTAAACAGATGCTATAAATAGAAAGTGCTCAGAATGGATATTGACATAACCAGAATTTGTTCATCGTTACAGGTAAATAAATATGTCTACAAGAGGCTTGACCCATTGTTGTGAATCCTTTGAAATCTGATTGATTTTTATGTATTTGATGCAAGTTCTGCATATATGTAATTTTAATTCAGTTATATATATGTGTGTGTGTGTATGTGTGTATTATATATATATAAAATATATAAAATAACCTAGAGAACAGAAACTTGTCCCTTGAATGTTGAGAGGCTACTCTGAGTCGAGTTTCAGTGTTTTAGGAGATAAAGGATGATGAGGTTGTTGATCATTTTAATCCTATATGTACAAAAAGGCAAGAAAGCATCTGGCATGATAAAGCTATAATGACACAAAAGAAAAAAAAATATTTTTTCCTCACAGATAATAAATTTGAACTTGAAATATGCAAAGTAGGGGTTCTGATAGAATTGGAATCATTGTGAGTGTGGAAAAAAGATTTTAAATGTTAGGATTTTCCAATAATGAATTTAATTTTATTTTACCAAGATTAGGGCAATAACATCACTGGCAGGTCTGATAATAAAAGTTGAAGGGACATAGGCATTTAGTCCTTCAGTCAAATCTGTAAGGAATTTATGAAAAATCTGTAAGGAATTTATGAATGAGTTTTGACAATATAGTGCCACAATGCCAAACCGAATGCCTAGTACTAGCTAATAGGTTGAAAAGAAAGTCTTCCAAATAAACATATGGATTTGTTGGCACAATACAATGTACTCAGGTGACTATGAAGTGAAGCCGAGGCACAAGAACAGATAATGAGACAATTTTTAAATCACGTTAAAAGAGAAGAAAATTTTAACATTAACTGATTATCCTCTTGGATTGTTTGCTAGTATACTGTGAAATGATAATTTCATATTTCAAACTACATCATTCTACTATACTACATTTCAAACTACTATGTAGCCACAGAATTAAATATTATTTTTTTAAAGTGTTTTTCCTATAAAAACTATTCTATTAAGTCCTGTAGGTAGTGTGTCTTTCTGTATGGTCTCCATGGGTTGTAACTAACAACTCATTTAAGAAACGGAAAAAAAGAAAAAAGTTCTTTGTCTCCTGTGAGCTAGGTCCAAAGAACATTTATTCTACTTGGTGATTATCACCAGAGAAGTTAAGAGATTTATGTACAGGTCACAATCAATATCCTTAATTTAACTAATGGAGACAAACTCTGGCTGCTTGGCGTCTTCTTGTCTGAAAAGGAACTTAACCTGAGAGAAGAAGATAAACCTTACTGTCTCAGGTTTTTACAAGAATAACATTGTTAAAAAAAAAAAAAAAGCTTTAAGTGAGAGGGAGAAGCTGAGGGAAACAATAATTTACATAAAGACTTAGAATTTCCAAGTTATATGTAAGTATAGTGAGAATCCTTAACTATGAACTAGTCATATATATATATATGTATATATAAACGCACATATAATATATATATATGTATTATATATATATTAATATTTATATACATGTGTACAGCAGGTAGCTGGGAGGCCTGAGAAGAAACTGAGAAATTATAATACAAGACAGATTTAGTAGCTGTTCCACTCTGATGATTTCATTATTATGACTGGATTTTCTTTATTCAAATTCTGGTTGATATGCCCTAAACTTTTGTTAAAGTAGAATTTAATGGTCATTTGAGTAGGAAATTTTAATGGTTAGAATGTCATTTCCATCTGTATTTTCTAATAATTGTCTACAAAATATTTCCTCTTTTTCTTTTTTTATGTCCTTTTGCTTCTGCTGAATGTTTTTGTAATGAAGACAGCAGATGAACACTACTGTTAATAACTAGAGAGAGACATGAACATATTTAATATATAACAAAAATAACCTTTTCTACCAGACCAAAATTCTATGGACTTCTACAAGGTTAGCATTGCTACTGTTTGAAATAATTTATGTGTAATAAATCAGAAAATAAATACGAAGAGGAGGGACAAAAAAAGCATTGCCAAATGCAACTTCAGATGGAAATACCTCAACAATGTATAGCAGCTGCACATAGAGTCGCATTTGTTTCTACTACCAAAAAACTATGGGATGATATCAATTAATGGAAAAGAGGCTGAAACAAATCAAAATGACATGTACACACACCCCCTCTTTAATTTATGTTCCTTCCAACAGAGGTCAACTTTGCCACAGATTGTGTAACCATAATATGCAGATCATTTTCCTTTTCCCTTTGGACAACATATGTGAAGGAAACTTCCTGCCAGTGAATATAAGGATATAATTTCCTATTTAACTGGATGCAACTACAAAAGTAAAAATATGAAAGTATAAATATCACCATGAGTCAAAATTAATTTCAAATTTAATAGCGTTGATGTTTGGACCAGGTTTACTATGCAGTACTGTCAGCTATAAGTTACGTGCATGCTTTAAATTTCAATGTAAAAGCAAGATATTAGAACAAAAAAAGGGAAAAGTTTAACCTCTCATTTGTAAATTACAGTTTGGGTCTTCTGATGGTTACATTCATATCGTAGATCACAATACTTAAAGAGCAAAAGCCTTTTGCATAACTCAATAGTATTTTCTCTAAATATTTGTGATAATACTACTTCCTTTCTGCTTCTATTGCCCTTTTTTCCAGAACAGGCATCCAAAACAATACTAGAGAATTATTTAGATATGCCAAATGCAGCATCAAGTGGCTTAAGTGGATACTTTCAAGGAAGAAACTACAGATACATCACCTTGTCTCCCACTGACTGAAATTCAGTTGCGATCTCTGACTTGAAACAAAATCCACCACGAGTCATTAAAATATAGTATGTGCAGCCCAAGACTGAAAAGGACTGCTCTTTAAAGAAGCACTGTTCATCTCAAACAAATAAGTATTAGGTCTTTGCTCAAGAAACTATCATTGCCTGTCTCACTAGACTTCTCCACTGTCCAAAGACAAAAGCTTAGGAAGTGCCTGGTGGGGTTTTTATTTTTATCCCTGTCAACTCATGGTCTGTCTAAATATGGAACTTGCTTTTATAACCCTGATTGTGGTCCATATAGACAGATGATACCTATACTGATTTGTGTGTCTTTCTCATTAGATTATCTGCCTGTTGACTAGTACAGAAAATTGCTCTTCAGTATGTATGTGGTGCTGCAAGGAAGAAGAAAGAATGATTAAGTGCATGGTAGTGTCAGCAAAGATGTGAATGAGGCAGAGTTTTGACACTTTTTTAGACTAGGATGTCTGCTCTCTGGGTGCATTGCCATGAGTGAATGTTTGATTGTGGAGGATGGTTTCTAGTGCTGTAAGTAGAAAGAAGAATTCTAATATAAGTACACTGAGAAAATCCTTTAGGATGACAGAGAGTGAGAGAGTGAGGTTATATCTTCATTGTTAATAGTAACCACTCTTACTTCAGAGAGCAGATTGTAGTGTGATGCTGAATACCCACTGAATATCTACTTACATACCCATTACCTTTAGTAACATTAGCTCAAAATGCCCCTTTTCCTTTCTATCTCATTTTAGCTTTGGAAGGTTTCAGCAAGTCTTATGCTAAAATAAGGACCCAGAAAATTCATTTCTGGAATTGGCACCAATCACCTACAACATTTGTTCTCTAAATTCTTTAGCAACCTGCCATGTAACTTAGATGGATGAGGGCATGCAACACAAATTTTTTTAATTGGGTTATTAATTTGTTTTTAAAGTTAATAAAGATGAGATTGATATTTAGTGAGTACTTCCATGATCTGTTATATGCAGAAGAACCAGACGTTTATTTTACAATCTGGACCTCTTCAAGTCATACCAGACTTACTGCAATTTATTTTATAGTAAGAAGCTAACCTCTATAAACAAGCTTCCAGGAAAGCAGTAATTTAAGGAATTAGTTTAGAAGAAAATGAAGGATTAATTTAAAATAAAATTTCATAAATCTTAGTATATTTTTATTTATGCAACTAGTAATACTTCATAAATTGTCAAAAATGATCAGACACCTAAAAACTGGTGTTACAGGGAAGGGGATGTTAGTTGTTGACAGTGTTGAAACTGAACTCATTGTTCATTTGCCAGTAATACAAAGTATTTTTGCATGAGGGCTTGAATTAATGAAATATCAAAACTAAACTTTTTAGTAGGTTTGTATTTTAAGCTATCAGAAAATTACTCACACTACCAAGTTTATTTAAAAATATAGGTCACATCTATTGATTTAAGAAAACATACCAAAACAACCAAACAATTTTTCATTTAATCAGAAATTTTGAGTTCTTTTAAGTGTTCCCATGTAGCAGAAACTGGCATGAGGAGTGCCACTTTGCCTAGCTGGACTACCTTCGGGATTTTCTTCAAACAGCACAACAGTCTCCAGCTCTTGTAGAAAGACTTTCCCCCGTGACTACATGAATATCATCAGGGAATCCTCAAACCAGCTACTGATTGATCCAGTAGTCTGCACTGTTGTGTGTTGGAGCCATATCAATATTACAATAGTTTAGAGATGAATGTGAAATCTGATTGGCACGACTACTGAGAATTAGGAAATAGGGAAGGACACAAGAAACTATAAGTAGGTATGAGCAGCTATCCGGGAAAGGTGGTCAGTATAAACTAAGAAGAGCTCTGATACTAAAAGGTCATCAGCACAGAAGACTTGCATGTTCCCAGTTGCCTGTTCATTTAATCACTCAGTCCATGGTCAGTAAGACTTCAGGCACATTGTGCTCCCTGCTGAAGTATACTTACTTTGAGCATACATTGTGGCCAAGCACAGTCACATTTAGACCAGACTTGCAGGTGTCTGGGAAGAAAATGCAGAGAAATCTGTGCCACCATCCATAATGACAGCAGAAAGACAATGGATTACTGACTTTTACTGACCAGAGAGATAAAGTTAGTCATGTTAAACCAGTTATTCTATGTATTAAAATAACACAGAATTATAGCAAGTATCATCTGACTCATTAGCAGTGCCACTCCTCTCACAGTATATTTGCTTATTACCCTATATCAACAGAGAATTGGCATTCTGGATGAAATAGGAAAGGAATTTATTTGTCTTTGTTTATATATTGAAACAAATGGTTTATTAGTGTGTTATAAAAATTGTTAATCACCAGAAAAAGTAATACATATTAGAACGTATTAGTGGTTCACATCATCCCCACATTAATGTAATGCTTCCTTCCTGTATTGTTTGGATTATTCCTTGTGGCATTTTTCATTGTCAAGCAGTATGTTCCATGTCAGAAACACAGTTGCTAATATCAGTAATCTACTTAGATATCTGCAGTGCCTGTGCTGCAGGCAACTCCCTGGAAAAGATAGTGTTATCAGTGATGATGATAGCTAGGACAAAACTATATATTTCACTGGTTTAGAAATAGGCATAGTATAGAATTTGCATACCAACTACTTTCTGTATTTGCTCAGCTTTCAATTCAGGGCTTGAGCTCTCAAGTTAATATATGTTTTAAAACTGTTTTTTACAAGTTTTCTTTTAGAGTTTCTACAGCATTATATGAACTTTTTAATATATCACTTTTTTTTATCACTGCTGTGAACTATATGTATTTAAATATATATATATATGCAATTTAGACTAGTGACCTATAAGAATGAATCCCTAAGTCAATGTATAAACACAATACAAAAATTGAGGTTACTGCCAAGTACAAAAATGTTACAAAACTGATTTATTAAATTAGGAAAAAAATATTAACAGTTCACACACAAAAAAATTAAATAAGAATTGAAGAAACTGATGGGTTGAATTTCATTATTGGTTACATATGTGAGTATGTTTACTGACTGCAAACTTCTAGTATCAGTTAGGTGGAAAGTAAAATCCTTCATTTTGGTAATTTAAAAAGTAAATACAGGAAACTAATTTGGTTTTGCCAAGAACAGGCAAAAATGTCCACTTTGACAATGGAAGGCTATCTGAGAAATCCCTTATTTAGCTGTGAGGGAACCTTTGGTATTAAGTACTGGTGAATGATCTGGGAAAAGCATTAAACAACTAAGGAATTTATTATTATATCAAAAGTAATCCGAACAGTCAAAATTAAAGTTGATGGTAAAGAGTTCCAAAAGTGTTTTATGATACTAAGGAACTTGAACCACAAAATGACAGGAGAAATCAGGACTGTAAATAACAAAAATATAATCAATGTAAAGCAAAAAAGTCAGACAGCATATATCTGCATAAATAACAATGTGGGTTCTAAACTAACACATTAAAAGAAAAGCACTAGAGTAATTTTGCTTAATTTTGATAAAACAACAGTTCTTAGCAGTCCTAATTGTAGGGTTTTAGAAAAGAGGAAATAACTTTAAAACAAAATATTAAATTTTTACTGTGGTGTTTCATACTTCTGCGATTCATTTGTATCTCAAATGCTGAACATCTTTCAGGTCTATCCAACTCAAATGAAAATGTACAAGTAAAAATGAAGTATAAAAAAACTTGTGTATGAGGAGAAATTAAATTAACTGGGATTCTTCACCTGGAAAAAGAAAGGCTTGGAGGAAAATAGGTAATTGCAATATAGAGTTATACAGGAGATATGCAGAGAAGGTGAAAAAAAGGAAGTGTTATTCACTATTCCACACAATAGAAAACCCTAGAACAATAAAAATAAATATTCAAGAAGATTTCTTGAATTCAACTGAAAGCAGGATTTTTTTTTTTCACACAATGTGCAAATGGATTGTGAAACTTACTGGTAACATCCTGTGCCAATATTACTGCTGTGGCAGTAATTACGTGACATCAAACACAAGACTGTGTGACAAACTCCAGTTCAGAAGGTCCTAAATTACAGGATTTCAGAAGCTATGAGGTTAACCTGAGTGAATTATTAATTTATTCTTTATCCACAACTGGCCATTGTCAAGCACAAGATGTTGGAGTAGATGAGTCCTTTATCTTCACTGTTATCATTGCTTTTATGAGCATTTCAGTCTGATCCACTCTTGAAGTTAACTAAAGAGAACATTTGAGTTCTCTTTATTAAGCTGCAATATTTATATGGGCCTGTGTATGAGTAAAATTAATCAGATGAAAACCATAAAATGCGCATTTCTCTATCTATGGACTGGTTTAAAAGACTTATCTTGTTATAGCTATTGATAATTGTCTGACAATCCTAAATAGTCACCATATTACAGACTATTGTAGAGAGCCATGAACAGAAAAGAGAATGAAAGATAAGGTCCAAGTGAAAGATAAGTAAAATCCTTCCCTTTGCTACAAATCTGAGTGCAAAACCATGATCTTCCTATTATTTCCAATTTAGACATATACATTACCATGAACAAACCCTATATCCTGATTTACACGTTAAGAGCACTGAAACTTGGACGCCACAAAACAACTCAGATGAGCTGAGAGAAATTAAACTGGCAGATTTTTTTTTTTTCTCCATGTAACTTGTGTGACAAGCTTCACAATTTCCTGTGATTCCATTCAAAGTATTCCTACATGCCTGAAATGTCTTTTCATGTGTAATTGAGAAAGATAAACCAGTATTGACTCGTGTTCTGCTAGAAAAGAGAGAAAGAAAAGACCTAAAGCACTGCATGGCATTTATTCCATCAGTGATAAATTGTTCCCTGATGTGTATTTCAAGCATTGGACTAATCTGTCTTAAAAGGCTAAGCAATAAGTTTATGAACTACTTATTACAGGGAGCCTTATTTTATGCTTAAAATTAATGTATCTTAAAAGCATTACCTTAGTATAGAATACTAATTTATTGATTTAAATCATACTACGCGTGGAAATTACTCCTTGTATGTTCATCAAGAACACACAAATGACAATTGCACGGGAAAACCATAGCAACAGCTTTTATTAAAATGTCATTTTTACAGAATTTTAAACCACAAAAGTTCCAGTGTAATCCTTGATATCTACTTCTGTCTTTATCTACTTCTGAACTACTAATCTTTTAGGATGAGTCTTAAAGTTCTCTCTCTTACATTCTGACTTTCATGGTAAGGTCTCATAGTATTTATTATTGTTATCCACTCTGGTTGAAGAGCAGAATAAGAATATATATTTTTTGAAAAGTTCCCTTTTCATTTAATTTAATTTATGTTTCTATAATGCTACACACAAACTTAAATGAGGACAATGTTTTTTTTGTGTTTTTTTTAAGCCTTGGAAAAGCGAAAAATGCAGCATGTCTGACTATATGTATACATTCCAATTAGATTGGTATATCTTCCCTAAATAGAAGAACACTAAGTGGTTCTAGCCTATTTTATCTTGCTCTTTTTTATGTGCCAATTTCCTGAGAGAAAAGGAGGCTTCAGGTACAATGAAACCCATTTTTTGTGAGTCTTTTTCCTGTGAACATTAAGACAGAAATTAAAAGAAATAAAGCTTTCATCCAGACTAATTTAGGCACCTGGTTCCCAAAGATCTCATCTATGTGGGAAAAGTCAATAAACCAGAATTTCCTACAGTAGCACATAAGAGAATGAGCCCTATTACAAGATAAAACAGCAGCAGTGTGTTTTAGTGAATAGACCTTTCACAGCAATCCTACTAGAAAAACATGAAAAGAAAGGGTTTGGCAAGAGGGAAGAAAGGGGGAATGAGAGGTAAAAGTTAAGAAAAAGGAAGAAATACCTTAATGTATTTTTAGTTTCATTTACTGTTGTGACTCATCAAAGGATGTAGTGTCTACATGTTTAACAAAATCACTTACTGAGAAAGGCAAGAAGAGTCTTAATTTTCCCACACTTAGAATTTACTCATTTTTGGGTAATAATTGCTAGCTAGACAATTAGCACATACTTGTTTTTAATCTGAACTCTTTACTGGTTCAGCAGAAGACCATATATTTATACACATATATATGTATGTTCTGTTTAGTGTAATGTAAAGAGTCATGCGGTATTCCAGCAAGAATAGGAGGTATTACAGACACTGGAAAAAATGGTACCCGATAGAAAGAACCCAGAAATTGACATGGGTGTCCATTGTCAGTTATTGCTGTGGGGAATTGTGTCACACACACTCATAGGAAGCCATGAGACTAATAGTGTTGAGAAGAAACTGTCCTGTTCTATTTATTTTTTCAGTCTGTAAAATCAAGCAATGGAATAACAAGGTATGTAACCAGCCATACTTGATAATAGATTGCTTTTGTAGGAAGAATGCTACTATGACAAATAGTATTAGAATGAGTAAAGTAAAACAAAAACTTGCAGAAATTGTCAAAGAAGGGCATTGAGCATTAAAAGAATAAATTTCCATATCCTGAACACACAGAGCTATGTGTATGACATTTTTTTATAAAGAACTATTCACAGTATGCTAGTTATAAATCAAAGACCTAGCCCAACACATGCATACAGCTAAGTCATATCGGTACAAGAGCGGAACAAAAAGGACTCATGTAACAAAACCCCAGACAACAAATTTCAATATACATCTAGGAAGCATACCCAGCATGAGTGAACATCCACTTAACCTAGCCCCACATTCTATAAAGCTGTAACAAGAGAGAAAACAGAGCATGTATGGAGAAAAAAAAAAATAAATCAGTAATAGAAGTTTTACGTGATATAGTAAGAGTAAAGCAATTACATTCTTAAAGTCTGTGGGAACTGGACAAGGGAAAAAATTTCCAAGTGGTAGCAAGAGAATAATCAGAAAAGTATTTGTAAAACAGAAACGAAGCAGATAGTTAAAATCCTGCACTGACAAGCAAACAACGTTAAGCAAAAACTATAAATCCCTGGGTAAACACAACTGCTGCACACTGAGGCTCAAATAGACAGAGAATATGAGCTTGTCTATTAATATGGCAAAACTACACTCAAAAGGAAGTTTTAAATCTTGCTTTTGCATCAAAAATGACATTAAAATGTCATTGGCATATGTGTAGCTTGTAATGTCAAAATAGCTTAAAAAGTCATAAGATGCTAACAACTGCCTTTGACAAACCACTAGTTTTCACTCCACCAAACGTTCTATGTGAGATACCAAAGCTACAAAATATAAGAAAATCATATATAAACATATAAATTCTTCTAAGTGATCTGCTCTTGTAGAACTTTTAAAAGAATGCCACAAGAAAAGGGAAAAGCCAAAGGAATACTTCAAGTATTTTTAAATAGGGTACTGATATTGACTATCAGCAACTTCTGTAAATTAAAACAGATATTTTGAATTGTTAATTATGAGAAAAGAAAATGGGTAGCTATTTGAAAAAAAAGAAGTCCTAGGAAACTCCTAGTACACTTAGCTCATACATCACTTGTATTTGTATCCCCCATGAGCAGTTTTTTAAAAAATTATATCCTTATAATTTTTAATTGAAATTTTAAAAATTATTTTTGATAATTTTCATCAATAATTAATTTTATATAATAAGCACTTAGGAAAGGTTTTTACAAGACCTTGAGTTAGCTGGGACCACAATCATAAAAGAACTTCTAGGGAATTTATTGTGTTATAAAATGTAATGGAAATGAACAATTACAAACTTCATTATAATAGGTTTCTTCCTATTTAATGACTTCCATTGAGAACTGGATAAGTATACTACCCTGCTTCTTTTTAGTTTTGCCTACTATTTTTAGCTATTATCCTCAAAGATATTTCTGCTAGCAGTACAGATGCAAGATTTTTGAAAAGTCTGTTTCATTTTTTTTGTCTTTGGGATGGAGGATGATGGGTGATAAAGAACACTGTCAAGATTCTGCTCTTTCTCAGCTTTACAGAGTATTTGTAATCCAAATGGAAAAGAAAATAAACTTTCTAACTACAAAGAAAAGTGATTGTTATTTGTTCCAACCAGAAAGGCTGAGAAGTGACCTCATCACAGTCTACAATTTCCTCAAAGGGAGTAGTGGAGGGGGAGCAGCTGATCCCCTCTCTCTGGTGACCAGCAACAGGACACAAGAAAATGGAATGAAGCTGTATCAAGGGAAGTTCAGATTGGGCATTAGGAAAAGGTTCTTCACTGAGAGGGTGGCTGGTCATTGCAACATCTTTCTCAGGAAACTAGTCATGGCATAAAGCCTCTCAGAGCTCAAGTGTTTGGCCAGTGCTCTTTGTCATATGATCTAGTTTTAGGTAGTCCTGCAAAGAACAGGGAGTTGGACTCAGAGATCCTTATGGGTCCCTTTCATGTTGAATGATCTGGTTCTATGATCTAGTCCAATCCAACTCCTCAAGCAAGGCTGTATGGAGACAGGTGCCAGGGATCATGTCCAGATGGCTTTTGAATCTTTCCAAAGAAGCTGATGCGCAACTACTCCCTGTAGAGAGAATTTTCAATTGTTCCTGACCTTCAAAAGCCAGCCTTACCTTTCTGACTCCAAACAACTTTTGTATGATTTTAAAGACAACTGCATGGCTATAAGTAATGCAAAAGGTATTACTGTATAATAATAATGCATAATAATTATTATTTTATAATTATTATTTTATAAGAATAAATAACAAATATGTACAAATGTACATATGTAAATATATAATACTGAACACAATTATGGCATTCACAGTAGCCCAGTAGACTTAGATACTTCTTTCTGGGGTCTAAGAATCAGAAACAATAACTTCTGTGCTGTCAGGTAGCAACGTGCATTGAACTGTGCTGTTTGCTTTAAGAATATCTATAGTAGATAATAATTTATGAGTGCAGGCTGTCCTGGTTTAGGCCAGGATAAAGGTGGTTTTCTGGTTGGTACTTTTGCTTCCAGCTCAGTCTCTTGTAAGTAGCTGCACTTGCTGAAATTAACAGCAAGTTTCTCAGACAGTGTCTGCTTCTAGGACTGATAACACTCGATGTTTATAGTTACTGCCAGAGACTGGCGTGCAGAACCAAGGACACTGCTCAGCTCTGAGGAACATTTTACCTTCCAGAAGGAGTAAGGAGGTCCCACCTGAAACCCTCCTTTGGGGAGGACCGGACAAGATAGATGTCAGAATTGACCAAACAGAGTATTCCATCCCATACACGTCATACTCGGTATAAATTTGAGGGATCACAAGGGTCAAACACTTCCTTCCTGCTTCTTCCTTCTTCCTCCCTGCTTCCTTCGGCATCCTGAGAGGATTCCATCCGTCCCTCTGCCTGTGGTCCTGATCCCTGCCAGCCTGAATCTGTGTGTTCCTGCCCCCAGCTCCCGACTGCTGCTGACCCCAGGAGTCCAGCCTGGACTTTCCCAGGGCTGCCCTGCAGCCTCGGTGGTGACATGAGAGTTACTGGGGAAAGGGGGGAGGAACGTGGTATCAATTTTCCTGCATATTTGTATATTTGTATATATTTAGTAATTTTTCCTATTTACCATTACTGTTTCATTAAAGTTCTGTAGTTTAGTTTCCAACCCATAAGTCTCTCTTCCTTATTCTCTCTCTCAGTGAGGAGAGAGAGATTAATATATAAATCTGTTGTTCGGTTTAAATCTGTTATTCGGCTGGGCCAGGGTTAAACCGTGACACAGGCACAGATATTTTCTACAGTTTTCACTCTGAGCCAAGACTCTCCAATTTTCTCTCAAATTCAGGAAGTGAACAAAAAAAGAGATCAATGTACTCTCATCTGCTGAATTCAGTAACTCTTTTATAGGCAGATATATAAAATAAATTGTTCAACAGAGGCCTAGGAAATCCAGCTTTCACTCATTGGTGTAATGAGTTATCCACACCTGAAAATGCAATATACAAAACTTAGGTACATACAGAAGTCTCCAGGGAATTCTGAACTAACATATAGGTGGCACAATGTATTTTTGTCTCTAAAATCCTGATTTTCAGATCATAGAGAAGGCAGAAATTTTTTAAGCTGTCTTTATTGACATGCCAAAGCCCTGGTCTCCAAGGCCTTGTATAAAACTGAACTAGTCAATTTGTAATTAAATCTTATAGGACATAGCAGTGATACTCATTACAGAAAAGGCATTTTACGATCAGCAAACTTATTTGTGACTAAAAGGATTTAACAAAAGTCACAGTTCACAGAAGCTTTATGTGTGTTATTTTATGCTGGAATAATGCCGCACAAACAAATTAGGCAATATAATAGTGTCATTGTATATTTAAAAAAAAAAATGGATCTGGCAAAATGTCTCTGCCTTTCTCATATTTATAATGATGTGCATTACTGGAACGGTAACTTTACATTTATAGGGTCAGTTTTGTGGGGTGCTAAGTAGCAAATCTCATATCTCATAAAGAATGTGGCCTATATACAATTAATAGAGGATTCCATGAATCAGATTTTTCTTAAAACTGCAAACAATGGTCACAGTTCCAGGAAAGCCAAAATGGAGTAAAAACTATTCAAATTAAAAAAAAAAAAAAAAAAAAAAATCATTGCAGTGTAAGAGTTTAAGTTAACACATCCAATAAGGTGAATGGGATGAGAGCCTGCTATGTTTCTGACAGACTGCTGAATTAAGTCAGTAATGACTTCTTTTATCTCTTCTTTTGAAACAAAACTGATGCAGGAACATCACAGAAAAAAGGAGGAGAAATGGGAAAGGAATGAGATTTGAAGGGGGATAAATTTACTACCTTAAATAAAGCATTATAATAAATACCACAAAAACCTCTTTCATTGGATTCTAGTAGATTTCCAGGTGACCGAGATCTATATGAAGTTTTACTAAGGAGTGATGAATGTTTATGAAGAAGATCTAGTATTTAACACTGTGAGTAAGGATGCCACTGGATTCTTAGAAAGCCACAGATTCTTCTAAAATGTGATTAGAATTTTCAGTTATACTTTTACATTGGCAAGTGAATTTCAGAAGATTCTAAAAATAAAGAAAAGACCCACAAAACTTGTGGGAAACATTTATACATTTATGTAGTAGTGTGACTACATGACTTTTCTAGGAAGATGGAAAGATAATCACATTGTTGCATGTCCATAAGTTACCTCAGTATAAGGTATAAATAAGAATAGAAGAAAATGTTTCATCTGAGATCCTGACTACTAGTTCTTCCCTTTCGAGTCAGTGTGGAGCACAGTACCAGCCTAAATCTGTAAAGAGACTTCGTTTGGATGTCCGTTGTTTTAATTTAGATTTGAAGGTGTGGAGGATTTTTCATTTAAATACTGTGAATTCTACATGATTGATATACTAAGCTGTCTTTCACAAGGCCTACTAATATTATAAAAATATCATTTAGCAGTTGAAGCAGTGAGGAAGGAGAGAAATCTGTTCTTGTAAAATGGAAATAAACTAATTGCATTTGGTTTATGCTTCATCCCACTATAGAACATTCACTTCTCAACTGAAAATAATGACTTGATTTCTTGACATATTTCGCAGTAAAAGATTGTGAATAAAAAATTTTAATATACCAGAAATATTTCCATCCTGCTATAGTTTACATGACCTTTACAGCATTAATTTAATATCACAAGTTGGGAAATGGAAGAAAAAATGTACCAAAACATCTAATACCAACACAGAAGAAAGAAATTAAGTTGCAACAAAATATAGTTTCAGATAATGTGTACTTTATCTTTTGCAAACATGGTATTAAATTTTTAGAAAAAAAAAACAAACACATTTTAAAATGGCAAGATGATTTACTTTTAAGATCATGAATTTTAGGCTTAAATAAACCTCCACAGAAAAAAGCCTGAGATTTAACTCTGTTGTCCAACAGCTCTCTTCCCTGATCCCCAAAAGAAGATCTAGTTCCAAAACAAGAAATCCTTTCTAGCTTTAATATAAAATAATTATGACAAAAAACTTTTCTAACATCAATTAAGACTCATTATGAATCTTGAAACAAGAGTCAGAAGCCATTAACTTAATCTGACAGAAGATACACATGAACTCTTCAAAGAATATTTATCCACATTATATTCAATAATAACCAACCTTTCCAGAAAAAAAAAAAAAAATCTAGTGTAAAATCTCTAACTAGATGTAGATTTCAGCTGCCAAGATCTTGAGAGAAACAGCCTGTATGAATCAAGCATGTTCCATCCAGTAGCATGGTGCTGATGACCCCTGAATGTGACCTGCTCCCCGTGGAAAGCAATTTAATGCTCCACTGCACTGAGAACAGTATATAGGGAGGCATAACCTGCAGATAAATTACTGACAGGTACATCTGAATAGAACTGCTTCTAACCACTTATCTCTAGCTAGGCGAGATTGTTTCACCTCACTTCAAAAGATAAAGACACATAGCAGGCTGCCTCTGCAAGTTCTCATTAGGCAAACAAGCCTCCATTGTCCATTAGTGGAAAAGTCTCCTTATTATTTAAGGAAATGTGACAGCCATGGAGGTGAAGTGAAAACTGTCTGATGGCAAGAAATCCATCAGTGCATTACAAAGCCTTTTGCCTTCTACAGCTTTCACCAGCCTCTTTCTCTTCCCGCTTTTTATCTGACAGCTCAAATGCACCAAGGTTGTAGCCATGGCAAAGGTCAAGAACATAACAGTAGGACTATAAAATGAGCCTGTTTCCAGGGGGAGAGGCTGCCAAACACATGGAAGCTTAGTGAGCACTAGACAAAGAGATGAGTGCCCGTATCTCAGCAAATTTATCTTAGTAACTGTCACTGCTTTTCTAAAATTATGAAGAACTTTGAAAAAAACATTTAGAACTTTCACATACTATCTGAAACCTATTAAATCTAAGAAATATTAAAATATCTGTTATATTAGAAATACTAGAAAGTTTCATCTATGTGGGAACCACTGTAAATATTCATAATTAATAGGTAGCCTGTTTTTTTAAAACAAACATGTAATTCACAAATTGGGTGAACCTGATTTGTTAATGTTAATTTGACTGAATACTAAATCACTTCCCTATGATGCTGAATTAAAAATCAACAGAAAAGGCACTGCCTTCTTGCTTTCTTTAATAAAGACAAGGTTTCAAAGCTTCAAATGTAAGGATCAGAGGCAAGAGTTTGTCTCATGGTAATTTAATCATGGAAATTTATGGCTTTAGTTTCTCACGATCAGTGGTACCAAAAAGGTGAAGCTGAATTACCTTATACAATGTCCAGTAGTACTCTTATCAGGTCAAAGAAAGGTTAAGTGCTTGATTAGAAAGTCCACAATCAAAATTCGTGCTAGAAGAAAGAAAAAAAAGACAAGATCTTAGTTTCCTGCTTGGTCAAAATATTGATTTTTAGCTCTATACATATTCTGTAATTAGACGTAGGTAGTTACAAAACTGCTTTTTGCAAATGCACATTGCTTTCAGTGCCTTTACTTCAACAGTTATTTCTTAAGAGAACTTTATTTTTCGTCTTTATTTTTCATATGAAACTGATTTTTTTAAAGAAATATACTTGAATAAAACAATTTTGCAATATATGTTTAGAGGTTCTTAGAGATGTGCTTCAGACTTTTCAGTGGTTTAAAACTGATATTTATCAGGAAATTTACTAACCCTTGAGTTTCCTGTGTGTATTTTGACACTGTACATTCTACATTAAGAGCATACCGAAATGTGTTTGAAGAAAGGTACATTATGTATGTATATATTTATGTTTATATATATACACGCACTGTATATACCAATGCGTATACAAATGTTTACATATCCTTAAGAAGGGGATTACACATCTCCAGATTTGTCACATAACAAACCTTCTCCATGGAAGATCAACTTTACTATGCTAAGAAATATTTTGGGAGCATTCCACACTAATAAAAGTAGGAAATATTCCAGCAGAACTCATTTTTTATATATGTGTGTTTGTGTATCTGTCTAGCTCTACTTCTATTTTCCTATCTCTATATATTTATAAATAAATACAGGGGTATCTATATTATTAATTTCCACAGAATGCGGAAGAAGGGAGGTCATATGATCCCTCTTCTTCCCTGTCATCATTAATATGGCTCCGTATGGTGTACTGTTTCCTCATCTGTAGTATGGACACACTTAACCCCATCACTGCAAGTTCTATTGCATGCTTTGAGATGTTTGAAGTTAATCTCTTTGGGCCCTGCTACTTCCTAATACAGATAAATATAAAATGCTCTAATTGTTCTTTAATGTAACCAACAGAGCATGTGACCAACAGAGCAAATAGCATGAGATGTCATTGCCAGAGAACTTTACTTGCAATGATTTGAACAAAACAGTGGGTGAAGGTTGAATATCAACAACACCTTTTTCAAAGATAGTCAGCAAAAGGGGGACAATACCAAGTAAAGAACTCAGGAGTAAGCAGCATTTGTATTTGGAAGCAGAAAATGATGCAAAAGAACAGGTAGCAGTGAGGAGAGCTGCACTGGAGCGTAGTCTCACCACTATGCTCAGTGGAAGTGTGAAAGAAAAGGAAGCAAATGGTCTACACAAGGAAAGCAACGAGACTGATGTACTGAACAGTATTCAGAAGAAAAAGGAAATACAGTAAAAAGCACTAGCAGAATAAATAAAGATATTTACAGGAACAAATACAGTTTTAAAGAAAGCAAGTCTTGAAAAGTGGCATCTGAAGTGGCACAAAGTGAAGAAAAAAGTTTTGCAAGGCTGCTATAAGAACTATGTGTATAGTAAACAAATCTAACCAGGGATAAATATAAAAGATACAAAATAATAAATAGGTTCATATATATAGAATAATTTGAAAAATTAATCAAAATCAAGGAAGAAGTTTCCTTCTGTTTCACAGAAGATACCACACACAGAATTTCTTGAAACACCTAACAGCAAGTTGTTAAAATGCAAAAATACCAAAACCACCCCAGAATTCATAAAATCAAAGCACATATATTCTACTCGTGCTAGCCATATGAACCCACATACAAAGTTAGTAAAAACAGTTTGAATGTATTTTAATGATAGTGTGTTTTATTTATTTTAAGATAAATTGGCACTTTTCACCTTTAGTACTATTATTTAGCTCATTTGCAGTTCAATGTAGATCAATTCATGTCTTTAAATAGGTGATGCACAGCTTCAGCTAATATTCCATGACAAACTGTTTCCTAAGTTGCAGCACATAGAAAAGAGACATGCAACTGTGATCATTGGTTGAAAAATCAACTTCTTAGTTAACTGGTTCAAGAATCAATGAACAATTGATTTATAGCACCAAGACTTTCAGCTTCACTATAGACCTTTATAGGGAAAGACAAAATGAATGCTTAGAAACGTGAACTGGAACTTTTCCAATTAAATTCAGTGTGCTTATGACACACACAGGTTAAAATGAAGAAAATCTTTATTAGAATGAATTCTAAGCGGCAGTGTCATTTTTGCATGGGTCTTGTAGCAACCCAAGTTATCTCTGTTTAAGTGTCTATGAAAGGAGAGTGCTTAGCTCCTTTCATTCTCAAGCTTACCCTCAAATAAAACAATTAGTTACTTGCAAAGGTCAAAATAAAAATATTTTGTGGTCAGCTAACCTTTTAAAAATAGAATTACATTTTGATAATAGAGATAATAGAGATATGAGTCACCCTTCCCCATTAGCACTACCTGCTCTTTATCTTGTGACCAGAAGCTATATCTGGCCCATTCATCTTCAGCTACTCAGCACAGCAGAGGTACTCAGCCTGCTCCAGTGCATACCATAGCCAAATCTGAAAAATTAGCTACAGTGCTTTAAAAAAAAAATGTATTTACAAAATTGGATGTGAAAAATTGAGCATATTTTAGAAATCCTATGCATATCGCCAGTTCAGTGAAAATAGTCATATTTAGTATTGCAGGCATTTAGAGAACCATGTTATAGTAATTACATAAAATATATCCGATATAATCTTATGGTCCAATATTCATCTGACAGGTTGACATTGGATGGCTGCCAGATAACCACCCAGCTGCTCTCTTATCCCATTTCCTTAACTGGACAGAGGGAGAAAATAAGATGGAAAAGCTTGTGGGTTGAGGTAAAGATAGGGATCTTGCTCATCCATGACAAAGGAGAAAGACTTGAGGGTGATGGTGGACTGGAAGCTTAACATGAGCCATCAATGTACACTTGCAGCTCAGAAAGCCAAGAGTATCTTGAGCTGCATCCAAAGAAGCATAGCCTGACAGCCAAGGGAAGTGATTCTTCCCCTCTGCTCCTGTGGGATCCCACATGGAGTACCGTGTCCAGTTCTGGAGTTCCCAACATAAGAAGGACACAGAGCTCCTTTAGTGTGTCCAGAGGAAAGCCACAAAATTTATCAGAGGGCTGGAGCACCTCCCCTATGAATACAGGCTGAAAGCTGGGGTTGTTCAGCCTGGAGAAGGGGAGTCTGGGGCACTTCCTCTCCATCCTTCTTCTCTCACCTTGGTGTTTGCAGAATTGTTTCTCGTAAGGTTTGCTTCTCACTCCACTCTCTGTGTAGCGTTTTGCTCTTTCTTAAAGCTGTTTTCCCAGAGACTCCATCACCTTGGCAGCTGGGCTCAGCTATGCCCTGCAGGAAGCTGAAACTGGCTGTGACAGGCACAGGGCAGCTCCAGCCTCTCTGTCCTCACAGCACCTCCTGAACCCTTCCAGTAGGTGGGCACCCAGTATAATTAAAACAAGGCTTGTTTTCAATCATGTAAATCCCTTAAAATATTGTCTTTTTTATTTAACTCCTATGACCACATATAAACCTTACACTGAGGTCCACATTACAACTATTCATTGAACTGGAAATCAAGATCACAATTAAGAAATCTGCATTATTGTGCTGCATAAGGGAAATGTTAGCAATTTTCCATTTCTGCTTAAAGAACTTTGTCAAAGAAAAAAACCTGGCCTTTTTTCTTGTCCTTGCTATATAACTAACTTCTGTCTGCTTTTATAATTTCTCTCTCACTTTTATACAGAGTTCCTGTATTCCCTGTATAGCTAATCTTCTGTAAAGCATTATTTCACATATTTGAGAAACTGAACTGAATGTATATAGGAAATAAGTTGGTAATAAAAAACATGTAATTACTTCAGACATTACTAACAGGTATGTCTCTCTCATCTAAGGCTACCAGAGTGTCTTGCTTTCAATTACTTCCTAACTAGGAAAACATTTTCAAAATGTTTCAAAATGCTGAAGTCTCTGTAAAGAAAATTGTATTTTCAAAAGTATCTCTTGCACTTTAAATTCAAAATTTCACTGGATTTGCATGGAATTCTCCCTCCACATTATCCACAACTCCATAGTCAACCCATTTTTTCATGTTGCCAATCTGTCTTCTACCAGTTTCACTTAAATTGCTCATGGTTAACTCCATAAACACAAGGACTGGACTCCTAATATCTGGAAGACAACCCTTTCTCATATATTACATTAGTGCTGCAGTTAATTATCTTTCATTTTATATATTATCAACCAAAGAGAAAGTAAAGTAAAAAGCCTTAGGAAACAGAACCCCTGCAAACTTTACCATAAATCCCAATTAAGGGAAAACTTAAACTGTAAAACTAAGACACAACTTAATTATCTACTTGAACACTATGCAGAAAAAAAATATTTCCATTTTGTAAGGCAGTGTCATTGTAGAAAACATTTTATATAAATAAAAAGCATAGTCAATAGTATTTACAATATTACACTTTTGTGATTAATACTGAAAGGATGATTGATTGTAATATATACAGTAGAAAATTAATAATGCAAAGTTAAAATTCAGCTTGGGAATATTTCAATCAAATTTTTTATAATTGTGGAAACTTTAACTATATTTTTGGCAATAGCATCAGCCATAAAGATTCAGTCTAGTATTTTTGCAAACTTTTTATCACAATTCTTTTACATTATCTGTCACCTACTAAAATTTATTTTCAGATTAGGGTTGTATGACACATAAATAGCAATAAATAAACCCAGATGAAATCTAAAGTTCATAAATTCAAGGTATGACAGGACAGCAAACAACCCTTTGCTCTACAAAGCTACATATCACATCTAGGAAGAAGATCTTTAGCTTTCCTTTAAAAACAAACTCATTTTTTATAAATTGAAAAAACATACAATTTGAAAACAAGAAAAACAAAAATCTGGAAATTCATTTTTAGAACTGACAATAGGAAGCAAACTAGACTGCGCACAGAGGATTTAAAAAGACATTCAGTAAGAAGTATTATATCTATGGTAAAAAAAGCCAGTAGGCTGGATTAATTTTTTTCATGGATCCATATGAGGGAGTAACATGAACATCATGTTGAGTTAATTTGATAATTTATTGAAAACTAACCTGCATGAGCTAATAATCCATGAATTCATGTTACTGTCACTGTCAAGGATAAGTGAACATGCTTGTTATGATAAATACAGTATCCATTTGCAAGAGGAAACTATTTCATGAAATTATTTTTAATAGCAAATAAATAGCTGGTCATATTTCAGTTTCAAAAGTCTAACTCTTTTGGACAGTCATACCAGAAGCAAGTTTCAAAAACAAGATGTGACAGTTCCAGAAAATCAAATCAAAAAGCAGCAAATTAAAGGACATAACCCTTACTGTCTCAGGAAACTTACACTGTTATTACCTTGATGAGGAAAATATTTCCTATTCAGATAAAGATCAGCCAAAATTATGCTTATTGTCACAGAATTTTTTTCAGATATCTGTATCTGAATATAAGATTGGGAATAAAGACAAGAATAGTATTTCTTACTCTAGAGACTAGATTAAATAAAGGGCTTCCTCTCCTGATTTCATTGTTTGAATTTAAAAGACATAGACCAGGAAAATGGGCTGTTCATTTTCTCTAAAATCATGGTTCAAAGATAGATAGGCCTAATCAGACTAAGCCTATGTCAAGAAACTTGATAGTCTTTAAAAGATGAGAGAAATTACTTCTGGCTGAAGGTACTAAAGTGGGCAATTAGACTAACAATAGTTAGCACAGGTCTTTCCTTAGGCTTTAAAATATATCAGTTTCTTTGATGTAATGCTGTAATAACTGAAAAACTGTTAAAATATTGTATCTGAACTATTTTAAATAGGAGAAATTTATTAAAAACGCAGACCATTTACAATTCCCAGTTTCTATTATTGAGAGTTCCTTGATCTTCTGCTCATTTCAATGCCCTCACAGGAAGAGGTAATGCATAGATTACCATATATACTTGAATATATATTTGATAGATTTGATATTTTTAATTGCTATATCACATCATATATACTTGAACTGTCATGAATATGCAGTCATTCTCTAATACTATGCACAATAGGTATTAGATACTCCCTGGAGTCTGAAAACACAGTTCTGATTGTGTGTCTACTTTCACGAAGTAGTGTGATGATAACAAATGGATTAGCAGGTCAAGGCAATGAAGAACCAAAAACTTCATTAGACACACTTGGATGAGAACGTTTATATGGCAGTACAGTTAGTCTGACCATCTGGAATAAACCATCAGTGCTGGAGGGACCCCACCGGGGGGCAGCAGGGGACCCCATTGGGGGCAACAGATTTTCTGTTCTGGCAAACAGAGCCCAGCAAACCTCCCCAGCCAGGAACACTCAGGCAGCTCCAGCCCCAGGTATTTGCATCTCCACAGGAAACAGCCTCAACTGAGGCCAGAATGTAACAACAGTCCACGTACAGAGGCTCAGAATGTAGCCTGGTGAGGAGATGCAGTCTCTGATACAACCCTGGGATGGATGGGCAGGGCTGTGGGGATGTAGCTAGGCTCAGGCTGGGCCATGATATCCGCCTGCAGGTGGACTGATGTGAAATACTTTTACCTCACAAGTACAGTAAAATCACACAGCAATCAAGGAAAAACCAAAGTGGACAGGATATGATATTGAAGACCAGAGAAAATCTCTGTGGAAGAAAAAAGAACAAGCTGTAAAACCTGAGGTCTGATGGCTGGCAAAATATGTTAAAGCATGTTAAATATGTTAAATACATTAAAATTAATTTTGTCTTCTTACATAGCATTTCAGATGTGATGAGAGTTTGGTGATTTGAAAACCTTTTAGTGTAAGTGCTTGGTAGGCACTGAAGTAAGTAGCACAACCCCACTTACTGCTTTGGAGTCTCATGTCATTACTACCAGAAAGCATGTGGTGCTCAGCTGGAGTGCATTTTCCAGTTTACATTGATTTGAAAAGAATATTGTTTATATATACTTTGCAGTCAAAACCAGTCACAATAAATGAGGAGGATCAGGAGTTTTATTTCAGAAATGCATTACAGTGCCAAACTAAAATGATAATGAAGATTTATCTCCTGTCAAATATAAATGTGGAGAAAACTACTAGAAATATGGTCTCATCAAGATGACTTCTCTGTTTTTCTGTTGTAGGTCAGTTTCTAGAGAAGCTTGAATTCTGTTCATCTTATAACAGCATGGAACATCCAGACTGTATTCCAATACTGGCAACACACAGTGGCTCAAAGTCATAAAATATGCAGCTCAGGCAAAGCATATTCAAAAACATCAGACCTTAAAGCAATGTACTAGTTACTGTCTTATCACATATCATAAACTGGTATAATTTAAACTCAGACTGAGAGGAATACAAAGGAACACAAACTACCTCAGATACAATAATACATAGATGATCAACCAGATAGAAAATTTGCAAAGTTCACAAACTAAATGCACTAACTTTAAAATAAACTGACTTTTACAAATAGTGAGACACCTTTCCTACTCCTATGTCCAGTGACAGGATGAGGAGCAACAGGCCAAGCTGGAACAGAGGAAGTTCCATCTAAACATGAGAAGAAACTTCACTGGGAGGGTAACAAGGCACTGGAACAGGCTGCCCAGGGAGACTGGGAAGTCTCTTTCTCTGGAGATATTAAAAACCTGTGTGGATGCAGTCCTGTGTAATGTGCTGTAAGTGATCCTGCATTAGTGGGAGAGTTGGACTAGATGATCTCTAGAGGTCCCCTCTAACTCTCATAATTCCGTGTATCTGTGGTACTCTCCACCTTTGTAATCACTCAGTTTAATGTCAGCAGTATATAGTTTATCAAGATATATGTCATGATTAGAGGTATTAATATTCCATTGTCTGATACCAAAACAACAAAGAAATATTACTATTTTCTATTTTCCTTTTTTCCTTTCAACTCCCTGTTTACTGACCAAGACCTTTATTAGGATAGCAATTTTAAAAACTGACCGTAAAATCAAATCTACAAAGCTCTCACTTTCTTATGGATTGAGTGAGTAAGAAAAAATGTTTTCATAGAATCATAGAGTTGGCTGGGTTGGAAGGGACCTCTGAGATCATCAAGTCCAACCCTTGATCCACTACAGCTGCGGTTACCAGACCATGGCACTGAGTGCCACATCCAGTCTCTTTTTAAATATCTCCAGGGACAGAGAATCCACTACTTCCCTAGGCAGCCCATTCCAATGTCTGATCACCCTTTCTGTAAAGATTTTTTTTCTATTATCCAATCTAAACCTCCCCTGGCAGAGCTTAAGTCCATGCCTTCTTGTCTTACTGATATCTGCCTGGGAGAAGAGCCCAACCCCCCCCTGGCTCCAGCCTCCTTTCAGGGAGTTGTAGAGAGCGATGAGGTCTCCCCTGAGCCTCCTCTTCTCCAGGCTGAACACCCCCAGCTCCCTCAGCCTCTCCTCACAGGACTTGTGCTGGAGTCCCTTCCCCAGCCTGGTTGCCCTCCTTTGGACCTGCTCCAGGACCTCAATCTCCTTCCTGAACTGAGGGGCCCAGAACTGGACACAGGACTCGAGCTGTGGCCTCACCAGGGCTGAGTACAGGGGCAGAATCACTTCCCTGGACCTGCTGGCCACGCTGTTCCTGATCCAGGCCAGGATGCCATTGGCCTTCTTGGCCACCTGGGCACACTGCTGGCTCCTGTTCAGCTTCCTGTCAATCCAGACTCCCAGGTCCCTCTCTGCCTGGCTGCTCTCAGCCACTCTGTGCCCAGCCTGGAGCTCCCCATGGGGTTGTTGTTTTATATCAATATGTATGTTTTATATCAATTCAGAAAAAAGTGAAGTTAGTTGTATGTGAGATAGTTTTCTTTTCCTGAAAAAAATTACACTGTTAAGGAAGCAGAGTCACATTACTCCCTTCTAGTAAAGTTTCTGACATCAGCAAAACAAGACCATACACAAATATCTACCTTCTTATAACAAATTCATAAATATGAAAGACAGTGTGGGATATTTTAATATGTCATTGCCGTAGTATTTTAAATAAATTATAGTTTCAAAAATCATACACTGCCTATTTAAATTCTTCATATTACTTCAGTTCCTGCCTGCAAACCTTCTATTTCTCTGCATAACAGTAAAGACTATTTTGCATTTTGCTTCAAAAGTGGCTGCATTTCAAAAGTGAATTACACATTCCACTTTATGTACATTTGGAAAGTATTTTGCTATGAAAGGTTCTTTGAACATGTTCAATAATATATGGGTGATTGTCTAAAATGAGTTTTGGATGACAAAAGAAAATAAATTAAAATAATCAAGAAGGTTATTATGCATTTCCTAATCAGAAACAGAAAGAAGAACACACTTTCTTTCAATGTCTCTATTATCTCTTATTATTTCTAATGACTGCCTCACATATTATGAAGCTTAGCAAAAAATTAGCATAATTTAAAATTTTAATGTTGAGTGAAAACTGATCCACTAAGTATCTTTTATTACATAATCACCAACACATTAGAAGTCTATTTTTTCAGACTCAATAAAGCATAAAGCTTCATACCCTGTAAGAAGCCCTTTTTAATGTTTACAACTGATTTTCTCTATACCACTTAATGATTTGGCTTTCTCCTAACCCTTTATTTACTGGCAAAGGATAGGGAAAAAATAAATAATTATTCCTAAAGAATATGACTGTCAGCTGTAAAACAGATTATGCATTGCAAAAAATATGAAGAGCAATTTCTTCTAGTTTTACTCATGTTTCATATTTTTGTCATACCAGCTGTAATATTAAGATTATGCTAGTATTCATCATGTAATGCTGGTAAGATCACACACTAAATTACATGCGTAGAAATTCTTCATGAATTCCATGTACTATAGAACACAGGAAAAAATTCCCCATACAAAAATGTTTCTTTTACGTTGCAATAGGAAAAAATAAGATGCTTCATAACCAGATGGATTAGAAAAAGCATCATTTGACAGAATCTGCTCTACCCTATTTTGTTTTTCTTTATGAACTAGATGAAAACTGTAGTGATCTGAACAATCTAAAACACCCAGGAAAAAAAAAATTCATGTGACTAAGAATGGTGGGAAGTGTCTTAACTCAGATTCAGGCCTCAAAGTTGTTACTTAATGTACCTGCAACGTATGAAATTCAACATGAAATAAATTTTTAAATTGTGGTTGAACAGGGAATTATAACAGGAAAATAATAATGAGTTATAGGATATGGGGTAGGCTAGATTTTTGTTTTCTGTGTTTTTTCTGTTTTTAACACTTCATTTTAGAGCATGTGCCCAAAAAATGGGAGCCTAGTTGACCAACCCTCCTCTACCTGAGGCACTCTAATTCCCTTTCCCAGAAGTTCCCTAGTATCTTTAAGCTTTCTGAGCTTTCTGTGAAGATGCTCTCGAGTGATTTTTTTTTTTTTTTTTTTTTTTTTTTGGTGGGGTGTGGTGGAGGTGTTATAAAGAATAATTTTGTTTTTCGTCTGCCCAAACTGCTATGCCATGACAATGCATCAATTAGTAAGTGGAGTCTTTTGGTCTTGTGGAGTCTTTTGCCATTGTCTCTGTTGTCCCTCATTGTCTAATAGGTTTATGTCTCCCTGTGTTCTTGTTTATCACTGCTCCACTTACATATTACCCTCATTTGCATTGAAAATGTTCTTGATTATTGGATGACTTTGATAAAGCAGATGCTTGCACCTTTAATGTAACTTCACAGACTTACTTACTGATTGCAGATAACCCATCTGCCATTTTGACTTCTACCTTTGACAGTAATGCATAACAATAAGTCACCAAACAAAAAGGATTTTTTTGCAGCTGAAGATCCAATTGAACCTGTGTTTCTCTTGAACAGCTATGTAGATTCCTGTCCCTTCCCTTATTATTGTTCCTGTTTTATAGCATCTCCACATTTCACTATAGCTTTTCTGTTTTCATAGAACATAGTCTGTTCTTGTTTCCATCTGTAATGCAAATACAAGCATTTATCATTGGCTAAGTTATTTAAAAAAACAAAAGCAGCACGATTTTTCACTATTTCTTTGGGATTTTTCCTATATTCCATTAACTAGATCACTCACATTGGGTGCCAAAGATTTAACTATTTCATATTGAAGATCCTTGCTCTCACCAGAAAGATTTTTAACACGCCAGTTTCTCCCTACATTTCCTTTATGCATTTTTCCCCTTTGCATGTGCCAACCATATGCTCACTTAACAAACCCTTTCTTTACCTTAACTCACCCACATTTTGTATCCTCATTCTGCCTCCAAAACTTGTGCTTCAGATTTCTTTTCATGTTTGTTGGCACTATTTTTTCTCAACTACTCTCAAATTATCTTAGCCTTCTGTTTTTTATTTCTGTATTCAGTCCATGAGCCAATGCAACAAAACAGTTTTCAGAAGAGACATCTTGATTTGGTTATCCTCCAGCAGACTCTTCTCTTTTTAATGTTGCCTTTTACATGCACTTCAACCTCAATTTACAGGACAGCCATTTCCCTCATTGGTTTGACAAATCAGTCTTGAAACAACGATTTTAATTACTCTGTTTAAAGCAATGAAAAAATTTTATGATGCTATAGAAGTAACACAATGAATAATAGCAAAAGAAAACTCAAAAGCACTGAAAAATCAAAAGACACATTGTTTATATAAGGAGGTAAGTGTACAGCTAGGTAGAATGGCAATTTCTAATGGCAATTCTAAACATATCCCCAAGTAAAGTGTTTTGTTAAGTTATTACACAATAATTTCTTTTGTTAACATGACCCAATTTCATATCTTTGCTTAGAGAGAGGGTCAGGATTATCTTAGACTTATTTTGTTTTAACAGCAAGACAACTACCTCAAGAATGACAGCTCAATGGATAGCCACGTTAGTTCATTGCTAGGTCTGTGAGAAGGAAACAAAAATACGCAGTCAGGTCTTTGTGGTGTTTCCTACAATCTTGGACCTATCCATCCCATCAGTCTTCTGTTAATAGAGCACAACACCCATGTCAAGAGTATAATCAAGGTCACTCTCTATCCCAAGCATAAAAGTAGGATACTGTGAATATAGCTTACTCATTGCAGAATGTCAGTAAACGTGTTTACTCACTTCATGTGAACAGAAAGCCTGCAATAATTATAAATCCTGCAATTGGATGTAGTTTTAGATTTTTTTTCTTCTTTAATTCTTTAGCTGAAAAATTTAACAAATGGTACTTTCCTCCTTAATCTTGTTTTTTTGGTTTTTTTTTGGTTTTTTTTTGTTTGTTTGTCTGTTTTTAGTTTTTTTTTATGAGTACATAAGTACTCATATGCCTTTATTTAAGAAAATATTGAGGAAGTGTAACAAGTTATTTTAGGTACTGGTTTAAGGTCTTTAAATTACCTAAGACATTCACATATCAACTGAAGAGGCATAAATAGAAAATTATGAATAATTTGATTAATATTATTTCCCTTTAAAATCATGCTAGCAACTACTTGAATATTCACTACAGTAGTTTTCTTATTTAAAGTATGATGTTATAATCGTTCACAGTGCTTAATATAAAGAGTATAGATAGTTTATATAACTCTTCAACTTTCTATGCTCCCATTTCCAAAAAAAATGTAAATCTCTCTATTGCTCTCTATTAATACGTCTTTAAATCACACCAATGAAAAGTCTAACTCAGGCTGGTTATTTTCATTTTACAAATCTGTGTGTTTGTCAAAGCTTATTGTTGATCTTTTTACAAATGAAGTGCATCAATATCAAGAATTGTCTAAAATAGTATTGATTTTAATATTAAACAACAGTTTCCTATTATTCATTAAAATAATAAAAGAATAAATCAATGCTTCTAGAAACAATAGCTGCTGTGTAATTAACTGCTGGTTGCTTTATTTTTATTAAATTTTAAGAATTTTGAAGAATACAGTGATGTATATATACAAATAATCGATAAATAAAAATCACAGGAATGAGAGGTGCAGTAAAAGTGTGCTAAGCTAATCCTTCCACAATTTTGGTATTGTTAATAAAAACCATCAATTTCTTATCTAAGATACCGATGAAGTACCAATAACTTAACAAGTTCAGTACTTGGTACCAGTGCTTTATTACTGGATCATTATAGCAATTATTTCTAGCTATGAAAGAAAAGATGAGTCATTAGAATACATCTTCTGATAGTTATGTTGGCAAAAAAAGGAACTCTAGAAAATATAGGCTCTCTCTGGAAGGAAATGTGAGACATGGTTACCCAGGGTATGGAGGAGGCTGAGGTGTTCATGAACTTCTTTTCCTCAGTTGTCACTGGCAAGTGCCCAAGCCACACTGCCCAAGCCACAGAAGGCAACGACAAGTATGCTGGAAAAAAACTTCCTACTGTAGGAGAATATCAGGTTTAAGACCATCTAAGGAACCTGAAGGTGCATAAGTCATGAAACCTGGTGAGATGCATCCCTGAGTCCTGAGGGAACTGGCAGATGAAGTTGCTAAACCACTATCCTTTGTATCTGAAAAGTCATGGAAGTCCAATGGAAGTTCCCACTGACACACAGGAAACATAACTCCCATTTTTGAAAAGGGGAAAAAAGGAATAGCCAGGGAAATAAAGGCCAGTCAGACTCACTTCTGTGCTTGGTAACACTGTGGAGCAGATCCTCCATGCAAAGAGACATGGACAATAAGGAGGTTACTGGTGATAGTTAACATGGATTTACTAAGGGCAAATCATGACTGACAAATTTGATGGCCTTCTATGATGGGGCTATAGTATTGGTGGCTAATGGAAGAGTAACTGATGTCATCTACCAGGGCAAAGCATTTGACACCATCCCACACAACGTGTCTGTCTCCTAATTGAGAGAGATATGAACTTGATAGATGGACCACTCAGTGTATGAGGAATTAATTGGCTGGCTGGTCGCACTGAAATAGCTGCAGTCAACAGCTTGATGTCCAAGTGCAGATTTGTGTTGAGGGATGTTCCTCAGGGTTGGTACTGGGAATGATGCTGTTTAGCATCTATATGTTGGCAGGATGGACAGTGGGATAGAGCGCAACCTCAGCAAGTTCGAAGTTGATGCCAATGTGTGTGGTGTGGTCAACATCCTGGAGACAAGGAATGCTATCCAGAGGGACCTTGACAAGTTAAAAGCAGGGCCCATGCAACCCACATGAAGTTCAACTCTTTTTGAGGGTCCTGCCCATCAGTTGGAGCAATCCCAAGCACAAATACAGGCTGAGTGAAGAATTGATTGAGACTGAAGAGGAAAAGGATGTGGGTGTGTTGGCTGACTAAAATCTCAAATGAGCCAGCAGTGTACACTTACAGCCCAGAATGCCAACTGTATCCTGAGCTGTGTGAAAAGAAATGTTACCAGCAGGATGAGGGAGGTGGTTCTGCCCCTCTACTGTGAGGGGTTGAGACCCCATCTGGAGTACCGTATCCAGTTATGAGGTACCCAACACAAGAAGACATGGAGATACTGGAACCATTTCAGAGGAGGGCCACAGAGATGATCAGGGGAGTGGAGCAGCTCTGCTATGAAAACAGGCTGGGAAAGTTGGAGTTGTTCAGCCTTTAGGAGGCTTCAGGGAGATCTTATAGAAGCTTTCCAGTACCAGAAGGAGGCCTACACGAAGGCTGGGGAGGGACTTTACAACAGGGCACGTAGTGATAGAATGAGGGGGAACAGTTTCCAAATGAAAAAAAGGTGTATCTAGGTTAATTTTTACAAAGACATTATTTACTGTGAGGGTCCTGGGACTTTCAAACAGGTTGCCCAGAGCTGTGGCTACACCCTTCCTAAAAGTGTTTAGGAAAGTTTTAGAGAAACCTGGTCTGTAGGTGTCCCTGCCCATGCAGGGGAGATATGACTAGATGATCTTTACAGTTCCTTCCAACTCTGACCATACTATGATTTTATGATAAAGGAAATCCATCCTTTACATAAAGATTGAGTTAACCCTACCATATTAGTTCAAGTACTACAAACACCCATCTCAAATCTGGTTTTACTGTACATGGACAGACAACTGACTGGAAAACCACAGAGTTCACAACAATACCTCTGCCAAAACTCACCTTCTTTCAATAAATGACATAATCAACACCAGTTCTACAGTTCTGAACTGTATTTAAACAGATATATTTATAGCACTTACAACTTTATTTACAATTTCTTTTTTTCTTATTTGTACATTCCCCTTTAAGGAAACACATACATGCTTTAGGTGATTCTAGTTCTAGAAAAATATCTTTCTTCTGCGTATTCACTGTAACATTAAAAAGATGAAAAGAAGCTTACTTAGAATATGCACACTTTCATGTAGGAGAAATTTGGCTTAAAATTGTTTGCTTTTGAAAAAAATACTTATAAGTATCTACAAACATTAAATAACTTAGAGTCACTATTGTAAGTGAAGTTGTGTGGGAAAAAACAAAACAAAACAAAGCCAAGATTAAAGAGTTAAATTATTTCTTGCTGCAACATTAAAACAAAATAACAAAAATTAAAAACATTTTTCCTGCAACATACTGTTTTAAACTCTTACTAACATTTTAGTAACTTAGTTATTTAAGCTTATTGAAAAATTAAAACCCTTATGAGTTTTGGAAGAAATAACCTCCATTTAAAGTGGGGCATTATGACAATTTATGTTAATATATAAAGGAGGTGATATACAGTTTTCTGGAGTTAAAAATAAAATTTACTCACAAAGCTTGACTGAAATATTCTGTATAGAGGAGAATGCTTAAATGCATAAATCATTTTACCTTTAAAGAATTGTTGATTTCATCCTTCTAAAGGCTTTTCCTAAAGTACTGTGCACTACTTATTTAACAAAGCAAATATTAGAAGTTAGCTAATGAAAGAAAATGTTTTCTATTTGTTCATGGATCAAAATGGCAACACAGGCAAGTGAGAAGGAAATTATCTGAATTCTATAATGTCCTGAAGAGCCTTGATTTAAGCATAAGAAACAAAGTAGTCAACTGAGACTTGCTATTTTTCTAAGATTGAAACAGAAGAAAATGCACACCAGTGCCTACTGTGGCAAGACCTCACATTGGCCTGAGAGTATCTGTGTTGAGTGACCTTCTTACAACATGATCACTGTAGTTTCTTCTCTGACTTCAGGGTTCTGGAACAAACTCCCACTTTGTTCCAAGTGGCCAACCACTTAACAGGGAAAACTTTGTATCTGCTAAAAAATTATGCTGTGACACAAAAGTTGAAGCAGAATGTAGATGAGTAAGTTTGAACTTTTAGTATTTGAAAAGTGCACTGGGTTTTTGTTTTATTCATATCATGGCAACTATAAAACCTCTATAAAGAATGTAACTGGATTTTTTCCTCTTTGAAATATACTGTAATTGTAAATAGTAAATGCCTGAGTATTCTGTATGCTTTTGCACTATGCTGCAATCACTCTGGTTATTTGCAAAGATTTACAATAGTAATTCAAGGTCTTCAATGGAATCCATGCTTTAGATTTTTAGGATTTGTGGATCAAATGGTTACCTCTAGTTAAGATGTGCATGAACAATACTACGTTAAATCACATTTATATCTTGCCTGATAAATAGCTTAATATGCACTCTTTATTAAATAAAAATAAAATTCAATACATTGTCTCTGTGTATTATAAAAGTGTGCTGGTGTTTAATGAAACATTATCTGAGAAAAGTTCTAGAGATTAAAAATTGTTGACTACAATACTGGATTTTAAATTAAGCTGTTTTAATTCTGAAAATAATTTATACCTGTTTTAATGCAAGAGTGCAATAAATCCCTAGGCTACATAATACTGTGATAGGAAAAACTATATAGGGCATCTGAATTTTACTCCTGTGAATATTGAGAGAAAAAGTGAGATAACCACTGGAAGCATTAGTTCCTATGTTCTCTTAACTCCCAATTTTTCTGCCTCAGCCTCATACTCAGTTGGGGCACAAAAGAGTACTGGCACTAATGACCACACATGCAGCAAGGGGGAGATATTTTACTTGTCTTGGCACTTTGGAAACAGGTATATACCTCTGTTTTTTATTAATGGGTTTCTAGAAAGAAATGAAGGTATTATGGCCTTCTATTTCACTCATGGAAAGCTGAATTAATCTGATTTTTTGAAGACTTTACTGCTTTTAAAGATTCAGTAAGCAAAAGTTTTTCACATACCCATATTTTTTGCAAGTATTATTGCAGGCTGTGCCGAGTCACTTATGTTGAGCCTGAAAGGGCTGAATCATGCGGCTTTCTTTTGTCTGTATCCCAAACTCTTTTCCATACCCAAACCTACAGCTCTGGTTTTTTCTGCTTCACAGGGGCAGAAGTTTTTTATATACCCAGTCTATACTACTCCCTTTCATAATACAGGAAAAACTTAAGAGCTTGTATACACTCACATACGTGAAGTAGGAAAAATCTAGAATTATAACCCATTGTGAGGTTCCATTCAGCAGAAGTGTCTTTGCCTCAAACGACAGCCTTGCAAGTTGAATGTTGACAACTGAGTCCTGATCAGCACAGTGACTGAATGGTTTTTTACCTTAGCCCAGACAAAGCTGTCCAGAAGCTGAGGACCCTGGCTAAGGACCCTTGAGATGAGTAAGGGCCTCTCCCGACAAGAGCTCCACTGTGATTACAGTGAGGAGTAGGAAGCAACATTCCACAAGTTTGAATCAGCCACTAGAGAGGCAGGAAACTGGGGGTTTTCTAATATACTGCACGTAAAAATACTGTGCAGTATGATTAATGAGGTGTCAACAGTCTTTTCCTGATTTATCATGAAATTACCTTTTAATTGTATAATATTAATACAACACCGTTTACCTCTTATATAAAATCTATTGCTTTTACAGATAATTTTAGCCTTTCTATTACTGCATTGTTGCAGACAAATGTGTTTCCACTCAGTTATAAACGCACTGTTTCAATTCCAGAATCAGAATCACCCTTGTTATTAAAATATATATTTATCTTTGGACTGGGATTCAGTGATTCCACTCAAAACTGAGACATCATATGTAGAAATGTACCTATAAGAATTATCAATTATTTTTTATAATGAATATACATGGTCAGTAAAACTGTTGCAGTGCTGATAAGCTGCAAGTCAATTGACTAAACACAAGCATGAAGTGATGTCTCAAAATTAGAGTATTTCATACATCTGACAAAGGTCTGGTCAGATACCTGCACCCCTAAGGATTAGCTACTGGAGACCAAGTGTAACATTGGACATTTCAAATAATCTTAAACACCCATGCTTGGACACAGCATCCCACCCTTATGATGTGCATAAACTGAGCAACTCTTCAGTCTCTATTAGCTGTATTTAATAAATGTTCGATTCCCTTGCTCACAGATAGACTTGGAAGCACTCAAAATGTCTTTCAGTATCCTGCCATGCAACCAGCTGCCACTCCAGAAAGGCACAGGTCTCCTATAAATTCTGCTAGTCCTGTATAGATTTACTGAATGAACTATCACCTTTCCAAACCAATTATTTTTTATATATTAAATTCCCATCTCCTTTACATAACATTTTCAAACAATTATCAAATGTAGGATTATCTTACAATTTAGAACTGTTCTTAAAGATAGGCTACTCTATAACATCTTAGATATTTGACAAAATAACTTTAAAAAAATACAAGAATACATACAAGTAATATACATATTCAATCCACAAATCCTTTTTTTTTTTTTTTTTTCCAATCCCCAGAACTTCCATTTCCTCTATTGCACTACTTCATGTTATGCATTTGAAAGGGTAATGAAAAGTATGCTGGCAGTACTTTAAAGGACTAACTTTCATATTCTTATACAAAGTGTCTCTTTTCCCAGAAGAATATTCAACAAAGATAAAAGGGGCAGGTTAAATCACAATAAACTATTTTTTTCCTTTCATGTTCAAGTGGCTAAAAACCTCTTTATGTGTATTAATACCCTTTGACATATGTTGTAGTTAGAAACATTGTCTCTTAAAATACATAAATCAAGTTTTTGTAAGCTAGATATTTTTAATGACACAATACGACCTTCAGATATAAAAATATACCCACTCAACGTAAGGATTTTTAAAAATCATAAATATTAGAGGTGTGATTCTCTGTCACCTGAGAAACCTTAGGATATACAGCATATCTTTTTTTCTTAAGAAGAGCAATAAGTAATTGAAAAATTATGGTGACATAGTTGGTTAATTCTGTACTGCAGCTGCAGCACAACGTTGGGGCAGAAATGTGAGTAGTTTTGAATATACGTATGCAGACACATACACATTTTTAGATATACACATATATATACATATTTATATCTCTCTATATAGATGTGGTTCGATTGGGAGGGGATTTCTTTCAAATAGAGTGAAATTGTGCATGTAGTGATCCCAGATTGGCTTTAATGACTTTAATTGGTTTGTCAGCTTTATTGGATGATACAGTGGGAAAAGTGATTTAAGAATTTTTAACTGTAATGCAAGTGGCATGGTTATACTAAGAAAGTCATAGGGCACTGCCACTTTTTAAAGGAGAAGTGAAAATTAAGGCTTGATCTTCAGGTTTCATTGCCAAAGTTTTCTAAATGGATACCAGTCCGAATAGGTAATAAAGAGAATGGCAACACTCCAGTGATAACAATGCCATAATCTCGAAATAGTATATGGAGAGTTAATTCTATTTTTATTTTTCTTGTAAATATATCTGATTGAGAACAAAATATATGGTTATCAGATACCTAGTGGTCACCAGAGACTTGACAACCTAAATTACTTAGGTCTAATGAAGATAAATCGCATTTTCAACATGGACAAATACTTCATACTGAAGAGAAATTGCCACTGATGTTGTTGCCAGGCAACTCATCTCCCCATGTAAAACAAGCATTTCCTATGTTTTTTTTTTTATGTAGCCAGAAAAATATAGCAGGGTGTGGGGGAGGTAAGACACCAGTGTTATCTCTCACTGAATTACTACCTCATCTATTCGCTGATATAATTTTTATTTGTTCTTAAACAGAAAATCTGCATTCTTTTTTCTAGATCTTACATACAAAACAAGGTAAGAAAGCGCAGACACTTATTTGTGGTAGGTTTTAACAAGTTAAATTTCATTGAATAATGGTCCTTCCTTCGGGGATTTGTAGTGTTAGCTGGACAATTTTCTTGCTACAGTGCTAATTATTATCTGGAAGTGGATGAAATCTCATTGTGTCTCAGTTGAAACAGTAAGCATAAAGGATTGAGCTGCATCACAATTTATACTGTATGCAGTCAATTTATGACAGATTTTTGTTTGCCATTTTCATTATCTTTCTCTTATTACGGAAAAGGTCTGTGATTGTTCTTTTTACACAGAGTTTTCCTAAGTGCTATACAAGTACCACATGAGTGTCATAATTAAGATTTATTTCTAACAAATCAAAATTGAATTACCATTAAGAGAAGTGTATAGAGCTTAATGATATTCTAGTAAAGTTCAGAAACCCATCCTGCAGCAATCATTTCTCTAAGGACCTGCTATCTTATGTTTGCTTGGTTGTGCTACAATATCCCTGATTAATACACACTTCAAGAAGCATCAAGGGTGTTTACCAAAAAAAGCAGATGTCATTTTGTATTTCTTTCTACAGCTTGATTCTTTGTTTTATAAACTACTTTAATATATGTTGTTTTAGCATTGTCGCATAGCTATTTGGTGAGAAGAGTATAGCAACAGAAAGGCATCAGCACACACTTAATATAGTATAAAAAATACAGTGAACTAAAAAAATTGTTCAGCCATGTACTTAATTCAGAAACGCAAGAACTTTGAAACTAGTACTGTCTGTCTTCTAGATGACACTCATAATAAATATTCACCATGCTTAGGATGGCAAGGGCTTGTTTCTCAGTTTTATGCAATCTGGACACAGTCATTCCATTTTCTTTACAGCTAATGCTGAGATAAATGACTGGGAATATTCTGATTTAATAACCTCCAGATCAAGCAAATAGCATTTGCAGTTATATTTTCAAAAATCTAAAAACCAAAATTAAGATATACAAATAACTTTAATTTTTTTATTCATCATTGCTTTCATTGTTTGACACCATTTGGACGATTAACCAACTAACAGCATTATCATCACTTTATAAAAAACTCCAAACCACTAAACACAGGTTTATTTGGTACTGTGTCCACGTATGGGTAGAAGAATATGTAGAACTTCCTGTAACCCAATAGTCCCAGGGTTATACATTATGTTACATCTCTCTAAGCAAGCTGAGAATAAGATTTTTCTCAGTTCTAATACGAAATAGGGCTCACTAGGTTTTTATATAATTTTTTAATTCTTTTTGCATCTGTCTAGAAACTGTTTAGTAATGTAACCATGACTTCCTTTGCTGAATTTTACTGTAATTAGATACTGGACATAGTCCTTAATAACATGCTTTAACTTTCAGTCATCCCTGTAGTAGACAGGCAGTTGGACTAGATGACCGTCGTAGGTCCACTCCAACTGGAACTATGCTATGCTATTCTTCTATTCTAATAATAATAAGCATAATGCATTGAAACTCAATTGAAAATTGTTTATCCACTGTAGTCCTATATTCAGCATCATAAAAGCGAAGATCAGGAAAACATGACACAAATTATTAGCACTCCAAGTAGCAAGTTTTCCTTCCTCCACTACTATTTAATGGAATTTTTACTGCCCTACTTAGGAGTTACCCAATGCTCAAAATGGAAATGCTATCTTTTTTACATGACCAGTTCCATCTGCCTTTCTATAAAAGATACATAAGCTTTGGAGACCAAACTCAGAATGTCTGTGTCAGGTATACATTATCTAACAAAGATAAGGTTCTAGCGGACAATCTTTGCTTAGAAAGTGTATTTCAGAGGACCAAGTCAAATGAGGTGGTACTGATTCCCTCTCTGTCAGTGAATGCAGGAAATTTGTGTCACTTTACTATGTTGGGACGGAGTAATATTGCAGCCAAAAGTGTTCCTCTTTTTTGACTCAGTTGTAAAAAATGAGGGAAGTGCATCTTAACAGAGTTCTCTGTTATTTTTTCTTAAGGATAATGTAATGAATATTTAGTGCTTTTCTTGTATTTCAGTTTTCATACCTGTAGCAAAAAGACAGAAAGGTGGGCAAGGCTTAAGAGCAAAGAAGAAGATAACATTTCTTAAGCCAGTGAAGAGCATTTGCAACTGGAAATAGGACTTCCAGTCCTCTCTCCCTGGACTTAATGTGAATTTTATATTAAGTGGTCACTGGATAAATAAAATACAAACAAAACATTGTACAAGGAACACACTTTCATCAGACACACCTAGTTATAATAATTTGTTCAAGTTTTCCCTAGCCTTTTGATTTTATTCTGATACAGTGTGTTGGTGAAATTTATGTTGGAAATTTCATGCAGTAGGGATACAGGTTTCATCATATGATAATAATTTTTTTCTCGTATACTTTGATTATCAATGAGACTGTAAATGTTAATACTCACACTATTATTATTATTATTATTATTGGACCTAAATAGGGACCAGCCAGTGGGATGAAAGGACAGGGGTTTTTTAATTATATTTTTTACAAATTATTTCAGAATCTGTCAAAGCATTCAGTAATAGTTATAGTTTTGTCAAACTCAGAAAGGCTTTTATTTTGTTTTCCAATCCTAATAATTAATGAAATTTGAAATATTCAAATACAGAACTGCAGCCTGAAAGAAGTAATTCAAGTCTAAGCCCTTCCTAAAAGGCTGCACATAAAGGTACAGTCCAACTTTTTTATATTAATAATAATAGGTCTACCACAATTCTTATACATTACATTATTTCTTCACTGTTTTTTTCTGTGTAAGTTTTTTTGTCACATTAGAGATCTAGGAGACTGAATATTGGAGTCAAAGACTCCAAAAGCAGTTCTGTAGTATCTCATTTTGTCATACATTTAAACAATTACATACTATAACAACTTCTAAAATTGTTTTAATATTTGGAAGTAAAACATCTGTGTGAAAAAGGAAGACTTGCAAAATAAAACTGGATTTGTATAAAATAATCCTTGGTAATTCTTTTGTCTCTTTACGTAAAGCTTCCATATATCCATCAGTTCTTTTAGAAAGACTGGAAGAGACAAAATCTAGGGAGACTGAAATTGCTGAAATGTGAAACTAAGCTCATCTTCAGAATAAAAATAATGATGTCTAGTCCTGGAGATGAGAACAGCCATGAGAATCACAGGTATTTGAGACAGTACAGAAGGAAAGAAACTTTGTTGACTGATAAAAGTCCTACATTGGGTTTACGTTTCTAAATTCTCACAGCACTCACTGAATACAAGGATCTGAGGGATTACCCAAAATTAATAAAATTCTGCCTTGTGGAATAGTTACACAAACACTGGAGTTGCCTTATATTTAAGATAAAAGGAGATGAAATCAATTATAAATAAAGGAATGATTCTTATCAGAATTCCAACTTATTAAGGTGCATATTTTATGGAAGTTCAAGGATCCAGTTTAAAACTGTTTTTCTTCAGACCCCACTTTTTTTAGGTTAACTTATCAGTAAAACAGAGATTAAGAAGAGATAATTAGATCTGAAGTGATTAGTGAGTCATTTAAAGTTTCTATGCCTATTAAAATATTTCACACAGTTCCCATATTAGAGACAGGTTTAGCATATGTTAGTGAGGTATATACAAATATATTTACACGAAAAATATTAACATGAAATATAACACACATCACTGGTATTTGAGCACTGAACAGTGCCATGGAACAAAGACTGCAGAAAACCTGACACTTCTGTAGCTTTAAATTTTGAGTTAGGTTCTGTGTTAAAAGACTTTAATTTAAATTTTAAAAGCTTGTGCTCTCTGTAATAAGAAAAAGCAACAGGAATGATACAAAAGTAAGGTATTTTTAATGCATTGCTGAGGCATGTAGGTGACACAGCTCTGTTCAGCCGTACATCACAACCATGGAAAACGATTGTGTGAACGAAGTGCTTCATTTCAGTTACAAGGTACAGTAAGTTCTGGAGACTGCAGCCTAACAGGCAACAAGATATTTGACACATGTAAATCCATAACAAGGCAGAGAGAAGGGACAAAGAGCAAGTTTAAAAAAATGTTTCTCATATAAAATATTTTCTCAAAGACTATAATTTATTGCATCGGTGTTATTAATGGAACAATGTGTCTACATATTTTCTTTAAGTGTTTTTCTTCTGTATTCTACCTAATGTGTAGTTTGCTAAAAGCTGTATTACTATAGCAGCTATAAATATTCCAAAATACAAAATCTATAATCAGTATCTTAATTTCTGGATAACTATTACACTATTGATTTACTTCTTTAATTTTTTTACCTCAATAAGAAATTAATAAATGTGTTTTCAGATTATTTATTGGCTGATATATCAAATTATTTAATGATAATATTTATTACTATTGTTCTCATATGATATTAATATTTGTACCTCTAGTTAATTGTCCAATTCTTTGTAGTTGATTTGCTTTCTATTCTTAATACTCTGTTTATCATATAACAATTTACTTTTTTTCCCACTGTATAAGTGAAGAAAACTGAAGGGTTTTACAGAGACAATATGATTATATAGAAAAACAACATAACCTGAGACCAGGCTGATGGAAGATGTGGATCACATCCAGATAGGATGACAGGTGGTTGGATGGGATTCACCACAGAATTATGAAACCCAATAATAGGTATATATGTGTGAACTTGTTGTCCAATCTATTGTAGTCAATGAAGATCCAGAAAATGCAATCAACAGAATTAGAATGATTTGCCTGTCTAGATATTATACATGGAATGTCGTTTCCTATACATGAATGTAAAGTACCACTTGAGGCCCTCTGCTGTTCTTCACTCACAAAAGGCTGGGAATGTGAGACAGAGCCTATAGGAGGACCTGTAACTTGCTGGAATGGCAGCCAGAGACAAAATGACATGATTTAGGTTGACTCAAATGATGTTTGCATAGCTGAACCATAATTTAGGCATCAGAGTTCTTTGGGCTCCATTGGTAATATTAATTATAAAGGAAGCTTTTATGTTGATATGTGCATACCTAAATTTAAGCATCAGACAATTGAATCTTATAATGTAGTCACATTCCACACATAAATTCCAAATTATTTTCTAAATGTAAATGTGAAATGTCATCCAGCTTAAACTCATTGTTTTGGGTTGATGTGGTGCCGTTCTGGTAACAGAGAAGGCCTCCTCTCTCCCAGGGATGACTCAAGATAGCAGCATCTGCATAGCTCCCCCTGCTCTGAGATGCCTGGCACTGCCTTAGGACATCAGTGAACAAACAAATACACCTCTGCGATTGACATTCCAGAAGGGGAGATAGAAGGTGATTCTTTAAGAGCAGGGCAGAGAAGAAGGGGGAAGTGGGAGAAAGCAACACATGGGAAGAGAGGGAAACACCAGCAGAGACCAAGGGCGGTGAGGAAGAAGAGGGAGAAGATGCCTAACCAGATATTTTTCTCTACATCCCGTGGTGAGACAGCAGCCTGTCCCCTGCACCCATGAAAAATCATGGTGGAGCAGACCTGCTGCCATGAAGGATCCTATTGGAGCAGCTGGAGCTGTGGAAGATCCCGGATCAGATTTTGTGGAGCTGCAGCCATGGAGGGGACTGTTCCCCAAGCAGCCCTGGCTCTGTGGGATGTCTGCATTGGAGCAGTTTGCTCCTGAGGGACTGTGCCTGGCGGGAGGGACTCACCTTGGAGGGGTTTGCAAAGGACTTTCTGCTGTCGGAGGGAAACCACGCTGGAGTAGGGAAAGACTGTGAGGAATCCTTCTCCCTGAAGAGGAAGGAGTGGCAGAGAACAACCTGTTATATCTGGACTGTAAACCCCGCTCCCTGTCACCTGTACCACTGGGGGGAGGAGGTAGAGAGACTGAGAACAAAGTGCTCTGGGCTCAGGAAGAAGAGGGGGGAGGGGTGGGGAAAAGTATATGAGCTCTGGTTGGTCTTTTCTCTCTGCTCTGTTGTGATTTGATTAATGATAAATTAAATTGATTTTTTCCCCAGGCTGAGTCTGTTTTGCCCATGAGAGTAACTGATGAGCGAAAACCTCATAGCCCGTCTTGACCCAGAGGTTCTGGATGGATTTCCTCCTCTCCATCCCGTAATGGGGGAGGGGAGTGAGCGGCTGCATGGTCCTTGTTACCTGCTAGGCTCAAACCACGACACTAATTTTAAAAAGTGTACCTCTGCAATACCTACTGTGTATAAATATAACAATTTTATTTGTACAAGAAGTTTGGCTTCATGAACGTGTCAAAGTCTCAGTAATAAAACACTGAATAGTCAACAGGGAAAGAGATCAAACAGCTTGTATTTGGTTGCCAAATATACTGTTCTATCTAGATGAAATTATTAAATTATAAGAATACTGTAAGATGCCAATATATATTTATTATTTATAATGGTTATAATAATGAGTTAATTTATTGCAGAAACCTATGGATAAAGAAAACCAGTACCCGCCTAGACAGCAGATGTAATCTCTCCAGTTCTGCACAGAAAAAAAATCAAAAACCAAACCAAAACAATAACAAACAAGCAGTAACAAAACGTTATTTAGAATAAAGGTATACAGACTAATTCCTTATTTATATCTTTAATTCAGCTGTTATCTCAGATGATAAGGGGAATAGACTACCTAACAGAGAATCTTTCTTTTACTGCTAGAAAGGAAACATTTAATTAATGGGAAATATTTCCTGTATTTATATTTCTTTTCAAGTCAGTATTTTATTCGCTAGGATTTCTCTTCCTTAAGAAACCACTTTTAACATGTACTTCAACTTAATTAAAAAAAATACATCCAATGGAAACAAAAAGAAACAATTTTTATATTTTTATCTTGAATTCTTATAGATCATCAGGGTGGTTTTCTTGGTCCTGATTATCTACAAGGATGAATTAAAATATTTTTATTCAACTTTTGAAACAAACAAAGAGATAATGTTCATTAGACTGTAGTTATATATTTTCTTCAAGTCTTTTCAGATATTAAGAAAACACTATCACTATAAATACAAAATTAAGGTAGTTTCAGTTATAGCTCAACCTCTATCTAAAAAATTAAAACCCACAAAAATTTTAGCTGTGGGTTTTTTTTTTCTTAGATATATTTGAAAGAAAAACAACCAACAAATCCACGCATATGTAAAATGCACTTTAAACAAGAACAAGGTAAAGAAATTTAAAGCAAAAATTTACACTGTGAATTAGTGCTTTTGCTGTTGCCATTGTCAGTGCAGAGAAAATCTGTTTCAAGAAAATGTTCAGCTGCTAGTTTTGACAATGGATGGGACCAAAGTATTTCAGTCAGCAAGAGAAGCAACTTCCTTGCAAACTTAGAACTCCAGTTCAGTTGTCACTAGAATACAGTACTGTTGGTAATCATAGATTCTTCCCAGGGAAGAAATATATTATTAAAAAATACCCACCTAAATTTCAGCTGTATTTTCTTGATCTTATTGCCAAATTACTGCTCCTTTGACCATTCTACTTTGTTTTCATATAATGGGTAGTTCAGCTAGAAAGAAACTAATAATACAATTCTTTGTTTTTCTCAGAAAGTATTAATTTTTTGTTACACTAATCTATCTTGTACATTGATATGTTTCTATTTATGGCTTTCAAATACATTAACAAGTAAAACACAGGAGGCCACAAAAGTCCTGAGGATTCAAATACATTGTTTTAATTGTTGATGAAAATTTATCACACTAGTATTTAGAGTTGTGAATTTAATTCTAATATACATAGTTAAGCTTGGGTGATAACACATACAGGATTCAAAATCCAAGTATTTAATATGAATTGTCATTATCTATATGAAGTCTATGCAAACATTTACACTACATCTACTCTATTAAACTGAAACAGTATTCATAAAATAGAAAAATCACTCAGATTAATTTAAAAATATTTTTTAAAGCTTTGGGGTAAAAATAAATCTAATCTCATCCCCTCATTTTGTAGATGTGCCCAGAAAAAGTTATAATTTACCTCACAGATAACTTTTTTCATACTGTACATATTTTTTCCTTTTACTTCACTGAGAAATAGGTATTTATATTTGGGATTTTGATATTTTATGGGAGATCAGTGAAAGTGTTGATCTTCAAAGACCAAATATATTTTACACTTTCACTAAATAGATCCACTATAAAATGTACACAGCAACATCAGCATCCAGAAACCTTACACCTTTTTCTATAAGGCAAGTAGTGTATAATCTAGCTTCAAGAAAAACTTAACCACAGACTAAGACTTGCAGTAAGGTAAATGTCCTTTTAGCTTATTCAATGCTTCCCCTGCCTGTATTAATAAAAGATCTTTTAGTGGTGCCCACTGTACAAATATACTCTACAGTTTATGTATGTTTTATTTTAAATTAATGTATTTGCCATCTGTTGTTGAATCCCAACATGTCATTGTCCATATTTTCCTTTAAAATGCTGACAGAATTAAGATTTCCTACTTTGATGAGTAAGTGGAAACCTGTGTTGGCAGACAGATTGCCCGTGAGCAAGGTTAGATACGTTGGAATCTTTCCACCTGCTCAGTAATTACAGGTCCTTGAGCACAGAAAAACGCAGCTGTTTCTTCCCCTCCACCATGACCGCTGAGCATACAATGTCTTCCTGATGCAACTAGCTGGATTTGGTATACTGATGTTACTCTAACCTTTTTCACTACAGCCTTCTTTGTTACCATCCTAATTATGGATTAATGAGAATTTAGGCTGTCACTGAGAATACCTTTATATATCACTAATGACCTGGTTGGCAATTAACAGTGAAACTTCTCAGCCACCAGAGATACTGCAAATTCAAAAAAATCTGAAACTTACAGTTTAACAATTAGATACAGTAATTACAGTATTTCAGGTGCTCACATAGAATGTATTCTGTCTTTATTAAACTTTTCATAATCAATGTTTTTAATAAATAAATAAAAATAATTTTAAAATTACATTAAAGTACTCTTTGACAGCAAAACATAACTCAAATGCTGTTGCACAATGTACATTACAACTTTGGATCTGTCTAAAGATGACATCGCCACATATTTCAAAAGATCTGAAGATCCATCATACTGACAATGGGACATTAACAATTCTAGAACTATTTTATGGCTCACCAGTACAATGCATGCTCAACTGATGGATTTGCAAGAGCTTCAAAGGCTTATCCTTTTATGTGGTGAGAAGGTGAAAGAGAAAAAAGTTGTAGTTGTGCCATCAGTAACTAGTTAAAGCAAACACATGGTAATGGCAACTTAAAACTTTCTTTTCATTAAGTACACCTTAAACAGTAAACATTCATTACATTGGAACCAATAAATACCTGAGGAACTTGAGCCATGTTTTGGAAGAGAACAGTGCAGACTACAGGCAATAACTTTCAGTGGATTAGTCTTCTTCTGAGAATTCTAGAGGACAGCTCTGAGTTTCTGTTCTTTCTTTGTTTCCACAAAGTATGTCTTACTATGTATAAGAATTACTATATATTCTGTATTGGACTGTCAAAGGTATGATGCAGTCAAGACCATATAATTCACTGTATAAATACCTCCTCCATTTTTCAGTATCCTTGTTCTTTACAAATGTATCTACATATTATGGTCAGTTCCTAGTTGTGTTTTAAGCTGCTGCAATTAACATTTCTTTGTGTTGTTTCTCAAATGTATCAACAGCAATTTCTCTCTCAGCACCAGCTAGTTGGTTTGCTTTCCTTAAAAAACCCAAAAAACTTTTAATGAAAAAATACTGAAACCCCTTGTTCTATACCTATCCTCAATATCAAGGAATTCTTTGTCTTGTTAATACTGAGCAACATATGGCATAAGACTATGGTCAAGTTATACATACACATAACTTAATTAGGTTAATGAGTTCAAACGATATCCTTATTGATCTTAAAGCCAAAAATACCTAGTTAGATTTATAGGTTTGAGACTTTCCTACCGCTTTTCTTAAAATAAAATATATTAATGTTGTATGAGGGTTAATTTTGCTGCTAAAAGTCCAGTTATAGTGTATTTGTGTTTTAGAATTCCTGAACAATCTCTTATTTTTCAGGTTTTTATTGCTTATACTGACTAAAGCTCATTCTATACTAAGTAAATTGTGGACCTAATGGATAATGAATTTAAGCAGTTTCAAAATCATTATTCATTGATAACAGAGCATTTTTAAAGAAGTGAAAAAAAACATCCTCCTCCACCAAAAATCCCTCACCATACTAGCAACAAAGAAAATAATTTGCAATTTGCAGAGGAACATAATTTGCAATTTGCAGAGACACATAATTTGCAATTGTAGAGAGCACAAAATTAATAAAGTAACTGAGCACTAATAGCTGATTTTGTATGTGTTGCATTTAAAAGTATTTGTTTGCTGTAGATTCTAAGAATTACCTTTCAGAGAATTATATAATGAAAAATTTATCTGAATTTGAATTAAGCACTTTTTTATTTCAAAAATCAAATTAATACAATTTACAGCACTTTTATACTGAAGTAAGAGTCTAGTGTATAGTGAATAAATATATAAATACTAGACTCAGTTAGACAAATAAAGAGGAACTAATTCTTTTACTTGGAAACTTGTCCAGAAATGTTTCCTTTACTCAAACAGCTGTAGCACTACAAGGAATTCAGAGTACTTCTGGTAACTTTTTTTTCATAACTACAAAATGTTATCCACACAGTTATATTAGATACAAAGTCATTCTTTACTTCAATTAACTTTCTAGAATTAACTTTGTCTCTAATCTGATATTCTAGTCTTTATGCATTTGTTTTCTGCTTTGTTAGCACTTCTTAGCAGTGAATCTTTTGAATAAAGTTGAAATAAAGCAGAAAGAAAAAGAAAATATAAAAATAATAAAAATCAAATATTTATTGTAGTTTTCCCTGCTCCATCTCAGTTACAAAATCTGGAGGCAATGCATAGAGACGATTCTGGAGAAGAATATCATGGTGACACTAGATTCCAAACCCATCATTACTTCTAAATTCCTTGGACTTTGCTTCATCACGGGGATTTTTTACCTTGGCTGTCTCTCAAGGATTCCAAGATACCATGTGCAAAATAAGTTTTGAAGAAAATTGAACTCTGTAACATTACATCTTAGGTAACTTCAAAGTTGCTAGCACCTTCAAATATTTTTCTCTAGATAGTTTTCTTGGAATCAGTTTAATTTGTTCCAACGTGCTACAAGTGCAACAATAATCAAACTGGAAGATCAGAAGGAAAATGTGAGATCAGAGAAGAGAATGTATTTTTAACATGTGACTTGTATTTTTTATGGCAGAAAACTGAAGCCAGGTTTTCCCATACTGGATAACTAATATATAAGAAAGATGACAAAGGCTCAATCAGCAATGATTTTAGTCCTAGTCATTCTTCTAGTTTTCACTTAGTACAGTTGTTTTATTTTGGGCTTTCTACTGAACCTACAGGAATGCAGGTTTTTTTGGTGTTTGTTTGTTTGATTGTGGTTTTTTGTATATTAACTCAGCAGAGAAATGAAAAGCAAGTTAAAAAATATTCACATTTCAACTAAAATTAAATATTGAAATATACCTCATATTCTTTACATATAAATACCACTTACGCATAATACACATATTGAAAATACACTCATAATGTGTGTGCATAAACTTTCATCTTATCATTAATTCAGACTTTGTAAAGAATCATATATCTGCAGTATCATGCCTATATCTGTAAGCTCTATAAAACTTAACTTTAGTTTCTCATCTTTGAAATATTTTTGCATCAAATAAGTTATTTAACAAGAAAATGTGTTTTAGAAAGATAAAATCTACTGAGTCTATTGTTAGTGCACTGAAAAATTGTATGTCCCATGTTCTGTGCCTTTTACTAGAAAAGAATTCTATTATAAATTTCCTTTCCTGAAACTTGTGGGGTGTATTATGTACTGTAACCATGAAACACCTTTGTAGGGGTTATTAATAGGGGCAGACCTTTTCATGTATATAGGAAAACAGAGTTCTTTGTCAAGAAATAACAACAATTTCAAGTGAGAATGGATAAATAAAGTGGATAAGGTCTTTCTAGGTTCTCCCAACTAAAGGAATTCTGTTCTAAAATTTGTCATGCCTCTTAACCATGAAAGCCCCCATGAAAACATTCCAGTCTTCTAATACTCTAAAACTGAAAGCTGACTAAATCTTTAGCATTCAGAAGTTGTAATCATCAGTTTGATCCTTCACACTTTCTCAATACTTATTGCCAGACCATATTTGAATAGAATCAGAACACTTCTGTCTACTGTCAAATCAATAAATCAATAATAAAGGTAAAAGGAGCCATATAAAAACTGTGAGTGCAACTCATAGTCATAATATAGTATTAATGATTGAGATATATAAGGCATAAAGATATAAAAAGATATGAAGCTGGTAATAACTCCAGATCTTTTCCTGATACCAGTGAAGCATTAGTATTCAGCTTTATTTAAATATGTGTTACCAGAAAGAGTTCTTTTTCTAAAACTAACCTGTATCTCAGCTGCAGTCAGAGAAATAGGTACATTCTGAAGTGATCCATCTCATTAAGACAGGACTGGAGATGGCTCACAGAGTCACTGAATGTTTAAATATCTGTTTCTGTCCACTAACCAGAGGAAGTTAGAATGAGAAGTTTAAACTAGAAAATCGGGTTTTAGATACTAGTTTTTCTCTAAGCTGCACAGAACAAGACTACACAGACACAAATTTCCAGAAAGAAAATTATGACTAGATATAAAGAAAAATCACTTCACATTGTGAACAATTAAGCATGGAACAGCTTGTCCAAGGATGCAGGAGAATTTTGTCCTTAAGATATTCAGTGCTCAGCCCAAAAAGGCAAAGGTACTTTGGACTTTTCCCCACATTGAGCAGGAGGCTGGCCTAGATGATATCCTGAATGCAACAGATTGATGTATCTGCTGTCCATAGTTTTTATGGTTTTAAATCCAAAATCCTGAGACAAATCTTTGTAACACTTTTGTACCAAATCTAAAGCTATTCAGAAAACCTGAATGGCGAATCATCAAATGACTGCTAGAAAAAAAAAAAAAAAAAAAATAAAATCTTAAGCTAGTTTTTAGGCAGATTGTCAAAATCAGTAGCTTAACAGTTAAAATTGTTTAGGAATGCTGCTTTTAGGAATAGCACAAAGGTGGGTTCAGAATGACACCTAAGTGCAATGAAAACACCACTGTCTCAAAAGGGAAAAATTGCTGATTAAGATTTTATGAATTTAAAAGGACATTTTTTAAGGTTTAAATATTTAATCCCATGTGTGACTTTGATCATATACTGGATTCTACCTAAATGTATTTACTTGTATCTACAGCAAATCATAGCAAAGTGCTGGTGAACATAAATCATACTTTGGCCTTTAGCTCACCTGCATTAGCTTCTAATTCTAATTTTTTTTCAGAGGTTTCAACAGTGCTGCATATGCTGCACAAAGACAGACAGACAGATATGTAGGTTTACATTGCAAAAGGTATACTTTATTAAACTCGTCTTGTAAAAATTTGAACCTTAATGTTTATATTCATAGTTCTATCCTTTCTGCTTTCAGAACCAGACATGTTCTCCAAGGTACAAAGAGTAGGACAAAATTTAAAAATGTCTTTCAAGTATGAAGTCTATGCACATGAAAGTATTTACAACAATTCTTAAAATTAAAAAAACCCCAACAAACTAGTGTGATTTCAGGTTTTAAATGCACTGCTGAAGTAGGTATGTTAATTTCAGCTACTAAGTGATTTCTCACTAACATATGTTAAAGTTTGATAACAGTTTATCTTGATAACAGTTTATCTCACATAACAGCTTATTGTATGTGGACACCTTTAGATACATCACTCTTGAATTTATCAGCATTTACTCCTTACCAAGTTCTAAGTGGCTGCTAAGGATTATATTATTTTTTTTTTAATTTTTCTCAAGTGTTTACAGGAATGGAAAGTTAAAACCAACTTTGATCTATCACTTTATTTTTAGCAAACAATGAAACTAAATTAGTTTGCCAGAGATTTGTGTTCATTTCCCCAGTGCAGTGCCTCACCTTTGTCTGTGACACGTCTGCTTTGTGATATCTTCAGTTTACCACTTTAGTCTTTGCCTAGCTTATGAATGTTTCTGGTTACTTCTGTGCCCTTTTTTCCGACTGTCAGCTGTGCAGCAGTGAACAGGAATCACCAAGGTCCTACCCAAACCAAATCATCCTACAATAGGACAGTTTAGAAGAACATATAACTTGAGCTCCTGATGCAATATAGTTCATACTTTCCTTTCTACCTACCTGCAAGTTTTATGAAACTTTTTGTAAGTTTCACAAGTTTTATGACAGCATATACTTTTTTGAGCTCTGTACTTCTTTTTCAAATTTGGTTTAAATTGACCAGTAGCTAAAAGGGAAAAGGGAATGACAGATGGGACAAGTGATTGCATAATTTTTTCTTAATGATACTGGGCAAAAAGGAGAAGAAAAGATAAAGCCCATAGATTATGTGGATGATAAAAATAATATATTCAGCATGCAAGCTTCTAGATACCTTGTAAATTTTCTTTCTAAATAACTTTTGAATAAATAATACCACACTTCAAGACATAAGAGAAAGTCCCAGGAGACTGAAATCACCTTTATGAATTTCTGCTGTCTGAGAAAGTCAAGCATGCTTTATCTGTAATAGCTCTGAGAATAGGGTCCTTTTTAAATCAAACTTTTAAAGAAAAAACCAAAATGGAAAAAGGAATACAACATGTAAAATATTTTTAATATACTTTTAATTTACAATTTGATTTTTGAGGGTTAAAACTCAGTGCTTTTTCCTGAAAAAAGTTAACTTCAGAAATAAAAGGGGAAAAAAAACCCTACATAATGAGCTGAATTAAAAGAGATATTAAAGATTAATTTGAACTAGGTAAAAACTGAATTTGCATGCAAAGTAGTAATTTTCTAATATAAATATCCCCAGTAAAGGTTTCAGGTTATCATAAATTTAAGTCATCACTTGGATAAATCATGTTCGCCTCTGGAATCTGACACTTTTCACTCTATACAGTAAGCACAACCTTTCTCCATTTTTTGTATGGGAAACCAGTATCTGAAGTGCTACCATAACTTCATGAAGATATATCTACTAACCAAGGACAGATTGCCCTGAAACTGAGGGCATAGGGAGGACTGTCAGGCAATAATGTTAAGCAATAAGTATTCCCATTCCAAAATGGAAAACAGATGATATGGAATCTTGGAAATTAGATAATTCTCTGAAACAAAGGAATTCCACACATTTTCACCCAATGCAGAGGAACTTCTTTGTGTAGATCTCTGGCTTAAGAATCATAAATATCATATACTGTGAGCCTGTTAGCAACTGTATACAACTAACATGAAACTAGGTGGTACTTGAGACACAGCACAGTGATATATACATTTATTATTCTTCCACAAAGACAACTGCACTACCTCAAAACTGGTGCTGATACTATTGTAGACAGCTTCAGCAATAAAAGACCATTGAAAGTCATAGTTACTTTGATTAAAATGCTCTTTTTAAAAAAAGTTTTATGTTAGTTCTCTACTGTTGATATAAATTGAATTTGAAAATGACCTTGACAGAAGAGAAATCTTCCTGGCTAATTGCTGCACCTACAGTTTTAGGTCATGCTCTAGAGAATATAGACTTCTTCTCACTTTGTAACACTTAAATTCTTTCAATCATGTTTAGCTAAAAAAACTGCCAGAACTTCAAAAAGAAAGGAAATCATATGTTAATTTATTCTATCACAGACACACTGGACAGAGGTTTCAGACTCTAGAGGCTCTTGCTTGTAATGAAGCTGTCAAAAATTGCTAGAGTTTCTCCACCCCTTAAGGAATGATGCTGTCTCTGATAAAATCAAAACATATTGATACTGTATAAACTTTGCCAGGAAGCAGAAAGGCTTTGTGTTTGTTCATTTCTACCTTGTCATTCTCTGTCAAGAGGTATGTAATTATTTATTTGAATATTTATTAGGTCCCAAAATAATTGAGAGAATGCTTGGTTTGGATATTGGGAAAAAAAAATACAGCTTTGAAAAGTTGGAAATAGCAAAGTAGGTCTCTAAGTTCTTTAAAAATACAGTATAGAAGTCAACAGTGGTTGCTTTTCATCTAAGATATGCTTTAAGCATCTGACTGTTTCTGGATGCCTGGCTACAGAATTAAATCAGTGCCAGAAATATTACTTAAGCCCGGCAATCAATATAACTCTGGCCAAAAGGGAAAAGAAACCAACCAAATCAAAGCAAAGCAAACCAAAGTAAAATAACCTAAACCCTGAATCAAAACCAAACCAACCAAAACCAAAGCAAACCACCACCAAGAAAGCAAAACCAAAACAAGACAAAACAAATGGTTAAAAAAACCAATAAAACCCTACCCAGCCTCCCCCCCCCAAACAGTTCCAGGATAATGCTTTCCCTGGTTGGTTCCTGCAACTACAAATACTGTGTCCTTCATTTTTTCCAATAGACAGTAGAAAACTTATACTGTATTATCAAACACAACTATATAAGTATACGAAGAAAGTTTGTAAATTTTAAATAACTTTGCAAAGCACATGTTATAAAAATTTAAATATGTTAATTTAAAATAAATAGTGAAGTAAGGATTAAATTAAGTTACCTGAAGCATGAATTATGCAGATTTTTCAGTTACTAAAAATTTAAGGATTTCATAGGAATTAATTTGAATTTACAATAGGATGCACTTGACTTCAGCTGCTGTCCTGGGAAATAATGTCCTTGGACTAAATGCTTCTGACTGGAATTTATGGGTTTCAGAAGTGGGTTGTCTTCAGCATACCCTGAAGTTAAGTAACAGACATATGTAATGCATCTGAAAGACTACTCAAAGCTAGTATGTATACTCTACTGCTGCTGTTGATGTCCTGGAAATAGCAAAGATACGAAATAATAATCTTCTGTGATGGCAAAGTCCATCTAATTTTTTCACAAAAAATCCATACATGTAAATCAGAAGAGGTAAAAAAGTTGATAAAGTCGGGTTTGTACATCTGTCACAGACAATGTAATTTGGAAGGATGGAAATTTCGAAGATCTCATAAAATACAGATATTGTGATAGATCTCCTAAAATACAGACAATACTCATCATACTTCAAGTATTCTTGTGTTCTGTGACCATAGGGTGCATTTCCTTATGAAAAGAGCTCCAATGTGATTACAGAGGGCAAGAAATGCGCAAGAAGCAACACTGCCAAAGTTTGACTCTCTTGGGATCAGCAGGAACCTCCAGGGCTATATAAGGAATACCAATGCATTCATTCTTCCCTGCCTGGGACCGGACTGCTGGCCTACCTAAGACTGGTCCATCACCCCAGGAAAAAGGATCATCGGGGCATCACAGGATCCTCAGGTGGTGATAGTCTTATCTCCTTCTCCCTCTATCTCTTGCCTTCTCTCTTTCTGTCTCTCAACAGACTTGCCAAACCTTTGCCGGATCATATTTGCTGTCCAACAAATACAAATTTCTACTTTCACCCAACTTTGGTTGGACATTGTTCTTGTGGGATCCAAATAATAACTTACATCAACCACAGGGTGAATCATAACAGGTACTTATTGCAAATCAGTAGAATAAATTGTAAGTCTTTGGAAATATCACTCCGAGGTATGCATGGAAATAAAAAGAATTAATATGTACAGTTAGATTGGTAAAACCATGTATGCTATTTGTGTCATTCTCAAGAAAACCAAGAAAGCAAAGGTATAGTCATAACTTGGAAAACTATGGAAAAGTATCCTCACAATAGCAAATGAACAAGCAAATTAATGGCTTGAGACTGGACAAATCAGGGACTTAAAATGGGTTGCAGACAGATGCTACTTTTTCATGATGAGAACATTTATTTTATCAAACACTTTCTCATCAATGTTAATGTCTCGTATTATATATTTTGTGAAAAATGTCTTACTAGTTAACAACTTGAATTATTTAACACCTCTCTACTCAGGAAAACAGAAAATGCTGCAATGTTAACTACATTTTGGATCTTATATAGTCATCACAGTGAACTTTCAGCACTGTCATCAGCCCACTGAAAAACAAGTCTGAGATCAAAGATTGTATAGTGGTGATTCACACAGGAGTCAAAAATACACTGAAGTGGTAATCAGCCAACTAAATAAACAAACAAAACAACCTGTGATGCAGCAAGAAATGCTACAGTTATAGTTCTAAGCAAAACTTTCAATTACTTTCATGTTAAGACGAAAATTATTAGGATGAAGAGGTACTTTATTTCCAATCAAGAGATCAGTGAAGCAAATACAAGTCTATTATGATATACAAGTCTATTATGATCTAAAAATTTCTACACAGCTGGGAAAGCAAGTAAGGAAGCTGAAAGGAAAGAAAACAGGACTTGACTATCCATAATATGGCTGCATTGTGGAGAAGGGCTTAAAGTGGGGGATGAAGGAGATACAAGGTTTTGTTCCCTGTCTTCCCAAGAATATTTCTATATTTTGTATCAGACAACCACTGGAATAAAAATAGGAACTGAAAAATTGGTCTATGGATGAATGAATCTTGTATCACTAGTTTCAGAGTGACCTTCTTTCAGCAAAATAATAGGTTTGGAGTAGTGTCTTTTAATTTGAGAATACCAGTGTTTCTCCCCACTAGAATTTCAAATGCAAATCTAATTTTATACTACTATAAAATTCAGATAAAAGAGAGACTGGCACCAAGCCTGCCACCACATTGCTTTGAAACAAGAAACTTGCGCAGCGATAGAAAATCTGCTGCACTTGCCTCTTAAGATCTTCATAAGACAAGAGACATCAGTAGTTCCTGGCTTAATTGTTGGGATATTCACTTTGGAAACAGCAAATATCCATTTCATTTCCTCAGTCAAAGGAACTCTTATCGATATTCCAACTCGTGGAGAATTTGTCTAAACACACAGTGTTACAAAAAAAAAATAATTTATGCACAGCAGCATGACATCCAGCTGTGCTTTCAAAGCAAAGAGCAAGTCATTCAGCTATACCACAAAAATTATATATGTATACCTGAGCACTGGGAAAAATTTTCAGCCTCTGAACATACACAGAAGACCGGTCTTGTGTCTACATTGCGATACTAGACTTGAATTTAGGTAAAATTGTAAAATACACACTTTTCTTCTCTCCAAAATTATTTCTTAAAATCAAGGGAAGGAAAGTCACAGTAAAATTAACACAAACTAAGCTTCTTATTTAAATACAAAAAGATGACACTAAAAGATATGTATCATTCAGTTAGAGCAAACAACTCATCATAAATACTTAATCAATTTATATATTTTCAAAAGTAGGCTAGAAACATAACTAAATCACAGTTTACTTGAAATTAAGAATGATGTGTCTTCTCTAAACTTCAACTTGTGAATGCCATTTGTACTAATCACGTTTTATCATTTGAACCTCAGGATCCCATGTAAAACATGTTTCACTGGGATTTCCCTTGAAGTGGGAGGGTTAGGTTTTTCTTCAAGGTGTGTTGTTCCAAAAACTTTGAAAAAAAGTATATGTTTGGGCTTAAGTAAGTATCTGGAAGATCTATCTGATTTCTGGAAAAAAAAAGAAAAGAGTCTTATTGATGGTTGAAAATGAGGTTTAAAAAAGCCTTTTTAATTATTAACAAAATAATCTCTCTGTGTAAGAACTGAGATTACCAAGCAACTAATGCAATGTTTCCATTACATCACTGAATCTCTGCTTTTCTCACCCTAAAACTGAAGTTCATCAGCCAGTAATAAGAGAAAAGCATTTTATATTTACAACAGAAAAATAAGTATATTCTTTTGAATTCTCATGCCTCAGATCCATTTTGCAAAACAACTAATAGCAAATGTAATTTATATACAGAATGTTGCACAACCTCTGTGAAAAGAACAATTATATTCAGAGTTCAATTACATACACATTTGAAATAGCAATATTATTTCTAAGCAAAAAGTAATAATGCAAAACCCATCATAGCTCATAGCTGTTCATATTTCTTGGGTTCTCCTTGTACCCTGCACTGATCTCCCTTATGATTCCAGCAAACTTTGTTCTTTCCTGAAACCTTCCAAGTATCCTTACAATTCCTATTTAGATTAATCAAGAAATCAGTACCATTTAATATTAACTTGGGGTTGTAGTTCTTACCCAGAGTGACAGAGATTCTCAACAGAATCATACAGACCTAAACAATAGGAATCATCAAATTATCTTGAGAATTTGTATAAGAACAGTTCCCTCCCATAGTACCCCCTTTTCTCAAACCATCTCACCATCTCTCTCTCTTTTTTTTTTTTTTTTTTTTTTTTTTTCATTGATTGAGCTGGTACTTCACTGCTTGTTACTAGAATTATATTCAGAATCCCAGTTTATTGTCTGTAATATACTATCATAAATAGCACAAATACTATAAGAGTACTGTATAATATCGTTTGAACACTGTCTCTAGGAGGTCATTAAAAACTAGAAGCAGACCAGCAACAAAGCTAATAGAACACAGGAAGGAAATCTGGAAATAAGAAAAAAGAAAGAAGAGGTCAAGGCAGTGAACGCAATTATGTTTTCATTTGAAAAAATACAATTTTAGCACTGAGACAATAATCAGAAACCCAAACTTCTCAATTTTATGGAAAATCAGTTGAAATACAAGAGAAGACTGTAGAATCAAAGTATTAAATAGATTCCTAACATGAAAGTGGAAAAAGACAGTGAAAAGATAAAATATCTGACATCAGCAGGACTTCTATGTTAAGATACCTAGTCTAGTGTAAGATACACCATGCTGGTGTGACATAAAGATAAAAGAACAGGAACCAGTAGTAAGACCCAAATCTACCTCACAATGGAACTACAAACTTTTATCCTAAATATGGGGCATCCTTTCAAAGTACCTTTTAACTGGATTTAAATTTAATATGTTAATTATAGGTGAAATAAATGAAGATTGCAGAATATCTCATGTTTTCTTGCAGGAACTGCAGTTAAACATTCATCAGCTTTTCAGAAAAACAGTGAACAAAAGTCATACTGATGAAAGACAGATCTGAAATACACAAAGAACCAGAACCCCAGAATTTTCAGTGTGAATTGGTGGGTACTTCTGAGATAGAAAACTATGAAAAACATAAACATTAACTTCTTGCAGAAATTCTACTGAATCATTATGGGAAGGAGAGCACATTATTCTTTCTCAATGCTGTAAATAAGGTCATTATTTCTTACCTTTTTAAAATTATACTTTTGGCTAAAGAACTCATCAAGTCCCTGCCAGCCACTGACACACACTAGTTGACTTTAGGGAAGACTGAAAGATGTTTCTTTGGTAGGAAGAACAGGACAGAGAGATAAAGGCATTTCCCACTTGATTAAAAGTAATTAACTATGCAAGGTAAAGATAGGCATGGCATTTATCTGCAGAGATTTAAATTGATTTCCAAGTCACACGACAGACAAAACTTCTCCATCTTAGTACAGAGGATGAATACCACAGTTGCTTACATTTGCTCATATCTGGAGGCTGGTTGTTACATAGATAAGAACTGCTAGGAAAAAAGCTAATGCATAAATTGTATCATGACAGTAAAGGTACTTCAGAAGACTATATTCCCATGTTCCAGGGAGACTTCTGACAAGCACAGAAAATCCTACCCTTAATTCATAGTATAAAAATGTGTATTTCAGTCTGTCCTCTCTGTTCCAAGTACAGAAATCATTTGAGAATTTTTAGCATTCAGGGAGTAAGAAAAGTGAAGAAAATCATTATGTATTGTAATGTCTCTTCCTGGTTTGTGTTAGGTAAATACTGATAGAAAAATGGAACGCAATACTTCTAAATAAGTCTTCAATAGTTATGAATTTTATGGTAGCTATTCTAAGACATTGTAGGCAGAACTGGACTCTACTATGCTAGGTATTAGATTTATGACAAAGAATCCTCACTGTTGAAATTTACAGTCTAATTACAAGAAAAAATAAATGGGTACACTGTGCTGGAACAAGTAAATTGTGGGTACCCAGCAATGTATCTTGCTTTATTCTGCCACGAATCATAAAAGGCTGTATATTTTTTCCCGACTCCATGTCTTAAAAGAAATAGAGCTGTAATTACTTTGGCATCAAAGCTACTATTTAAGAGAAAGGACAGGCTATTTGTATACCTTTTCTTTTTTTGTTTTGTTCTGCTTTACCATCAAATTTACGAATAATATGTGAATAATTAAGAAAGACAAAGGACAATATAGGGAAAGAAAGAGAAATATAATTAATCAGAATTCTTTGAATGAATATTCAAATGAGTCAAAGTGAAAAGAATGATAAATAGCAATGCTTCATTAATTTCTACTGGGAGACAAAATGACACATAAAAGCTCATTTTGAATCAGAACTAGATCTAATCTTTATTTCCTTTATAAAATAATAAAACTTCAACAATCTTTTTCATATACCATTTCAGCCTAGGTTTTTCAGCCATCACTGTCTAAGAATGAAAAATCCAGAACAATCCCTTATCCCTAATAAAAGTCAGCACAAAACCTTTGTAATCAACATTTATTGACTAGCCAAAATATCATCTTAGTTGTTCTTACAAACTGCAGAATCAAGTGAATACAACAGATGAACTTGAGTGATGTAAAGATTTTGTGATTCCAAGCCTCATTCCTTTCTTCCATGGTAGAGAACTCTGGAACAAAAGGAGTAGCACTGAAATTCTTATATCTGTGTCCTTATTTGTGACAACCAGAATAAAAATTTCCTATAGCCATACTAAACTGAGACCTAGGACCCTGCCAGCAGCCTATTGATATGGCTGGTACAATGAGGCAGAGCATCTGTGCCTATGGGGAGCAGAAGATGGGCCACGTGACACAACTGAGCCAACCACAGGGTTCCTTCTCACGATGCTCAGTATAAAATGGCTTATAAGAAGGCCTTTCTCTGCTTGTGCTGGATGTTTTGGTGTTGATTTGTTTTGTCATCTCATCCTTTGGTGCTGTTCCAGAAACCTATCTTTATGAAGAAGAATGTCAATCATCAAGACAGGCTGCCTTCCCTGTCCTTTCTGAGTAGGACTGGCTTGGCCACCCCAAGGCTATTGTGGATTGGGACCCTGGATGCAGGCACCCCCATCCGTTGCTCAGTCCATTTTGGGATGTTTATGGTCTGGAAATAATTGCCAACTGAGGACTGTGGGTTCTGTATTTTATATTAGTATAAATTTGTAATTCATCAGCAGCAGCATAATCATTATTACTATTTCATTAAACATCTTCTAGGTTCTTTTTCCAACCTTACAGTGTCTCCCCCTTATTCCTCTTTTTATCTTCCCCTAGGAGAGGGGTGGGAGGATAATAGGGAGCATTTGTCACCCAGTTATTTGGCTAAAACTGTAACAATCACATCTTAAATTAACTGTTGTACAGCTTTGCAAGTAATTTATTGACCATGGAAACAAGAAAGACAGTGAAAATGTGAGGGTTACACCAGAAAAAAAAAGAAAGAGGTAGAAGATTAGGAAGTATGGTTAAAACTAATTCTAAATCTTTTACTTTGTGTATAAACTTTTGGTAGTCCAGGTGAGCTGCATTAGTTGTAGCCAAAACAAAAGCTAAAAACCCAGAACAACCTGATGGAAGAATATGGGATACCTAGGGTGTAATTTAAATGCATCATAACAAAAAAGCAAAAAAGATAATTTAATGCTTTTTTTTAAGTTATGTTACTGTTAAAGGGTTACTTTTGCAAGCCAATGAAAGGAAAACCAAGCAGAAGAAATTTTCTCAGACTATGACAAAAACGAAGGAGCTATGACCTTCAGAAGATGTAGGCCACATTCCAGTTTACTAAAATATACCTGATTTTATAATTGTTATCCATAGGTTTTTTTTCCTATGTAATCCACAGGTTTTTGTCATTTTAAAATTACATTTTTTGCTTCTATATACATACTGAATGAATGTAGTCATTATGAATCTGGAAAGATAAAAAGAACATAATACAGAAAACACTTCTGAACAACCAGGCATCAGAAAAATGGAAAAAGGAAGAAAAGTACTGAATAAAACCAGAGCTCAATCAAAATTTTATGCAATGATGTATGTTGGCAATTCCAAAATGGAAGTAGAAAAAAAGAAGAAAAAGTTCTTGTTACAAAAAGCATAACAGATTTTAATAACTATGTAATTTTTAGATATTGTTGAGGAAATAAGATTTATTCTTCTACCTATATAATGTACAAATAAGGCAGATTACGTATTATACAAAATTGTCATAACAAAATTACCTTTTTTTGCTTAGAATTCAGGATTTGAGTGTTGATCCAGTGATAACTCTTTAGTGAAGGACACTGACACTACTGACAAAGTGATAACTCTCTCCAAAAAGTCTGAAAGAAATTCAGTATTTTCTATCACGAGACTGATTTTGACTGAGAAGTGAAAAATTACCCCATGCATCCTCTTCTATAGAAACAGAATTTCTACATTATAAAGTTTTCAGAAACTTTCTACTGTATTTTTAATTTTTTAAAATAATTTTGTGACAACTCTTTTAATTAAATAATAGTCACAAGGCTCCTCTTTTTATGGCACAAGTTATTTCTTTTTCTAGTTATATGAAGACATACTTTTTAGACACAGTTCAAGCTCCTTTGTATAAAATTACAGGTGACATTCAGAGAATGTCATACGGGATAGCTAAATTTGCACATAGGAAATGATGAACTCTGAGAATTAAAGGTATACTTCATTTTAGCAGAAAGGCCAATATGCAACCAAAGTAAAAGACAGGTTCTACTGAAACAGCAGAATATATAGTATTTGTTTTTGTCAGCAACAAAATCTTAGACATTTGGTAAGCTAGATAAATTACTGAATAGCTATTTTATCACAGTTATTTAACCTCATCAGAACTGGATTGTCAGCAAATGAAAGTATAAAATTGCTAATCACATTCTTTGAAAAATTCTATGACATAAATATATTTTTTTATAAATCAAACCATTAGCAAGAATGTAGTTTTAGTCATGTAATCTTATATTACCAGAGCTCTTTAAATGTTTATAAAAGTACTTTGAAATTGGAACAGATTAGCATCTGAGAATATGCAATTTAAAATTACATATCTTTACATTGTTGGGAATAAGGTTATTTGCAGTTAGGTACTTTGACTTTCAAAGAAAACTCCATCAGGCAAAGATGTGAAGTTTGCAGTCTTCACTACAATTGAAATGTATAAAATCTACTCTATGACTACTGAATCAAAAATGTCCTTGTTAATGTGTATATGTAACAATAAGTGAATCTTCTGCTGTAGAGGCAATGACAACATCAACAGAAACAAAAGTAATCTATTTTACAAGCCACACAGTTGCAATGAATGTCAATGCCTGAGATTTAAATTTTTGATTAACAACACTTTGTCCCTCCTTTATGTATAAATAAATGGAGAGACCACATAACTGGGAAAACTATTAAAAGATTAATGAAAAAATTGCTTGTGTTAGTTTACAATGGAAAACATGAAGTAGTATATTTTTCTAAACTTAAAAGCACTAAGGTTGTATTATTCAATCTTCTCTTCAATGAACAGCAAATGAGACATGCAACGTTGTGTCTTAAGTTGTTCTTTTTTTCCGTATACGTGGTAATCTTATGTTCTATAAATTCTGAAATTCATAATTCCAGCTTTTCATATTTACAACTATTCAGACATCTAGATCTATAAATCAGAGCATGCTGATCCATCACCATGTGGCTCCCTCGAGGTGTGCATTGCCTGCCTTGTTGGCAGCACTGTGCAATTGCCTCTCTGGTGTTCCATTGGGAGGTTTCATAAAATGCAGGGAAAATTCCCTCCTTAATCTAAAACTGATTACAAAATAAACATGATATAAAACCAGATTAATTAATTCTGACAAGAATCACAGGAAGAGATCAAATGGCCCTTAGTCCTACAGTAGAAGTAGTTCTTGCATCACAGGAATTTCTGATCCAGATTTCTATTGTATCATTCTTCATTTTACCTTCCTGACTCACTCTGCTTTTCACTAGATTACTGAGGACTGTGTGCATTTTTAAGGCAGCACTTTTTTTTCTATGATCTTTTTGCAATCTACTCATTAAAGTAAGATCTTTCAAAATAATAAAAACTTTTATAAAGCTTTGGATTTCAAATCTCCATTCTCTATCTCCCCTCCCAAGTAGTCTGAAAGCAAGCTGGACAAGAAATCCTCAAAAATTATTTCTTTTCCTGCTATTTGGAGTCTACATTGGTGTTTTAGTTCTGGTATAAACTAAAACAGTGTGCTTTTGAACTGGGCATGGCCACTTCTGCATTTTGCTTCAAATGCCAGACATGATACTGAAACCTGTCTTTTGGTCTTTTTGTTCAGAATCAGATGTTGTTTTCTAAGGGCACAGCTAGTGATTTCCAACCTTTTATTCAGTCCCGTGGACCAGATAAAATAAATGAATGAAAATGTATGAAATAAATGAAACCTATGAAATTTATATAATATATTTCATACATATATAAATGTATGAAATAAAACTACCCAAGATGTTTGTAGTGTTCACCTCACCTCTTTTTATTTCTGAAAAGCCATTCGTTTCGGCTGAAGTAAGAACCTTGGAAGTACTCCAGGGAGAAGAAATCCTCTAAGACAGAATCGTAACTCAAAAACTCTCCCAGATGAAGAAATGAATGAATGCTGAATCATTTATAACAAAAGAAGTCTTTTCCCTCATTTAAAAATACCTCTTCAAGTTCTGTTTTATGTGATACACTGGAATAAAAGTAAGGTATTCATTTGTACCTTACTGTCTTAAAAGAAGCAGCAAAAAGTGTTCTCAGTTCATTCCTTGGGTAATTTCAAGATGCATAAGTATCAAATGATGTCAAGAAGTGTATGTATAACTTTCAATTTTAATTTTACTAAAAGCCAAAACACTCAAAAGCTTTAGAACAAAAATGTGCACATGACCAAAAAAAAAAAAACCAATCAGTAGTCTATGCTGTGCTCTGGCAGATAGTCCACAGAGGGAAAGAAAGTTAATTAACAAGAATTGTTCCCAGAGCTCTGCTGATATAATTAATAATGTAGGTATACACAGGCACAAATGATTAAGAGGAATACTGATTTGTCTTGTATATAAAAATAAAAAAATAAAAAAAAATTAGAACCCCTGAGTAACAGAAGCCTTGACAAACATTATCCTACCCCATGAAAGAATCTGTTAACATTTTTGCACGCAGGGAAAAACATATAATGATGTATGGATTTGATTCTGGAGAATTTTTCTGACACTGGTCAAAGAATTACACTTATTCTAATGTGAGGGTTTTGAACATTATGTTTTAACTCTTCTTATCAGGCAAGCTACAGGATAGTTATTTATTCTTGGATATATATAATATTCTATGTTTGGTGCTTGTCCACACAAAGAATTCTACTATCCCTTGTCATTTAAGGACTGTATTAGATAAAGATGGACAGTATACTTTATCTGGAATCAAGAGTTTTCTTTCTCTTTGAGTTGCTTATTCTCTGTAAGAAATCTGAAACACTGCGTTTGATAGTCTCTAATGAACTAAAGAATAAAGAGGCCTGATTCCAAATCAACCTCTCAAAAAGCAGCAGAAAGACATTAGCTGATATGTGTATACAAAAAGACAGAGTAGCTCATGTAGTGCTAATACTACTAAAAAGATAAAACATTGGAGTGATACTTCATTACAAAACGGAGATATAGCTTCAATAATCTGAGCTGTTACTCAATCCAAAGTATGTAATGAGTCCTCTCTTGTAAAATGCAAGAAGTGCTTGAAAACGTAGGACTGTTGTTGCTGTTGATCATGGTAATTGGCAGCCTATTAAGTAGGTCCAATATTTCAAATTATTTTAAAATTACAGGAGCATCAATCTAAAACGTGTGATACTTGCAGGCAACTCCCCATGAAGGCTGAAATTGTGAACAGAAATAGTGTCCTCAGAAAAGGACAAACTGTGACATATTTGCTGACATCACACAAAAGATCTGTACCTTGAAATATAGAGGTAAAAGAAAAGGCAGTTACATAGGAAATAAATATATAATAAGTAACATGAGAACAATCTCTTCAGGAGAGTCATGTCATTAAGGTAACAGGACTGACCTTGTAGATTAACAGATGGATGAGAAGCAATTGCTGTTGATGTAGTAGGAGGAAAATGTGAAACTGCTGAGGCTCCAGGCTGCTCAGTTTTGGAGACTATTTTTTATTGAAAAGGAGCAATAACTGTCCAGAAGAGAGAAAACCAGAGTAAGATATAATGGAAGGAGAAATATAATAGTTTCCTCTGAGAAGAAAATTACAACCCAGTAAAACCAGAGATGAATATGAGGAATCTGTATGTCAGCAGTCTCAAAAATAATCATAACTTTTATCTTTTTCATCCAGCTAATATAGAAGTTGGCTCTATTGATTTAATATTTCTAAAACCGTTTCATGTAGCCTGCACAAACAAGGAAGTAATAAATAAAAATTAAAACCAAACATTTTTTAATATAGTGACATTTCTAATCTTGAAGGGGAAGATATTTTAAAAGCATGAAATATATTCTAAATTCTTAATGTTAAATCCATTTAAATTGATTCCTCAATATTACAGAAAGAAAACTGAATAATTTGTTTAGTAAAGAAAAAAATCTGTAGGAATTACATAGTAGGAGCAATGTGTGAAGAAAATAGAATTTTTTTTTTTAGTCTGTGACAAGGAACTTCCTAGTCATCCATTAATGCTAAAAATTTCTGTATTGTTCAACTAATGTGTTACCCAAGCTACTGAACAGGTGTTCAGGGTATAACAGAAGACACCACAGAAGGAGGATTGACTCTTTTGTAGGGCATTAAGGACAATAGTATCAAATAAAGAACATTCAGACAAAATATTTATGCAATTTTGTTTCCATCAGGAGTCAAGAAAGAGCATAGTTTGACAACAAGTAATAATAATTTAAAAAATGAGTCAAAATAAAAAGAAAGATTCAGGTACAAGTTGTGTTACTACCATAGCTATTGAAAAGCATGAATTCAGGTTGACACACACATAAAGTTCACTCTATGAACTTCCAAATGCCTTATAGCTCATAATTCCTTTTACATTAAATAAGTATCATCCTTTGGAATATCTATTTCTTTTTTCTAAGCACAGAAGCAGCATCCTCCTGACAGGTTTGAAACAACTCTGCAGTCTCTAACGATGGAATAAGGACTATAATAAGGAAATAAGAAAATGAGGACTATTTCAGAGGAGAATTAACAGATAAGATACCCATGATGATAGATAAAGCAGGATCTTCCGGGTTATTACTGAAAGGACTTCAAAACATTTCTAGAGAAGGACTTGGGGCTGTTAGTCAATGAAAAGCTAAACATGAGCCAAGACTAGGTGCTTGCCGGAAGCAAGCTCAGGAAGCAGACTGAATCCTGGGCTGCATCAAAAGAAGTGTTAGTAACAGGTTAAAGTAGTTGATTCTCCTCCACTCTTGTGAGACACTACCTGGGGTACTGTGTCCAGGTCTGAAGCCCCCAGCGCAAGAAGGATGTGGAGCAGTTGGAATGAGTTCAGAGGATGTCAGCAAAGATGATCAAGGGGCTGGAGCACCTCTCCTATGAAGACATTAGTGATAGAGATGGAATTAGTGATAGAGAGGAAGGAATAAGTGTGTCACTGGCATAAAGCCAGTTATTAGTGTGACACAACATAGAGACAGCATTTGAAGAACAGAGGAAGAAATTTACTAATAGAAACCTTGAAGTACGGAAAAATATCAGTGAAGGAAGGATCAGAATTAGAAAAGAGTTCACAAACTGTCTTAGAGAAGTGGATCTCCAGGAAAGATGAGTGATTAGAAAATATTAAAAGAGGCAGAAGTAAGCAGTAATAAGCCTGAAACAGCTGACAGAAAAAAAGTAGATACTTATTTTGCCTAAGGCACTGTAGTTAGCCTAAAGACATTTGGCATTCTAATGTGATGTGACGCATGACAGCAACAATAAAATAAAATGTCATTGACCCATATCAATTGACATAACCCAGTACAGCTCTGCTGTAAGCAATATAACCTCTGTGGTTCACACTACATATGTGTTGGGTGCATGAAATGAAAGCAGGACAGTTCAGATTACTTGTGACACTATTCAAAACCATTATTTTCTACTTTGTTTTCTGTATTTTTTCCACCTTCCTCCTAGAGACTGATGTTCCAAAATTTTAAGTCATTTTGTAACAGATAACTCTCTTGAGGTTGTTCAAATATGGTCAAATAAGTAGAAATTATTATACTAGAAGATGTATGAAGCATGAACCAATCTATATAGCAGATATTTTTCTGTGGTATTCAAAAATGAACCTTTTCTATGAATCCTTTTCAGAAGATAAAGCTTATTCAAATGCATTTATAGAAAAAGCATGTAGCTGTACTTCATTTGAAAGATGATCTCATAAAAAAGTAATATGCATTCTGCTGTTCATCTGTAAATCAGATGATGGAAAAGAACAAAAATTTCAATAGACTGTAAGAAGGCTTTTGTAACACAGAAATATGTTGTTAAGATCATGCTATAGTCTTCATAGCAAGCCATGAATAGATCAGATATATGTCTAAAATTCTGCAGACTATTCTTTCAGATGTTTGCATCTTGAAGTTTAGGCTCTATTCAAAGATATCTGGTGACATATCCGCCTATGTGTGTATTCAGCTCATAGCTTTCTATTTTTTTTTTTAAATTCTGTTCTATCCTATTCTATTCTATTCTATTCTATTCTATTCCATCATATTCTAGGACTATTGTCATGTGAGTATTTCTAAAAACAAAAATACACTCACACCAAAAGAAACACACTGTAGAAGAAACCTAGGCAAACAGATTATTCTTGGTTCCTTTGAACCATGTCACAAGAAGAGTAAAAGGCAATCCTATCACAATCAAAAAAAAAAAAAAAAATCAAACTGTAAATTATGACTTAAAATCAAACTCATATTCTTGCCCACCTAGTGAAGGGCTTTGAGGTCCTTTAAAACTTATTTAAAATTTTCAAAATTTAAAGTTTTTTTCTTTTAATTGCTCTGCTCATAAAAAGAAAATCAAAACACAGACAACGCAGAATTCACTGTGAAAGAGTTTACTTTCTTTAAGCTTATTCTGCAGAAAAAAAAATGAGATAAAAATTACCTCATTAATAAAAGACCATCTTTGCACTATCATTTTTTTTTACCTTCATGTAAGCTGAAGTTACAAGGATTTTCTTATTTACAAACTTTTCATGCTTACGTACAAAATCAATCAGTCATTAAGAAATGATAGGAATAGAAAATTCTTTCTTTTCAAATATCCTTGACTACAAGACATTAGTGTAATGAAGATTAATTTAGTGCATTTAAATTATTCATATAGTTTCACTGAACAGACTGAAACAAATTTAAGAGAAAAGAAAACTTACAATAGGATAGTGAAATAAAATAAGAAGAAGGCATACTGGAACTACAGTTTTAAAATTGAAGATTTCTGATAATTATACCTGATTAAGAATGGTATTAATGGATTTTTTGAGGTGCTAATTAACTTCCTTTTGAATCAACCAAAGACATTGATACCCAGAGCTTTGAAATATCATGGCGAAGATCCCAAATGAAGCCCAAAATTATGTTCAGTCTTGAAAAAATTGGTGAACTACAGTTACTCATTGCTTTCTGTTTCATTTTATGTTTTTTAACAGTAGACCTTTTGTCATTTGTTAAAATGCTGAAATAAAAATATCAATATGTCAGTGATATAAATCAAACATTACTGGGATTAGACTGAGAAGTACATCTACATCTACATTTACATCTATACTGATGTACAAACAGAATAGCCACCTTATTTATATTCTCACCTGAACCTTCCACAATTTTCACATACAATCATAGAGCAGGATTTCATTACAGAAAGATATGAGCTCTAGGATAAATCTCACCACAAGTTTTGCTTTCTTGACTTTACTATAGAAACAAAATAACACTGCAAAGACCTTCATAAATTATACTGAGAAATGTCAGAGGCAAAGATAATTTGGTATTTCTTCAAGGTTCTTTTACACTGTTTCAAGAATATACCTTGCCTTACTTCCTTTAAGTTGTCATTTATGTAACACTAGTTATGAATAATTGTATGTCAAATATTTTCAAGTATCATAGATAGTAAAGTGACAAAAAGATTTTCACAGCTCCTGCACTGATGTGACATATCACCACAGTTAATAATATTTGAAAAATATATGCACATTATTTTTTTTTAAAACTCCACTTTTCTGTTGTCTTCTTGTCTCAAGAATTACCAATAAGAATGCTTGAACTACTGAGAAGAAGATCACAAGACAGAATACTGTAGATTACATCATTAACCAGAGTCATCCATTAAAATCAGTTACATGTTACAGATGTTTTGGGCTCTTCGTGTGTATTTGTGAACATTTTAAATTGTTGCTTCCTTTTTAAATATTTTTTTTTCATTAAAATAACAATGTATTATACTAAAAATACATTCTATTCTATGAAAAATATGCAATAAAATTGTGTGGTAATTTATCACATACAAACTCCGATTTTGCTCAGTTGGTCACAAACAAGCATTTAAAATATATTTTCAATATATTCTCAAAATGGTATTACTCCACAATCATGATACTTTGAAGGAGGATAAAAAGAATGGAATATTTTTCTATCATTTCTATACTTGACCACATGAACATATGGTCAAACACGGTCAAACAAAATCTTCTCTTGATGAGCTGCATTGCAGGAGAACAGAGGTTCTTGGCCTGTTCTCAGACATCGTGCAGACATCAGGCAGATTGGCTGAATATAAAGCACTACTGCATACAGCGTGTAGAACTGCTCAGAAAAGAGCAATGTCCAGCCCCTTTCTTTACATTCTAATAAACACAAAAAACTTCTCTACATAACCAGTTCTGTAGTGCTATTCATTTATGATGCATATGTTAAAAATAAAAATAAAACTATACTACTATATTGGAAAAATTATATTATGTAGTTATTTTATCTTGCCAGCATAGGTAGCATTTTTCTATTTTCTGAGCAAAATTGTTCTGAAATATCCCCCTCATAGCCCACTGAAGTTCAATATAATGAGGAAATAAATTAATAAACAAAATAAAATAAATGGTTCAGAAATCATGAGAAGGTACAAATCTTGTTTATTCCCAGAACTAAGTAAGAATGAAGTTAAACTTATTCAAGTTTCAAGCAGTTTCATATGAGTATGTAAATTAGTTGGAGTCTTTTGTTTACTGAAAATTTACAAAGTGAGGCCTTTAGTACTGTAACGGTTGTAATTCCTTGCACTAGACAAAAGGAGCATACCACAGGATAAGTGAAAGTGACAAAGAACTATTAAAGCAATAAGAATCAAATAAATTCAAGAAAACAAAGCACCACAAATGTCTTCTAGATACACATATTTTCCATGTACTGAAGCTTCTCAGTAAATAGAGGTGGAGAGACACTTTTACTGAGGCCTGTAGTGATGGGGCAAAGCACAACATTTTTAAATGTAAGAGGATAGGTCCAGTGTGGATTTGAGAAAGAAATTTTTTTATAATAAAGATGATGGGAACTAGGAACAGGTTTCCCAGAAAATTTGTGGATGCCCCCTCCCTGGAAGGAGGGGGGCAAGAAGGAGGCTGGAAGGGACTTTGAGCAACATGATCCAGTAGAAAGTGTCCCTGTCAATAACAGAGGGTTGAACTAGGTGCTCTTTGAAGGTCTCTTTGAAAACAAATCATTCTGTGATTCTGTGTATGGACTATACATAAGTATCACTGCACAACTAAAATGTTTTTTTAATCTTCTCAGTATACACTGATGTTTTAGAGAGGACAAAGGATGAGACTTTTGATCTGTTATAGCCATCCTTTTGTTATTATCACACAGCTGTTGTCTTGTTAAACTCATTGAGAATTCTGTCTTCAGAAAGATTTTGGAAAGATTCTTGAGCATTGCATTTCTCTAAGTAATTTTCCCATTTCCTTCTAAATGTGTGGCCATTTTTCCTATTATATTAATGACCCTTAGTCTAAATAGTGTTTCTATCTCCTCAGAGCTTGTTTTCAGATATCAAAACTGCCCTCCTTTCCTTTTAACAAAGTAACCATGAGTCATATGAAGACAGCAATTAGGAAAAATATGATAAATCCACTCTTAGGTAAATTGCAGAGATTTCTCCCACTTTGGAAAGTTTTCAGTCTCAGCTTGACAGGGTGCTGAGACATCTCATATGAACTATAATATTACCTAGAAGGGTTGGACCACATGATCCTAGAGGTGTCTTCCAAACCAATATTCTATAATTAATTAGAAACAGATTAGTTATGCTGACATAAAGTGTGTACACATATGATCTGAGTGAACAGAACTACTTACAGGATTGAGAACATGAGAACATATATTTTCCCTATACATAAAGTATTAAAATTCATATCTTATACAAAAAACCCAACATACTGACTGTGTTTTGCATAGTAGTTTCTCTTTTAATGATTTTATAGTTAATACATTGCTACTCCTGAAATTTTGTTATAAAAATTGTTAAGAAATAGTCTTTTAAAATAAGCTGAGTATAATAATATACTTTTGACACTTCAAGTGCCCTCAATACCAGTTTTGGGTAGAATAGAAATTATGATATCTTACTCTTATTATTCAACACAGAATTTCTGTGGTGTATTTGTTTCTTTAATGATTTCCTCCCCACACAGGGCAACCTAGAAAAATCTCTCCAATGACTTAATTATTTTCAGGACAAATTCTGTATTAAATACATTCTCCCCACAGTTTTATTCTATTTTAGATATAGTTCTGGTGGGAAGAATTGTAAGATTTGATATACAATATTCTACTCCTTGATCTTTCTCTGTCTTGAGACTAAGAAATTAGAAATGACTGCTAAAATCAAGCCATGTAATTAGACAGCATAACATCTAATAGACTTCTTTTGTCAGATTGCCAGAAAGAGAATTTCAGTAAATTATACATTACACTGTGAAAAAAACTCTTTCAAATAAGCCTGTTAATGATAAATAAAGAACTTGCGCAAAACCAAGCAATTAATCCTTTGGAAGCTATCCATTGAAGTTACTATTAAGGTATCAAGAAATGCAAATACATACATAAACAAATCCTTTGTGAGTATTCCACATCAGGTTAGTTAGTTTTCTTGCAAACCTACCTGTAGTTAGCTTCTTTCATATTATTTCTTAGTCATTAAAATAGTTCTTATCTTAATAAAGGAGCAATCAGTAGCCTTTCATTGTGGCAAGGATAAGTCAAAGAAAAAATACACCATATTATATGAGAGCTTGAAATATTCACGTACATTGCATTTCATTTTCAGAGAATAAATATTGATTTATTTACTTGTTTCTGCTAGAGGTTTGAAACTTGCAAATAAACTGGTATTAATAATACACTGGAAATAAAAGGGAATGATAAGCAAAAATTTATGATGCAGCTTGTAAAAAATGTGAAATATCAAAAGATTATAGAAAAATTCTCCCAAGAAACACTATTTCAAGTTATAATCTTGTAGAGCAGTTTCTCTGTGCAAGCAGCTAAGTAGATCAATGTCTCAGCACAACAGAGGATGGTGTTCACTGATGTTTTGTGTTACTGTTTTTTAGACCAGGTCCCCCAAATTACTCCCTGTTTGTATTATGAGCTGTGACTAGGAGCATAAATGAAAGGAGGAAATGGCTTTGCTTTTTTTTTTACTCTGTAAATAGTTTAGATTTCTTCTTGTTATCAGGCAGGAGGGAAATATTGTGGATCATTGCTTTTTTTATTTAGTTAGAAAGAACATAAAATAACAAAAAAACCCAAAGTATGCATCACAATAAAGTATGGGATTCTTTTGCTATGTGTAGCACAAAATAGATATGAATCTCAAACACCTATGAATGAGCTTTTGCTAAATCACCCACATCCCTTTTAGTAGATCATTCATGCTCAAAAAGGTTCTATAGCATGTAGGTCACATACATCATCTGAAAGTTAAATTATGCTTTGCCATGTACTTGAACAATAAGCACAAAAATGTTATGAAGACTAAATAGGTATTACAGTCCTTGGTTTTTATAACAGGGATATAATGGATCAGATAAATATAGGTAGTATCAAACAAAAATTATCTTCAATTTTGTGACAGCGTGGGGGTTTTTTTACCACAGTAAACTGCAAGATTATTCTAAATAATAAAATTTTAAGTTAGTTCAAATGTAAACATTTTGCCAGGTTAGGAGGGTATCTCTAGTATATCACTGACTTCTTGCAGTTTTAGGTTCTTTTTCTTTTATACGAGACCATTTAAAGAACGAAATGCCAGAAGTGTTTTTCCAAAGTGAATGAATGAGAAGTCAAGAACAGGAAGAAAACAGTAGAGGATGATTTTATGGGTAAGGTTCTCCACTTGTTTCTCATTTTGGCTACACATCTGTTATTTAATATTAGATAACCTCCTAATTTCTCTGTCCTTTTATAATTTCTTAGAAGGAGGCAATAATACTTCTCTTCCTAATGATGTCCTTTGTGGGGCCAAGTTCTTATTCTGAAGCTGTTAATGACTGTGTTGACTGTTATGACTTGTGTTGACACTAATAATATTCATTCTTTTATTTAGCAAATGAAAGGTTTTTATTGCCATTTTTTCAGTACCCATTTTATTTTATTTTTTTTAATACCTTGTGGTGATTCAGTTACCTGATGTAAGATATTGGTCACCTAAGCACAAGTGTGAAAAACACAACATCTACCTAGATGGAAATACTTATCTGGCAGCTGTTATTTTCTGGAAATGTTATTAATTTAGAGTAGCTAAACTGGAAGACCTAGACTGGGAGAGGGATAGTATTGCTGGATAGTATTCATAAAGTGAATATCTTAGTGAAACATCTGTTAATACACACTTAATTATCCAAAAAATTAACAAAATCAATATCTCTTCTCTTTGTGTTTATTAAAGGACAAATCTTCCTGACATATCTCTTACAGAGAGTAATACATGCAAAATTAAATTCCTAACAGAGAAAGCTTGTAAATAATATTAAGCCATTTTTAAATGGGGATTTGTACTGTTGTGGTTAAATCTATCTTCATATAGTATCAGCTAATTTGCCTGTAAGAGTAATGGGTTAAATAGAGCCAAACTAAAACAGACATCTCATCAAGTTCTGTATTAAATAGACAGAAGCACAAAGCCTGAGCATCTGTAGAATCTGATGAGAAAGAACTATACCATGCTGTATCAGTGGAGGACTGAAAATCTGAGGGTGAGAAATTAATGTCAGGATTCTTGATATGAGGAGACTTAAGGAAAAGCATAAAAAATCCAGCCAACCAAAAGCAAACAAACAAACAAACAAAGAGGGGAAAAATAAAGATGTCTTTTTTTTTTTTTTTTTTTTTTTTTTTTTTTTTTTTTTTTTTTTTTTTTTCCCTTTTGTATGTGTTGTGATGGAGAGACTTTCCATGCTGTTTTCTGAGAGCAATCCAGAAATCTGTGAGTGCTCTGGGACAATGAGCCTGTATTAAATAATGACTTTAACATTGAAAGCAGAAAAGTACTTGGTATCCAGCATGTTCAAGACTATTTTAATAATTCTTTTTCTGTCAGGAAATAATATTTTTCATCATAGTGTATTAGCAGAATTATTTGGATTATTTTCTTTCTCAGAACTGCTGTTGACAACACCTGGGTTAAATGACACATGTATTTCCTCAAGACAGGTACCACAGCTCAGAACGCAGTACTGTCTGAAAAGTTTTACCTTCAGTGAGAATGAATTTAGGTAGTCTATTTTTCAATTTGTTATTGGATATCTGAGATAATTGCTCATCCTGGGCTGTCATTATGAATTTCATTTTTGTGTCTCAAGAATGAAACATGCAGTCAATTGTTTTCATATATCGGAGGTAACCTAGAAGGGCTGATTCATTTTGGCAACGGTGTTCTGCTGGGCATTGCAACAGAAATTCAATTGACTAGGGAGAAATAAAAGACATGTCCACATGTCACAACATTTTTCACTTTGAATACAACAAAGAAAAGTTTTAATGCAGTTGTTCCATATCCTCAGTCAGTATTAGAAACTGTGAAACTGTTCCTTTCCTTTTCCATGTTATTCTTCTTGCGGATAGTGCTATGATTTGTTTCCAAAATATTCCCCAAAATATGCTTAGAATAAAAGGAGATTGAAGGTCTGACTTCAACTGATTAATTTCTTCTTTACTTTTTCAATTCCTGGAATTCTGCCCTTGCAATTTTTAAACTGACATTGCTGATTCTACAAGAATATAAACAACACTACTCATAAGTTATTATTTAGAGTGATTTTTATTTACAGGGATTAGATATTTTGAATCAGCTTGTTCATTTGTCAGCATATTCATATATATATGACAACAGAATATATATTATTCCATAAGTAGTATATTTTTACTTTTTAAAATAGTATCATTCTATTTTAAAATAAAGCTCTTAATAACTGAATTATGCACCTTTACTTTTTGAACAGGCAAGGACCAGAAACTGCAGAACTTGGATCAGTAGAATTCAAGCTGAACCAGGGAAGAATACATATTTCAGTATCAGAGATATTTGGAAATTGGTCTGTATCTTTGTCAAGGAAATTTTTGAGAACTATGCTGGACAGAGGAAACCAGAAAACACTGAAATTTTTTTGTGCACTTTCACATTGCCCCTTTTGCTTTATTAGCAGCTTTTATCTTTTAAAGTAATACAGATACACTGGAAACACTCATTTCAGAGCACAGCAACTGTAGAAATTCTAATGGTGAAAAGAATGCAGAATTTAAATTGAAAAGTGTACAACAAATCTTACTGAGTGCTCGTAAGAGTGGAAGACAAAATGATGGATCGATGTGATGGACATGACCAGCATTCAGTGATTCAAGAACTGGAAACAATAGATATGTTGGCACCATAACATAGAAATACATTCCAATTGAAGTGAAATATATTTTTTCCCTAAAAAAAAAGTTCCTTCTATTTAATTTCAATGATAAAATAATGTTTTCTGATTCATAACAGTAGTGCATCTGCATGGTGTTTCTAAAAAAGGTATGTTCTTAATTTTTAACAGTGTCTCTTGAAGAAGAAAAAAAATGTTTCTGATTATGCAGAATAGTAGAGTAATGAATTTTCCTTAAGATACAAGTCCACTATCCCTCTCTGCTTCCAGTTCACCACCCTTTGTCACAACTTGTTCTCATTTTCTTGATGAATCAAACAAAAAGAATCTTATGTAAGGTAAACAGAAACTCCTAATAACACTGACATTTTCTGCCTTCCCCAAAGAGGTGGGGAAATGGTTTATTGTTTGATTCTCTTGACCTTTTATGCAAGTTTTGCATAAGACATTCACGTGTACTAATGCTCTTCACGTTTAAATTCATCCTCTCCCAAGCAAGCACTGTATATGTGTATAGATAGCAGAGAGAAAACTAAGATATGTGTACATGAAAATGTGTATTTTCTTTCAGAAGTTTTTGTTTCTTTGTTTATGTTTTTGGTTTGTCTGTTTGGTTTGGTTTGTTTTTTTTTTCCTTTAGTTGCTTCCAATCTCTCTGGATAAATTTTCCAAGAAACTCCATGCTTCATTTTCTTTTTTTTTTTTTCAATTGAATTCATATTTTACTACAGCATTCAACTGTATTAATTTGATTTTTTGCAAGTTTCAGATGAAAAGGCAGTAATTTCTTTTTAATTCCCAAATAAATGTATTGGAATAAAAATACCTTGAGGACAAGTTTACATTTTATTAAACTACACTGTTCCAGAAAATCTGTCAGGCTGATGTTGCATTTTTTTTAATTTTTTCAGCTTACTGAAGTCAATGATTCTCATTTTAATGTTACTTATATGCAAGTGAGGAGATGGAAACTATATCAAAGGATGTACTTACTAATATATTTGTGTCCTGGGTTGGGATAGAGCTAATCTTCTGTCTTGTAATTTCGTTTTCAGCTAAGTCTCTTGTAAATAGCTGCACTTACTGAAATTAACAGCAAGTTTCTCAGTCTGCTTCTAGGACTGATAAGGCACTATGTTTATAGTTATGGCTAGATATGGCCACTGCTCAGTTCTGAGGAACATCTTATACTCTGGAAAGAGAAAGGGACTAAAGAGGTCACACCTGAAACCTTTCATTAGGGAGGAGCAGAGAAGACAGATGACCAAAATTGACCGGAGTATTCCATCCCATACATATCATACTTGGTATAAATTAAGGGATTATGGTGGTTAAATCCCTTCACCCTTCTTTGCCCTTCTCTCCAGCCCTACTTCACCTGTTCCTGTTTGCTCTGGCACCCTGGGAGGATTCTGTCCATTCATCTGCCTGTGGTCCTGATCCGTGCCAGCCTGAGTCTGTGTGTTCCTGCCTCCAGCTCCCGAATGCTGCTGAGTCCAGTTCAGCCTGGACTTTCTCAGGGATGCCCTGCAGCCTCAGGGGTGATATGAACATTATTGGGGGGAAGTGGGTAAGGAATGTGGTATTTTTTTTCAGTATATTTGTACCAATTTTAATATTTTTTTTATTTTAATCATTACTCTTTCATTATAGCTGTGTTTAGTTTCCAAGCCTTAAGTACCTCTCCCTTGTTTTCTCCTTTTTCTCTGTCAGGGCAGGGATGGGGGTTAATAGAGAATGTGTCCTTTGGTTAATTGCCAGCTCAGAGTTAAACTGTGACAGTTTGTGAATAACAAGGATTTTATGAGAAAAAAATAACATTAGGCATATAATTTTTTTATGATTTCATGGAACGATGTAAAGACAATCAAATATAATAGAGGGTAAGAGGATGAAACACATTAAAAAATGGAAAAGGAGTACATTTAAAAGCCATAGTAAGGAAGACCTGAGATATCCTTTAGTTCTTCACTTCAAGACTTCGATAACTGAAGTAGATATACAAATATGAGACTGAAAAGATCTATGAAAGTGTATTTTAAAATAATCTTCAGTTTCATCTGGATTCCTGAAAATTAGTCTCATATTTTCTTCCATGCTTGATCTACTTTAAATGTTTCTTTTCTTAATATGAATATGATCCAGAGATTGCAGAGTGCAGTACAGTTTGCATAATTTGCAGAGAAGACAATGCATTTTGTATTAAGATGGAAAAGGGGTTAGAACTAGATGATTTTTAAGGTCCCCTCAAACCCAAACCATGATTCTATGACTGTTAGTACCTTTTGACTGATGTTGAATTCATTTGCAGTTCCTCATTAAGCAGTTATTTTGTATACTGTGTTATCTTAGCACCCTTCCAGTTGATCTAGAGCAAAGATTCATGTATATAAAAAATATCTCTTGAATAATATTTTAATGTTCTTATGGTAACTAACTAGACTATATCCAAATTTAAAAATACATATTGTCTTTGCAACACTCTCAGCTACAAAGCAGAAATTATAAACAAGGAATTGTTGTTTTATTATCACTGATCTTTCAGGAGGGAAAATGAAAGAAAATTAAATATAATATCCTTGAAAAAAATTTCATCTAAAGTATCTAAATAAGCATCCATGTACATATCATAGAATCACAGAATGGTTTGGGTTGAAAGGGACCTCAAAGATGATGCAGTTACAATGCCCATACATTGGCAGGGACACCTCCCACTAGACCAGGATCTCAAGGCCCTATCCAACCTGACCTTGAGCATGTCAGGGAGAGGGTGGCTACAACTTCCTTGGGCAACCTGTTCCAGTGTCTCACCACCCCCAGGTGAAAGTGAAAAAAAAAAGAATTTTCTCCTAATGTGTAACCTAAAACCTAAACCTCCACTATTTAAGTTTTAAACCATTTCCCCTTGTCCTGTTGCTAATACACACTCATGCAGAAAGCCCTATCTTAGTTTTCTTGTAGGCCACCTTCAGATTTTGGAAAGCCGCTGTAAGGTCACTTCTGAGCTTCCTCTTCTCTAGGCTGAACAATGTCAACTTTCTCAGCTTGTCTTCATAGGAAAGGTGCTCCATCCCACTCATAATTTTTTGTAGCTCTCCTCTGGACATACTCAAGGAGCTCCATGTCCTTCTTACGCTGGGGACTCCAGAACTAGACACAGTACTCCAGGTGGGGTCTCACAAGAGCAGAGCAGAGGTGAAGAATCACCTCCCTCAACCTGCTGTCTATGATTCTCTTGATACAGCCCAGGACATGGTTTGCTTTCTGAGCTGCAAGCATGCGTTGACATCTCCTTTTAAGCTTCTGGTACACCATCACAGTCAGATCCTTCTCCTAAGAGCTGACCTCAATGCTTCCTCCTCCCATCCTCTATTCCTGCACGGGATTGCCTCAACCCAGATGCAGAACCTTGCAATTGGCCTTGTTGAACTTCATGCAGTTTGTATGAGCCCACTCCTCCAAACTGTCAAGGTCCCTCTGGATGACATCCCTTCTCCTGCGTGTTGACTTCACTACACAGGTTGTCATTAGCAATCTTGCTGAGAGTGCACTCAATTCCATGGTCCATGTTGCCCACAAAGATGTTGTCTGAGTACCAACCCTTAGAGCAACATATACCAGACAACAAAGATGCTATGGTTCATTTGTGAAAATAGTATTTTGTTCTAATCCTTAATAATATATTTTCCATTTTATATTCCTACTGTCACATGAATAAATATTGGTATTTTTATTTTACATTGTTTTAAAACTAAGTCAATCATAATGCTAAAGTTCATTTTCGTTAAGCCTACACAAACATTTTTAGATTTGTATTTTCATATGTCTAAGCTTGGATTTATACTTCAAAACACTCAGAGATAAAGATGCATTCTAAATGTATCAAGGAAAAAAAATCACATCGTAGTCTTAATTTTAGAACAAAACCTGGGCACATCTGGTAATTGCATAAATATTGTCTGGTATTATAATAACAGGTTCTTATATCTAAGTATACTGTCAGTGTGCCTGAATGGCTTTCATCTGATCTGGCAATTTTATGTGATATTGACATTCAGTACTTTTACAATACTTTGTGTTATGCAGGAACACTCACATAGACTCTAAACAAACATTTTGTATAAAACATTTACTTTCTTACAAATATGTTTGTATTTTCTGTGTTTGTGCTAAGCCTATTATTAGTTAACCTTGAGCCCCAGACCAGATAATTTAGACAGTAATAAATGTTCAAAGTTGTGGCTAAAGTCTGTGAAGAATTTTGTCTGAATTAATATACAAATGTGCAAAGTTCAAGTGAAAAGTGCATGAGCTGTAAACCCTGCTGCTGGTTATACAGTTAGGAATTAAATAAAATAACATTTACAAACCTCTTGTAACATCTCTATTTAAAAACAATAATTATTTGGAAAAAAATCAATACTTTATATACATATTTGTTTAAAATATAGAAACTTCAATATCCATATGAGGAAGACAGTGGCTCATAAGAATGATTTATATAGTGATTTATGCTTTTATTTGGACTGTGTAAAGGAAAGAGAATCTTGAAAATGTAGCCTTTTTTAGTCATGCTGTGTACATTTTTAATATTTCTGTTTTGGTGGTCAACTAGAGTTTCAGAGAATAGTAGATTAACTCAAAACCTAGAAGACAAAAGAAGTCCTATAAGTGCTTCTTTTATTTAAAATTTCCAGCAGAAAAAAGGCAACTTACTGCTTAGGAAAGGAAATTGTATCAGACAGCCAGTTCCAGCCATCTCTAAGGCTGAACTGATCAATAACAGTGGCAATGCCTCTGTTATAAAATATTTCAGTAGGGGAAAAAGTGCTGAGCAACAGTGCACAGAGACAGTAGTGAGAATATGTGAGAAAAACTGTGCAGACACCAAGGTTTGTGACAAAGAAAGAGGAGGAGGAGTGCCAGTCATCAGAGAAGTGATTCACTTGCAGCCCATGGATGAGACCATGGTGACACAGGTTGTTGCCCTGAAGCCCATGGAAGCCCATGGTGAGAAGACCTTGCAGCCCATGAAGGACCACACACCAGAGAAGCTGGATGTGCCCTGAAAGAGGATGTGACCTCCATGAAAAGCCCACACTGGGTCAGGCTTCTTTCAGGATCTGTGATCCTATGGAGATAGGAGCTGTTGCAGATTGGAGCAGGTTTTAAGGTTACTTAAAAAAATCACCATGAAAGATGGTGATAAAACATGATAAAACATGATTGTAATGTAAATTTGTAAAAATGTGACAACAGAATTTGATGGCTTTTATGAATTACTGTGAGGAAGGAACATACAAAGGTTGGAACTGAATTGGAGACATTTACATAAGGATCAGGAGAAATGATTTATGCAGAGATGAGAGGGAATGCAGTCAGGACCTGGCTGGAGTTATGTATACAGGCATCAGAGAAGGAGAATGAGAAAGATCTTCCCATTGAGTCATGAGGTTCAGTAAGAACACACTTACATCTGAACTACTCAGGAGGTATGTACGTGTGGCTGGATCCAGACTTGGTCCCAGATTTGGTCAACAGTAAATATCTGAAGAGATTAGGTGCACTATTTTGGTGTAGTGTTTCAACATGCGATTATGGGGTTTGTATCACTTTGGATATCACTTTTGTATCACCAGTAATTTGATGTTCACTAACACTATTATAAAAAATCACAAAATTAGATTATCTGATTTTCTAGAAACACGTCATTAGTCAATAAGCAACAATTAGTTATAATTAAACACAGCAATAGAGTGAAGGAGTCAATAAATTTTCTAAATTAAATCACATACACACACATATACAGATGCAGAGGTTAGCCTATGATTAAGATGTTAGGAAATGTAGGTACTCAGTAATCTTTAAACATCACAAGATCTAATTAAAGTAAATTACTCCCTTTTTAATTCTTTTTTTAAAAAAAAAAACAAAAACAACTTGAGTTTTCCTTTCCAACATATCTGCACCACAGTGTTGGTTAGCAGTACAGAACTAGTTAATGCCATGCTTATTTATAGTCTAAATTGGCTGAGCGTATTTTAAATTTATATCAAAACTTAACAATTAATTTCTAAGAGCCTAGCCAGATCATCATGCTTGCTTTGCCTTGCAGCCAAAAGAGAGCCCTGTAGGCTCCAGGGCTCTAATTCTGCAAGATAAATCTCCCTTGCAGGAAACTGTAATTGGTGAGAAGATGGTAGAAAACCAGCAGAATTAAATTAAACACAATGACATTCCTTATGTTCTTGCCAGGTAGATCTTACTGGCATAACACTCATTCATAAAAATCTTCTTGAAGCGCATGCTGTATCGAGCAGAGTTCTGCAACTGTTGTAGGTCTAGCTCTGTTCAATATTTTTATAAATGACCTGTACAATGCAATAAAAAATATAAACATTCAATTTTCAGGCAAATTAAAACATTGGATGACAACAAGCACACAGTAGGACAAAACCAGAAATTTCAGTTATATTGACAACTTCCAGAACAGTTCCAGAGTAGCAGAAGTGCTTTTTATATACACGTATTTACACCAAAATTATGTAAGTGTACTTCTATATCTATTGCAGAAATAATCAACTGAATAAATACAGGCTGGTAAATGTCTTGTGTGTCTTCAGTGAGTTCTGAAGACTATGTGAAGTTGTATAAATGGGGAAAAAATCCTGAAAAAAAAACCAAGAAAATGTGTAAAGCCAATATTGGCCTCTGGTTATGACTGGAAAGAAGCATTTTAATAGCATTAAGCCTAGTTTTGGGAACAGCTGTTAAAAAATAGGAACTAAATTGAAAGAGTTTAGAGAAAAATAGTAGGAATTAATAAAGCTTTCGCCTACAAATCCTGTGATGAACAGCTGGGATGATTCCATTCATCAGGAAACTGGGAGGATAAGAAATCTTTTCCAAAAACAGCATAGGCCAAGGAGAAAAGGAAAACCAGCCTTCACTACAACTGAGATTAATAGAACAAGAACTAATTTGCTGGACTCAAAATGTTCATAAAATGAAAAAAGTAGCAAGAGCAAGGATTTTGAAGCATTCTTACACTCAGTTCCTTGAAACAGATTAGAAGAAACTTTAATATTCTTGACAGATGAGCCGCTAACACTGGCATTAGATAGGAAACTTCTTACAGCAGCTCTTAATGCATCTTTGGTAGCTACTGTTCTTTTTCTGTGAGAACATGTAAGGTGGTCCATTACTTCATAATAAACCATTCCCTGTAGTTCATCACTTTAAAACTGGTACAATGTTACAGAAGCTGACCCACACAAAAAACCTGCTTGTAATATTGAAAAATAAAGGATTTTTGAAATATTTTGAAATATTTCTATTTCTTTACAGTTTAACTGTTACTAACTAGCTCTTTGTGCATTTGAATGATGGTAGCAACCATTTTAATACTCTGAACACTGGAAAATTGCCATTTTGGGCTTTAGGGAAACCTGTCAATCACAACTCATCAAATCCAGTTAGACTTTGGTCAATGTACATGTTTCGTGGGTTTTAGAATTCAAGTTCTTTTCACACAACTTGTGCTTGTCTTTTTGGTTTTGTTTGTTGTTTTTTGGTTCAATGAAGGGTTTGGGATTTTGTTTTGTCTCTTTTTTTCTTCTTAATTTAGAAGTTTACTTCCATGCTTTTATTAAATGCAAGCTCAAGCGTCACTTGGAAGCTCCATTTTAATTTCTCATTACTTAGCTTTATTGTTTTTAATTAAAGATCATATTTCTAAACTAAGAAGTTCAATGACTTCAAAAGAATATTTCTTGCAGGACGTAAAATAGAGTGAAAATCTTATACATGTATTGATACCAAAATTCTTAAAAATCAAATTCTGCTTTTCTGCTAAAGTTATATCTACTGCTAAAATACATTGCTAGACCATATTTTATTAATTAAAACTAATGTCCTAAGTAAGCTTCAGTTTTATTAGCTATTGAAATGTATGCAGATTTCAATATTTTTGCCCTTTTGACAGCTAAGTACAAACAGATTTCAGACATTAGATTCACTGAGAAACTGAGGAACAAGTTAAAATTAGAATGCATAATATAAACATAACACATTTTAAAGATTTGATTAGACTTAATGATACTTTACTAAATAAGTGTTACTTTCAAGCAAGTAATTTCTATTTAAATGAAATTAATAATGAGAACTCGATGCCAAACTTTCAAGAACTTTTAAATCAATGTGGACAGATGATGGTGATGATTGTGATGGAAATGCTGGTGAACTTTTGTTTTAAAGAATCAGAAAATTATGCAACTACAGACAAGTTAATATCAGAATGTTGTATTTGCTTGCATAGTGCATTTCACAATGAATTACTCCTCCACTTCGCAGATTCCACTTTCACTAAGTTATTCTGATAAAATAGGAATTCACATGAAGCCATGAAGGGCATGTGAAGTAAAAGTTGATTATAAAAAAGAAATTAATGTTATTTTTAGACTCTGCAGTAAACATTGAAGACGAGAACAGTGGTGTAATTCTTGTTTGAGACAGGAATTTCTACTAACATATGTACCTAGAGACTTAGTGAACATGTTGTTTGGTATTCTAAACAACTAGTGTATTTCCATAGCACCTGGATAAATATAGTCATTACTAGAAAAATTGAAACAAGTAAGGTAATTTTTTTTATTTTTTTTTTTTTCAAAAACAGGCTGACTTTAATAATAGTCATGATATAAAACTGTAAAAGTATCTGTTCTTTGAATTTTAGAATGTTTCGAGTTTCAGGAAAGTTAAGGGACACTTAAACCTTGAAACAAAACTATAAGTTTTTTTACAGACATTTGGCTAAAAAAAACCTTATTCATGCTGTACCGCAATGTTACAAATGTTTCTTATTAATGGTTTTTGCAAAGGGAGTAATCTGAATTCCCATTTCCTTTTCCCTTTCCCTCTCCCACCACTCCTGCCGTGTGGTGTTGCCTTCTCACTTAAAAAAAAAAAAAAAAAAAAACAAAACCAAAAAACGAGTAGCCAACACGGATTTACTAAGGGGTCTCTAGATGGTCTCTAGAGGTCCCTTCCAAGCCATAACATTCTATGTTTCTCTGAATCTGAGATTAGAATGACTCTGAGATATGAGTATGCAGGAATTTGTTTGGTGGTTTGTTTTTTTATGTCTACCATATGATCTGATTATACTAGTCTGAATTAATTCATAAAGGGATCAGATTAGTATCTTATGATGCAATAGATCTACAAATAATAGAGAGCTGAGAATAAAAAAGGATGTAAGGAGTAGGTATCTCCAGTGAGCTGATAGATTTGCTCATCTATATCACTCTGCAAATGGTCCTTTTCGTTTATACAAATGTGTATCTGTAAGTTGGTTTTATACTTCACATTAATAAAATCATATTTTGAAATGAAGAAAAAAAAAAAGCATTGCAGAGTAATTAGTATGTTGTTTCTTTTAGAGACATCTACTCTGCAACTGCTAGCACTGATAAAGAAAAGAAAAAAAAGAGAACTTCAGAAGAGAGAAAAAAATATTTTATTCTTGCACATTTTGAAACCTCTCTAGTACTACACCAGGAAAGCTTCCATCTCAATAGGCAAGAAGCACCTTATATGTAAGACACCATTTTCTGAACAAGAGCTTTAATATCTTCATTTCTTTCTTCTTTGTACAACTCCACATAATGAACTATGAAATAGACAGATCCACAAGTTTCTAGTCTACTTCAAATTAACTGAGAGTATATTGCTAAAATTAAAATAATATAATATTAAAAATAATGTGACAGAGATATTAAAGGACAGAGAAGGGAAGTAAAGTTTGGCATAGTTAAGGCACAAACCAAAGAGAGATTATTTCTTGTTCAGTTGAACAAATTGCTATTAGACAATTACTCTAGCCATTATTTTACCATATTTGGCAATTGGTAAATTTAGCCTTACTTAGACCATAGTTTTTCTATTATATCAGGAATTATTCAATCACAATTTACCCATTACATTTCACTCTCTCTTTGTAATTTCTATCACATAATTTCAGCCATTAATTTAATTGCACAATTGCTGCCAATTTTCACACATATGTAACAGTTAAAGGCTAGGAAGATCAGGTTATTTGCTCATAGTTCCAGAATTTAACAGGCCTATTCTACTTATTACATTTTTAAATGAGAAAAAAACTGATCACAAAATACTTTCTAGATCTTTGGGTTTGGGTGTTTGGGTTTTTTACTTAGATATTTTCCCTTGACGTTTTCTACCTTTGGAGAAGTATTAGTTTTTATTTGCTTTCTATAACAAAAGTATGTATAGTAAGTCCACATATTCTGTAGACAATATACTCAGAAAAATAAAGTTTTTATGATCACTTATTCTTTAATTTTTGTTCACCCTTAAGAATGTTTCTGTTACTGTCTGTATCTACATTAAGTTCTATATTAATCATCTCTTAAGTAAAACAACCTAAGATATGGCATTCTAGCGTTCAAGGATTTAGTGCTCTAGCACAGAGTTCTTGCCCAGGATGTAATCATGACTATGTAACTTCACATATCAGAGAAAAAAAGATTTTGACTCATCCAGATGTTCTTTAAAAAAAGACCTCTCTTGGGAAATCGCTTTATAATATGATGACATCCAGGCTATCAAAAAGCAAGCAAGTGAAGGGCATATTCAATAAGAAAAGTTATAAAGTAAGCTCCTGTTGACAGGCAACCATTTTACTAAGCAATACTGCTCTTTGCAAGCTGAGTGTTATATATTTTTTTTCTTTGCTCACTGAGTTACAGTTCCCTGACACTATATAACTGATCTCAACTGATCTCAATTGATAGGACAAGGGATAATGGGTGTAAATTGAAGCATAGGAGGTTCAAGTTGAATATTAGAAAAAATTTTTTTACTGTAAGGGTGATAGAGCCCTGGAACAGGCTGCCCAGGGGGGTTGTGGAGTCTCCTTCACTGGAGACATTCAAAACCCGCCTGGACACGTTCCTGGGAGATGTACTCTAGGTGGCCCTGCTCTGGCAGGGGGGGTTGGACTAGATGATCTTTCGAGGTCCCTTCCAACCCCTAGGATTCTATGATTCTATGATTCTATGATTCTATGATTTCTCAATGTCAACCCACCCCTAGTCCCCGAGTTCCACGTCAGCTTTCATAGAATCATAGAATCATAGAATTAGCCGGGTTGGAAGGGACCTCAGAGATCATCAAGTCCAACCCTTGACCCACCGGAGCAGTTGCTAGACCATGGCACTGAGTGCCACATCCAGTCTTTTTTTAAATGTCTCCAGGGATGGAGAATCTACCACCTCACCGGGCAGACCATTCCATTGCCTGATCACCCTCTCCGTGAAGAAATTCTTTCTAATATCTAACCTAAATCTCCCCTGACACAACTTAAGACTGTGTCCTCTTGTCTTGTTGAAAGTCTTCTGGGAAAAGAGTCCAACTCCCACCTCGCTACAGCCTCCTTTCAGGGAGTTGTAGAGAGCGATGAGGTCTCCCCTGAGCCTCCTCTTCTTCAGGCTGAACAGCCCCAGCTCTCTCAGTCTCTCTTCATAGGGCCTGTGCTGGAGTCCCTTCACCAGCCTGGTTGCCCTCCTTTGGACCTGTTCCAGGACCTCGACATCCTTCTTAAACTGAGGGGCCCAGAACTGGACACAGGACTCGAGCTGTGGCCTCACCAGGGCTGAGTACAGGGGCAGAATCCCTTCCCTGGACCTGCTGGCCACGCTGTTCCTGATCCAGGCCAGGATGCCATTGGCCTTCTTGGCCACCTGGGCACACTGCTGGCTCCTGTTCAGCTTCCTGTCAATCCAGACTCCCAGGTCCCTTTCTGCCTGGCTGCTCTCCAACCACTCTGTGCCCAGCCTGTAAGGCAGTCTATTTGTTTTCCAGAAATTGTGCACAATTACTAAAAGGGCAGTTTTCTTATTCAACCAACCAAATTGTTTACGCAATATCTGTTAAACAGGAAATTATGTTTTTTTATAATGTTTCTGTTTCTGTCCCACACACTTTAATTAGTACAACTCTGTACCTCCTATTCAGTTTTGGCTAGTGACCATTATGCCAAGAAATTTTTATCTGTTTATTAATTTATAAATATATAGGTACACCAAAGTTCATGTGTACTGATTGCTCTAATGTGATGCAGTTTCTACAGGTTACTTTTAGGTCCTTACAGCAATACAAAAATGTTCAGAGAAAAGAGAGTATGGGATCCTTTCCCTTCCCTTAACATGTCTTGTAATGTAATTCCATAATACTAGGTGCTAGCCAGCATATGATAAAATCTAGAGATTATCTGCAAAACAAAGAGAAATAAATGCATTTAAACCACTTCTAGTGGCTTCTGGATTGTTATATCTCTCTTTATATTTTGGGTAAGCCAGCTAAGATCTAAACATTACTGAATTAGAATTATGAGTGTTTTAAGATATGAAATAGATTAGATCCTAAACTCAGCGTCATTCAGATTTTCCATCTGTTCTCATGCAGATTTTCAGTAGCAGTTCCATAATTCCTCACAACTAACTAAGATTTTATTATAAAGTGGCAGGAGCTTTGGAAATAGCAGAAATGTCAGAAGTATTAAAAATGACTTTTCATTCATTTAGGGAATTTAGGTTGAGGGAGTGCATCTAAACCAAATTACATTCAGTTATCATAGTAAATGCCTTCTAAGCTTTACACCTGAAGCAGATGGAAGAACACTGCATCAGAAGATCATTCCTTTCAAATTATAATAGTTTATGATGCTCATGTGCATTTTAATCAGATATAAAGGATTTATTCCTGAAATGCATTAAGAAACACTGTTTTCACCTTCTGAAATGCATCAGAGAGTTTATAGTCAATCAGGTAAAATATGTTGACAGTTTCACTTTGTATATCTTTTACTCTGATGTATGCAATATTACATCACTTGTAATATTACAAGTGATTTTATTAGCAACTATATATAAGCTTATGAAAGTAGAAAGCAGAGAGTGACTTCATATGCCAAAACCACTCCAAAGCTCTACAAAAAAAAAAAAAAAGATAAATTTAAGGTTACATTACATACACCAGACAGTGTTATTTTATCAAAATTCAGTGCAATACAATACAATAAAAGGAGATCATCTGTAGTCAGACACTTGGAAAATTGCATGATTTGAATGTTTAGAGAATAAAAACTTGTCATGTTTCTTCTTCTGACCAAGGAGAATATGAACTGGAATGTTTTGTCAGACAAAAAGACTGAATAGCAAAATTCACCACCTGAAAAGTATGTCTCATGTTTCTGACAAATACTTACAAGACTGATATTGCCAAAATATTTGTATAATGAAAATTATTTCAGGAAAATTATTTTCTCTGTTGAAATATAATTACCTTTTTTTAAATTCATAAACTAATAGTAAGTCAAGTGTATGTGAAATTCAGTGGCTTAGAAACAATTGCTTTTCAGCAGATTGCTAACAGGGACTCAGTTAAGCCAGCTGTTGGAGAAAATAAATGGAAATTAAAATATTATGAATCTATTTGCAAGCCATGTTATCTGAAGGGTGAACTATTACTAATGGACAGTAAAGGTTTTGGGAAAGGATTAGAAAACAAAAACCTGTCTTCACCGTCTCATTCAAAAATTATCTGTGTTGGTTTCCACAAACACTAGATACAGAATAACTAATGAAAAGATCTATTAACACCAAGTGAATGGTTGGTTCCTAAATAAAACTTACCTGTTCTTCATTCAATAAATTACTTTGTATTCTAGTGGAAATAGACATACAAGTCCAATTTCATTATAAATGGCATTGCAAAATCAATATTAAGAATTTCAGATGGAGGGTTGTAGATAATGTTGATTTCAGAAAAATGCAATATTTTCAAAACAATGCAATTAAGTCTTTTCTACATAGCAGCTTACAGAAATTTAGAATGTCATTTTAAAACATTTTACATGATCAAGGGATCAGTTTCTATGAGAAGGATTTGGTAAATCTGTATAAAGGTGAGGAAAGTTTTCCAAGTGTTTTCAGACACAAAGATACACAAGGGGATCACAGAATGAATGGTCTGAGTTGCAGGGGACCTTCTAAAATCATTTTGTCCTATCTACAGGTTGAACATCCATGGGCAGGGATATAATCCTTTAAGATCAGGTTACTCAAAGCCTTGTTCAACCTGACCTTGAACACTTCCAGAGACCGGGACAGGGAATTCACAACTTCTCTAGGAAACCTGTTCCTATGTCATACCACTGTCTTCCTTATGTCTGATCTAAACGTATACTCTTTCAGTATAAAATCATTGTTTCTTGTCCTATCACTACAGGCCTTGGCAAAAAGTCTTTCTCTTCCTTATAATTTTCTATTATATATTGAAAGGCTGCGGAAAGGTTCCCCTTAAAGCTTTTTTTTCTTCAGGCTAGACAACCCCAGCTCTCTCAGCCTTTCTTTATAGGAGAGATGTTCCAGCTCTCTTAATAATTTCATGTCTCCTCTTTGCAAAAGGTCCATGTCTTTCTTACACTGGGGACCCCAGTACAAGAGAAAATACTTCTTTTGATAAATACTCCTTGGAATATGTTGTATATAATTAGCCCTGAAAGCTCTTCTTACTGCACCCATCACAAACAAAAGATAACTTGTAAACTATTCATGATGTTTGTTTCTCCTTGAGGTAATATTTGACCCACAAATAAAAGATAAAAAACTACTTTCTGATAGATAAAAAAATTATATAGCATTCATTTAATTTCTCTTGATTTATAGTAATTTTTAAAGTAAGCATTTTACATACCATGTTTACTGACAAAGACTGATTACATGGATGTTCTTTCTCTCATGTGTCTATCAAAATCAGTGTACTTGATGACATTGCTTTCACTGAGGCTTAATTCAGAAAAGACATCCAGCATCATGTAAATTACCAAGCCCTGATACGAGGGCTTTGTCAACCTTGTGCTTATTTAACTCTTTGTATTCCACTTGATTATTTTGATCAGGGTAGGACAGTCTTTGTTTTCTGCTTTAGGAAAAAACAAACAAACAAAAAAAATCAGAGAACTATAATTCCTTATTTTTAAATCCACACATAAAGCAGGCTTCTTAAACTTACAGAGGGCATCCCTATTTTCATTTGTTCTCTTGTTACATCTAGTAGATATGAAAACTTGGATTCTTTTTTTAATGATCCCAAACCATAAGGAAAAAAATAATTGTCTGCAGTTCCACTTCTCTATTTCATTTTTGTGGGTGGTTTTTTTTTTTAAGCTTAAAACTTAGAAACTGCTATGATCAAAATGAACAAAGCAGTAAGTTTTGAAGCAGTCTACAAAGAACTTCTCCCCCTTCAGATATCATGTTTTAATACATAATATTAATAAGAATATCTATGAAGTTCTAAGGTTTCCATTTTTTCATATGATTAGCTTTAATGTATAAAATTTCAGTCTATCTTTCAACCTTTTCCAAATCTATCAGTTATCTGAAGATTTTGACAGTAAGTGTCAAGGTCACCCAAGGAAATCCAAGATACAGCTATTTCACTAAAAAAAGTCTGCAGAGAAATAAGAAATCCATGTAAATATTTCAGAATATTTTTTCCTCTTTCTCTTTTTGCTCTGTGATTCACCTTACAAAATTATTGTGTACAAAACAGATAAACTTGATCAGGTTAATATCCTCTGTCTTGGTGCTAACACAGGTTTATCCACACATTGTGAATGAGTAATTGATGAGGAGAAAAAAATTCACAGAGTAAATTTGCATTTTTTACATGTGGTGAGTTTTCTGGGAAAATTCATACACATACCTTTTATAGTTTCAGTGAAGCACTGACATTTCCCTATCCATATAAAGATTAAAGCTGTAAAAGTGCAAGACAAAATTTAATTATCCTTTTTTTTTCATAGTAAAATTGAGCAGAACCATGGCTGTATATTAATTTTTGTTTCTCATTTATCTGAAAAAGCTTTAATGGTCTAGCTGGAAAACACTTGAACACAGTCCATTTAGAGTGATTAAAAAAATAATGGAATTATTGTTCTGATTTATAAATTTTTTTTGATTGAAGGGACCTCTAAAAATAATCTAGCTCTTTCTTGGTAGGTTCCTCTTTTTAGCTTGTTTTCAAAACAAGAATTAAATTGTAGGAGTTTTCTGGGGAGAAAAATAGCAGAGAAGGACTCATATTTAAGAACAAAAAAATATATGAACTAAACAGCACTTAATTTCATCTCATCTGTTAGCTGCTGTCTATCAACAACATTGTGCCTGAAGTTAGATATATCATGGAAGTATTCATACTGTCATACAGAACCCAAGAAACACCATTGTTACCACATTTGATAAATGTTTACTTAAGTACAGAGTTTCAAAATGAATGAGACTAAGGAGGAAAAACGGGGACAAAATACGTGAGCTTTCTATGAGATGACAGGATATTCAGGCAGAAAAGTGTTTATTTTCTATCAGCTTACATATCAGCTTACATTTCACAGAAATGTCACTCTCTGTTTAATAAACCATCTTAATCAGTATATTAAATTTTTATAGTTCTGTTATATCTCATTAGAATCATAGAATCATAGAATCATAGAATAGGCTGGGTTGGAAGGGACCTCAGAGATCATCGAGTCCAACCCTTGATCAATTACCACCACAGTCACTAGACCACGGCACTGAGTGCCATATCGAGTCTCTTTTTAAATATCTCCAGGGACGAAGAGTCCACCACCTCCCCAGGCAGCCCGTTCCAATGTCTGATCACCCTTTCTGTGAAAAAATTCTTTCTAATATCCAGTCTGAACTTACCCCGGCACAATTTAAGACCATGCCCTCTTGTCTTACTGAGAGTTGCCTGGGAAAAGAGACCAACCCCCGCCTGGCTCCATCCTCCTTTCAGGTAGTTGTAGAGGGCAATACATTCATTCTGTGTATTTGAGATTCTGTCTCATAGGGGAGATATAACAAACACTCCTGAATATCAGGATAAATTAGCAAAAACCATATAGGTATGCCTGTGCTTAGCCCTTATATTTTCCTTCAGACTGTAGGGAATATAAAATGATTTAGCTGACTTAGGAATAAATTCACACAAAAAAAGGGAAATATAACAGATTCTGAAGATGAGTAACAAAGGCAAACATTTATTATAGCAATAGTCACAGATTGTGTGCATAATTCAGATGTTTTTTTCTTATTTGAACATGCATAAAATCTCTAAGACACTGTCTCTGCCATAGAGCTTGCTGAATTTGGGTAGATGTCTTTAAGAGAAAAAATTTTAGACTTTTATTACTTGTGTGACAAGAATTACATAAGGTGTTCCTCCTGACATCTGACATGCTTAGGTAAATTTTTTTTTAATTTCTCCTTATTATTAGTATCTCATTCAGTAGATCAGATTTTTAAAAGCCACTCATCATCTGGGTTCTGGACTTCACTTCTCATGTAGAAAATAGCCCTGTAACTAATAGACATAGGCTCATGTGACAGTACCAGACAGCATAAATCTCTAAAGGTTTCTTGCTGAAGCATACAGCATAAATCAAGATCACCCAGGTAATATGATAAATACAACATTGTACTATGAAACCAGTTGTGGGTTTTATTGGTGGCTGGTTTGTTTGCTTTGCTTTTCCTTTTGGTTAAGGTAGAAGAAAAATGGAACAGGTCAATGTGAAACCAAAATTAAACCAAAATCAGTACTAATTCAAATTTATATACAAAAGAAAGATTTCTCTTCTTATACAATTGGTTTTTGCTCTGGAAAAAGAAAGGGAGTAGAGATGTCACACTTGCAACCCTCCTTTAGGGAGGGTTTAACGTATCTTAAATTTCAGTAGTTCTGTTATGCCTTGTTCATTCCATCCTGTAAGTTTCTCTTCCTTATTCTTTCTCTTTTCTTTATCAGGCAGGGGAGAGGGATTAATAGAAGCATCTGTCATTCTGTTAATTGCCAGCTCAGCATGAAACCAGGACATGTAGGAAAAAATATGCTTGAGAAATTCGTATTATACACAAAATTTATTATATAGTCAAAAAAGAAAAAAAAAAAAAGGACATAGGAATATTTTGAATATCTTGAAGCAACTCAAGAACTATAACTGACAGGCAAAACAAAAAATACTATAAATCGCCTTACCAGTTTTTTTGTAGTTGAATAGTGTAAGGGAAAGATTAGTGCATATAAAACTAGAGATTATGTAGAAGAAAAAACTTTGAAAACCCTGGATAATCTCTGTCTACTAGATGTAATGTTTTTAGGAGCCCCAGGAAAGAAAATATACATTGGAATGCAAAAAAAAACCCAAAAAACAAAAAACCTATTCTTGATATACAGCCTCTGATCTATTAACATTACAAAAAAAATGTTCTTTCTCCAGTAGTATCTGAGCTGGAATTGTTCTATTTATTATTACAGGAAAGAATGGAAATTAATGTAGTTCTTGTCAAACACTCAAATACACTAAAGGTGCAGAAAAAAATGATGTAAAATGGAAGCATATCTCTGAAGAAGAATTGGTAAGTCAAAGTAGAGTTCATAGAAATAAGTTTATTCTGAATAGAGAGACACATGCACGTTTAGGGAAATAAATGATACAGTACCTACTAGTCTGTGTCCTCTGCAAGAGATGTACAATACCAGCAACTTAACCAGCACTGCAGATAGGATAATGCTAATATTGAAGTTCATTGTTTAATGCCATCTGTCTTTCAGTCATATATTAAAAAAAATCTTGTTGCCCAGTACTTTATGATCATCTGAGAATAGGATATCAAATGCTATTTGGAACTGAACAAGAAAATCGAAGGAGAAAATGGGTATTGTTCACAATAACGTGTGAACATTACAAGAGATTTTTTGTTGTCGTCACTGAACTGCTGCTCATCTGTAGACCGCTATACATGTTTGCCAACCACCTGGTTCAAATAAATACAGGCATATGGCACAATTAATTAATACTGAGCTAAAAATATTGAATTAAACATATTCCAAGTTTGAAAAAACAATTGATAAATATTCATTTTGCTAATTTAAACAAATGTGTTCTAACATAAATGCTTTCAGTGCCAAAGTAAATCCTCCTGAATGCCATTTCTCTATAGTTTTAAGAGTTAAGCATATAATATCTATGACTTTCAATGATATTCAATTAATTTAAATGGAAAGGAGATCAGTAAAGTAAAAATACAGCCTCATTCTGACCGGTTTTAAAATAGAGTATGTGGCCAAGCTCTGAATTAGCATAGCCATTTTGCAATTACGGACATAACTCCTAAATGACAAGCTGAACTTATTGAATGTACTGGAAACAAAATGGCAGAGATCATGACCACACTGATTAGAAAAAGCCAGGTTTAGGAAGCAAACAATGAAAAAAAAAAAAAACCAAAAAACCAAAAAAACAAGCAAAACCCCAACAAAAAACCTCAAAGATTACACATTTTAAAAAGAATCAGCTGAAAGGTATTTGAATAAAAACCCCTCCAAATATTCTTGTATCATTAAATACTTATTTTCTTTTATGGCACCCTCCTTCTACACCCCTAAAATGTAGTGACCCTAGTACACAAACTGACTCTTGCAACTATCTGTCAATTATTCTAGCAATTATGCTGTTTTATGGTCAAACTGATTGTAACTGATTCGTATATTTTACTTTTGACTATTCCTTTTTTAATCTGTCCTGATACTCTGATTCTTATTAGCATATCTGCTTATACTTTATTTCATGAAAAAATAACTTAGTCTAATAAGTCCATTGAAGCATTATTAGTACCAGGTCTCTAAGGAAAGATCTGTAAAAATTGTCTTCATCATTCCCCTCATACAGATTCTTTCTTTTTGTCTTCCCTCAAAACTCTTCTGTAACATAAGGCGTGGTATGAAAACTCCACTCACTTGCCACATGGCCTTTCAGTCTTTCTTTTTACACACTCATCTTCCCAACTCTGATACAGGTCAACTTTATATTCTATCCTACACTTATTTTGAGGTAGTTTTCTTGAGTTTTATGAAAACTCCTCAGAGAAAATATTTAACTTTCTATTTCTAATTGATTTATAACTTTCTGTTATGAAATCTAAGTCGCATTTGGATATCCAGTTTTCATTATTTGGAGCATCAGTCTCCTCCTAAGCACAGTTTTTCTCTGTTTCTCAGTGGATACTTTCAGATCCATACAGACAAAAAAGTGACAAAAATCCTTCTCTGAATTCTTTACAAATTATTTACAGTTCTTCCTATCACAGTGTAGCCCAATAAACCTTGCATATAGGTATTTGGGCATCAAAACAACATTCTGTCCCATTTTCATGTAAGCTATCTCAAGTGAATGAGTTTAAATGGCTCACAAAAATTAGAGGGCTACTTCAAAGTCTCTGAAATCCCCAAAAGACAAATGCTGCAGTTATAATATGTTTGCATGCTTCAACAACGTATGCATCCTAAGAAAAAATGGACTTTCTTCCTTTTATCATCAAGATATAAGGGTTAATTGATGCCTTATCTCACTTTATACTGAATTTATTATAGGACAAGATGACTGAATATCTCTGTTGATTCACTGCATTTGATGGACGCTTAATTTATTCTGAACACTCTACAGAGATATATTATTTATTTGTTTGTGACCTCTTTATATCATATTGCCTTTATATGCAAAGAGTGATCCTACAATTCAAATGGAGTCCAGTGTTATCGTTTATCAATATATTTCTACATATTAAGCTCCTTAAATTACACACAACATAAAACCTCTACTCATGGGTCCCAGAGCAAGGCTGATAAAAGTTACTAATCTATCAAAGGTTCTACTTAAGCAATCAGCAGGTTCATCAGAAGTGACAATTATTTTGGTAGAGATTTTCTGGAACTCAAGACACTTTCATTAAAGATAGATTGCTGAATGACAACTGTATAAAGAAAGAAAAAGTTCACTTTAGAGTAATGTAATTTATTAAAGAAACAATGAAATATGATTTAATATAATTAGTGGAAAAGGTAGAGGTTACCTGCAATGTTAAAATAGTGGATTTGATAATAAATAGTATTCTTCCAATGGATTACAATTCTGACATTTATTAAATAGCTTGACTTGTTTAGTAAGCATGTTCTCATCAGCATATTTTTGTATTGCACTGAAAGAAAACCTGCGATTTTGTACACAATTTTTACTTATATCGTCTTGTGCATGTCTCAGTAAGTTTTCTGTGACAATCTTTCATTCGTTATTCAGAACACTTCCAAAACAACAAAGTTCATGTCCCACGTGCACTGTGTGGCTAAGTAGCTCACTAAGCCCTGTTGAGTTCAATGTTATGTTTTCATAGCTCCCTCAGTCTAGTAGATTTCATCCACATTTTGAAACATCAGATCGATGTAAGAAATATCCCTGTTACAGTTACTTTAAAATGGATCAAGTAACACCTAGTTTATAGACAAAGAAAGAAAGAAAAAAAAAATCAAAAGCTGTACAAAACAACGTGTGCAGCAAGAAGCTGTGGAAGCAATTTCAATGAGAGAAACTTAATTTCATATTATGTGATTGCTGAGAAAGGTTTGTTTAATTTTATCATTTTCCAAGTATTTTCAGCAGTGTTTATTCACCAGTAATCTGAGTAGTAGCAAGAAAAATTGCAAAGGAAGCTCTCTCTAATGACTTGGAGTCCAGAGATCTCAATAATCAATGTCTTAAAGTCTTTCAAGTCTATTGAAATTATCCTTAAAACAAAACAAAAAAACTTTACCCAGAATATAAATAAATAATTTACTTTATAAATCTGTCTTAGGTTAGAGAAGAGATAAGTAACACAACTGTACAGGTCTAATTCTATTCCAGATTCATTGTGCTTGTTGGCTGCGGTTACTAGAAGTAGTTTAATCTATGGGAGTTCTCAGTAAATTAATTTCAGCTTTTGGATGATTGATATTACTTAGGGTGGAATCTCACATAAAACTGGTAAAAAAAACCACATAAGTAGAGTGCAGCATTAAAAGAACAAAAGAAAACTGATAACTCTGGGAGAGTATTAGAACCAGACCACAGGGTTCATTAGAGTTCTTATAATATGATTGTTCACTGTAATACAAAAACAAATGCAAACTCCTTTACTCACCAAGTAAACACACTAAACAGACATATTCTGCAGATTGTCAGTAAAGTGGTAGTATGAGAGTCTGACCTCACTGATTTGCAATTGTCTCAAAGGAGCAATTTTAAAATGAATAGACCTAGCTAGGGTGGAGGACCTGGGTGTCCAGAGCTGAGCAAGGGGTGATACTTTGGAATGTGATAAGACCTACTGGGGGGGAGACTACTCCCCTTTTCTGAGCCCCAGCCTTCAATGCTGGGTGGTCCCTCCAGGCATGACTGAGGCACCTTGATTGTACTTGCAAAGTACCTGGCTAAGGGGGCTGGAATAAAGTAAGGATGGCGCCAGGAAGAAGATAAGATCTGATGACTGGGTAGAGATTACTCCCCTTTCCTGAGGGCCAGACTTCAATGCTGGGGTGCCCCTGGAGGCATGATTATGTACCTGGTTAAGGTGACTGGAATCGAGGAGGAATGGTACCTGGAAGAAGATAAGAATTGATGACTTGGGGGGGACTACACCCTTCTGCTCCCCTCTAGGCAGCCTGTCTTCCAAGGAACCTGGCTGAATGACAGCTGCCCCTTCGGAACAAAAGGGACTCAGGGGTATAAATGGTTGTCCATGCTGTGGCTGGTTTTTTGGCTCTTGACCCACCACCATTTTTGCATCGGACCCTATCCAGGATCAGCGACATCCTGAAGAAACTTGCTGGACAGCTGCACCCCTGCTGGTGACTTTCTCTCTCTCTCTTTCTCTCTCTCTCTCTCATTCTTCCCCCCTTCTTACCCTTTTGCTCCCCTTTTCTCTCTCATTCTTTTGTACCACTTTTCCTGTCTCTCTTACATCTTCTTTTCCTCCCTCCCTCTTTTGCTTGGCTCTGTATTTTTGCCTGTGTAAATTGTCAAATAAAATCTGCTTGCACTTGACCTTTCTATGGTTGGACTTTGTTTCGTGGATTCAACACAAAAATAAATTTTAATGTTACACCAGACTGTAACATAGTAGTTTCCTTTCTTTTAATTTTTTGCACTTGATAGAGTGAGCATTATACAAATGCAGCTGTTGTGCTTTATTTAGATTAAGTACATAACACAGTCAAAGTTGACAGTTTAATTTAAAGAATTAAGTACACAATATCCTAGGTGCATCACATGTCAGATTTTCACTTTGATTCCAGTGTATGTAACATGAATATATTAATATGACCAGACATAAAATTCTGTGCAAAAGTCATCCTCAGTCTGTATGAGAACATCTTTCATCTTCTAGTTGAAATTAGGCTAATTTAACTGAAATAACAGATCATGCCTTCTATATGTTCTAACGCTGATGAGGATCTGAGCCCAGTAGGCCTGTACAAAGCAGGTGTTAAGATTGAATATTCAGAGAGTAACAATTGTTTTTAATAAACATCTATTGTTACTAATGATGTTTTAGCTGTTTCATGGTGATATACCTAATGTGGCATAGACTGAAGCAGGGAAAACAAGTCTCCTAGTGAGCTCTTTAAAACTTCAGGGAAATATACATAACAATCTGATACAAGTTAGAATATATTATGTTCCTGCACCAGTACATGTTTTATACCAAATTAATTTGACTAATTATTAAGTCCTGTGAAATAACTTGAGCTCAGAAGTGTAAGGTTTTTCAGTCTCTGATTCATTATCTCACCAACACCTAACTCCTTTTTTTCCAGGAGTTAAATCTTCGTTTATGATTACCATTACTATAAGAGAAATATTTAACTATTTAAAGAGTAGAGAAAATACTCATTCATTTATGTGATTAAAACTAGTGATTTTAAGTATTGATATGAAAAAAAAAAAAAGGAAAACCAAAATTCAATAAAGTAATGTTTAGGCCATCAAAACTAGACTTAAACCCCCCACTGATTTTTCCCCTCACTGAGTTATTAGGGATATCTATTCATATAAAAATCTTCACATAAAGAATTTTAAATATCCTTAGATGAAAGTCAGTCATGCATACCTGACAAGGTGCTTGTCATCCCAAACCAAATAAACAGGATGCTTTATGCGTGAGCATTAGCATATAATGAAAAGAGATCCCTGAAATAGCATGGTGAAAAATTTCTTTTATCCTAGAAATCTATACCATTCTGTAAGGAAACAAGCAAACAAAACCTTAACAGGTTTATTTTGTAAGCATCAATTAGAGTAGATTCTTTAGCAAAAAATAACTTGAAAGAAAGGCTAACGAATCTGTGATGTTCATTACACTACACAGGCTGTGAGATGTGAAATTAGAGAAAAATGGACATCCAAAAAAGCAATGATACCAGAGCATAATACTTGATTTAGTGACATTTCTGAGAAAACTGAGAAGATAATAATCAACAAAGATATCAGTTGTTAAAGGAAAGAAGCATCTTAAATTTGCATCTGTTAAATCAGTTAAAATAATTATTTCCATATTAATCAAATATGGAACATTAAACAAATATTAATCAAATTTTCATCATATAAAACATTTGTTTGCTCATGTCTTCACATTCTAAATGATATGAAAGGCAAACGTTTGGAAGAACTTCCATTGGAAGTCTTTGGAAGAACTCTGAATTTCATGGTCCGAATAATATCACAAGTACTCCTGTTTTGGAGCATTGTATAACCTACTTAAAGACTACTTCTTTCCTGTCAAATCCATGTAGATTTTTTTTGAAATCAAGACTCAGCCAGATTGTATTGTTCAGATTTTCTCATCGCTGGAAGGAGTTCATATTTTAAATGACTTAAAGTACTCCAAGACTAAGTGAGAAAAAAAAACAAACCCAAAAAAGAACATGTTCTTCAACAAGGTCACGCTAATATGCATGCACTTTTTAAGTGAAAAAATTAAAAATTATTAAAGTTTTAACTGAAGTTAATTAATTAAATATATATGTATAAACAAAGAATATCTAAACAGCATTGTATTTTAAAAGATTGGGAAAATAAGCAAAATATTGAGTTTTCACCAAATTCTTATCTTCGTACTTTATCCCTTACAAAAATAGTATCAATGAAAACTTGTTCCTATGTTAATTTCTATTTCCTATGTTTCTATGTTAATTTCTCAAAATTGTGAAGCTTCATAGAGCTAAACCCAAGGTTACTTCCAGGTTATGTATCTCTGACACCCCCAGAGGTTATTTCCATTTGCATGCTGATTTTTTGGATGCTCCATCTCTTTGGTATATTAATTAAAGAATGAATAGAGTGAGTCAGATCATATCCAGAGCTTAAATGAGTTGACCCCTAAAGCTTTGATAACTCTATATCAGGACTTCAGTAGCTCTCACCGTTTATTAAGTCCTGAATTTTCTGTTGAAAGTCTTACATCTATTACCTGTTTTCCAAGTAATTTTTCACTCTTCTATCAAAAAAAGAATGACATTTCTTGCCATTAACACTTACAAAACAGAAAAATATTTTTAAGAAATTCAAAATTTTAAAAATTAAAAAGAAAAGAGAATGAAATAATAAAAGACTGCATTTCCATTTGTTCTGAATAAGTATATATAGCCCCAAATGTCCAAGGTATTTAATACCAGACAGGGCTGAACTACTCTATCAGATTCATCTGGCAAAAAGAGATGGTACTCTATGAAAGTGTTTCAAAACATGTTGCAATGTTGTCCATGTGAATCCTCTTTACTAGACATTAGAAATCCAAAACTACTGTTTGTAGCAATAAGGGGGTATAGATTCAGCTCGTGATTCTACAGACCATTTCCCAGGTGAACTGTTTTGACAGAAAGCTGGACAGGACTGAATACCAGCAACCATGCTCATTACAGAGCATAGGAATGACATTCCTTCAGTTAACAGGCATGACGAAGACCTGGTTTAGGCTGTGGTTAAAATTATAGAAAAACAGCAAGAAAGATTGTGAGTCCTAAGACTGCACCATAAAGGCAACTATAGAGTGTAGTTATATACATATGTGTGTGTATATATATGTATATACACACACACATACACATAAGATCACCCTAAAGAGCAATCTGTGCCAGGAGCATCTAACAGTTCTCTCAAAGACTGGAACAAAATTGCCATTGAACAAATAAACAACTATAACAAAAATCAGATTGTTTTGTATTGTTTGCTCAAACTTTCTTCTACATTATTCAATATTTTTTTGAAAGAAACTTAGTACTTCTTTTGGTTGTTAATGCGGGTAAAAGTACTCAGAAACTCACAAAAATCTAGGCTTTTTCCCAGTCATCAGGAATTATAGAGGCAGATCTCCGAGACACCAAAAGAATACAAAACACATAAGCCATTGAAAATATATTAAAAAACAAAAATACTTTTAAGTAAGTGCCACAAAATTTGTCTATCTGTTCCTCAGTCACCAGACTGGGAAATTGGGAAAGGCAAGATCTAATAAAAACTATAGCTGAGGACATAGTTTTAATTAAATTATTAGACTATATTTTAGAATTCTGTACACCAATATGTGTTAAGACTCTGAAAATCAGATTTTTAAGACACCTTCTCAACAATGACAAAAGCAAGAATTTCTCAAGACCAAGCACAGAAACTGTATCAATACCAAATAACCACACTTTCAGTTCAAAAAATAAGTGATAGAAATTGACTTTTCAGTAATCCCACGCAATATGCATCTATGTAGCAAGAGGGATATACTGGAACTGAAAAAACAGAATATTTTTAAGGCTTTAGTAAATCCACTTTGACAACATTTTACATAATTTTTTCAATTGTTAACAATCTTACAATTGTTAACAGTCTTTGTTAGCTCTGGAACAAAAATCTCCATAAGTAACACAGACAAAACAAAACTGCCAGACAGTGTGGAACCACTCAGATACAAATTGATACCTCCATGGAAGAGTGGCCTGGCTTTCAGAATCTGACAACCTTGCTAGAAGATGAATTGCTAATGACACCAGACTCTGCTCTGAGACTTTCCTGTTAGCTCAAACAAAATCCCTGTAAGGCTTCAGTCTAAGCAAAATTCAAATGTCAGCAAAACCTGTGGACTTCAGTGATACTTGGAGTAAAAAGACTGATTTAATACCACTATGGGTTTCTACTGGTTCATACAAGGGAACTTTCAAAATTATTTTATGTAGTTTGATTGTGTATTTCACTGGTCATTTAGGGGATCTTCAGAACTATGATCTTTATAAAATTTTATTAACTGGATCATCTTTTGATATTTTCCTAGTAGATTAGATACATTTTCTGACAGATCACTATTTCAGTTTAGTCTGCTGTCTTATGGGACAGAAATCTAACTCGTTAGAGGACATACTGAGAAGGGATGAGTTACATTTTAAGCAAATAATTCTGTCTTAAATGCAGTGAAATATAAAACTAACACACTGAAAATACAAATTCTAGAAAAGCAACTGGTATTAAACAATACATTGTTGCCTGGAAGAAAAGGACCTGGGAGAGCTGGCTGATAGTCATCTGAGTATGAGCCAGCAGTGTGATGAGGTGGCTAAGAAGGCCAACAGCATCCTGTCTTGCATGAGAAATAGTGTGGAGAGCAGGGCTAGAGAGATGATTGTTCCCCTTTACTCTGGTGAGACCGTGACTCGAATACTGTGTTCAGTTTTGGGCCACTCACTACAAGGACATTAACTTGCTGCAGGGTATCCAGAAAAGGGCAACAAAGCTGGTGAAGGTTTTAGAGAAAAAGTCTTATGAGGAGTGGCTGAGGGAACTGTGGGTGTCTAGGCTAGAGAAGAGGAGGCTGAGGGGAGAAGTTATTGCTCCCTACAACTGCCTGAAAGGAATTTGTAGTGAGGTGGGGATTGATCTCTTCTACCACAGAACCGGTGCTGCGATGAGAGGAAAGAGCTCAAGTTGCATCAGGCGATGTTCAGATTGGATAGTAGGAAAAAATTCTTTATGGAAAGAATGTTCATGCATTGGAACAGGCTTCCCTGGGAAGTGGTGGAGTTACTGTCCCTGGAGGTCAAAACATGCATGGGAGTCTCACTTGAGGAGATGGTTTAGTTCTCTGGTGATGTTGGATTGACGATTGGACCTGATGATTTTAGAGGTCCCTTTCAAACTTAACAACTCTATGATTCTATGATTACATTCACAGATCTGCTTGTATTTTTTAAACCATTATAATGTCCTCCTTTAATAGGGAAATATTACAATATCATCTTGCCTTTACAGTAAGTTTTATGTGCATGATAAAAGTCACCAAAACCTGAACCTCAAGAGATTTAAGCCTATTGTATACTGCTGAAGTTGAATTATATAAAGCTTTCTTAAATCTCGTGTTTAAAAATCTTATTACACATTACATAGGACAAAAGTTAATAAATTTGTATTTTACTTTTTTTATTTTAACAGAAGTAGCAATGAATGTGCATTTCATGCTAGGAAATCTTTGTCCAGATGAAGTACCATTATTACAGTCAAATAGCTATGAGTCCAGTAAAGAGAGTTTTAAAAGTCCTAAACTATAAGAAAACTATCTATCACATCTTCTAGGATGTAATTTCTTCAAAGGAAAATAGGCAAACAGGACTGAAGATACGAATGAATGGAAGGAGGTCCGGCCTCGGAAGGGCACGAAAAAATCCTCCCAACACCCCTCCACCCTCCCAATTGTCCTTGAAGAATAGGTATGAGGCCTTGGAAATTCAGGGACAGGAAAATGTAGTGACAGAGGTAGACTTACCTACTGAACCACCTAGGACTCGTCAGTCACCCCGTGTCCTTAGGACTTCTTCAATCAAGAAGGAAAGAAGAGTAGTTGTGGTGGGTGACTCCCTTCTGAGAGGGACAGAAGGGCCCATCTGTCGACCGGACCCATCCCACAGGGAGGTCTGTTGCCTCCCTGGGGCTCGGATTAGAGATGTTAAAAGGAAACTCCCTAATCTTGTGGGTTCCTCTGATTACTATCCACTGCTGATTTTTCAGGTTGGCAGTGATGAAATCATCTCAGGAAATGTAAGGACAATGAAGAGGGACTTCAGGGCCCTGGGACGGCTAGTTAGAGGATCTGGAGCGCAAGTAGTGTTTGCCTCCATCCCTCCTGTAAGAATGGGTGGGGAGGTATATAGGAAGAGTTTACAGGTCAATGAGTGGCTAAGAGACTGGTGCCAAAGACAGGGTTTTGGTTTTTTTGATCATGGAATGCTGTATGAGACACCTGGCCTGGTGGTGGCAGGTGGGATGCACCTGTCCCAGAGGGGGAAGAGGCTTTTGGGGCAGGACTTAGCAGGGCTCATTGAGAGAGCTTTAAACTAGATGTGAAGGGGGAAGGGGAGAAAACTGGGGCTGGTAGGGACAAACATAAGAACGAACCAGGATCCGAAGGCAGGTGGTCTAGGGAGGATTTAGTCCCACCAGTGCACTCTGCTTGTTTCCTGAAATGTCTGTATGCTAATGCACGCAGCATGGGGAATAAGCAAGAAGAGTTAGAGGTCTGTGTTCGGGCTAAGGGATATGATCTGGTAGCGATAACAGAGACATGGTGGGATAGGTCACATGACTGGAACGTGGCCATGGATGGTTATGTGCTTTTTCGGAAAGATAGGGCGGGGAAGCGAGGTGGTGGAGTTGCTCTTTATGTGAGAGAGCAACTAGAATGTGTTGAGTTTTGTGCAGGGGCTGATGAGGAGCAAGTTGAAAGTTTGTGGGTAAGGATTAAGGGGCAGGATGGTGTGGGTGATACAGTTGTGGGGGTCTACTACAGACCTCCTGATCAAGGTGAGGAAGTTGATGAGGCCTTCTACAGGCAGCTGAAAGCAGCCTCACAACTTCAGTCCCTAGTCCTCATGGGAGATTTTAACTACCCTGATATCTGCTGGTTGACTCACACAGCCAGCCTTTCACAGTCTAGGAGGTTCCTCCAGTGCATTGATGATAACTTCTTAATGCAAATGGTGGACAAGCCGACTAGAAGAGGAGCGCTGCTGGATCTTGTACTAACCAACAAGGAGGGCCTTGTTGAAGCAGTGATGGTCAATGGCAGCCTTGGCTGCAGTGATCATGAGATGGTTGAGTTCAGGATCCAGTGTGGAAGGAACAGAATACCCAGTAGGGTCAGAACCCTGGACTTCCACAGGGCAAACTTTGGCCTCTTCAATCAACTGTTAAGAGTAATCCCATGGGACAGGGTGTTGGAAGATAAAGGGGCTCAAGATAGCTGGTCAATATTCAAAGACCACTATCTGCAAGCACAGGATCAGAGCGTCCCTATGGTTAGGAAATCTAGTAAGGGAGCTAGGAGACCAGCATGGTTAAAAAAGGAACTGCTGGGAAAACTTAAGTGGAAAAGAAAAATCTACAGATCATGGAAGGGGGGGCTGGTCACTTGGGAGGAATACAGGACTGTTGTCAGAGGATGTAGGGAGGCAATTAGGAAAGCTAAGGCCTCCTTGGAACTTACCCTTGCAAGTCAGGTTAAGGATAATAGAAAGGGCTTTTTCAAATACATAGCTAGGAAAACTAACACTAGAGGCAATATTGGCCCACTAAGGAATGAGCTAGGAGCCCTGGTGACAGAGGATATAAAGAAGGCAGAGGTGCTGAACGCCTTCTTTGCCTCTGTCTTTACTCCTGCAGAGTTTCCGCACGAGCCCCAGACTCATTTAGCCCCAAAAGTAGTCAAGATAGATGAGGAGCTTGACATAGTAGATGAGGATTGGGTTAGGGATCAGCTGAGTAATCTGGACATCCATAAGTCGATGGGTCCAGATGGAATGCATCCAAGGGTGCTGAGGGAACTGGCGGAGGTCATTGCTAGGCCACTCTCCATCATCTTCAGTAAGTCATGGGTAACAGGAGAGGTGCCTGAGGACTGGAGGATAGCAAATGTCACTCCAGTCTACAAGAAGGGCAAGAAGGAGGACCCGGGTAACTATAGACCGGTCAGCCTCACCTCCATCCCTGGAAAGGTGATAGAACAACTTGTTCTTGTCACTATCTCCAGGCATATCATGGACACGGGGGTCATCAAGAGCAGTCAGCATGGTTTTATCAAGGGTAAATCATGTTTAACTAACCTCATAGCCTTCTATGAGGAAATTACTAGGTGGATAGATGATGGAAGAGCGGTAGATGTGGTTTATCTTGATTTCAGTAAAGCATTTGACACCGTCTCTCACAGCATCCTTGTAGATAAGTTGATCAAGTATGGGTTTGGTGATCAGGTAGTGAGGTGGATCATGAACTGGTTGAAAGGAAGGAGTCAGAGAGTTGTAGTCAATGGGGCAGAATCTGGTTGGAGGTGTGTGACTAGTGGAGTCCCTCAAGGGTCGGTACTGGGACCGGTGTTGTTCAATATCTTCATCAACGACTTGGATGAGGGTATAGAATGTACCCTCAGCAAGTTTGCTGATGACACTAAGCTGGGAGGAGTGGCTGACACACCAGAAGGCTGTGCTGCCATTCAGAGAGACTTAGACAGGCTGGAGAGTTGGGCAGGGAGAAACAAGATGAAATTTAACAAGGGAAAGTGTAGAGTTTTGCATTTGGGGAAGAACAACACTATGTCCCAGTATAGGTTGGGGGCTGACCTGCTGGAGAGCAGTGTAGGTGAAAGAGACCTGGGGGTCCTGGTAGACAAGAAGATGACCATGAGCCAGCAATGTGCCCTTGTGGCCAAGAAGGCCAATGGCATCCTGGGGTGCATTAGAAAGGGTGTGGTCAGTAGGTCAAGAGAGGTTCTCCTCCCCCTCTATTCTGCATTGGTGAGGCCGCACCTGGAGTATTGTGTCCAGTTCTGGGCCCCTCAGTTCAAGAAGGACAGGGAAGTGCTTGAAAGAGTCCAGCGCAGAGCTACTAAGATGATTAAGGGAGTGGAACATCTCCCTTATGAGGATAGGCTGCGGGAGCTGGGTCTCTTTAGTTTGGAGAAAAGGAGACTGAGGGGTGACCTCATCAATGTTTTCAAATATGTAAGGGGTGAGTGCCAGGGAGATGGAGTTAGGCTTTTCTCAGTGGTGACCAGCGATAGGACAAGGGATAATGGGTGTAAATTGAAGCATAGGAGGTTCAAGTTAAATATCAGAAAAAATTTTTTTACTGTAAGGGTGACAGAGCCCTGGAACAGGCTGCCCAGGGGGGTTGTGGAGTCTCCTTCACTGGAGACATTCAAAACCCGCCTGGACACGTTCCTGGGAGATGTACTCTAGGTGGCCCTGCTCTGGCAGGGGGGGTTGGACTAGATGATCTTTCGAGGTCCCTTCCAACCCCTAGGATTCTATGATTCTATGATCAAACATAAAAAAAAACCAAACAAACAAACAAAAAACCAAAAAAATCATACATATGAAGATTTGCTGAATTCTAAACTTCTATAAACCTACACTTGGAATTTTAAGTTTGCTTTTCTTAAGCAATTTATCCACTTAATCAACTTAATCAGCTGATAGAAGGGATTTAGTAACCACCATCAATTCCAAATGGAAAGACACATTTCCAGGAAAATGCAATGTCTGAAGAAGAGAGAAAGTCTTACTGGGCAGCTATAGGAGAGTCACTGCTATGATATTTTCAAAATGGAAAATTTAATAACTGGATGGCTTAATCTGGTAACATCCGAATTCAGTGGTTTGGAATGGCAATTAGAGTTATTCTATAATTACTTTTAATGACATTTTTTTTTCATTATTCTGATTATCTTCCCATAATGCTGGCATTCCACGAAGTCCAAAACTGAAATATTCTCCATAGTGTCCACATTGAGTGTATATCAGCATGTAAGACTCTTAGCGTGAATGCAGAGTATTTTTTTCCCCCTATTTGTCAGAGATTGTGACTAAAAAAAAATTAAGCAGTTTTCATTACCAAATATTTTATTTTCCATTTACATTAGCCTACATAAAGTTAAATAGAAAAGTAAAGTAGGTAATTATTTGATTAAGTAGTTGAAAAAATTCAGTCTATTCATATAATTTAATTTGCATGAAATTTCAGGGTACCTTGGGATAGTAACTTGACTCTTGGTCTACTGCCAAAGCACCTGCTTTTGTTTACCTTCTCTTTTTCATTAAAATGGTGTCACTATAAAGAAAAAACAGAATGTTAGGAATCTGAATTAACTGGATGAAGCATTGATCTTTCTGTACAATCTTTCTATCAGGAAGACCAGGTATGTTCTACATCTTTCAAGAGTGACAGGAATGTTTATTATTAACTGCTCTCTCTGTTTCTTTAGAACAGCTGACAACAGAAGTAACTTTTGTAATTTAAGAAAAGCAGGGAATGTAAATAACAGCAGTGCATTACTAGTGATTTAGCCCCAGGTTTGATTAAGCATGGCACAACTTACTGGAACAAATATGTTCTTGAGATTTTTTGTCACTTAGAGAGAATCTAAAACTGAAATCTAAAATGCTTATTTTACTAAAAGAACAGTTAATATAAGGCATTTATACTGATGGGGTAAAGACAGTATTTCTTTAGCTTTCATACAGCTTTTGTAGTTAGCTTTTCTTTCAGAACATTAGACAAGAATAGCAGATCATTTGAGTTCACTCATTTTACAAGAAATCTGAAAATAATGCACTCCACTCTTCAAAAACTAGAGATGAGACTTGTATTATTAAAAACTTTTATCAATAGCAGAAAAATATTATAATAACAAAAATTTTTTTTCAGTTTAAATCCTATATTATTTATTAATCTGATACTAATCCCAATCTTAATCTGATATTAATTCTCTCCTGACACCTATTTGGCTTGTAGGATGAGAATTTCTGCATCTGTGGAACAACTAAATTCTTGGTAATAATTCTAAACTACACTATTTTTATTCTGACTTGTTCCACTACAGAAAGAAAAACTGAGTGTTAAAGAAACACTTTTAACGTTGAGTTAAAAATAAGACCATGGTACACCAAGAGTTTTTCTGCCTCCATCTACTTCTCTTCATTGTTTCTCAGGTGAAAATTAAGCCTGAAAGTTTGTAAGGCAAAGCTGCTATTGAAGGCTCAATATTTTTTGCTTAGAGGAACAACAGGAAGTTTCATTATTTGATTTGTAATAGAATTTAAACAGTACAGAGTGAAATTGAGAGAAGTCAATTCAGTTAACATACCAATCAATAGAAAGCTTTTGCTTTGCAGATAATGATTCATTTGTTTCCAAGAAGACATTTCTGGAATAAACACTCTGAAGAATCCAGTGATTTTTAATAAAAACCCTACAATTTCTTTAAATGTGTAACAATGGCATTTCACTCCTCTATACACAAGGAAGGCATCTGTTGCATGCACAGAGATGGTTCTCTGAGAAATGGAAGATTGGAAGCAAGTGAGGAAAAAACCCAACACCAAAATAACAAAAGGTCAAAACTATTACAAAAGTCCTGGTCCTTAGGGGCATGGTTTAGTGGTAATCAGACAGTGCTGGTCAGTTGGAATGCGTGATCTTGAAGGTCTCTTCCTATCAAAGACCCGTGATTCTGTGATTGAGTGAGAAAACCTTACTTTAAACAAATATGCAAGGAAAAATGGTTATGTTGTGTAATCACTCTAAATTGTGCTCAGATTCTACTGGTACTATGTTTCTCAGAATAAGTGACTTAAACGTGAGAATGCAAATACAAGGCCAGACCACTGGAACACACAATGCATAATAGCTCAGTTCTCTTCTCAGAGGAAGCCCAAAAGAAGAGATCAACTCAACAGGTTTATGTTATATATACATATATATATATAGATATGAACAGCTCACCAAGCACACCTCGCTCGGCCATCTTGCCATGTGAGAAAAGCAGCCTTTTGTCTTGCATGCAGTAAGCTCCAACAGAAACTTCAGGACATCCAGGACAAGTGATGGATCAACTTAGCAGAAAAGACTGAACAATGCATAGCTATGGGTGACCACAGGGGGCTCTATGAAATGCAGAAAGCAGTGTATGGACCCACACACCAGCTCCAAACCCCCCTACTCAGTGCAGATGACCAAATGCTTCTGACAGATAAAACCTCCACCCTGAACCTCTGCTCTGAACATTTCCAGGCTCTCTTCAGTGCCAGCCATGTAGTCCAAGGCTCAGCAATTCAGCACATTACACAACAACAGATGAAAACCGAATTGGACAGAGCCCCTGCTTTGGAAGAGACTCTTCAGGTCATACAGCAACTGAAAACTGGCAAGGCAGCTGGGGTTGATGGAATCCCATCTGAAGTATGGAAACATTACAAACTATATAAGGAAATGCTGACAGGGCAAAATAAAAAAAAGCCCATACATTTGAAATATGGAAGTTATATGCAAAATGGGATTGCTATCTGAAATACTTTATATAGTTTCCAGTGATTATAATTCCTTAAGAAACAGAATTATTAAAAAAAAAAAGTATATATTTCTGAAAGTAAGTCTTGTTGAGAAATTAAACTAAACTGGACCTTGTTTATAAAATTACTATGACTCCTCTGCATTTTAGTGTCTTATGCAGGGCTGTTTCACATACAGAAAACTGTAGATGGACACCAGCTACCAGAGAAGGGATTTTTTGAACCACAAAATACATAGTCATAGAAATACATTCCTAAGAGCATTTTAAAGGTATGTGGCATCTTTTGAAAGAAGATTCAAATCTTTGTTTTCAAATATGAATTTCTTTGAACACAAATCTGTCTTCTGTATAACAAAAAAATCTGTACCACATGCAAGTCTAAATATTTTCTCTCTGCTGCTGAAATCACTTTTTTAGAAAACCATCCAAAATGTGCATTTTTTTTTTTTAATGAAGCAGGGGGATTCAAGATACAAATTTGTTCATATCAAAGATTCCAATCAATTTAAGAAATTAGAAAAACAACAAAAGAAGAAAAAAACAAGAAGAGAAAAAATCAGGGAAAAAAAAAAGCCTACAGCAAAAATATGAAGTTGGATTTCCGTAAGAGATGAATGTATACATTCTGATCCCGTCATATAAGGGGAAAAGTCTGACTTTTTTCACACTCAGTAAACAACCTGACTCAACCATGGATCTGATCTAAAATCACTGAGAAAATTACGAATGCTTCAGATGATTCAGCCAAGAAGGGACATTGGAGTAATACCAAAAAGCCCATTATTTCTTGTTGTAATGTTCCTATATCAAATTTGATTGGAATAAATCTCCTAACTGATTCCATAACTAATTTAAGTTGTAAACTACAGATCTGAGGTTTTAATATCAAGTTTTGCAAACCTTTACATGAAAGTCTTTACATAAATCCTTATCTTCTAATGGATCTCAAAGCACAGGGAAATCAAGGACAAAATCCTTTAGATGTACACAAATCAGAAGAAGTTTACATTGAATATGCATATTACCTATTGGACATAAAATATTAAAGAATAGCTGTAGTTTTTATTTCAGCTAATTCTTCTAATGGCATGATATTTTTATAAAAAAATGGTAGCTGGATTTTGGTATTATCTGATAATTAATAATCATCATCAGCTATTACTAATTTTATGTTGACTGTAGTAAACAGGCATGGGCATCCTATATTCATGCTGACTTCTCTGAAAAGGTCATTTGTATGTAACAGGTTTGGACATGTTTTGTATGTGATATAAATATGTATTTTGCTCAATTCCTTTTTTCCCTTTATGTGAATATGACTATGAAACATACAAGTAAGGAAAAAAATACTCTTGGAATTCTGATATATAATTGAGCAAATACATTCAGTCTAAATTAAATTTCAAGCCAATGATTACAGATCCAAATAAACTAAATATACATGATCTATAATTTCCTGCTCTTTAAAAATGAGGTTTGCAATATTCAAAAGAAATCATGCATGTGAAAAACCATAAAACACTGATACAGCTATGAAACACCAATGAAATTATACAAAACAATTACAGAGCATTTCCACAATGTCGAAAAGCCTCTTGCTTGAATGTTAGGAAGATGCCCCTTGTACTTTGTCCTTATATCTTCTGCTTATATCTAATTATTCCTCATTTATATCTGGAAGCTACAAACAAGGGACACTAGAAGCCAAGATTTTGTTTGCAAAATATTTTACAACTGCCCCTAAATATTTTTACACAATCAAAAGTAAATAGGTAGTGATTTCTGATAGGGACATTTACAGAAACTACATGAATATCACTGAAGCTATTAGTGATTCCTGAAGAATTTAGAAAGAAACACACTCACCAGCTGCTACACAGAAGAAGCTTAAGATATATCAGTTCGTTTTCAAACTGTTGGTTTCATTTAACTGTACAGATCAGTGCACTGCTCAGTATTGATATTTGTTGTTTTGCTCCATCTTTAAAATACCATTTTCTTAGTGTTCCTTTTCTGTTGATTTTCTCTGCTGTTGTATAATTAACAGCTACCAATATGGCAAGATTTGTCCATCTCATATTTTTGGGTACTGCTTATCTGCTTTCACAGACTTATAAATGCCTAAATACACTGTCCCTCTATTATACAAGGAGTTTGATGTATGAAATAAAAACAGACAAGAAATAGGAATATATATGTAAGGCTATCCAGACATCCAAATCTCCACCTTCTCAGTTCTTCCTTAATTAAAAATTCCGTATTTACAGATGAGCAGCTATCATTGTTGTACTGTCAAAACTCCCAGCACTTGTGTATATAGAATTAAGAATCTGTTCTCTTTGTATTTCTAGTTTTCTTGATTGTTATTACTCATAACCTGCCTTTGCAGTAACAGCTCTGAAACTTGACTTTCAGTTTAGTTTTATGTTAATTTCTTTCTTCTTTTATAACGTTGCATTTCTTGTTGACATCTATTAATTTCTTATACCAGTCACCTTTTTAGGTCACTGTGAATAGTGGAACAGATGGTCTGTAAGTATCGGCAAATTTAACACATATGTATATATGATTCATTCTTCTAGAAATTAGATTTACTTAATTAATACAAATTTCCCTTAGAGGTTTACAGTTGATCCAAAAATTTTCAAACACTTGAGTTGTTTGTCTTACTTTTTTTTTTTTACACGCAGAAACAAAAAATACACAACATACCAATCAGCTAGTAGTAATTCTTTCAAATATAGTTTTATGATCAGATCCACATTTCTGCAATTAAACCACTAAGACTATCAAAGCCTGCACAACTGTATCAAAATAAGTAGGTTCTTTATAACTACAGCACCAATTTTACATTTTAAAAAAATTACTACTTTTTAGTATAAAGGTCTCAATTGAATCATTAATCAGCTAAACCATGCAAACTTTCCAGCAATGTATTTAATAACTGAAAAGAGTACAAAAATGATATATTCCTGCTCAGTGAGTGTGTGCATTCTTCAAAGAAGAAGAAAAAGCTCTGATCTTAGATTAACTGAAACTAGTATTTTATTTAATGAGAATTTTCTGCAATGAGGGAAATTCACATTTTTAAAGGATCTTAATGAAAAGAATGTTAGTTCTCTTCTTTTCTGGGACATGAACAGTAGCCTTAGTGTGTATACCAGCATAAGGAAAATCTTGAAAAAAAACCATTCAGTGAAGAACTATGTAGTCAGAATATTGTGTTTACAGAATTAGACTACATCCACCAGGCTGCTCAGTAAATTTTAGTTATCTTACCCTCTAAAAATTGTATTTTCAAGAAAGTAGGCACCAAAGGGTATTTCCTCAAAAGCTGCCTAATTAAATAAGTGGCAGAAAGCTTCAGTTAGGCATAGCTCTGCAAATATGAAAAACAAAAAAGGCTGTTCTAAAACAAATATCTAAATTAAAGATTTAAGATATCCCTTCTGGTTATCAGTATGATCTGATTATGCCTACAAAGAAGAAATAAGCATACTACTGTCACAGGAAAACACAGAAACAGAGTTCAGAAAGCAGTGATTGTGGATGCAGGCAATAGCCATACACTGACAAAGAATTAAATTACATTAAAATGGACTTTTAAGAAAATGCAATAATATTTCATGTATAATAATGTCAAAAGACAGCAAATTTGAATTAAACATTAAGATTTTAAAAGTTAAAATTATGCAAATTACCACAATTTTCTGCCTTTCTATGTGCACTTGATGATTGCTCTTTGAATACTAGTTATATGATTTCTTTCTCTTCAACTCTCCCAGGCACCCCTTTCCCAGCTGAAGTACAGAATAGACAGCTTTAACAAAATGTTATATTTTGTTTTTATGTTTAACCTTTAACATGAATGCAGTATTTATTTTTAAATGAAGCTTGTTGAAGAATTGTAAATTTTTACAGAAGTCCACTAAAGCATGATTAATGATGTAGTTTTGAAAAAAAGTGAAACAGGAGAACCTAGTGAAGCACTAAAATACAAATGTCACTAAAAGACATCTTAAAAATTAAAGTTTTTTAAATTAATAAAACAATAATAATTTAAAACATTAAAAACCTATATATATACAATTGGATTGCTAAATCTAAAAGTATTACATTAATGACTCTCTAAAAGGAGGATGTTAAGATTACTAAGTCTAAATTTTCTAGAGCTTTAGGATGAGAAAATAGGGAAGCCCTTCAATTTGCCTCAGCTATACTTAAAAACTGTACTTTCTGTTGAAGAGACTGTATTTTATTACTAGGTTTCTATATTATTAACAAAATAATCTATTTAGATGTTTCAAGACAGAAATTCTGTCAGCACAGTACTTACAAAGATCTTGCTTCTTCCAAACAGTGTTGTCACAAGACAAAATGTGAATTGTTTCTTTATTCTGAAGACATACAAAGTATTTTTTATTTTATGTAGGAAAGAGCATCAATTACACTCAGAGTTCACAAAGTATACATCCTCTATATACTCTTACATCAGAAAACTGGAATAATTTAGAGTGGCACCAATTCAAATAATCAACCAGAAGAGAAAACTTATGCTTTTCATTGAAGGAACTCTTTCACAGATTTTTTTTTTACTTTGATGTCATTCCGTTGTCTTTTTAGCTATACACTGTCACAAGGCAATTATGTTGGATAGATTTATGAAGTATTACCACAGTCACTTTCAAAGTCAACTAGTCTCTTTTTCATGCATCAGAGAAATTATTAATGCCAACATAACTAACATACATTAAGATATACTCTAATTTTTGTCTATGTTACAAAAGACAGCCTCTTAACCCTAGTCACTTCAAAAACAATTAATATCTGATAATGCTTGACATAAGAAGAAAAGTACCTAATTTATTATTGTTAGCTTTTTTATATTAAATACTTTATATTAAAATTCTATATTTTAACAGAATTTTCATTCAGACTATGAATGTGTGCTACCTCAGGCTCTTAAATAGAAAAAGACTAGGTAATTCCTCACCTACCTCAAATGTTTTATGGTACTATAAAGAAGATAAATAATAAGGTATAAAGATGCAATCTGAACATTTCTTGATTATTTAACAATACAGATTTGCTTCTGTATATTTCTAATGCATGGTTCCCTCTTGTTACACTGAAATATTAGTGACTTTCATCCAGACTTGGAAAAATGATCAAGAAATGGGATCTTATCAAGAAAAGGCATCTCACAGTGACTAGTTCAGACTTAATAGTTACACTTGTACAAATTGAGTTAGAAAAGACAAGTACCACACTCATTACTTGGGGTATGAATTTATATTTATACTGCAGCCTCTGGAATGCTTGACTGGGAAGAAAGAAGCTATTTCTTTGGAATACTGTCATTCAAGCTAAACTGTACAGGACTTCTAAAAACTAATGGAATAGAGACCTTTTTATATACAAAAGGTCTGTATAGAAAGTCTATATAAACAACCGAGCAGACAATTTTTAGATTGGAGAGGTTTTTCACAAAAAAAAGGGGAAAAAAACTAATCCAAAGATTTATGAATAGTGCAGCTTAGTACACTTAGCACACTTAGTATAAATATTCTACTATCCTTTTTGTACCATACATAACTCTTAAAATAGAAAACAACCTGACTGCAGCAAAATCCCACTGAGCTGAAACGTTGGAACCTATTCCAATAAATTTAAAATTATTGTTTGTCTACCTGAATTTTTACCCTGCTGTTGAGGTTTAATGCCAGGCTAACAATTAAACAAATAACAGATGCTCTCTATTAGCCCTTCTCCCTTCCCAGAGAAGAGAATAAGGGAGAGAGACATCACTGAAGATAACTTAACTCTCATGATCCTGACATTTATACTGAGCATGACATAGATGGGATGGAATAGTTAATTTTGTTAATTATGGTCCACCTACCCAGTCTGCCCTTCCCACAGGAGGGTCACAGGTGTGACCACTTTTCTTCCCTTTCATTCCTGGTTCATAAGAAGTTTACCACAGTGACTTTGGTTTCTATTGGAAAAAAATGTGAGCAAGAGCCTTTCTTCATATCATTCTCCAGTGATAACGATAAATAAACATTCAGAGCTATCAGCCCTAGAAGAAGACACTGACTGAAAAACATGCTGCTAATTTCAGAAAGTGCAATTACTTAGAAGAGACTTAAATGAAAAATAAAGTTAAGCCAAGGAAAATTGGTTTTGTCCTGGGTCAAACCAGTATTCCTGAAAATAAGTAGTCCAGAAAATCCAATAGTTTTCAACACTGAAATCTAAAGAATTATTGCAAAATAGCTAATAATTTAAATTCTTTTTTTTTTTTTCCAGTTTATAATGCATGCATTACCTCTCACAGTAAGGAAGTCCCGGAAGATTTAATTATAAAAAATTTGTTCCTGGCTTGAGAGACAAACCAAGAGGTGATTAAATACAAACTAATGAATTAATTACTCTTCTGCATCTTCAAAGCAAAGACAGTCACCTACAATCCTTTTCTGTTTGTTTACAATGCTTCAGCAGCAGTCCAAATGTGAATTGTAAGGAAATCTGAGACAAAATAAAACAGTGACTTTTGAGCAAAAAGAGGGAGTAAGAATTAAGTAGTAAACTAAAGATGTATTTTTATTTTTTTTAAATCTTCACAAGTAGTCTTATATTGTCATGAGAAAGAATGGAAGAAAAGTAACACTATTTGCTACAGATGTCTCAAAACAGGGTCTTGTTTGCCCAGTGTACCATATTCCAATCCACATACAGAGCTGAGGTATTTCTTTTTTTCCAGTTCTGCTCAGAAAGGTGTAAGTGGTAAACTCATAAAGCTAGCATCCCCTTTCCATAACACAGGGTTTCCTTTACAGACCAAAAATTCAAAATTACCTTATCTCTAACTCTGCCAAAATCATTCATCTACTCAGTTTGTTAACTAGTTAGCCAGAAAGAGGTAAGAACTAAGAACTAATGGCTGGGTGGAAACTACTCCTCTTTTCTGAGGGACAGACTTCATTGCTGCGACATCCCTCCAGGTACGATTACCCTGGCCAGGGTGGAGGAAGCCACCTTGATTGGTGGCTGGAACAGAGCAGGGAGTGATGCCTGGAAAGAGGTAAGACCTCTGTGCTGGAAGCCCCCTCTCCAAGGCGAGCCTGTTTTCAATGTCTCTGATGCTAATGGACCTGGCTTCTGTCAGGGGCTGACTGACAGCTGTCCCTAAGGAAAAAAAGGGACTCAGGGGTATATATGGGGCTGTCCATGCTGTGGCTGTTTCATCGTCTCTTGACCCACCACCAGTCTGCATCAGACTCCGTCCAGCATCAGCACCATCTTGAACAAACTCGCTGGACAGATGGACCCCTGGTGGTGACTCTATATCTCTCTCTCTCTTTCTCATTGTTTCTTCCCACTTTCTTACCCCTTTTTCTCTCCTACTTCTCTCTCTCTCTCTCTCTCTCTTATATCTTCTTTTCCTCACTCCCTCTTTTGCCTGGCTCTATCCTTTTGCTTGTGTCAGTTGTCAAATAAAAGTATGCTTGTACCTGACCCTTCCAAGGCTGGACTTTGTTTCACAGACTCTCTCGCCAAAAAAATTTTAATGTTGCCTCTGACCGTAACACTTCTATTTAATAAAATTTCCAAATTAAGTTTGCTAGACTTGCAAAATAAATTTAAATGAAAAAAAAAATTTAAATATTAAAATTGGCCACAATTCCTAGGCTCACTTGGAAAGCTGAATAGGTTATCCTTAGACAATCAGTCTTGCATGGATTGCCAATCTTGCAATAAAAATCTTCTAGTGAAAGTCCAATATATGGTTAATTTGCAAGTAAATGCAGAGATAATTCTGATGGAGGTGTTTTTGTGTCTTTGTTGGTTTTTTTGCTATAGGTCAATTACTTTTAAAATATTTTTATGTGCTCCTCCACAAAAACATCCCAATCTTCACCCATTTATTTAAATAAAGACTTTGCTTCTAACATTCTTAATAGTATTATTAATGATGTCTCCAGGCAAAAAGTATGTGTTTAAAAGCCACATCTGACAGAAAAAGCAGCAGAAGGAGAGTAAGTATTAACAGCTATTTGAAACTCCAGAACTTGCATTTGTATGTGACAGTGTATTTATGTGCAAAAGAAGTCTGCTACTTTAGGTATGAATGCTACGTAAGTTCATTTCAATCACATTTACTTTATTCATTCTGTTTCATTCTGCAGGAACAAATTCATTCTGATCATTTCATCTATGGCTGAGAAAATTGAACTCTAACAGATTGCAGCCCCAGAAGAAATTGCTTGGTGTTAGATCTGCAAGTAATTGTTAAACTCCCACATGCCTCAGGGGAGAAAGCAGATCCTTAACTAGAAAAACAAGCTGGGGGAGGGAGGAGATGAGAGAAACTATACTTGTAGTTAATAGGCATCATGGTATTGTGTATTAAATGCCCTGAACAACTAAATAATATTTTTACTAGAATAGTCATTAATATTTTAAGTAAATATAAATATTTGGAACCTATACTTTTTCATACTGAAAGACAGATACCCTTTTAATACAAAACAAGCTGTTAGTGAGCAGATAAACATACAGTGTTATAACACCTACTTCTATTCATTATTATTTTCATTAAATTATATACTTCTGACAACTCAGCAGTGAAGGCAAGTTTATTTGTTCTCGGATGAAAAAAAACCTCTATTGCTGAAAGTGGTAGAATTTTGATGGTTTCTAAGATTGCAGAATATGATTATAGAAACTTGTGGGAAGGAAAACATTTTTCGTATTTCTAATTATATTTCCAAGTGAGACTCATTTGCACACTAACCAATATGAATGACAGGAGAGTTGCAAAGGCTTAAACTCATTCAAAATTTTGGACACAAAACTGTAAGGGATTTGTATATTGTGGCCATAGTAACTTTAAGTTAATCACTTAAAGGTATTTAATGTTATATTTGTTATATTTGAAGATGGAAATAGTGCAGTTATATCTCTAGAAATCTTTCTTGCTATAGAGTAGAAATTGTATACAATAAATATTCTTGATCTTTCAAATTTTCTGAACATAAGTTACATATGTGGGCAAAAGAGGAGGTAAATTTATGGACTAGTTTAGAAAGCTTCAAATAGCAACAGAGAAAGCTCCTTTCAAAGATAAAGATGACTTTTTTTTTTCCTTTTTTTTTTTTTTTTTCCTAGATCACTATATTGTGGGACCATTGACACTCTGCTATTCTTCTGATAGCCTCAGAAGAAACCGATGTTTCTTCTGAGACACATAACTTTTATTTCCAATAAACTCTACATAGTAATTACAATTTCTGATCCAGACTTTTTTGATTCAATTAACTATCACATTCTTCTAAGCAACAGGAAGCTTAAGCTTTCAACCTTGACTCATGGTCTCTGTTTTTAAAAAAAGTATCTTAATTGCCAAGTGACTCAACGTAGGGGACTTTCTTGAGCTCCAGTCTGCACCACTGTGAATCAAACCGTGTAGGAGCTAGACACTAAGATGTAATACAAAAGGCAGCCCTTTAGTTTTAGGAAAGCCTGACTGCTTTTCTTACATTCAAGGGCTGACTGAGAAGTTTTCAAGCAAAAGTTAAAGGACAGAAGTATATTCGCACAAGAAAGAAACAGAATTTCCAATCTCAAATGAAACCTTTCCAGATTAATGAAGACACAGGGTCTCTATTGTTCATTCTCTCTCTAGCTTTCTTGCATCATGATTCACCTTAAAGAGAGTAATTCCATTTCATACTTCCCCATAACCTGGTGGAAAGGGTATTTTCGAGTAAAAAAGGATATTTTCTAGTATAGTATCAACAACTGGGATGAACCTCCATAATTAATTCATAATTCAATGAATTGAAAAGTGCCTGAACATCGCACTACCGAGACTGTGTATAAATATGTTGATATAAGGGAAAACACAACATTGTTCAGTCTACTTTTGTGAATCTTTTGCTGCTTCTATCAATCTAGGATATTGAGGTAATCAATTTAATAACTTAGAGAAATTACTATTAGTGATATCCCTCTCTGCTAAATAATTTGTTAGCCCACCTAGCCACATTTTTAAAAGTTCTGATTGTTTATATACTTTATGCTGTTTTGGGGAGAAAACTTGCTAACAATCCAAGTACAGCATGAATGGCCTCTGAGCTATCCTCAAAGTATAAAGTGGAACTGTACTGATCCATTTTAGTGTAACAAAAAAAGGAATGATCTAAATAATTCTAATGATAGGTATTGCACTTAAGGAATTAATAACATGTCCATTTACAAATAACTGGAAATATTCAGATTGTTATAATAATTAATGGGGTTAAACACAGTACACCTACTCCTAGAATTTTTACATTTACTCTATTCATAGAGTTAAGAAAAGAGCCCTATTGATGAGATGTATAATTTTTTTACTATATTTGTTTTAATTACTCTGAATGCATTAACAACACAAGGCAAGAGATGTTAAATAAAATAAATGTATTGCTAAACAAGCAAAACCTACCTATTTCCAAACATTATGCACTTAGGAAACTAACCAACAATTAAATCACGAGTAAATAACTTGGGTTCATTAAGACAAAAAGAAGAACAAAATTGGAATTCAAATCAAGACAACACTGATTAGCCTCTTCCATTATCATGTTTGCAGATAAATCCTAAAGCATTCATAAAACCTTCTCTGCTATTTCAATGGATTGATCTTAATATGAAATGGGTTCAGATCTTCTACTCTGTCCCAGGTAACATCTGTAAATTTATATTCTTGATAATTACCATGGTTTAATTTGCTATAAGTATATTGTATTGCTTGTAGCTTTTGAAATACCAGTTAAATATCTATATAAGAATAGACAGCCTAAGTCTGAATATATTTATAATTATGTATTTTTATATTGCTAACACCTAGGGAAACTACAACTTTCTGAATAGAAAAGTTACTACAGTGAGAGCATTTGACATTCGTTTTGTTGGGTATTTCATAATAACACAAGTGAAAAAAAACAATAGCTCTTTAAATTGTATAATTTCAACAACAAACTTCATTAACTAGATTTTTTTTCAGAATTCATTTTCTGTATTTTCAGTATCTGATGGCAGACACCTGGTTTTCTGAGATCCAAAAAAATTGTTGTATGATAATAGTTAAGAGGTTTTGGTGGTTTTTTTCTGAACTTGAATTTTGTACCTGATGGTCTTCTAAAACATTTGTACAAATGCTGAAAACCTACAATCTGTTGCCCATGATAAACAAAATGCCATTGTTCACTTTAACAAAATATAGCACATATCAAATATAATACTATTTTCAATGGACATTTGCACAGAACTAATACTTAATTCAATAATACATCTAACACCATGACACGAGTGTTTAAAAAGCAATTTTTACTGAATGCATGGAACTTGAAATTCATAATACAAAAGCATTTAATAAAGATTTCTAAAATATAACTAATCCTTTTTCTCTCCTTAACTGCTTTGATTCCTACTCTACCTTAGTGTGTCATGGATAATGAATTGGTTTCTGCTTCCATTGCAAATTTTGAGCTGTGCTGTTATTATAAATTCATATCCATAGAATCATAGAATTTTTTACATTGGAAGGGACCTTAATGATCATCTAGACCTAACCCCCCTGACATGAGCAGGGACACCTGCCTCTAGGCCAGATTGCTCAAAGCCTCATCCAACCTGGCGCTGAGCACTTCCAGGGAGGGAGCATCCACAGCTTCTCTGGGCAACCTGTGCCAGTGTCTCACCGTGCTCACACAAAGTTATTTTTTCTGATATATAATCTAAATCTATCCTCTTCTATCTTAAAACTATTGCCCCCCAACCTATCACTGCACACCCTTTTAAAAAGTTCCTGCCCAGTTTTCCTGTAGGACCTCTCAGATACTTCATATTTATGTATATCAGAGAATAATATCTCAATAAGACTTTTTCCTAAATAATTGCTACAAGCTCTGATCTTCTGCTACAAAAGTGTGTTAGTATCTTATCAGGAAAAATGAAAGGAAATTCCTCCTCCACTGAAATTATTCCCCATTAACAACAATTGTACTGATTTTCAAATGAGTCCTCTCTTTCAGAAACACATAACAAAATAAAACTACAAAAATATATACAATGAAATTAAGAAAACAGTCAAACACAAAAAATTACTAAGTCCACTTTTCAAGCTATACATATTCAGAGAAGTTCAGAAACAGAAACTTGAGTGACTTCAACTGAAAAAGAGGATTGTACCAGATGCTGTTTAATTTATCTTGAACACAGAAATGCTACAGGCACATTCTCAAAGGTTTTCCAGATTAATTTTAGGCAATTAAAATTTTAGGCAATGAAAATTAACTCAACTTCTATCCAAACAAGAAATGAAAGATTTTCTGAAGGTTTTCCAATTCTTATTCATGTATAGAATGTATATCAAGACAAAATGTCTTATTCATGTTCTGGATCACCTTTTAATTATTTTGTGGAAAATTAAATTTTTGCTATTGAACAAGTTTTGTGTGTTATTTCATCTATTTGCTCTATAATTAACATTTGGACCTATATGTTATTTATATCAGGCATATATAGTAGAGCAGTTTGTTAAATACTGGAAAATACAGTGGAAATATATATATCCTATATAATATATATATATAATAAACAGGAAAATTGTAGAAAACTCATTTTGAATTTTATACTCCCTTAAGCAAATGGCAGTAATATAGAGCTAATTCTTTCAGCAAAACTAGAAAGGAAAATTTTTTATTCATAAGCTGTCACACAAAATTCATTAGCACAGCTGTTACCGCCTGCACAAAGAATTCCAAATTAACATGATGAGTTATAAATTTAAATTAAAATTGATTAGTAATGCAAGTCTTAATGACTGCAGAAACAGGCCTCTGTAAAGTCATGACATTGTGTAGAGTATTTCTCTCTCATGAGCTGTTTATAAAATATCTTTATGGATAGTGTCAAACTGTATCTATAGAAGTATATGAAAAATGAGCCAAAACTCACACATACCATTAGTGGCTAAAGAAGCCACTTCGTGAATCAACTTGCTAATACATACTCTGTGCCAGGGGAAGCAGCCTTGTTTAGAACTCTTTCCAGGGCACTTTTGGAATATATAAAATTATGTGTTTCTGGTTTCATTTTCATCAGCAGTTCAGCTAAACTCTTTAACTGCTAATATCTCTACTTAAACACTTATGATCTCCAATAATCTGGCCATTTCCAATAGCGATAAATGCACTGTCAGATAGAGATGATGTGTTATTCTGCTAAATATTGTTTTGGTAAAATATTTTTCAGTCTTTATTAGAAGCATATGGTTGGTTAAGTTAGCTTTATAAAAGCATAATAGACATTCACATATTTAGTTTAATCCCAGCTGGAACAATGAATCTTGTCTGTAATTAGAGCATCCTTAAACACATTTATTAATTATATGTCATATTTAAAACATATTCAGAAATCACAGTGAGGGAAAAAAATACAAACCCATAAGAGAGAGACTGTGATTTGAATACCTGATTTCTCTTATTTTGTTACTAAGGATGTTGTACTTCCCAACCATGTGGATACTCAGTTGTAATTAGATGTTGCTTTGTGATCTGTAAGTCTACATTTAATTTTTACTACTATGACCTATATAATGATTTGGATCAATATGCTAGTATTTAAGGTCAAAACTATGGACCTATGGTCCAAGTTCATACTCTGGAAGGACGTTAGTCCAACTCCAAGAATTCTTCACTGACATTTATTTATTGTTCAGAAAAACATTACATAGTTTTAAAAAAAAATTATTCTAAATTAAGTAACAGTAAGTGGTATCCTTTGTGTTTAGCAAATTCCTCTTTTAAAACAGTTCAGGTAACTGAGGGACAACTAATTAAATAAATTTTATGTAAAGCTGAGGCAAGACATTCCTGAAATTATTCAACAGTTATATCTCTGAAAAAATAAAACACCCCTGATGATAACATCTATCTGATAGGGGAAATTATCCAGCGAAACTTTTCAAAACAAATGATTAAGTAAACTTTAATTTTTAACTGGGACAACAGATTAACATTTGGTTTTGTGGGCTGTTAATATGACTAAGTTTCAAAGAAAACAGTGTCAATTAAAATGAATGAGGCGTTATCTTGATCTTGCTGCTTGGTGCAGTAGATTATATCTCTTTTGAATGTATATTTGTCATGAACAGCATTTACTCAGGTGGCAGATGGAAACTACTCAACTTCAGCAGAACTATTCAGGAACTAAATCTGAAATTAGAAAAAAAAAAAAGACAAATCCTTTTTGCAAGGTAGACTGGAATTTTGAGAAATATGGACAACTGGGTAACACATGTAAATAGTCAGATGTGAAACGGGACAAGCATAAGAAGAAATGAGATACAAAGAGGAGTGGCTGCATCAGGATGGATCTACATTCATTTTATACCTACCACTGAACAGAAGGAGACATCTATTGAATGACTAGTGTGTTGAAAAATATGTGGAGTAAAACATAAAGTTAAGAGTATGTTACTGTGGTGGTTCAGACTTCCCCCTCACTGAGCCACGTTGCAGTGTGAACACCAGCCAACATTATTCTTGCTTTAGTTACATGTTCACTAGGTACAACTTGTTCTCGTTTCCGTAGCAAGTGCAGCGGGATGAGGCAATCCAGCACTTTCTGATCTTGCCTACTAGAGGAGTGAGTTCAATTTGTATATCTTCCAGTACTTCTGTAAAGTAAGGTGCCTTCTCACCTTGAAAAATGTACAACCAGCTGCCTATAGTTCCTTTGTAAAATCTCAGTATTTATTTTTATACCAGAATTTCCATATTGATGAATATGAACATGATGCTGACATCTTGCAATTCTGCTCCTGAGGAACAAAATATTTTGGGAGTTGGGAAATACAGTTTAACTATAAGTATAATGTGTGCTATTTGTTTATCATATGACATACACAAAATAGTGGGCAGGAAATTTATTTATATATTTATTTATTTATCTATTTTAATACCATCTGGATATTCAAGATTGGATTTCAAGTGCTGGGACTAAACCGTAACCTCCTTTACTTCTGTTTTTTTGTTGGCTTTTTTCTGTGTCAAAGAACTGAGGAGTGTATTGCTTTTGTCCCTACTTGTTAATCAGTTTCGGGTAAGTGATCCTGTAATGCTTAACATTTTTTGCATATTGGGGTAGGTTCTAGTCATAAATTTAACCATTAAAAAAAACCAAACAAAATATTATAAAGAAAAGTAAGACATTGTAAGGGAAAATAATGAAGCACATTAGATCATGTTATATTTCAAAGGTAGAACTTTCCTATGAAATGCAAACACTAATGTAAATGTAAAATCAAATTTCAAAGGAAAACAGCATATTTTCCCAGTTTTTCAGGGAGTATGTTTTTATTTCTCACTTTAACTGTGAACTTCTTTGAACACTTCAGGCCTTTTATAAAATGAAAAAAAATCAAAGAAATTTAAGGTAAATGTACTTGCCTTAAAATACAGGTTTAAAGTTTAGATGACCTTGAAGACATTTCATATAAGTACTAGACCTGAGAAAAGTTGAATAGTACACAGTAGGATGCCTGAATCTTACTGATGCCTCTGAAACCCTGTGATACAAGTATGTACCTATTTGGAGTCAGAAAAAAAATACATAAGAGGAAAAATCAGAAGAAGAAAAAAAATTTTCTTACTGATAATCAGCCTCTTGCTGATTATAAAGATTGTGGAAAACTAAAACCAAGCAAATATGTGGCTATCTGTAAATCTTCAAAATTTTCTGGATGAAATTTCAGAATAGTTCACTTTTAACACTTTGGTAACACAATATTTTAAGTAGCTATGCTTTTCCTTCACAATAAATAGTTAAGCATAGTATCTTTTGTCACCTTGTCACCCCTGACTTTTATGCACTTACTTTTTAGGACTCATGACAGTGTATCTACAGGATGGTATCTCAAATTCTTAAGCATACTTTTCCATGTTTTGAAGAAGACATTCAAACAGATATCCCTATCTTCTTCATAGACAAATAAACAAGAATTTGAACTAAGAATAAACATAACACCCCACGACTTTTCATTTTGAGCAACTACTCATGCCAGTAATTGTTCTGGGTATATGTTAAAAATTAATCTTAAGCTATAGGGTCAAGAGCCTATGGACTGAGAGGAAACCAAGCTAACAATGTAGAAAAAAATATAGAATCCAGAGACATAAATTAAAATTCTTCTAAAAATAAAGAAAAAATACATGATATTATGGTTTTGGCCCAACTGGTGTTAACCAGGCCTTCACTCATTCACCCACCTATCCGAAGTGAGGGACAATGAGAAGAAAATCTACCCAAAGGCTCATTAATCAAGACCAGATCAGGGAGGTTTTCACTCTTCAGTTACGGTAACAGGCAAAAAAAGACAAACACAACTTGGAAAAAAAAAATTAGTTTAATCTATCAGGAGAAAGAGAACACATGATGTTAATACATCCCCCTACCCTTTTTTTCCTAGTCCCAGCTTGCTTCTCTTCTGCCTCACCCTCAGTGGCACAGGTGGATGGGGTGTGGGGATTTGGGATCAGTTCACCACACATTGTTTCTGCCAGTCTTTCTTCCTCAGGGTGAGTACTCCTCATATTCTTCCCCTGTTCCAGTGTTGGATCCTTCCCATGGGAGAGTCCTTCAGGAACCCCTGGGACATGGGATTCCCCGTGAGGTGCAGTCCCTCAGGCACAGACTGCTCCACCCTGGGCTGCCCACAGAGTCACGGCTGCTTGGGGAACAGTCACCCCCCTGGCACAGGGTCCTCCATGGCTGCAGATCCACAACTACCCTTCTCTGTGATCCTGCAAGGCAGCAGCTCTGTATCTCCCACACCGTGTTACTTCAGGGACTGCTCCACTATGACCTCTATGTGTTGCAAGAAGACAGCCTCCTGTCTCCCTAGGGGATGAGGGGAAATCTCTACTCGGGCACCTTTCCTCCTCATTCCTCACTGACCTTGGTGTCTTTGAATCATAGAATCATAGAATTAGCCGGGTTGGAAGGGACCTCAGTGATCATCAAGTCCAACCCTTGACCCACCGGAGCAGTTGCTAGACCATGGCACTGAGTGCCACATCCAGTCTTTTTTTAAATGTCTCCAGGGATGGAGAATCCACCACCTCACCGGGCAGACCATTCCACTGCCTGATCACCCTCTCCGTGAAGAAATTCTTTCTAATATCTAACCTAAATCTCCCCTGACACAACTTAAGACTGTGTCCTCTTGTCTTGTTGAAAGTCGTCTGGGAAAAGAGTCCAACTCCCACCTCGCTACAGCCTCCTTTCAGGGAGTTGTAGAGAGCAATGAGGTCTCCCCTGAGCCTCCTCTTCTTCAGGATGAACAGCCCCAGCTCTCTCAGTCTCTCTTCATAGGGCCTGTGCTGGAGTCCCTTCACCAGCCTGGTTGCCCTCCTTTGGACCTGCTCCAGGACCTCAATCTCCTTCCTGAACTGAGGGGCCCAGAACTGGACACAGGACTCGAGCTGTGGCCTCACCAGGGCTGAGTACAGGGGCAGAATCCCTTCCCTGGACCTGCTGGCCACGCTGTTCCTGATCCAGGCCAGGATGCCATTGGCCTTCTTGGCCACCTGGGCACACTGCTGGCTCCTGTTCAGCTTCCTGTCAATCCAGACTCCCAGGTCCCTCTCTGCCTGGCTGCTCTCAGCCACTCTGTGCCCAGCCTGGAGCTCCCCATGGGGTTGTTGTGGCCAAAGTGCAGGACCCGGCACTTGGCCGTGTTGAACCTCATCCCATTTGCTCTGATGCTACTCTCACCTCCTCCTCTCCTCTGCTCTGCAGTCTTTTTTTTTTTCAGTTTCATTTTCCCTTTCTTAAACCTATTACTTGCAGAGGTGAATCCAGCTTCCCATGTCTGCTCAGCCATGGCCAAAGGTGGAACCAGAATTGGAGCTTAGGGAGCTTTTAGCGGCTGCTTACAGGAGTCACCCTTGTGGTCCCCCTGCTTCCAAAACACCACTGTACTATCCTAAGACATAGACATAATCAGTTAATGTTTTTTATCTTTATGATAGAATTTTATTTAAAATAAAAAATGAAAGTGAGCAGGGCATTTGTGATTTAAGCCTTGAAGGAAAAGCTAAGGAGCAGTGAAACTGAAGCCTGAAAAAATGTTGAGGAGTACTAGTAAGGCAAAAATAATGTTCAGATAAGAAAGTTTACTAATGTAACTATGTAGGTTATAAACAGTGAATTAACAGTGAATAAAATAGCAGGTAATTGATGAAAGAAGAAAACAAAGAAACAAAGAAGATTAAAAAAAAAAAAATCACATTAGATTGCACATATCACATCAGATGGTCTATACCTTGTGCACTACCGAGTACCAAGGAAACAACTGAGTTTGGTAGTGACTTTTTAAAAACAAATAGACATAGAGTATTAAAGGAATATTGAAGAATTGGACACATGTGCTTTCCTTACATATCATCAAAACTGTTCTGTATTGATAGAATAACACCTGAGGTACTTGATATCTATGACAAAAAATTAAAATAAAATAATCAAATCTAGTAGCCATAACTATTTATAAAAATCTTATATGAAATTATATAAACTTTTAGCCACAGCTATACCATTTTAAAGATAAAATCTACTTCAACTGCAATGATTATATAGAAAAGCAAGGCAATTTTGAAAATATATTTCCTTATTATAGCTCAGGACATGTAAAGAGATTTTAGGTTGACTGATTATACTCACCCCTTTATTAACATCTTCACTGGGGCATATTTTCTGTATTAGATGACTACCTTCACAATTTTTTACCTTCATTCCTACATCATTTCAATTATATATAACTTTATTTACTTCTATATAGCTATTCATAAACCTGGAACCACCTCCCAGAGAATGCCAGTAGTTCCAGTCTGATCTCAGCTCTTCTAGATATCTTTCCTCTGATGTATTCTACCCTTGAGACCTTGTTTCACTTTAGTGTTAAATTTATGTGTACAGTAAATCAACTTATACTGGTGCCAGCCTATGTCTTTAGACTGTGGAAAGTCACAGTTTACCTCATATATTCTGTCATGATCTCATGCACAAATTCAGTATCTCTTGTTACTTAGGACTGGCTGAGTTTCTATCCACCACTAGACTGCAAATAAAGTTGTCGTTTTAATGGGAAAGGAAAATAAAACAAGAATTTCTCTAATGATATACTGAAGTGGCTAGCAAATTTCTCCTAGGTGGACAAAAGTTCAAGATCAGTATCACCTTATTAAGAGTAGAGAAGCAATTACTGCTCACTCGTCTGATGAGGAAGCAGTCTTTTTTTCTGTATGTTATCAGATATAGCAGAGGAGAAAATAAGGCTGAAAAAACATGAATCTATTATCTATTAGCTACTGTATAGGAAAATCACCTGGTATAAAAGAAATCAAGCAAACTCACTCTACCAAATCTGAAAGAGAGATACAGATTTGTTCCATCTGATAATGATCCATTATCATTGTTCTTTCCTCAGAGGGTTTGTATACAGATATGACAAGATGTTCAGTCTTGGACTCAGGAAACCTTGCACAAAGATATTTTTATTAAAAGAGCTCTATTTTTATGAAAAGATGAGTTTTCAATTACCTGACATTTTCCAATATATTTTTAAAATAATCCTCAACCATCTCTGCTATTTCAATCATACAGAAAATAACATAAAGACTGTGAGATTATCATATAAGTTTCTATCATCACAATAATCTTGCTTGACTAAACTCTCTACATAAAAGTTGCAAATAGAGTATCAGGTGTAGTACAGGAAATACATAACGGGACTTTATTAATATTAACTCACCATCAAAATATTTTTCTTTTTTTACACACTGTGTGGAAATAATCTTTGAGATTCCAAAAGCAGCTGCCTTAAAGCTCTTATGAATAACTAATACTTTTTTATTTTCATAAATGAAAAGCTAACTGCTAATTACTTGTATACACATTTACACACACTGAAACCAAACCAACCAACCAAGTAAATTGTCTAAAATTATTCAGCTAGGTTAATTCATACAAAATTAAATTGGAAAGGCAAAATAAAGAAAATACTACAGATTAAAATGATGCACACAGGGGAAGCCAGCATAGATTCTCCAAGGGGAAATCATGTTTGATTAATTTGGTAGCCTTCTGTGATGCTGTGACTGAACTGGTGGATCCAGGGAAAGCAGTGAATGTTGTCTACTTTGACCTTAGCGAGGCTTTTGATTCATATAATAATAACACCATGCACCAGTACAGATTAGGGGTTCTCCTGCTGGAAAGCAGCTCCAAGAGGACGTTAAACTCCTGTTGGACAATAAGTTATCCATGGAACATCAATGTGCCCTTGTGGCCAAGACGGCAAATGATATCTTGGAGTTCATTAAGAAGAGTGTGTCTCTCAGGGTGAGGGAGGTTCTCCTCCCTCTCTACTCTGCCACAGAGTATTCTATGTATTCCCACATCTGGAATATTGTGTCCAGTTCTGGGCTCTTCAGTTCAAGAGGGACAGGGGTACACTAAAAAGAGTGCAATCTTGAAGGGCTATGAGGATGATTAATGGACTGGAACATCTGTCTTATGAAGAGAGACCTGTTTTTTCTGGAGAGGTTTGCTTAGTCTGGAGAAGAGAAGACTGAGAGTGGATCTTATTTTTACAAATACCTGAAGGGTGGGTGTCAAGAAGAAGGGGCCAGTCTTTTTTCAGTGGTGTCCTGTGATAGGACAGGATTATTTGTGCCATTACCTTTAGAGTGCTTTTTTTTTTTTTTTTTTTTTTTTAAATTATAAGGTACAGGTTAAGGCACATATAAAATTATAGGCAGCAGACCCATAACAAAGCAAGCAACATAATTTGTAACATTCTTGTGCATTTTAAAATGTATTTTCCTCTTAACAGTGTCTGGTTTGCAATTTTATTATATTTTTAGAGTATCAAAAAGGCTGCCATCTTTTTAGTTGATGATGTATTATTTTTGTTGTGATTATTCTACTACTTTGCCAGGCAATTTTGCAACAGATGTACAATATAGCACTAACCCTCTGCTACCGTGACAAGACCATAGATGCCTTGTTACTTTCATATTTCTTGCTAGTGATATTGTATTGACCCCCTCAGAATTCCTGAAGTTCGGAGAGATGCTGGCAGCTGGGCATTAAACTGTGTTGGAATTCTTTCATCTGCAACTTGGACGCTTGATAAAGCCACATTGTAGCAAGGGGTCTCTATGGTTCTTCTACCATTTCTTTGAAAAATAGCTTCACAAGAGGTCCCTGTGCTTATTAACATTTTTGGCGCTGTTCCAGCTGAGAGAGCTTGAAATTTCATGCTAGTTTGCAAAGTGCTACATAGGATCAAGAGATTGCCATTATGGGGGTTACCTTATGGCACATCCTGCACATGGTCTGTTCAAGAGTACTCTGTGTTATCCACAATACAGAAGCTTCCTGAGCACCTTGAGAAGTGTGCCTCATCCACTTTAATGGATACTTTTAATCCTAGCCTATAACAGCATGGTACAAATGCTCCTGGCCACCCCTCTGATCACTATTTGTCTATATGTTAACATCATATGTCTGTTTTTATTAAACTTGTCTGTTTTTATTGAACAAGTTTGAAAAAATATTTACACCATATGTAACCCTAAAAAGACGTCAGTTTGTGTTAGAGAACATAACTTGGGAAGTGCACCATTTGAGCAATTGAAATAAATATGCTTCTTGGAGAACTAAATTTACAGGTACAGCTACAGACCCACTTAGCTATGGAAGTGATGCTACTTGAAGGAGTCTGTGGAATGTTAAATTTAACCACCATACATAATGCCTTAACTGAAGAAGCTTGAGCAAAGATTTGAGCTTGAGCTTGTGACTATCATCTGGCTTATGATCCTGGGCTGCATCAGAAGCAGCATAGACAGCCAGTCAAGAGAGATGATTCTCCCACTCTACTCTGCTCTTATGTGACCCCACCTAGAATACTGTATCCATTTCTGGAGTCCTGAAGAGTCCTGAAATTAGTAAGTGCCTCAACACGGCTACCTTAAGAAACCAGACATCATGCTTGGGTGGGATCCTTATTCAATAAGCCACCTGGCCACTACTGCTCTTGCAAGGGGAGCCCCTCATTCAGTGGCCATTCTGATCAAGAGGACACTTCTTATTCAAGAAGAAACAATATCCAGCAAGTGGGGTCCTGGGGAGACAGAGTATCTTCTTTTGAAAACCATGTGTAAGGCCACCAAATAAGGCACATGTGAAGAAATAGAGGTCATTTATCATTCAACCTGATGAGGGGATGTCAACTGACCACCTGGACCCTCATGCCCCACCAACTCATTTCTAGAACATTCTCAAACTCAACACTGAATCTGAGCAAAGTAGGCCAAGCCTCACCTAGCAGAGGTAGGACAGGGGAGAATAAAAAATGCAGAATCAAAACTCTGGGTGTGAGTGCCCACCACCTACAGACTACAGTGTCATGCTGAGATTGATGCTGAGATACAAGTGTGCTAATATCTTTTCTAATCCCTCTCGCTTCATCTCTTTCTTCATCTCTCTCTGTCTCTCTAACCTTGTTCTTGGCAATAAGGGTAACGTAATTTCTAATTTTGCTAAATTCTGTTGTTTAAAACTTGTTGCCTTGAGAGTATGTTTCTTGACAAGCTTTACAGTCTTGCCCAGTTTTAAGTAAAAGCTGTGTTTTGTAGAAAACTCCTGGGTAATGGTCTTACTCTTAGAATACTGCACATAGAAATCAAGAGGTTCATCTTGCTGAATGGATTGTCTCCAGTCTGAATCTGCCTGGGTTGCCCACTAGGTGGGATGTGATAAGGATGAGGGGCAATAGATACAAACTATCTTCTTTATATATATAAACTATATAAACTATACAAATTAACTTCTTTACTATGAGGGTGATGGATCACTGGAATAGGTTTCCTAGAGTCTCCTTCTCTCAAGACTTTCAAGACCCATCTGGATGCATTTCTGTGTGACGTGCCCTAGGTGATCCTTCTTTGTCAGGGAAGTAGGACTTGATGATCTCCAGAAATCCTTTCCAACCCTTACAATTCTATGATTCTGTGATTTGTAATTTCAGTTTTAAAATTAGTGCTTAGTTGAACCTTTTTTAAAAAAAATTATAATTATAAATTAGTATATACTGTTCTATCTATAAAATCTAACAGAAATAACAGTAATTTATTGCGTCCACTCTCCTTCAAATGGTATTAACTATGAGACCTAAAAAAATATAACCAATTGAAAACCTCAGTTCCTGTGGACAGAAAAATGATAGTGTTGCAATAACTGTTGTGAAAAAAGAGAAAATCTTCACAGATAATGCACCAGAGAGTATTTCGGGTTGGAAGAGACCTATAAAGGTCATCCAGTCCAACCCTCTTGCAATAGATATTTTTAAGAGATGCCATTACATTTGACAATACACTGCAAAACTGGATCACAACTTTCCAAATTTAGCATTAGAATATGACTTCTTCTGGGACTGAAATTCATTATTTAAGTTCTTATTTATTAAATTCCCATGTTTAAAATCAGACACATATAAAAAGTGCCTTTCTCTCAATAGCAAAGCCAGCTAACTATAGGAAAATACAAATTCATACTTTTGGAAGGAACATTTTCAGTTAACATATTCACAGGTTTAATAGCCTTTAATAAATATATTATTGAAATCTTTTTAATTCTGCTGCACCATTGACAATACCCATGTTTTGATCCAGGTGGTCAAAGGACAAGAATTGCTATATTCTTATAGACTTACAATAGTACTAATTTCACACTAAGTAAGAATTCTCACTTTGAAAATTTTCTGTGACATTTGTATTGACATTCTCTTTGAAAGTCCTCATGTTTGTATTGATAAATTCAGTCCCTAAAGGTGATACTCACAAATTGTTTTACAATTAATCATGTTCTGTTAAGACAATATGTGCATTAAATTAATGACAGTTCTTATAAATCTTAGCATTTAAATACCTTTTGAACTACAGACACTGAAAAATGGAATTATACTATTGGTTTTTCATTCTGACAGGTTAGCAGGACAGTTCAAATAGCTCTAGTTGGAATTAAGAGTAGGATGAATCTATTCAAGCATCAAGAGTAAAACAAAACACTGATTTAGTATAACAGCAAATTAACAAGCTAGGGGACCTGTCTGCAGATCCTATTTCATATACAATTAATTCCTGGTGCTCCAGAATGGATTGAAACATTCAATTACAATAATTAACAGACGTTTTCCCCCCTACCATGGTGGCAAGAGTGGGGAAGTTACTTTGTGAAATGATTGCTCCCAAGAGAACTAATAAAAGTGTATGCAAAGAACAGGAAGCATATAAACAAGCTGCTCACTGCAGAAATTCAGGGTTCTCTGCCACTGCACTGATAGTACATAGAAAGTACATTTGTCCATGCCATTTAAGAATGTTTATTACAAATCACTGCTGCTATGAACCAAGCAAACAATGGAAGACCAGAAAACCTTTTTTTTTATTAGTCATATGCCATTGCCACTGAATTTAATGTTCAAAGTGTTTATAGGTATAAAATATGTATAACAATATTCTAATTATAAATCAATGTGTGTATCTGGGTGGCAATTTTAAAAACAGGAAACTACTTTCTCAAACACTGTGCAGAGCTGGATAAAATTATTAGGAGTATTGAAAGGGATTAATACCCAATGCAACAGCTCAATTTCCAATACGCAATTTCCAATTCTCTAATATTTAATAATATTGTAACTGAGGAACATTTTACTCTAAATCAGATATCTAAAGTTATGTGTGAACATCAATTTGGATTAAAACTAATAAACATATTCTTGAGTATGGCTTAGCATAGTTTAAAGCCTATGTGTTCAAATGTAAAGATCTGGAGAGCAGATGTTGAGTGATACAAGCAGATACTGAAAAGAGAAAATGTAGAGACAAAGGGACAAAACTCAATAACTTCACTATCTGATATTGAAAATAAATGGACCTATTCTTTACAGTGTTCAGTAAAATGCATTTTCTAAGTAAAAATTTTAAACATAGGCACACTGGGAGAAAATTTAGTGTATTCGGGGATAAGGGGAGTAGAGTTTGGATTTGGTGGTGGAGAGGGTTAGTGAAACATAAATCTGAATTATAGCTACTTCCAAAGTTTTCTTGGTCTTTGTTGCCTCTTAGACAAAGAATTTACTTTGTAACCTTAAGAATTCATTAAGTTTAAGCACAATCTCCACAGCACACTATACCTTTCTCTTAAAGGGCAGATGAGAAACACTATGATACATTTAATTTATCACAAAACCCACACCCTGTTATTATGTATTTCTAAATACTTTCAGAGTTGGACAGTGTACTTCAATCTGTCAATTAAGAAACACTGAAATTCATCCACAGTGGAACCATTCATGTATAAAAACATACTAGATACAGTAAATTTTAGTCTCTAAGAAAGCAGGATTTTTTCATTTCTGATGCACCAAAAGCATATGATGTGATAGAACTCATTAGTTTTTCACTGATAGGCTTGAGAGAACTTGTTAAGACCAAGACTTGCGGCTGCTCTAGAATTGCATACATGTTTCACTGAGGTCAATGACAAGACTTCTGTCAATTTTAACAAGACTGGACAAGTAACTTGGAGCTCCCAAGGAAGACATGCAGCATAAATAGTTATAACTGAAGGTAATATGCCAGAAGAATTCCTAAGGGATCGAGTAACCCCCACTGATCCATACTGTATAACAACATCTTTTATGACAGTTATTAGTCTGAAATACAATAGGGCAGAATTTCTGGGTTTATCCCCACTTTGCCTAGAGGTTGCAGGTAGCATGAAGGGGCTTATGTGTTTTATGAGAAAAAATCCACCACCAGTACACAATAATCTGGATTACATTCTTTGTATTCTTGCTTGCAATTTACAGAAATAATATTTAAAACCTTATATTCTCTTTTTTACATATGTATAACCCTTACAGGAAGTAGGCTTTTTAATGCTTCTACCTTCACTGTCCCATAGTATGTACTTGACACACCCTAGTGTGGTTTCAGTACTTCAAATAGTTAAATAACTGATTTTTTTCATTAACATTAAAATAATTAACTTTCAGTGCATAAGAACAATGTTATTCCAGCTCAGAAGAATGCTTCATTAGTGATTACAGTGGAGTACAATTAGCAAATCTCGGCAGAAGAGAGATATTATTACTTTGTCAGTATACATGACAGTATAGAGATTATTGAAGGATTCTTTGTGTCAAGTAAGATTTTTTTTTCTTACCTTTCTTTTACGAAAAAATTACCAGCTTTTTAATTTGATTACTTAATGACAGGTTAAGAATAACACAAGCATTTAAAGTTGAGTAGATCAGCTTTACCCACTACTCTTCAGTCCACATATATACATTTATGCATTTGTGTTTCCTGTTAACCTTTTAGTATAAAATCACATATATTCACACATACTGCAAACCTGTTAAATCTCTGAAGACTATATATTCACTTTACTCACCTTTTCTTTATTTATCTAGAACAAAATCTTATTTCAGATTTAACTAAAATAAGAAATATTTTTAGACAGTTGAATCCCATGTATCACATATTTAACATCAGCATCCTTGATGCCTTCAATTCAGAGAAAGCTCAAGAAGTAGTAGAGCAAATACATTTGTACAGAACGGAGTTAAAACTACAGTAAGGCCAGCTGTTAAAAAGAAAAACAAATGTGCACAGGGTTTGACAAATATTAATTTATGTTAAGTAATATTTGTATTAGCCAGAGATCAAAGTAATTATGATTTCCCTAAACGTAATTACAGCAGGTATTTGAAGTAATTTTTTCAGAATAAAATTTCCAGTGCATAGAGTATTGCTAGTGAACACTTCATAAGCAATTTTGAAATAAATATTCACGAAGAACCAATAATATTTTAGTTGGAATTAAGCAGTCATATTTGCACTTGCCTCAGCAAAATAACAGAAGGGAAAAAAAGTAAATAATTTAACTTTAAGTATTTCTAGTACTTTATGAAATCAGAAAATCAGAAATCTAAAAAGAGACTTTGTAAATTAAGTTAATCAAGTTCTAAATGAGATTGTTAAGAATAGAATTAACCCTTGCAGACAAACCTTAATGAACCAGGGGAAGGTCTTAAAATTAGCACAATTAGCTCAACATGCAACATGCAACATTGGTAAGCTCTCTGCTGAACAGCTCTTCATGTCCTTAACATAATCCCTTCTTTTCAGCAATAATTTTTAAAAATATGTTTTTAATCTTATTTGAAAATAAGTTTTGTTGACAAGCTGGTGCTCCCCAGATGAAGAAATGACATATAGAAGATGACTGAAAACATACAGTTCCAAGATCCAATTCAAGAAACATGAGCTACTAGTTCTCAAAAGGCTGATATTTCAGGGATAGCCAGAGGCAAAGAAAGAAGCCTTATGCTTCATTCATCATTGCTGGTAGTTTATGACTAACTTATAGCTGTTGGCAGTTATAAAGGAAAAAAAAATAGTAATTTCCAGCAGCACAAGGAAAGAAAAAACTTTGTAACTTTCATAGAGGACATTTGTGTGTTGTGCTATTTTAGTAAATAAATTCATTACAAGTTAAAGACTTTTCCTTCACAGGTTCAGAATTGATGAACAACTGACACACTGATTTGAGGGTATTCAGATAGTCAAGTGTATTGAGAGAAACAGTCCAGAGAACCACTACATTCTCAGAAAGCACTACAAGAACATTGTCTGAATAGTACTGACTATTTTTGTATTCTTAGGAAACAAAAATTATTTAGGGGCAGTATATAGAGATGCTCAAAAAAAAGAGGTACAAAGCTGTTGTATTGGGATGGCATTTCACAGTAGAAAAAACAGAACATAACTCTATTCTTGAAAGCTTCATGACTTTATGTAATGTTAATGGCTGCAGTTTCAGCAAAAATAGCTGATCCACTGAAATGGCCATACAAACACCAGGGTGGGGATAGTTTTTCGAGAAATTGGGGTATTTTCTGACATTGGGGTATTTATATCTTAAAATATTTTTATTTCCGCCTCTCTGAATACATGTTCTTTTCCGGGTAAGCACAGCTGAAATCCTAGCTTTACAAAGTGAGTCCAGAAGATTGGTAGCTGCACTTATATGGTGTCATTCTTGAGCAAAGGCAACTTCTAAGCTCAATTCAAATCTGGCTTCTGGGAGGGCAGCTAAAGAACTCCCGATCGTCATTTCTGGTCCTGGACCTAGCTTGCATAGCTCAGATTCACAAGTATTTAAATTTGTGAAGTAAAAATATTTAAATCTGTGAAACAAATTTTCATTGAAATCTGATAAACAAAATTGTCAATACTCTATTTTTTTTTCTTTAATATTAAAAGAAATTAGGACTGGTGTTGTGAAGTAAGAGGCTATGCATGCCTGTATAAAATTCAATTATGGTTTTAAAACAAGATAGGGGAGATTAGGAGGCTAAAATATTTTCCTTGGTATAAAATGAACTGGTGAGAGGAGCTGTTCATACTTTAAGAAAGAGTTGAAATCTTTACTTGTTTACACTGACTGAGGTTATAAAAGATATGTAATTATCTGGTTATTTATTAATCCATTTTAATGAATTAACTTTCCTTAAATTTTCTTTAAAGTAAGGAAAATTGATGATTGATTTTGACAGATGTGGATAATAAATAATTGTTTTTTTTACAAAAATAATGATTTTAGTAAATGGTTTAGAATAGTAGTGGTTTAGAATACCACAACAATAACAGATGCATTACCTCTGCCTATAAGTTTTTGGCAGTGCTTGCCAATTTAGGAAAATCATCACAGGGAGTTTGGTTTCTAGACTGATACTTTTTTATATAGTGTTAAGGCCTGGTAAGTAAGCAGGAGTATTAAATTATAATGCAATTCACCTTTATATTACCTGTAAACTTTTGCTGAACAGGATTCATGTGAAGTCTCACCATTCTGTGTTTAGCTCATTGAACACAAAAATCTCCTCCTGCTATGGTGAAACAGTCCCTGTCACTAGAATTATTTTCAGAAATTTAGACAACTGTGGCAGAGCAAGTCACCTCAGACTTCATTTATCATCACCACAGAGATATGCAGTTCATCTGACATACTTTGGAGTGGAAGGAAACGACCTCTAACCTCCTTTATCTGTGCAGCCTAAATATCCACTGTGTTTCAAGAGATTCTGCAGTGGCTATCTTAGAGGTAGACACTGACATTGTGAAATATATACCTAACTAGATGAATACAAAACTGTCAGTCTCTTTCAATTGCTCAGTGTAGCTGTTCTACTTTGATTACAAGAAAAAAATATTTTATGCCCTGTTTTACAGGCTATTGATTATTTTAGGGTAAACAAAATTTTTATTTCTTTCCAAAAATTCAAGTAATGTTTAAACTAGTAAATATCTATTTTATTTCCACCTAAAATCATATATCTCTACAAAACATTTCAGAAAGGGAAAAAAAAGTCTTGAAAAATTCTAAGTTCATTACTTCAGCAAGTCAAAGGTTAAACTAAAGGCACAAAGACACATAAAGGAGGTGAAGAATAGCTAAGCTGAAAATAGCATGGGACCTAAGAATTCCCAAATAATTGGTCAAGAATCATGCTCAAATAAAAAAATACACAGAGCATAAGCAGTACACTGTATATGTTATAGTCGTAGAATGGTTTCCAAATAATTGAAAACCAAAAAAGCTTGAGATTAATATATAAAAGGATTACTAAATTGCTATATCTGAAAGGGCAGAAATTTTTCTTTTCTGTTCTTTCTTCTCATCTATAGTGGCCAAGTAATTAGTGGACATCACTATTCTGGCAACTATGTCTACTGGAGTCAATGTAATTTTACTGTGCTTGTCAGCACTGATGAGCTGCTTTGAGTTCCTGAGGTTCCTTGCTGCCTTACTTTTCTGAAGATGAAATAAGGAGTATAAATGTGTGTTAACATGAGTCCCTTTTATTAGCTTCAGTGACTGATATTTCTCCTGTAAGACCAGTATTCGTGACCTTAAGAGAGGAAAATAGATGATTTTTATATTGGTGTTTTTTACGGTTATCTTAGTGATGAACACAGTTTATGTCAGAGCTTTTAAAGAATATTTCATGATGTGTCTGTAAGGAGCTGTTAATTTGTTTGTAGCACTTCAAAAGACCTTTAACTCTCACACGTCTTCCAGGGCATATGTCGTTTGTTTCATTTCCCATAAGTACTTTCATATCTGTGAATCAGTTAGGTACTGTGAATGAAATGCTTCATTCCAACATGAGTTTTGAAATTAACTTCACTAAAATGAAAATTGCATTTGCTGTGTTTCAAGAAAAAGACTGACTCTTGTCAAATATTCTCCTGTTTACAAAGTTACATATTAGCTGCACTACTATGAAAAAAGACAAAGCCAAGGTTAAGAAAAATGCTTTCTTCATTACAGACCATAGGTTATTAATTAAATAATAAATATTAAATTGCATTGATTAATCTTTTCCATCAACTTTCTTATAGCTGAGAAATTATCCTTTCATAGAATCATAGAATCGGCTGGGTTGTAAGGGACCTCAGAGATCATCAAGTCCAACCCTTGATCCACTACTGCTGCAGTTACTAAAAAAACAGCAGTCTTTGAAAGACTGTTCTTTAGTCTCTTGTGGAACTTTAATCATTGGCCCACAAATTTCCTCTGAAAGCACAGATAGCAAATAAACCCCTGTTTAGTGTATGTATTTTTCCTTAGAAAATGAGAAGTTTCCAGTTACCTAGAGCAATTATTTTAAGGTTGAATTGACTTGTTTTCTGCTCTAGCTGCTCAGATTTAATATTTCTTTATGCAGCTTCTCTTTGAATTTTGTTAAAAGTGTAGTAGATGTCTCTTATCTTAGCAAGAAAAAAATTACAGAAAAAACAGTATGATGATGCTTATATAATTTGCTTTTTCTGTTGCAAATATTACCAGAAAACATTACAGGGTCATTTAACTGAATTTAATTAAAAGTAAAAAAAAAAAAAAAGTAAAACCAAAACAAAAACCCAACTAAATACTATTGAATTAATTGAACAAAGTTTTTCATGGTTTTATTTAATGACAGAATAACTGATTTTTACCAGTGCAAGGTAGTCATCTGTGTAAAAGTATATGAGTGATACATTTTTGTCTACAACAGGAAATATCCTCCTAAAGCCAGTCTGTCCTCCCTTCATTTTTTATAATGAATTTTGAAGTCCATCATACAGTCTTTGATACAAAATTTAAATGATTTTACCAAAATTGTATTTGGAAGATCCCTCGAATTCTGGAATTGCACACATATGGACTATGTTGTACCTATATAATTTCAAAATAGAAAAGACTACACCATTACCAACACCATAATCTAGACACTGGCACAGGTCTTTTGACTAACTTCTTTCAAAAAAATTACCAGAATTTTAAAAATATGGTATATTAAACTACTGTTTTGTAGTTTAAGCCATTAAAAAAAGAACAGTTAATGCTGAGAAAGTATGAAGCATACTTTTAATTACCAGGAATTAAGAACTTATGGGAAGAAAATAAATTTTGATGGAAAAACCAAAAAAATCCTTGCTTTTAACTATCTGTACAATGTCCCTATAGACATAGCAAGTACAGTTTTACTTGAAACAACTGTTGGGCATGGTAATCTGTTTTGACAGTGACCATATAAGTAGTCTAATTGAATTACTTTTGCGGTACATTTTCAAGAATTATATGGTATATTAACCCTTTGTTTTAATATAGGAAGACAAAACAGAAAATGAATTCACACCTCTGGATCCTAGCTTTATACCCCTTTAATAGTCTGCTATCTATTTTGTTTCTTTCATTTCTGTGAATTATAGATTGTTTCTTAGTCTTCTGACTTTTTCTACTTCAGGTTCCAATTTTACTATTTAAACAAGGCTGTTAAAAAATCATATTTTATTCTAGAAAGTCAGCTGAGATAGGCTTTTTACAACCAATATTAAAAACTTCAAGTTAATTAAATAATTTATGTAAAAGATTAATAATATACTTAGAGAAATTAAAACATCTCTTACTGCTATTGAGCAGAAAATTTTGAAATTAAATTGCTTAACCATTACTTTATTCAATCACCTTTGCAGTGTATCATAGCCAATATATTTCTGAGGTTACAGAACACCATTTGTCTAAAGTTCTTTGGCTGTTAAAAAACACTAAATATATCATAAGTGTTATGATTGACAGATTTCCGTTTTAAGTTACATATAATAATAGCAACAAAGTATTATTTAATTGCATTAACCTGCAGCTCAGTAGTGTGTTTATTGACAAAATAAAACCTTGAGCTCCTGAAGATATCAAAAATATTTAAAATTTAAAAACTAATGTGCAGCTGAACTAGGAAAATTAAATGATTACAGTATTGGCTAGTAGCAGGTTCAATAAAAGTTTCTGTCTGCAATGTCCCATAGAAGTTTTAATATTCCTTAAAATTCCACGAATGAAACTCACATCTCTGTCAAGTTTGCTATAGCCTTTCAATTTTTCAGTACTGTCAGAAGATCTTCAGAGAGGCTGAAATTTGTGTGTTAAGTACAGGCAAAGAGGAAAAATGTTTGTTTCTTTAAGAAAAAGAAAGATCTTTCTGTTAAAGTCTGGCTCCATTGCAGCAGCAATATCAAAAAAGAGAGATAGCCAGATAGTGTCCTAGCTTTTTTTACTGGTCACTTTCAATTTGTGGGTTTGATCTGTGACAAACAGATATTCTATGAAATGTAGAGGTCTTATAGGTGAGGAGAACTTCATTTCTGGATACCAAATGCTTTGTAAGAAGTGATTGATTTTTTTCTTCATATGCTTTTCTCTCAAGCATTTATTGGAGTTTTCCTACAAGAAAATGAGAGTCTACCTTTCAATTCAGAAGGAAAAATTTCAGTTTCCCATATTATTTCATCTGTCAATGTATTTCTTGGATGCCACTTATAACAGAAAACAAAACAAACATATCAACCTTAATTTGACAATTCTTACAAAGACCTGTTTATTGTTTTTATTAAGACATTAAAATTTTGTGGTCCTCTATAATGCCTATTATCCTGAAGTAAAATTATAAGGCATCTGTCAACATGTACATGTATTCATATATTATGACTGATTATAAAACAAAACGAGAAACATTGTGGTAAAACAAAACAGTGAAATAAAACCACAAGTTTGGCAGAGTTTCTACAAAATGATAACACCAGCATAATTTATACAGACATTGGCAAGCTCTTAGGGTACAGAATTAAGTAAATGGTAGGATTTCTTTTATGGACAAAAGTTCAAAACCACTGAAAGATTTGTTTCTATCCTTCCATGTGATGCAGCTCAGTTTACAGCTGAACACACAACAGCTTGGAGGGGGTGGAAGATGAAAGAAAACAGCACAATAAGGGACAGGCAGAAAACATAAAATTCAAGTGGAACCCAGAAGCTCTCAGAGAGATCTAGGCTGCAGAACAAAAGATTGGTTGGCTGAGGCAGATGATAGGAGGCCAGAGGAATCAAAACAGCTGAGCTGGAGACCCCAAGGATGATTGTGAATATAATACTGGTACAGAAAGAAAGAAACCTCTTGTCTTTATTCTCAGAACTGATGTAAAATTTCCTCACCTCCCCTCTTAAGCAAAATATGGCACGGTTCCTACAGGAATGTTTTGTCCAATCCATACTCAAATAATCATGTTTTCCAGCAAGTTATGTGAACTTTTCTTAGCATTAGTATTTTCATAGGATTATTTTGGATAGAGGAAGGAGTTTCACTAATGTAAGTGAGGCTATCTATGCACTCTAAAAAAGTGTAAATATACCCTCAAGAACTTAGCCAAATGTTAAGTCTGAAATATTTGTCCTGTCACCACTGCCACCTGCTATTGAACTTTATTTTCTATCAGTCTGCCAGGCTGTGAAGCCATGTCATACTTCTCCTGCACCTGGCACAAACAGCTCAGTTTGAGATTAGCACCTTGATACAAGACCTGAATTTTCACTCAGGGGATATGAATAGATTTCAGGGGAAAAAGAATTTAAATAAGATTCTGACTTTTAAAATATATTGCACTGTAAACCCATGGTCTGTAGTCTCAGTTAATTAAAAAACATATATTTGTCATACAGATCACTTGCTCTTCTTATATAATTTAGTAACTTAATAAATCCTTTTTGTTTCATGAAAGAAAATTTCCTTTTCTTCTCATATTGAGAAATATAGTCCCAGCGGTTTTATATTTCATGTTACAAACAGCAACTATACATCACACTTGTTAGAGATGTATTTATTAATAATGAACACATGATAAAAAAAATAAGTGGTGTGTGGGAGAAATGGTATCTTACAAACAACTGTGAATTAACTAACATTCAGAGTAGCACTTTTTCCCCATGCAAATTTTACTGCCATTTTCCATTAATTAATGTAATTGATAACAGTTATAAAGATATTTGGCATTTTAATCATGCAGATACATCTTTAGCTGTCACAAGAGCAAATTAAAACAGCTAGAAGTCTTCTATTTGCAGAGTTAGCCGGAGAGGAATTTACAATAGGGATGATAACAAATGGGTGATACATTCAATTTAAGACATCACAGATGTGGGTCACAGGGGCAAGAGGACACAGGGAAAGATCATGACATTCATAAAACTGTGTTTCTTTCTAAAGATATTATAAGCAAGCTGAAACTCATATTTGTAGTCTTGCTAGCTCATAATGATAACATTACTACAAAGATTTAAAATTTATTGATATTGTTACCATTAATGAACAGTAAACATAGCAAAGCAACCACTGAATAAATTACACTTTAAATAAAGATATTTTTAATGTAACTGTGTATACATGGATTCTGCTTTTTAAAAGAATTTACTCTGATGTTGTATAGTTAATATATAAGGCACTTCAAGAAAAAATAAAAATACACTCTTTTAAGTAACTGTTACCTGGGGTACATAAAGAATTCAAGTAGTTCTGATCACTAGAGGAAAGTCAAAATTTCATGTGGAGAAGGAGACCTGGACTAGATAATTGCCTCTGATGATTTACAAAATCCAACAGTACAAAATAAGTTTGTTCATGTTAAAAGAACAATTCTTGTAACCGCCTCTTTCTTTGGAGAGACATCAAAGAAACATTGGAAATTTAAGAGATGATCAGTCAAAGCAAGCCACTAAAAATCCTGGATTTCTGTAATACATACATATAGCTCTTTTGGGTATCTCTGGTATGAAGAGAGAAAACAGCCAAATGTTCCTTAGTACTTTGACTATTATTTTCTGATGCGGTTGGTACTGAAGCACTCTTACTCTTTGTGGGTTTTTTTCCTGATTATAAGTACATGAGGTAGAAAAAAAAAAAAAAAATATATATTTTTGTGTGACTTAATGCACGTTTGTCCATTTCTTCCAGAGGAAACCTGACCCTAATCAACTCTTCTGCACTGCCTGTCATTTTTCAATGAAATAAAACAGAAATACCTAAGATGAGGCATATCTGGGAAAGCTGCTGGGATTAATTGGACAGTTTAATTTTGAAAACCAAGAGGTCTAAATATTTTAATCAAACTTTAAAGTATACACAGATTTTTTTAAGGGAATCCCGTGCTCCTCAGGAGTGTTGTGGATCAAAAATGGTGACCTAAACTGGGTTCAGAGCAAGCAGGCTTTTGCAGAAAAACCTCTGATAACAGTAAATGAAACAAAAACGTATTGTTATTATCAAGCAGCATATAAGCCAGGCAGCATCCAAACTAATATGGTATCTTGAAATGTAAGAAGTATACAGAAGGAAGAAATTTTTTTCCATAGATAACGAGGCCAGAGAGGTCTAAGACACAGAAGAATCGGTAAAAAAATATCTTTCTGAAAAAAATGTTGCTTTTGTTCCCCTAGACATACTGTAAAACTGAAACATGCAGTTTTCTGAAATAAGAATTTCTGAAATTATAATTTCCCCCTCTGAAACATCAATTACAGTACTTCATTACTAAAAACAGACACCTTTTTTCAGTAATATAGAGTACTCTCAGTATGATCTGAGGAACTGAACACTTGGGACTCTCAGTCATCAGGTCAGCTTTCTTAACATGTCTCAGGAATTGATATGCATGTTCTGTTGCAAAGTATTTGCATGTGCATGTCTTAAATATAATATTTATCTTTTGTGCGAAGAATCAGATAGCCATTTACTGAAATAATGCATGCTAAGTCTCTGCTACCATCAAGTGACATCTTTATGGAATGAACTTGAACTAAAAATTAGCAAAATTAGTAAAAAATTAGCATAAATTAGCAGTAAAACTAGCAAATTTTCATCTCCCTGCACACAAAACTGAGTAGTTATTTACTGCTTTTGGAAACTCAGAGTTCTCAGAGACCCACATAATCTTGGTGTTGGACAATATCTGAAAAATCAATTCTGGTACTGTACTATCACACTGTTGACTCTTCAGGGCTTTTATTTATTTGAAATACATGAACATATCCTTTTTGCTTTTTGGACAGAGTCAACATTTATTAACATAATAGGTTGGTTTGGAATGGACCTTAAAGATCACAGAGAACTGTCATGTTTGGAAAAGACCTGTAAGATCACCACATCCAACTCTCCACCATGCCCACGAGAGCTTGTCCTGAACTGCCATATCTTCATGGTTTTTGAATACATCCAAGAATGGTCACTCCGCTATGTCCCTGGGCAGCCCAAAATAATTTAGATACTTTAGTTTCAACACCTCCCTTCCACAGGCTCCCTTCCACTAGACCAGTTTGTTCAAAGACCCACTCAACCTGGCCTTGAACACTTCCAGGAATGGGGCACCCACAAATCTACCCTCTTCCAGTTTAAAACCATTACCCCTTGTCCTATCACTCCATGCCATCTAAAAACTCCCTCCCCAGCTTTTCTGTAGGCCCCCTCCAGGTACTGGAAGGACACTATAAAGTCTCCTTTGAGCCTTCTTTTCTCCAGACCAAACAACCCCAACTCTTTCAGTCTACCTTCATAGAAGAGGTGTTCCTGGCCTCTGCTTATGGCTTAGTATTACTATGTTGAAATAATAATGGTTCTGGTTATTTTTTTTTACTGGTTTAATTTTTTCACTAAACCTTGAAGTAGGAAGTGAAAGCAGGTAACAGCATGCATATCTGATTTCAGTAACAAGAAAATGAGAGAAGTTTTCAGGAAATGAAACAAAAACATTTTCAGGCTTATACAAATTATAAAATCTTATAAAAATAAAGCACATAGAGACACACATAGAAAATAACCCCATGTAAGTTAGACAACGAGACAGACTACCATTGTTCTGAATCTGGTACAGATATTTACTCTTGACAAATTAAAAAAGAAATCAAACTACAGAAACACTTTAAGTGTGCTTTCCAAACATCAGTGTTAACTACCAACATTATCATGTAAGAAAGACTCAATTTAAGCAAATAACTTTAGAAATATTTCTTAGGAACAGTGTTTCAGCTGAAACTGTGGTGCTTGTTTGAACCTTGCTGTGGAACTGGCTAACATGTACTTTTCAGTAAATGTTCTGCCTGTGTGTGTGCACACAAATGTGTAACAGAGTCCTCTGTTCACTTTCTTCAGTTTTCAATCCAGCAAGTCAATCACAATACCAGAAGTTAAGATCTCTAAGTTTAAAACATTTCAATAATAATTAATAATAACAATAATAATACATAAATAATAAAAAATAAATAATAATAAATAATAATCATAATAATGTTTATTTTGACAATTTACTATTTGAAGTTTTTAGCTAAGAATTTTTAGAAAATCAGACTCAAATGTAAGAAGAAAAGTGAAAAAGCCAGCACTCAGCAAACATATAAAATCTGATTTAATTTCATGTCTCCAAGCACACAGGGAAGGAAAAACAAAAGAGTGAGACAGAAAACTTCTAGAGGGGAAATGTAAAGAGCAATTCACCAGGAAGTAATTTTCAGAAAATCTTTAGTTCTTTGACCCAAAATACTAATTTTTAAGCCTTAAAGGCAGCAAAGAAAATAATGGGTTTATTAAATACTATTTATAATATATATATAATTTTTATTTAATAATATATATTTAAATAATTATTTATAATAATACAAATAAAGTAATAAATATAATACAATATAATAATTTAATATAATTAATATAAAATAATATGTAAATGTAATAATATAATAAAATAAAATAATCAGATAAATAAATAATAGAAAATATATTTTAAATATTTATATAATATTACATATAATAAGCATTTCCACATGTTGACTATGCCTTACGTTTTGTCCTTCCTTAAGTTTAAAACATAATTTTTTATCATCCTTAATAAACATGGTAATTCGTTTTTAATAAAAAACATTGTAGAAATATATGAGAGGCAACATGAGATGGAGGGAAGTTGTATTTTTTTTGAAAAAAAGTCTTTTTTACCTTACAGGTATGCTCAAGAAAAAGCTTTAGTTATTTTCCATGCTGAGCTAAAATGAAAGATTCTTAAAGTAGGTATTTTCCTCCTTGAACCAGAGGTCATTTTTTATGTTCTTATTCAGGGTCTCATAGGAAGAAAATTGTTTTGAACTTTACTTTTATAGGAGACCTACAAAAATTAAATCACTACCTGTGGTTCATAAACTGCATATTGTTATAAACATGCTATACACTCAATTTCTATATAAAACTGAGTTTTTTTAAATACTTATGTAAAGGTGTATTTGTTTGTGTGTGTGTTTTAGGAGTCTTGAACCCTTAGATTTTTAAAAAATCTTACTAAAGAACACAGAATTTAAATACTGGTTTCTTTTAATGTTTATGTTTTACTTGATCACTTTTAAAGCAAACCAAACAGACATGCAGAATTAAATTATGGAGATTTAATGAACTTTTTAAAGTGCAACTGTGTGGTATCAACTCAGTAAAGTTCATGGTCCGCAAGATCATAAAATTAATTGTAAACTAACAAAAAGAGGGAGTTCAAATAGTCAGGCAAAAAATATATACAGAATCTACCTGAAATTTAGTCAAACATTAAATTAAAGCTTATTTATTGTATACCACCGCTTAGACTAGACCAAATCAGAAGAGCAGAAAAATAGAAATTATAGTAATTTTAAAAGATTCCTCATTACACTAGTTATTTTAGTACGGTAACAAATACAAGACTACAGTAAAAGACACCATCTCCAAATACGTCTTATTACACAAGGCAATTTATGTAAAAACTACACATTTGATCAAAAGTATGAAAGTAGAGAAAAATCTGAATATGCTTAAAGCTAAATTCCTTCTTTTCCAGATTTAAAAATGCTCCCAAGACTCTGTTATTCTCAAAACCTTCATTTGTGAACCATTTGCTTGTTAGAATGTTCTCTTTTTTTTCTTTTCCAGTTTTTCAGTGGCTCTTCAACACCTTAAATTGTCACTTTATTGTAAGTTTAAGTTCATGGCTGCAAATTATTAAAAGAAATCAAGAGAGAAGAAAATTGGCGAGCAGCTTCATCAAGTTTATTATACTAGGGATGGATGAACTATAGAGCAGATTCTGAGGAATTTTATTTCAGAAAATGCATATATGAAGGTCAATTGGAATGTTTCAGAAGAAAAAGGTGAAAAGAAAAGTGGCTAGGATGGTTCAATAAAGCAATTTTTTTACCTCACTCTAACCATTTATAGAGAAATAATAAATGAAATTATATTAAACAATCAGAATCTGGTTTGTCATAATTTACATTAGTGCATTGGTCAGTTCATCATGGCAAAGCAGCTACAACATGGGAAAAATGCTATCCTTTATTTCAGGGAATTTCTTCCTTGTGATGATAGATGATGCTATTCATAAGATCATCGGATGGCTAGGGTTGGAAGTGGCCTTACAGATCATTGAGTTCCAGCCTTTCTGCATGTGCAGAGACACCTTCCACTAGATCACGTTGCTCAAGGTCTCATCCAACCTGTCCATGAATACTTCCAGGGATGGGCAGCCACAACTTATAAGAATGAATGTACCTCAAAAATTTTATTGTCAGAACTCTAAAAAAAAGATGTATGGTGTTATTTACATTGTGCAGAGCCACGGGCAATTCTTAGATGGATATTGAAAAACTATTTTAAATGCCAGAGAGGGAGATATCAATATTTTTTGAAATTCAGAATCTAAAAAAAAAGGTTCCGTAATGAATCTTTAATTTTTAATAACGAGATAATTCCAGCAATAGTAAAATGAATTGTAAATAATGGCTTTTGTACCAGCAAACTTCTGTACTGCAACATAATTTTCTCTTCTTATGGCAACTTCAGAGGCAATAACAAAAAACAATGAGATTAGAAATTTGATGTAAGATAGTCTACACTCAAAGTAGCCTTTTCTTGCACTGACAAAACTTTGGTGTCAAATGCCTTTACTACTAACAGAGTTCTTTTAATTTTCCACTGTTATTGTACAGAGGTTGATGTTCATGTATATAGTTCTACTTCATCCTGTTGCGATTGAGGCTGACAAAAAGGGGCAAGCTAGAAAGACAGAAAATTAGCTCTGTCCTGGCCCAAACCATAACAATCAATGTCTTCACACTGTTTCCACCATCTCTGTAGTCTCTAGGGAGATTTTCTTGAACCTCCAAAAGCAAGCCTTCATTCAGTTAGAAAGTACTTCTATTCGGTTTTTGTTATCGTGTACTAAATTGCCTACAGGTTAGTCCTTCTTGTGAAAGGTTTGCTGAACTCTGGTGGTAAAACCACATTGGGTGGATTTAAGGATACCAACCAAATGTTACATCAGATAAAAATAGAGTTTAAAAAACTGCTGAAATCACAAAAATCATAAGAGTATCTCTTTACACCATTTAGGACTTCAGTATGAAGTGAAAAAACTACATTGCACCAAACATGCCTAATTTCTCTGATATTTGCAGGTGAAATATGTCACTAAAGAGAAAAGACTATACACTCTTCCTATTGTTTCTCATGTTTCTATCTTAACCCTTGATTTATTTCAGTTCACATTTAGTTAAATAAAAATCCTGATAATGGGAAAATCCTTCCTTCCAGATGTTTTCTCATATTTTCCAGCCTTTTGTTTCAGCATGATTACTATCTTCATTTTTCATGCATTGTTCTTCCGTATGTTTTCAAATATCCTATGGTCATATCCTCCTGTAATACCAATAAGAACTGTGGAGTTCTAAATTCAGTAAATCAATGAGATTGCTCATATGGGTTCATGTCTCTTTGAGACATAAACTTAATACTTGCTTTTCTGGCTCTTGTTTGTTTGCTTGTTTGTTTGTTTTTAAAAAGAGGTATTTATATATAATTTCCTGATTGTTATGTCCAAGACAGCCTGCAGACATCCCATCACCCACATGTCCTTATATGATCAAAAACAAGAGGTGCAGCAAGGTGCCTTTCCTAGTTGGCTCACTCACCAGCTGGGTAAGGAGTTCTCTTCCAGATACTGCAAGAAACTCTTAGACAGTTTCCTCTATGCTGTAGTCTAATGTCTGCATATATGTTGTAATTTTAAGTTAAATGTCCTGTCACTGCAGACCCTGGTAAAAAGCATTTCTCCATCTTCCTTATAGATCCTCTTTATATATTAAAAAGCCACAATAAGGCCTGTCCAGAGATTTTTCTCAGCTGAACAACTCCAACTCTTTCAGCCTTTCTTCTTCATTCTTCACAAGAATACATATCATGTTCACTGAGCACAGTAAAGGACCATATTCTCAGCTGCAATCTGACAAATGACTGTTTAAAACAATGCATTTTACTTCTTATTTCAATGAATGAACTAATAATGAGCACTACCATGAATCGTGTCTGATCATGCCTGTGTGTTCTGGTTTGGGCCAAGACAGAGCTAATTTTCTGTCTTGCAATTTTGCTTTCAGTTAAGTCTCTCGAAAGTAGCTACACTTGCTGAAATTAACAGCAAGTTTCTCAGTCAGTGTCTGCTTCCAGGACTAATAACACTCAATATTTATAGTTATGGATAGAGTACATTATGCAGAACCAAGGCCACTGCATGGTTCTGAGAAACATCTTATGCTCTGGAAAGAGAAAAGGAGTGAAGAGGTCACACCTGCAACCTTTCTTTAGGGAGGAGCAGACAAGATAAAGAGCTGAAATTGACCAAACAGAGCATTCCATCCCAGGTGCATCATATTTGATATAAATTTGAGGGATCACAAGGGTCAAACCTCTTCCCCTTACTTTGGACTTTCTCTTCACTCTTGGCCTTTTGCCTTTGCCTGTCCCTGTTTGCTCCGGCATCCTGGGAAGATTCTGTCTGTTCATCTGCCTTTGGTCCTGATCCCTGGAAACCTGAATCTGTGTATTCCTGCTCCTTTCTTTATCAGGGAGGGAGATTAATAGAGAGCACCTGTCATTCAGTTAACTGCTGGCCCAGTGTTAAATCATGACACTGTGTCACAGAGGAACAGAATCACAGCAAGCAACATTTGCCTTAAGTTTAGAGGTAAAACAGGAGAATGGTGTCTTTTCCACCAGCCTTGTGACCTCTGTCCTGAAGACACATTTAGAACATATTTTGAAGAAAATTTGCCACCTATATAGAAGATATCTGATGTGGTAATTTCAGCAGATTCTCAACACAGGTGATCAGCTGGAAGCTTTGAAAGTTGTTTTTTTTTTTTTAAATAATTAATATTTATAATTTTTTGTTGATGTTCACTGACTTTTTGACACTCATTATTAATATCATTTTTTAGAGTTCTAACACAATGTTCCTATCTTTTAGGTACTAAATGGTGTTTGGGTAAAATATCTCTGCTTACCAAGTCTGTGATAATTACAAAGACAGCTTCTAAATTGCTTTTGTCAGTTTGCCAGGAACAGATTTTTACTTAAATGATGCACTTTACTGCTATATACACATTACATTGAACAATCTAATGAGGCTGGATTTGATATTTTGCTTCAAAAAAATATTTATCTTGCAATAGAGCTGCAACTGGATTCTTTGAGGATTATAATTACACTCCTCATAATTTTTTTCTCCCCTTTTGAAGAGAAATACTGATAATATTTGAATTTAAACATAAAAGTATCAACTATTTATCAAATTGAATATGATTAGCTTTCTCTCATCTCCCTCTTCAAGAAAGGACTTCTTTGTGTTTTTCTGTTACCTGATTTCATGGTCATTTGGCATTCAAGAAAGTTAAAATACTTATCAGCCTGCACAGACTCACACATTTTAGTGGTTGACAATTTGTAGGTTTTACTGTTAAAACTAAGAAGTGAAATCAGTTTTGCTTTGCAGTAAAAGCACCTTTTCATCCTTTAAAATCTTACATTGAGAATTTCTACAATATTTCAGTATTAATCCCTACATATCTCTGTATCTATTTCTAACAAAACAAAAACAGTTTGTCTTGTCTTCCTCTGTTGCAGCCCCTCTGTCTATAGTTCCACTTTGTTCCTTAATAAACTGACTGTGTAGGGCAGCATGAGTCATTATGAGTCAGTCCTAGGTGTCTGCATTTTGAATGCTATAACTGCTTGAATACCAAATGCTAAGTGTGGATTTATTTCTAGATCACAAAGGTATAATTTCCTCTTAAATAAAGACATATTTGTAAGGTTAACACCCTACAGAGTACAGAACTGTGATCAAACTTCCATCAGAGAATTTAATGAATTGCCACTCCAATTAAATTTTCAAATGAAGTACTAAAATAAGTAAACTCATTTCCAACCACCATGTTAAATAATGTCTTCTTGAGAAATCAGATACAGATCAAATAGAACAGAGAGAGGTATGAAAAGATAAACTGAGAATTAAGATATACGGGTATAGAACAATTTTCAAGTATCAGGATCTTAGAGGTCTTTTCTAACTGTAATACTTGTGATTATGTGAACCTCACTACTTCAGTAAAAATTTCTTTGGGCTGTTAAGCAATTCTGAGTGCCACTAGTTTATCAAGGCAAAAAATAACACAATGGAATGTAGGGGATTTGGGAGTATTACAGTGTACGGAATGAAATATAAGGGAGAAAAGGTAGTGTAGGTGTGAGGTTTGGCCTTTGAAAGTCTACTAAATTACACAAACTTAACATCCCTGCTCTGAACCCTAACCATCCTATAATTCCTTTATAATAATGAAACAAAACATAGCAGTACAACCTGAAAATCACTATACTTTTTTTTTCACATTTATGATTAATATAGGAAAAAAAGATTTTATGTGATAATGGATGCTGAAAACAATTCCTCTTTCTTTCTTTTGTTATGCATTGCTCAGCTCTCTATCTCATAATTATTCGGCTGCTGCTAACATGAAAACAAGGACAACAGAAGAAAACCCAAAAAAACCCCAGAATAGCATTCACTTTTTCTAGACTCTGAAGTCTTAACCTTATTAAATACTGAATCCATACAAACACAAAATCTCATTGAAACTTAAGGAGTTCCTTAAGAGTTTTAGTGTCCTGAATTTTCATAAATATAATGGGTACTGTCAGATAGGTTTCTCTTTCAAATGCTACCATCATATGCAGAAAGAGTAGTTTACAGCAAATAGCTAAGAACAAGGCACAACAGAGATCAGAAAACTAATATATATATTTTTTTTAATTTAAAAGCAATCACTACACAAAAAGCTTGTATTTAGAATATCTAGGAATTAGTCACATTAGTTTCTGAACTGAAGTTGCTGCTGTGCAGTACTGACAAAAATTAAACTGGTATTTAAACCTAACCAAAAACTTAAGAGCAGTGATTCTATCAAGCATGCCTGATAGAATGCTGGACATGACTGTAGGGAAATAAATTCAAGCATAACCTTGGCATAGATCCTGTTTTATATAAGGAGGCTCCTAAACTACTCTAGGGTTGTACTGGAGAAGAGAAGAGCCTGAGCATGAAAAGATGTCAAGAATTTTCATGTTAAATACCTTGCAAAGACATTCTACACTGTTACCTGAAAAGTGAAGTTATAGGTCATTGTTGTTTTTTTTTTATTTAAGTAAATTTTTAATGTAAATTCTTAATGTAAATTCAGAATGTAGTCCGCAAAATTATGTAAGATTTCCTCCAGGAAGATGAAAAGTAGGATTGCTCTTTTCTTTCCCATGAAATAACAACAAAACCCCCTAGAACTTTGGCAGTGTAAAATCAAAAATTTATCCAAAGTATTCATTCCTGGTCCTCTGTTGTCCCTTATAGTTTTTGAAATATCTTTATATACCTACATCTGACGTTGACATTACCAAGATTTAACATGAACAACAGAAAGCATCCCTTAAAAGTACTGGGTTTCTCTTGGTTACTTCTCCAGATGTTGTTTAAGATAATTCTTAAAAAACCTCTTTGGGGTCTGCAACATTTTTATTTATGGTATCAGTCCCAATTGCTTTATTTTTTATTAATGAGGTAGTGCTAAATTATTCCATAGCAATTTCCCGATAGATTCAAAAATTTTGCAGAAACATAGTGCCAGAATTTAAATTGTTCTTAACTGTTTCTTTTTAGAAAAATCTCTTTTCCTCTCACATATTCTTAAAACATGAAGGACCAGCTACTGCCAGGGACGACTAAATGTGCACTAAATGTATTCATGTATGAGAAAGCAGCAAACTATAGCTGAAAACTCCTACATTTCTTGCAAATACTGATAGTTCTATTGACTGTCTAATGATAAATAGTAATATCTGACCCAAGTCCTGCTTCATACCTTCCTCTTATACACTAAGACAAGACCGATTAATAGCAGCTACTGCTTCATAAGTTAAAACACAGTAGAAAGGACCCAGGAAAGTATTATTAACTACATTCATTTAGTAGTGTGCTAGTTTCAGACATACGGATAACTTCTGTGAGATAGTGTTTCATATCTGTCTATGTCCCTCATTCTACCCCAACTTCATGACAGAAGAAGATAGGGGTGCACACCACTCATTATTTAAGTGATAAGGGAAGCTAAACATCAGGTATAAAAGGATGTCCACCCTTTGACAAGGGTGAACCAGGTGAAGAACCAAGATCCCTTGAGTACCTGTGCTCACATTCAGCAGCAGCAGTAGCAGCCTCAGGATATGTGGGATAAAACAGATAAAACTGATGATTCTCGTAGGTATGGTGAGTACTGCAGCAGGAGAAGAGAAAAAGTAGTAGAAAGTAGAAGTACACAAAGGGACAATTCAGGAAATTTCAGTGCAATTGTGTCAGGGTCACATAAAAAAAACAAAACCAAAAACTGTCTTTACTATTGATTTTTACTTGAAGACTGCATATCATAGGTACAAACATAGACAAGAAAATTGCAAGACTAAAGATAAAGTTTGGATATTTTTTTTCTCTTACATAAATAAATAAATAAGTGGAAGCCAGTATGTTATGTCAAATGCAATTGCATAATAATTTTTATTCACTTGAAGGAGCCAGTCAAGGTAATACAATAAAGAAAACTTATAAAGTAGTATGACTTATTTGCTATGCTGCTCAAGAAATAAAAAATACCACTGTGCATCTTCTTTCCCTTGAAGATGAATTCATCTTGGCATTTTATGACAGAATAGAATTTTCTTTTGTAAAGTAAATATTAAGTATGATGCCCCAAGAAAAAAATAATCTACAGTGAATTCTAAATTAACATACAATACCTTCACTGATTTGCAGTTATAAATCTTCTAGCTAAATGGAGGGTCTTGTGAGGTAAAAAAAAGGAAGTAAAATTCTGTTAGTACAATACCTTGAAGTAGAAAAGTATCTGGGGAAGGAAGAAAAAAGACTGTTCTTTAAAAGAGTAAAATTTATCATTGATATTTCTTTCATCAAAAGACACAAAGCTATTGAAGAGAAAAGTTGGCCACACAAAAATAACTTTTAAAAAGATAAGGAGAAACAAACATATTTTTCTCTAGTCTGTTTTAAAATACCATTATTCATCCACAACACTGCAGAAAACATTAAGAAATAACTGTCAGTTTAGAACAGAGGTGAGAGGATAGGTTAAAGGAGAAATAGGCAAAAATGGAATCAACTGGAATAAAGAAATTTCAGGTAGTTACTAAATGTGTTGTAAATTTCAAGAATTTTAAATTATTTTTTATGTTTGTCAAATGACATGGATTCTCACTTGGAACCTATTTAGATATAAACAAAAATATAGGCAACTAGTTTGTTATTTCCCCTCTGTTTTCTTCAGCAGCATATGTCTTGGGGCTTTTTATTTGGTTTGTTTGGTTTTTTTGTTTTCTTGTTTTTACATTAATACTTTTATATAGAAAATTCTAGCTAACTATAACAAACTTTAATGAGAAATCATATTTCAGATAAAGTCCTTTGGTTACTGTACATTTGAAAAAGAGAAATAGTGTAAAGAACCAAAAAGACATACTACTTTAGATTCAAGACTTTGATTTAATCTGAGGTTAGAGACAAACTACTTAATATTCAAGAATCTGCTAAAAGAAACATAAATGTAAACTGCATTTACTTGCATATGACAAAAGCTTTTACCTAATTGCCATTTCCCTTAGTTTCAAAAAGTTCTGAAGATAGACTGATTCACCATTTTCAAATCTGAATATAATGCTATTTTTCAAGATCATTGAAGTATATCAGTAGCATTTGCTAGTTCCACCCATATGAGACAAAAATCATATATTTTTTATCATGTATCAGTCCTCTACTTGGATCTTATGTTAAAAACAGGTAATTTCAGATTTAAAAAATCACACGTTTAAAAGCTACATGAAAGAACTGTAGCTCAGTCTTTAAACAATTTTCCACTGAAATTCATTTAAAGACTACCTATAAAAACTGAGGCTCACCTTATCAGTAAAATAATTTTTTCCAATATCTTGAAATTAAGTAGTTCTGCAGACTGATACTTTAGATTATCTCAGACTAGTAGTGGTTATAAAGTTATGCTTATCAACATATTGCTTCATAATTTTGAGGAAGGTTTTGCCATATTTTCCTCTCTGACATTTAAATTTCTGAAAATCTGAATCCATAAGTTGAATCACCTTCTCTATATAGCTAATTTTGTGCATTGAGAACTTGCACATTTATTGTTAAAGATAAAAAGATTAAAGAAGAAATCAGAAACAACCATGCAAAACCATGTTGTTTAACTCCTATGAAATGGTGGGTCATATACAAAATATATAAATACACATTTCTCCTGGTAGTTTTGTTTGAAAGAAATTAAGCAACATTGTTCTTCTTGTGTGCACAAAAAAGTATTAATTTGTTACCACTTCAATACTGAAATAGTCTCATTTTCTCTGTAGCAAAGGTTTTGTCACTGCCATGTGCCAGAGCATGTGCACAAACTTGCCTCTGTATCATTTTAATATTCTCTTATCCATCTATGTTATCTTTTAAAGTGTATCAACTGCACAAGGTTATCTTAAACACTCATGATTTGGTCCCTGTTTCTTCCATTGTTTTTCAGTCTGAAACAATTAAGCCCTGATCAAGTAATGAACTTTCTTTTAATCATCTTTTCATATTGTGGGTGACATCTTCCTGACACTGTCAGTTCCTGCTGATATGGATTTTACATTTTACATAAATCTCTTGATTTAAATGATTATACAAAATCCGTAAAATGAGTCCACCAACTCCTACATATAAAATATTATTTCTGCCCAAGCTTGATCATTAATATTCCCATGTTAATGACTTTGGAAGTGAAGCTGACAGGCACTGTACTAAAATATTACGGTAAATCAAGTTCTTAGTGTGATGTTTTCTGATGGATTTTTAGCAAAATGACATCTCTACAAGGTATTCCTTGGACACTCAATGAGATTTAGTATTCATCAGTTAAGATTTCTTTTGCTTAAACAATTCTATTGTGTTATATAGGGAACATTTCTAGAAAAATACTCATCATGTGAAATATATTTCTCTTCTATTTCTGCCAAAAAGTCTTCTCACATTTGCCTAAATGAGCAGCATGATTTCATCATGGACAAAGTTTTGTTGGTTTTACACTTGTGATATGATGAATTGTTTTATGTCAAATTATGTCAAATTACAGGGTGTCACATCATGTTATGTAACATCATGTTACATATCATTGTAAGCTGCTTCAACTTGGCATAATATGACAAAGTAATGCAACATATCAGTTCTATAACCACATTCTTTAAGTAATGAAGTAATATTTCAGCATATGAACCAGATAAACTATTTAGTATAAAATATCCATCATCTACTCCAACAGCAGCATATGGAGCAAATGGGTTGTATCTACAGGAAGAGGATATTTTTATTTTCTTCTCTGCTAAATGATTAAACAGTACCATACTAGTATTCTTTTCACATTATCTAAACTTGTTTTGTTAATGCAGTCAACAGTCTGGAAACGGTACCTCTCTCATAAATATATGTGTTACTGAAACATATAACTTGTCTTTTAAGCAGTACCATCTACAATAAATCCATGACTGAACCTACTGCAATAAGAAATAATATTGCAATATTTGACATGAACAGAGTGTTTTCAGGGCTAGAAACTTAAAGGGAATTTTGCTTAATAAAAGTATGCTATTTGGTTATGCCAGTAATCTCTTGAGTAGATCTGTCAGCAGTGACCAGAATCCAAGTCCCTGTCTCTATACAGCAAACGAAGCACTAAACTGACGGTCATATTTACACCATCTCACGACTCATGTTCTAAGTTTTCATATGGACAGAAGGGGCTCATGTGCAACAGCAAACTTGTGTCTGCAGTGAGACTGCAATGCAGAACATGGGCACTTGAACTACTTTTAGTAACCCGTACCAGTTAGAGATATAACATGGCACTCCAGACAGATTTGGACGGGAACCGGCTCAGCTTTTGGGGAATGTCCACACTGACCTTCATTCTACTAAAATAATGTTGCTCTAGGTCATGGTCTGAAGTGTGATGCCTTATTGTTGTTTCTGCCAACTAACCCTTGTGTTTCCTTACAAGAAAAACCTGTAAGTTAAGATGACTTCAATCAGTGTCCATTTAAATATCCACTAGAGTGAGAGCGAGTGTTGAATAGAAATTCAGCTTGAGCTGATTGAGCAGCCTAAGTTTCCAATGTAATTACCCCACGAGATTCTCTATTTAGATGGCTGAAATAGGAATGGAAAGTTTTCTAGAATGGCACTTTTTCTTTTACAATTTCCAGTTGAGTTAGGCATGTACACCCCTTTCTGACATATCAATGAAAGGAGCAGTGTCGAGAAAGAATTTAGAGAGGAAAGAGGCTGTTTAGCATTTTTGACACAGCAGTTGTTGAGTTATAGCTCAAGGAAGAAAAGGGAAAAGTATGCAGGTGAAGGGAAAAGAGGTAGACAAGTGTTACTTAAACGAGATTTTTAATGATTTTACACAAAAAGTTACAGATATTTATATATTTAAAAATTATTTCATCTTCTCTTTTGCTAAAGAGGGTTTCTATGCAAAAAGGCTAAAAATTTAGTCCAGAAAATTCTAACTATGTCTTCTTCTTGGATCCTAAAAATGTACGGTGAAGTATATAGTCACTTTAGAGAAAAATCAGTAGTCAGAAAGGTAAGCATAACTGGTGTGCTTTCAATTTTTTTGTACTTCTTAATAAATCATACTAGAAATCTCTGAGATGAAATAAATTCTCCATTATATGAACCAGTTATCTATCAATCTAAGAATACTAATCAGAATATTCCTAAATAGTATTTTCATAGAATCATAAATTGGTTTGGGTTAGAAGGGACCTTAAAGATCATCGAGTTCTGAAACCCCTGCCATGGGCAGAGACACCTAGCCCCAAAGCCTCATCCAGGCTAGCATTAAACTTACAAGAAGGGGTCATCCACAGCTTCTCTAGGCAACCTGTTCCAGCATTTACACATTAAAGAGCTTCTTCCTCATGTCTAATCTAAATCTCCCCTCTTCTTCTTTATAACCATTGCCCCTTATCTTATAACAGAATCACAGAATCACAGAATCACAGAATCATCTGGGATGGAAAGGACCTCTGAGATCATCAAGTCCAACCCTTGATCCACTGCCACTGTGGTTACCAGACCATGGCACTGAGTGCCACATCCAGTCTCTTCTTAAAAATCTCCAGGGACAGAGAATCCACCCCCTCCCTGGGCAGCCCATTCCAATGTCTAATCACCCCCTCTGTAAAGATTTTCTTTCTAATATCCAACCTAACCCTCCCCTGGCACAACTTGAGACCATGCCCTCTTGTCTTACTGATAGCTGCCTGGGAGAAGAGCCCAACCCCCCCCTGGCTCCAGCCTCCTTTCAGGGAGTTGTAGAGAGCGATGAGGTCTCCCCTGAGCCTCCTCTTCTCCAGGCTGAACACCCCCAGCTCCCTCAGCCTCTCCTCACAGGACTTGTGCTGGAGTCCCTTCACCAGCCTGGTTGCCCTCCTTTGGACCTGCTCCAGGACCTCAATCTCCTTCCTGAACTGAGGGGCCCAGAACTGGACACAGGACTCGAGCTGTGGCCTCACCAGGGCTGAGTACAGGGGCAGAATCACTTCCCTGGACCTGCTGGCCATGCTGTTCCTGATCCAGGCCAGGATGCCATTGGCCTTCTTGGCCACCTGGGCACACTGCTGGCTCCTGTTCAGCTTCCTGTCAATCCAGACTCCCAGGTCCCTCTCTGCCTGGCTGCTCTCAGCCACTCTGTGCCCAGCCTGGAGCTCCCCATGGGGTTGTTGTGGCCAAAGTGTAGGACCCAGTACTTGGCCTTGTTGAACCTCATCCTGTTCATCATCACTATATGTTTTTCTAAAATGTCCTATGCCAGCTTTCTAGTAGGCCCCCTTCAGGTTTTGGAAGGATGCTATAATATCTCCCAGAGCCTCCTCTTCTTCAGGCTGAACAACCCCAACTCCCTCAGCCTGTCTTCACAGAAGAGGTGTTCCATTCCCCTGATCACCTCTTTGGCTCTTTTCTGGACTCCAAGAGCTCTATGTACTTCTTAGTCTGGAGGCTCAAGAACTGGACACAGTACTCCAGGTACAATCTCATGAGAGCCAAAAAGGGGGAGAATCATCTCCCTTAACATTCTGACCAAGCTTTATTTGATGCAGCGCAGGATATTGGTTTTTTTACTGGCTTTTAAATAAGGACAGTGTCTTTTGTTCTTAATAGATCCTTTAATGTTTGTAGGTAAAGATTATAAAAGATAGAGGTTTTTTCAAATTGCATACATAAGAACGTCACAGACCTTCAATCTAATTTTCAAATGAAATTAAGTGTTCCATGTAAGCATTGAAATCTATTTCTCTTTTTTTGTCTCAAAACACTATTTTTCCTTATCACTGATATCTATATGTCAATCTGTCTGTCTATCTAATGCTATTACAAATATGCGACAAACCATGTCACTTAATATCAGAAGCAAGTCTACTTAGTTCACTCTGTCTTATTTTTTTCTTTTGAAATAATAACTAAAGTACTAGATGAAATAAAAAGGTAGATGGTGCACTAATGGCTTATAAAATACACAAAATGTTTTGTTGTAGGTACTGAAAATAATACACTTCAAAGTAAAAACATTACAAAGTACTGCACACATACTACCAATCCTATTGGTAAATTTATAATATGTTGTTAAAAATGTGAAACAGATTGTTTTGGATTAATAATTCAGTCACTAAGAAAAAAAATTCAGTTTGACAAGCTGTCTCAATGTGGCATGATGAATCATAAAATTCAGAAATTATGCTTTTCTATTTTTTATCCAAATTTTCACTTGAGGAGATAGTGTTTTATACTGTAGATAACTAAACCTAAATATGTCTTTTTTTTTTTTTAAGTACACAACTGAAAACACTAAGATACTTTTTGACACCTTCCAAAATATTTTATTGCTTTCTATATAAATCCTCATATGTATAATACTTGGATAAGGCACTTTTTGAAAGCTGAAACTTTGATACAGGTTGGCAACTCTTTACTTGGATACTTTGTATCTGTGGTTAGGAATGGGTACTGCACATTTGCTGTGCATTAACATTCAGTTACTTCATTTGACAATACTGAAAAGTTCAAATCCTTACAAGAAAACAGGTAAGGCAGCTACAGGAAATCTGAACAGAAGTCTCCAGGTATGGAATATTGCTAATGTAAAGAATATCTAGTGATAGTGAATGCCTCGTATAAATCTGTAAATATAGGTACAAGGGATACTCATGAGAAAATACTCATTCCCTCAGTTAAAATATCACTTGTATATTTTAAGCCTTATATATATATATATATACATACATACATACATACATACACATATATGTATATAAACCTTGTATATTTCAAGGTTTTAAAAATCAGTAGTTTGCTCTTGTGTTCATACAAATACAGGATTTGAAAAGACATCCTGCAGAAGAAATGTCAGATACGTGCATGGAATTATGGATTAAGATGTTTTTGACAACTTTGTTTTATCTTTCCTGGGCATGGAGTTTGCCTACAGCTTTATCAATACAGGATATTTTTTCCACATTTATTTCTAAGAAAGAATTCATAGGTTTCCTCTACATGGACTTAGAAGACTACCTTATTGCGCACAGAGGCCAACTATCTCCCCAGAGTGAGATGGAATTCTACCATTCTTACACCATTATTTACACTCTTTGTGGTATTTTTATTTTGAATAAATGCATCACATCCAATAACAGATCTTTTTCATCTCAGAACATAATTGTTTGTTCTTTATGGTTCAACCCATACATCCTGAAAGTTTTCTCTACCAAGATCATTACAAAACAATTAACTATAATGAATGTTGCCATGGGTTTAGGATCTCTGTTCACACGTTTATCTAGGTTTCTATTAATCTCTTCTTCTAAACTTTTCATTTCTGACATACAGAGAGTTTTCAGTATAGAAATTGAAGTTTTTCTGTACACATGGTTGTCTAACAATATTTACTCAAAATCAAGATGAGAAAAGAGGTCTTTGTCCTTTTTATGTGGCCAGGTAATTTCAAGTTCAAGTAAGAATTAAGCTTTTGTTACTATTATTTTGTTTCTTCTAATAGTAGTAAGCTAAAGCAAGCAAACAGAGGAACGATATAGATTTGTATGTGATTAAGTCCTACTTTTTATCTTAATAGAGAATTGTGATATTTGTGATATATATCTTATAATTACATTTGAACGTATTAAAATCCAATTGGAAAGCTGGTGATTCCAGAGCAATACTATTAAAATATAAAAAGTCATCAAAAGAACAAAATAAAATTGTACACTATTTAAACATTTATGACAGGGGCCAATACAGAGATGTCTAGAGACTGTGGAACATTTGTTTTATAGTAAAGTGTCTTTCAGATTATCTATTTATGTATTATCACTCAACAGGAAAGTATTCTGTTTTATGTTTGTCCTTAGGAGGCTGGATCATTATATGTAAGTAAAACGAAACAGCATATAATACCATATACTAATTATTATGCTATTTTTGGCTCCTACAGGAGAAAATAGGATAATCACAGAAGTTCAAGCACCATTCAATACAGACTGGCTTCAAGTATCTAGCTGCGTGCAGCAAGGACTACTTTTAGTTGTACACAGAGTAACAAAAGAGCCTTGCTTTTGCCATCATGCCTAATTCCAACATGTGTTATTTTGATTTCTAAAAATCTTTTCTAATAGGATGTAAACAGAATAATATTAATGACAATAAATATTTTTAATATAAGAAAAATAAGAGTCTCATATATGTACATACATGCATACATATGTATATAGGCTTTTGTCGTCTGTGGTCTGTGATTTACTTGGCTTAGGAAGCAAGGGATGTGTTAAACTTGGTGAAAATATTCTGGTTTATATTCCGAATATCTCTTTTAGTACAGACAACCTCTTATGAGGAAGTTCTCTTCAAATAATAAATCACTGTACTCTTTCCCCGTAAGGTATGACAGTAATTTAATTCAGAAAAACAAGTAAACAAGCCATTTTGGGGGCAACCCATTTGCAGTCTGTGGCTTTTTACTTAATACTGAGTTTCAACTCCATATATTTACAATGTATGTGTATACTAACTTTCTTTCTCATCCAGAAACCTGAAAAATTAAAATATTGTCTCTTCTGTCTAATATTCAAGACTTTTAAGCACTCAAGGATCTAAACCAATAAAATGCTAACACATTTTCTCACTAGTGGAGAAATAAAATATATCAAATTTAACACAGCAGACCAACCAAAGAGTCAATCAGACTGGCAGCTGCAGAAGGTGGTACCTTCAATCTTGCTTCCTCCTTTCCTTCAGTACATTCCACCTATAGTTTGTTTTTTAAATGTTGTAGAATCCAGAATGTTGACAGATTTGAGACCAACAAAGAGCTATAAAGATGATGAAGAAACTGGAGCACCTGTCTTATGAAGAAAGGATGAGAGAGTTAGGACTGTTCAGCCTGGAGTACAGAAACCTTGGATGAGATCTTATCAAGGTTCTTATCAAATACCTGGAGAAAGGGTGCAAAGGAGATGGAGCTGGACTTTTTTCAGGGGTGCCCAGTGACAGGAACAAAGGCAATGAGCACTAAAAGAGACACAGGACACTCCTCCTGAACATCAGGAAACACTTTTTTACTGTGAGGAGGGCTAAGCACCAGCACAGGCTTCACAGAAAACTTAAGGAACCTACAGTCTTGGAAATGTTCAGAAGCCACGAGGATATGGTGCTGAAGAGTTGGATCTAGGTGGCCCTGTTTGAGCAGGGGAGTTGGACCAGAAAACCTCCAGATGTTCCCCTCCCACTTCAACTATTCTGTGATTTTGTGGTTTTTTTTAATTATTTATTTATTTATTTATTTTTTATGTTATTATTATTTTGCTCTATGAGGTAGGAGTTCCACTCAGGAATAATACTTTGTCTGAATATGAGGGGAAAAAAAGACAGTACTCATCAATCTGACAATTAAGATTCAACAACATACACAATGAAAACTTGGAAAGAGTCAGAGCATTGCCTATTTCAAGATTAACTCAGTACAGATACAGATGTGGTGTGCCCAGTCCCTTTAATTTCAAGCATTGCAATGACAGGCAGAAGCACAGAAATAAAGAAGCAAACCCGTGAATAGGAAACAAGACTGACAGACTCAAAACTACAAAAACAAGCAAATACACTGAAGAATTTTTGGAAAACAACTTGCATCAGAGAAAAAAATAAAAATAAAAACAATTAAAAATTCACTACTGAGTGTGTAACAATATTTTCCTGTTTTTATAAAAGTGATTGGGTTTTGCCCTTGTTTAACTAGATCTAATAAACTATACAGGTGGTTCTTAGACATTCTTATTGACTAGTGTTGCAGTGGGTGACTTGACAGCAAGAGAAGTTTCAAATCTGTAAGTGATTTCTATCTCCTTGTTTCACTTCCAGGTTGTTTTTCCCTAAGGAGGCACACACCAGAGCAATAAGACCTTCTCTGAAAGTGAGCAGAGATCTCATTTTTTTCTCCACTGACACTATTTGATAGGAGGTAAGGGAGACATACAAAAAGTGCAAGGCAGTTTTAGGTGAAGTTGAATGTTATAGCTGTTTTAATTGAACAGTTTACTGCATCAAAAAGGAGGAAAGTGGTCCTTCCATGTAATTCCTCTAACATCCTCAGTCTCCCTAGAATTTTACTGATGTGATTCAGATCTCAGATCCATTGCATCCTTAACAGCCATGATTCAAATTACTAAACTGCTGGAAAAGTATGCATTTTTTTCTGCTGATCTAGCTATCCATCACACTTGTGCTTAAAGTGGCTCTTGGAGGGATTTGGCAAGCTCCAGAGTCAAAGCTATTGAAAAGCCTCTCTAGAAGAGGCAAGGACATAGCATGACATCCCTTTAGTGTTGGAAAGATGCTAAAGTGGCTCATCTGTTGCTCCATATTCATACACACCCTCATTTTCTACAAGGAACAATAGTAGAACTTTTTATATGGTGGTTAACATAGATTACAGAAAGAAGGAGAATATTAACTTGTACATAGGAGGGAGTGGAGGAGGACTGAATCAACCACTGAACAAGAAAGGCTAGATAGACGAGTGACATTTCATTAGTTTCAAAGTGCTAAAAATCATCCCTACATTACAGAGACTGCTCTAAGCAATACACAACATAGAAAACAGATAATTTTTTATTTTATAGTATCTAAGTATTTTGAGAGTGTGACTTTTTTTTTTCCTTTTAATCTGTTCAGTTTGACAATATGTTTTCCTCATGAGTTCACAAGCAGAGGATAGATAAATTATCTTATTAACCTCTTATACTCCTAGCCTTTATATGAACAAACACTTGGAGAAAGCATACTGGTTCCTATATTTCTTAAAATATAACATACTGATAAAGTAGAACCTTTTAAATTTTAGTTTCTCTCATTTTGTCATAGAGTACCAGAAAAATTAGACCTGATAAGTGAGAGCTGAGCAAATAGGATGAGAGTATATACTGGAGAAGTGAGGTAAAGCTTAAGTGGAGACAGTTATCAACTCCTCCTTGATTCAAAGTGTACTCTGATTTTATATAGAGAACTCTTCCATCAGTATTTATACTGCAACGTGCTACACATTTGAAAACACAAATTAGAAACTTTTCTTGGTTCATGTGAAAATATGCATGCTTGCCAAAGCTTCTTAATGTTAATTGCTACTCAAAAAATAGTCAAATTAGAATTTGATTTTTTTTTAATAGAAATAAATGTAATGACATTGTCTTAGAAGTGTATCAGAAGTAATACCCATAAGAAATATGTATATTTCATGCTCTTAAGATAATGAAAATATGGGCATCAAATTAATAGAAACAGTAAAGGAGTTCTGCAAAATTTATTTAAATCATCTGGCTTAAATTCTAATTGCCCTGATTTGAGAGGACCAGGATAAAAATTGCCTACAGTTACACTGACCTGAGACCTTCTAGGACCATCATGACTGTTGATGTGGCACTACAATGGAGTTAAGGGGGAAAAGTAGCTGTGTTGTTCAAGCATAGCTCGGGTCTGGTGACCCAAAAGAATCAATCATAGTATTCCTTCCCATTCCTTCCCCTTCCCATGTGCTCAGTATAAAATTATGCTCAAGACAGCCCTCTTCTGGTCATCTCTGAGTGGTGTACTGGCTTGATTAGGATTTTTCTGTCATCTCTCACTGTGTTGCTGGTGTTTCTGCATCATATCTTCTTGATGGAGAAGATAATTTTTCATCAAGACAGGCTGCCTTCTCCTCCTTCCCCAAGTAAGACCAGCTTGGCCCTCCAAGGGTTTTGTGGGACCCAAGGTCACTAGGACCTTGAACACAGCCATTTCCACCTGCTGCTGGGTTCAATTTGGCACTTTTCTGACTGGGGAGTGTGCTTTCCGTATTTGTATATAGTTGTATTTCACCATCATCATTACTAATTTTTTTTTTTTTTTTTTTAAATCTTAAAGTCTCTCTCCATTCTCCTATCATTGCAGCTGTGGAAAGAATGTCTGAGGAGATAGTGGATAGACTGTACAGGATGAGAGAAAAGTGAAACACTTCTACCCGGACTCATGTCTCCAACGCTAGAACATGTCCTTCTATGAGCGAGGTCTAAGTACAATGGAACATGTTGTGAACTGGCGTGTTATCTGCATGATCACAAAGAATATATGAGAAGGTGGGTTAAACAACTTACTGCTACCTTGAGGGCTTATGTGAGTTACCAGGTGGAACTTCCAGAAAAGAAGACTTCTCCCAGAAAATGGCTGATTTGGTTTCAAGTGAAAGGTGATGCAATACCAATACTAATCCATTTTTGATGTCAGTACGAGGTACACAACACCACCCACTGACAGTGAACAGTACTTGAGGAATTAGAGGGGCCTTTCGTCCAGCCAGATGGAGGAAAGGGCTAACATGTCACCTGGTTATTGGCTAAAAAACTAGCACTGACAGTAGAAAATATATTCACAGATGTGAATCAGCTTTCAAAATTTGACAACCTATGGACAGCTGAAAAGTGTTGCTAGTCTTCAGCAGCAGCTGGCAGTGCAAACCATTAGTTTTATGTCCAAAAAAATATAATCTTCCTTTTAAAATTTCATTAGAAAAGTTTGAGAGGAACTTCATGATGATTGACATGTAGGGGCAAAAAGGGATAATGAGCTTGATTCCACACATTTATTCCATTGGTTGCAACATAGTGATTTCCAATAGTGCGAGAACGAGGTAAGCTGCTTTGCTTCAAATTTATCAAACCAAGATCAGTTATAAAACATTGAAATTTAGATCCACTTTTAGAAAATCATAGTTAAAAACATAACACTTAAAAGAGATTTCCCTGAAGCCAGTATTAATTAATTTAATCATAGACTTGTTCATACTTTTATGAGCTATATACCTTTTGACAGGAACAACAGCTACTTTGGACTGTACTTTTTTCTGATAAAATGGTATAAATAACCAGAGCTGTGTTGTACTTGATCTAAATTCTCTTAAGAGATGGGAACAGAGTGGGGCAGAAGAAGTGGATTCTGGAACTCACTGCTCAATTTCTTTTTTTCCTTAAAAGCAGATGAACAAATATCTACTCAATTGCTTAAATATCAGTGCCAACTTAAGTTTCAGATATTCTTCATAACTGAAATAAGGGGAAGATACAGCAGGATACTTAAGTGAGTCCTTAGGCTTGTACATCTCAGCAGGATAACTCACTGTTTAAGAAACTAGAGCACAGCTTGAGAATGTGCTGAAGTACTTCAACCAATATAAGACCCCTTTACAAGCGTGAACTATCTTTGTAGGTTTTTTTCACTCCTATGTATTAATTACCATTATCAGACGTGATTCTCAAAGGGAACCATCCTTTTACTCTTTCTCACTCAAAATTATGAAATTATGTGTGCAAAAACACAGATTTGATGTATGTCATTAAACCTATTTAAGTCTTACCAGAATTACTTTATAATCAAATCTGTTGTTTAGCTAATGATCCATGTAAAAGAATACACATCATAAATGCTTCAAATAGTGACAAGTCAGTCCTGAAACCTAGAAGGACATATAAAGGGAAGAAAAAAATTAGATCATAGCATATCCTAATATTAGAAATACCCAGTTTTTTGTTTGAAAGCATTAATTCTTATTTTGGAAATCCTACAGTTATTCAGGCCCCTAGGCTCTTCTTTTTCTTAATACTTTTTTCCAGTATTTACCTGTTCAAAGAGCAGATAATGTGAAATACTCATGATTTTTTCCCCCTCCAAAAAGGTCCCTAAGATATGTTACTTATATCCACTGTAGTGAATGAAAATAGTTATCACAAACACATTGCTCAGAATAAAAAAATAAGAAGGAAGAAGAACACAAGTAAAAAGGTACCTTTTTTTGCACCAAGTTCTACATAGTATCTGTATCTTCTAGAGGTTCAGTGTGGAAGAAGAACAAACTCCAAATTCAAAAAAATGTTAAATAAGCAGAAGGGAAGACCAAGCATTGCAGAAAAAAAGTCAAAACTGATCTTTTTGACTTTTTAGTTTGTCTAGCACACAGCAGAACAGAAAAGAGTGCAACCTAAGAGGATATCAAAGAAGGACTACAGTCAAGCTTACTTTTTCAAGACAAGTGGAGCAGAGGATATAAGTAGTATTACCTATGGACTGCTGCAGAATGTAAACAAGACTGGTCCGTTTGCTGTACTGCTCTAAACTGTGGAAAACTGTCTTCTAGGAAATAGTCAACACAGGAGAGAAGAAAATATAGCAAACTAACACTGGAATACCAGTGGAACCAGGACAGGCAGAAGACTGAGGATAGATTTAACACTATAACAAACAATCTTCCCTTGAGTTTTCTTCCATCACATAACAGTTTCATCTATTTATATTACACCACACTTTGTAATACAGCTATTTACACAAATGTCCTAAAAGTATTTCAGAAGGCAGTAGAAAGTTCCAGATGAAAATGGCATAATGTGTAGGCACATCACAGGTCTCTATGAAGAGAAGGGAGCATAGCTGTTACTGCACAGCACAGTATATAAAAAAAAAATAATTTGAAGGTAAAGATAGAAAAGATTGATAGTCATCTTCATCTATTTCCTTTTTAATATTACCTTCTCAATTAATTTTTTTATGTGATTTGTTTCATCTTACTTTGAAGTAAAGATAATCAAAGATAGTATGTTGCTATTGGTTACTTCCCAGTGCCATATCACAAACAATTAAACTTAATTAGTTAGGGTTTTAAGTACCTTAACATTGAAAAGAAAACACACAATTGGACCCGAAGGAAACAAAACAGAATCTGCTCTGAAAAAGGTTTTTGTATGAGCAACCTATAATTAGAGGTGCCTATATTTCCATCTTGGAATCTGTGATGTTCATAAATGATTGTACAAAATGCTGAAATGTCCATGGGTATCCGGAAGCATTTTAAGAGGGCTCTATATATTTAAACAAGAAGATTGGGAGATTGGGAAAAACTTTAAACTTCCTTTAAAAAATATCTTGCTGATGCTAGGACCCTCTAGGGAGCATTTCATGAAAGCCTCTTTGCCTCATTCTTTATAAGGTCCATAGGAAAAGAAGTACTTTAATGGTATTCATTGGAAATAGGATAGAATCAATTTCTGTTTTTTTCCTTCAACCTTTCCAAGAATCTAGAAGAAAGCAACTTTCAAGTGCTGCATGAAGGAGCAGCATATACTGCCATAATTTACTATTAGTACATCAAAAATATTATATTCCATAAATGGAGGAAGTTAAAGACACTAGAAAATGCTCTTATCATACACTTACTGATTTTAACCCTTATAGGCTTTTGAAATCTCCTTCTTCCCCCTTTTTAGCCATTACTATCATATTGATTTTTTTCAGCAGTACCTTAAAAAATATGAAAAATATCTATCACTTGTGAGTAAGCATCTAGCTCAGTGCACTATCTAGTGCACTATCAAGTACACCACCTGGTGCACTATCAAGTACACCATACACAAGCTTATACATCATTTACTCCTGATAGCATGACAGTATTACAGCAAGTGCACTGGTCAATAAGCTAATGGTAAGAATATAATTATTTTCAGGACTTAGTTCTTGCTCAGCTGTGCATCTGTCTTCTTGTGTTCAAGTCTCAAAGCTTGTAGTCAGGTAGAGTGCCAAGGACTTAAACTTGAATGTGGCACTGCTTTTTCCATATCTGCAGCAACTCCCGCGCTTTGAATAGTTCAAAAATGTCTGTCTGCTTCTGCAGTATAGAGATCTTTCCTTTTTAGGTCACCCTGCCTCACAACTTACACTGGGAGACATGCAGTAAGCATTTCAGATTAGGAGAGAGATGTTTGAACTATTTAAACACAGAAGTTTAAAAAGCAAGAAATTATCCTTAACCAAATTTGTTTTTAAAACCCCTACTGTGATATATAATCCTTATGTTTTACTAAGAAGCTCCTGGAGTCTTGTAGTACAGATGCAACAACAGGCTTCTATTACAAATCTTACATCAGAGATTTTAAGAATTAAATATCCTAACTCTCCATGTGAAAAGGTGGAATATCATAGTAAACACAAAAATATCTAGCTCCAAAATTGATTTGCAGTACTTTAAAAGGAGTTCTGACTATACCCAGATTTAGAAAATATTTTGCAGAATAAATACTCATTCATAAAAATTTTAAAATCAAAAGTATGATTTTGCTCTTTATTATTCATTGTTTCAGAAAAACAAAATTCTCTGGACAATCAGCATCAACTTGTGGCAATGTTAAATGAAGCACAATAGATTTTTCCTTTTTTTTTTTTTTAAAGGTTAGGGATTGTTTTTTGCTTGAGGAGATTGCTGACAAAGCACTTGGCAGTAGGTACAATATATCTACAATAAGTGGATCAGAGTATTTTACCTGCAAACATGCTGCAATAAAGTGCCATCATTCAATCAATACAGATTACTTAGTTAACATTTTTCTTAATGTATCTGGCTTAGTAGTTCATTAGATCATTACCTGATAAATTGAGTGGGTAATGAATTGAGAGAGTAACTACATACCTTCAGGAAGAACCTGCCCGATAACAATAATCCATTAGAAAAACTGGCAGTATCTTCTGATCTATTGCCCGCAAAGCTATGACTTGATGGAGAGTTTCATTCCCTCTGCTCAGCACTCCAGAAGAAAATCAGCACAATTTAAATATTTCTTAGGATGTGACAGCTCTCTATATCCCTGGTTGCATTCTGTTCCCAGGGGTTGACAATCTGGTGTTCCAGTGTGCACAGAGCAGTGAAGATGAATTGAAAAAGCTTGAGATAAATTAGGGACGGCTAAGTTAAAATTGTCTCTGCTCCCGAGCCTCTCATCTGCAGTCTGCAAGCCTATTTTGCTGTGAAAAAGCTAGATGGCAGGCTGCCTCAGTGAGTTCTTCTCAAGCGACAGGGAGTATTTTCAATGAAGAAAAATTCTCCCATTATCTAAGATAATGTGACTGCAGCTAAATCTAGTCTTAAAAGTGTCTACTAGCATGAAATTCATTCTCATTGTTTCTTTCTTTCAAGTCACAGGTTAAAAAAAAAAGGGGAAAAAAAAAAAGAAAAGAAAAAACAGAACACTAACCTAGATGTTTTCATCTGAGAGAAATACTCAGTTTTTAAGCTGACAAATGGCAGCAACAATTCATGATATAGCTGTGGCAAACAATGTAAGTAGGGGCACTTTATCTGCTTATGCTCAAAGCACTTCTTTTTGTTTTTCTTTTAAAAGTCATCACTTCTTTGCAATTATCTTAATTTTGAATGTTCCAGGATTGAAAGTAACAGTATTTTCCCCTTGTTGACATAAAATGAGGTGACATCTAAAATTCTGGATAATCATCATGTTTAGCCTTAGTAGATAGTCATTAAAAAATAGTTATTGATGTTTTGCCATGCCACAAAAAAGTTATGGAAATTTTTGGGTTTTTTTTTCAGATTGTTGATCTCCAATTATGATTCACTTCTCTAATTTCACTAGTTTACAGGGAAGATAGAACTGAAGTTTTCTACATATCAGTTAAGTGCCAAGTCTGTTTAAAAAGTCATTTATTTCAAGCTCTTATGTTAGTTGTTATTTAGATAGATGGGAAATTATCATTACACATAGTAAATTAAATTTAATATTTTGTCCTCTTAAACTTTTGATAGATTTTTTTACAAAAAGTGGATAATTTCAAAGAGCCAGGGGCAGTCATACTTTCTAGTAAACAGGCACTTTTGCAAATCCTTTCTTTGGTTTCAACTAGCTTTCTGAAGTCCTTGGTATCACAAACAGAGATGCAGCTGAATACATGTGAGTATGGCCTTAGTTCAAGTGCATTCTGAGAATGAGAAATAACTACACTGCCAAGAAATATATGTAGAGTGTTTTCATCAAACAGGTACACGAGACTGAAAATCTCTGGGACATATTTTCTGTGGTCTGTTTTTTCCCCACCACCTTGAGGTAATACATGCATTCACCTTAACAGAATTCTGCCAGGTAAAGGGAAAAGGCACGACTAACATCAACAGATTTAACTGGAGCTTATGTCACTAAAGCTATCAGATCTATGGACTCCCTGTGTTCCATTTTGAAGTTATTACATCCAGCCTAAATCTTTTAAATAGAAGCTCCTTTTGTCTTTTACCCAACAACCACCCCTTGGAGCATATATAAACACTCAACGAGACCCAATTGTTCAGTAAATCCAATACACGTAAACCTAGTCCAAAATAGCAGATAATTCCAGAGGGATCAACAAGTGTTTTCTATACTGCCTTGCTCTGAGATTACTTCTGATGTTGTGACCAGAAGTCACAACAAGTGGGTGGGACTGGATGTGCTGCAGTCCTAGCCATTAATATTTCCATAGGTCATGACATAACAATTAACTAAAAAAGCAAACAAAAAAAAAAGTCCAAAAATTTTAATCTTGGAGAGAATTTTTGATGCTATTTTGTAAATCAGAGAGAAAACATAAGTATATGAATTTTGATTAGCTAAATTTAACCTTCACTATTAACCAATTTAGTTACATCTTGGAAGGCATGTAAAACACAGCTTATCCTGCAAAGATATTTTTCAAATGATCATGTTGTTTAGAAGAGATTTGTGGTCAGTGAAAAAAAATAATGCTGAGGTTCACTTGTGATTCTTATGAAAACTTGTTATTTCTGTCAATATTTTTCATTTTTTTCATTTTAAACTTCTGGCAGAAAGCTGAGTGAGGTGAACCCTCCCCTCTATTCGCCAATGATGAGGCAACAACTGGAATGTTTTGTTCACTTCTAGTCTCCTCAGCACAAGAGAGACAGGAACATACTGGAGGGACAAATGAAGATGATGAAGGGACTGGAACACCTCTCCTATGAAGAAAAGCTTAGAGAATTGGGACTGTTAAGCAGAGAAAAGAAGGCTCGGGGAGGGGGCTGTCTTCCCAAAGTATATAAATAGCTGAAGGGAGACTGCAAAGCCAGGCTCTTCTCAGTACTGCCCAGCGACAGGAACAGAGGCAAAGAGCACTAAATGACACACAGGAGGTTCCCTTTGATCATGAGGAAACACTATTTTACTGTGAGGGTGGCTGAGGAATGGCACAGGCTTCCTAGAACACTTGTGGAATCTTCATTCTTGGAAATGTTCAGAAGCCAACAGGATGTGGTGCTGAACAACTGGCTCTAGGTAGCCCCATCTGAGCAGAAGAGTTGGACCAGAAAACCTCCAGAGGTTCCTCTTCAACCACTTGGTGATTTTCACTTCTATTTAGGAACCACTAAAATCCAGTGGTTTTTCTCTGTTAAAAGAATACCTAGTTTTCATAATTTTTTGTTAGCTTTTATTGTCCAAAATATCTTTCTTAAAGGAGGTTAGATTACTAAGTTCCTCTTCTCTTCTGCTCACACAAGCACATAATAAGCTGACTGGAAAAATATCTAGTAAGAACTCCCTGTGAAACAGCTCAGCTGTAAAGTTCCCAAAGTTGTCATTTTTTGTAGTAAGGTAAGGCTAGATGGAAGACTCTCTGGAGCTCAGACAGGGTTGGTTGGTGTGTTGTTTATAAATTTTAGAATAAGCATCATTTACATCTCCCTTCTCTTGGCAGCTACTGCTTCATGAAACTATCAGTGACAAGCTTATATTTTTCTTAGAGCCTTAGTAATATGGGTCAAATAGCAACATCAGTGTCCCAGCTTCTATTCATGAAAATCTATCTTTTAATAAATAAAATAATGCTAATTCATTATTTCTAATGGTATCATTATTTTACAATGTATGTATCATTTATGTTTAGTGGTTTGAATCGGTAACATTAACATTTCAGTTCCTAGGAGGTTTGTGGTTGGATTTCAGGTTTTTACATGGAAGAAAATAGAGATGCAATTTAGCCAACAAAGCAAAGTAATCCAAAATGTTTCAGTAAAAATCTCAGCTTTGAACATGTATTCAACTCTGTGTTCTCTTCCTAAGCGAACACGCAGAGAAAGAAAGGTGAACTCAGTACTAATAATTGTTTCTTTTTCCAGGGAAAAAGATTTAATAATCACTGAAGGTCATTAAGGATTAAGCCCAAGCCACACAACAAATAATGGTGACTTGATTTACAGAGTTTTAGAACAAGACATAGATTCACAATAAATTCCCTGACATTACTAAGACAAAAAATGAAAAGGGCTTTTTTGTTTGTTCATTTCAATTTTTTTACCTTTTTGTTTCCACGTTATCTACTGGTAGAGTTTGAAATATTTGTGGAATTAATAGGACTGTCCTAGATGTCTGGCAAAAGAGGTGACACAGGTTGCATAGCATGCTAATTAATTTTTATGTGCTGTAATCCAGTCCTGAAAACATGTTTCAAAACATCAAAAGACAGCAGCAGCTTTATGGGCAGAGGGTGAAAGAGATGAACATGAAGTGGTGAGTACTGTAACTCTGTGATATGACACCTATTTCAATTAAAAAATCTGTAATTTCTTTAAGAAAACTTTGTCCTAGGTATACTTTAGTACTTCAGGAAAGCTGATTTCTGGAAGCCAAACCTATGCACTAGGCCTAGGTATTTTTTAAACTTAAATAGTAGCATGATTCCAGAGTTGCCATGCAGATACTTAAAGAATATTTTAAAAACCCCAGTGCCTCTAAAAAAATAGTATATTTTGCTAAATCTTCTGGACTACAATTCTCCTTCAACTGGTAATTCTCAATGAGGAAAATAACTCAATTTAGATAAAGGTTTGTCTTTTCTATTTCCCCATAAAACTACAGTTAATAAATTCAGAATATTTTCTCTATGCTTTACCCTGCCTGTCTTGCATTTGATTTTAGCAGCAGAGAAGAACCTGTAATGGGGAACCCATTGGGAGTGGAGATATGTAATTAAAAGATGAAAAGTTCAAAGTCAGAAAATTAGATTTTATTTGACTGTATATTATATTTTCTATACATATATAATAACTGAAAAACAGACAATGTAGATGCATATAAACACTTAGAAAACTTTTTGAAGAAGCTTTTTCATTTCTGTAGAATGAATTCTTATGTTAGCTTCTTCATATGTTTCTTCACTGTTTGCTCTGAGTTATGAATTAAAATGTTATAGAATTACAGAATTTTTTAGGCTTGAAAAAGGTATCTAAAATCATTGAATCCAACCTTAATCCTAACACTACCAAGTCCAGCATTAAAGCATGTCCCTAAGCACTACACCCACAAATATTTTAAATAACTACAGGAATGATGACTCCACTACTTTCCTGGGCAGCCTGCTCCAATGCTTGACAACCCTTTCCATGAAGAATTTTTTCGCAATATCCTATCTAAATCTTCCCTGGTACAGTGTACTGCTTCAAGAATTGAAAGATCTATAATTTCATGAGCTCTATGCCTGAGACTGTCTCCAACAATCATAGCAACAACTCTGGTCACAAATAAGAGGTCAAGCAAGGTGACTTCTCCATTTGGCTCACCAGCTGTGAGGTGGAAGTTATCTTCCACACACTCTAGAAAGCTCTGAATATTTCCTCTTTGCTGTATTGTATTTCCAGCAGGCACCTGGTAAGTTGATGTCCTTCATGAGAACACAGGTTAGCAATTCTGAGACTTCTCCCAGATACTTATAGAATATTTTATCTGCTTCCTCATCCTGGTCAGGAGGTCTATAACATACTCCCACCATATCTAATTTTTTGCCTTCCTCCTGATTCTTACCCATGAACACTTGACCCTTTCTTCACCATCATTAGACTCTAGACAATCAAAAACTCCCTAAGTGAGCAGTGTGGCCAGTGAAGCCACCTCACTGCCTCTCCTTCTTTGTCTATCCCTTCTAAGAATTTACAGACCTACATCAGAGCACTCCATTTATGTGAGTCATCCCCACATTTTTCCATGATGGCAACTCTATCATAGCTTTCATGATGCTCAATGGCTTCTAGCTTGCTCTGCTTGTTGCCTACGCTGTATGCATTGGTGTAGATGCACTTCAGCTGGATATTGATCCCTCCACGTTTCAGAGGGAGAAGCCCTAATGCCTGCCTGATCATTCTCAGCTGCTTCTGTGTTCTACCCCATTAATATCCTTTGTGTCTGTCACATGATTCTTCACATCCTACCTCCACTGAAAGATGGAAGGCCAAAGGAACTCACTAGCACACTATCCCACAAAAATAGGCATGCAACCCTCACTCTTATCTCTATCAAGCCTGGTTTTATCCCTTTTGCCCTTACAATTTAGTTTAAAGCTCTGTCAATGAGTCCTTCTAGTTCCTGTGCTAAAATCCTTTTCTCCCTTGGAGATGGGTGTACCATCTGTCACCAGAACACTTGGTGTCATGTAAACTGACCCATGGTGAAAAAACCCAAAATCTTGCCAGTGACATTAGGCTTGCAGAAAGGTATTGATCTTTTTTTAGAAAGTACTTTTATAGATCCAGTTTTGATGCAGGGTGTAGGCTGACTCAACCTCAGTGGAACCTTCAAACTAGATGAAACTTTATCCTTTTTATTGTTCAGCTCCTTTTTCAGAACCTCATACCTGTTATGCCATAGCATCTGGGAGGGTGGGGCAGTCACAGAGCAGATGCACCTGATGTACCAGGCAGGCATGCAATCCACCCTATCATGTGTCCCACCTACCTATCAGGCCTGTTCCAGGCTAGGTAGGGTGTGATTTTGTAGGGGGTTGGCCACAATTGCTGTGGCACTACCCAGGCCTCTTCAGTGGCTCATGTAAGAGTTTCTGGTGCCTGATGGGTCTCTCTGCCACCCTGATATTTCTGTCCCTCAGGAAACCCTTGCCAGGCACCAAGATCCATGGACTGGCCCAGCACCGGAGTAGCTCTCCTCAGGTCACTGTTATTACTGCTCCTATGTTTTTTAGGCCATAGCTTGTTGCTACTTTTTATCTCTTGTATTCATAGAGGATTATGTAGTAGTAGAAAATAGTAGTGGTAGAAAATATTAGATTCTACTATGGATACACCTTAACTGAATGTACAGGATCTGCATAGTCTGCTCTTCTGCCAGTGGTTTCCATACACTAACTTGTAACGTAGGGAACAACATTCAAGATAAATGGGAAGAGGAGACTGAAGTGTTGTTGTGCTATTTAGTACTGACTAGACAATTTCAGTGGGAAAATTTACTTAAGCCAGAAGTAAGACAGGGAGTGATTCAGGTTACTGTTAGCTGAAAGGCTCTCTTCAAGCATCAGTCTAAGACTTTACATGGTTACCAGAAGAAAGCGGTTGAGACTTAGTGAGGAGAAAAAGGATAGAAATATATTATCTGCATACATTGGTGTTCATTCTCCTTTTTGATAACTGTTAAATGTCTCAATTTTGAGCTTTCTTCATTGTGCCTTTTAGCAAAGCAACAGTTTCCATGTTGGAATACATAATGTTAAACAGTGAGATATTTTTTCCTCTCCCCAAAAGCAGCAGGTAGGCAGATTGCTTAGTTCCCTTTTCTTAACATTTGTACACTAACAGAAGGCAATAGACTGGTTATATTCCAAAGACCATTTAAGTACTTAAATGGCCACTGATAAGTAAAAGATTTGAGAAAAAAGTCAACATATTCAAAGAGTTCTTAATTTGAAGTTCTGCATAAGGATGTGTTTCCCCTGATTCTGTTTATACGGAGTTATCAATCATTGTCTGACAACTGAAGACAGAAATTTCTTTACTTCCATCTTAGGTTCAAAGCTTTTCACATTGTTACAGACTACAAGTTCTTATTAGCCTCTGTACAGTTTAAATACTTTATGAACAGGTATATACATGGACTCTTATACTTACTATAAAATAAATTGACTGTAACTATGTTCATCAAATGGAAAGATGAAATCTATAAAATGTAACAGTTCACTTAGAGGTCCTGACATCACACCCTATGTGTTTTTCCAGAGGTTTTATTTTCCATGGTCTAGATTTGCTCTATGAATTGAGTATGCAGTTGGAATGCATTATGTGCACTACTGGAGCTAATCTTTTTTTGTGGTTTTGTGTTGTTTTCTTTTGTTTCCACCTAAAGAAAACCAGATCACACCCTCTGGCACCACTCCATGAAGAAACACAGAAAATGGAAATACATAGGATACCTGCTCCCAAGTATTAATTCACATACCCCTGTACTGAACCTGACAGATAAAAATGAGAATCGAAACAGGAATTATGATCCATTATATTCAGATAGTTAAAAATTTACCTATGCTAAAATAAACAATAAATCCCACCAAATGGGTACCCCCCTCCTTTACTACACTATATTTACTCAACTATCTTTTTTCTGTTGACTTTTTGCAGGTTTGTTGCTATTTGGAATTTTGCAGTCAGTCATTTAATTTGAAAACCTTTGTTTTATAGTAAAAGATTTAATGAAAGATGTCCCTTCTCCATGTCAAGGAGGGTTGGACCAGACAGTCTTTAAAACTCTCTTTCAAACTAAACCGTTCTATAGTGCTATGATTTCATACTTCAGTTTTTGTAAACATAGCCAAGATGTTTGGGGTTTTTTTAGGTTTTGGGCTGGCTTTTTGTTGGGATTTTTGGCCTTTATTTCTTCAGAGAACTCAATTTAAAACTGCAGCCATCACACATTTAAAAAAAAAAAAAAAAAAAGTCAGCTATACATTTTATTGGTTGGTAGTAAAAAAACCCAAACTAAAACCACAGCAAAACCTCAACTTGATTTTGTCTTTTAAGCAATTAAATTCCTGCATTACAAAATAAATAGAATCTTAATGATTAAGAGAGCTCATTTCAGTTTAATTATAGGTGTCTTAAATTATTCAACAAGGATTATACCAACAGTTTTCATGAGAGACGCAGTGTATTTTTTGTTCTGGCTTCCATTGTCCTCCCTCCTCCTGGCTAGACTGTAAGGTGGAATATGCACTACTAAAATTTTATCAATCAATGATGAAAGATCCTTCACATTTCCTGCTTTCATCTTTTAGCTATATATTTGTTTCCTTCAGCTCTCACGTGCATTATAGTGAATACTATAATGAATACTCACTACGTATAGTGAATACTTACTTCTTACTTTGAACTCATGGTTCACCTTCCATCTCAAAAGCTCAAGGAAAGATTAATGTGTTTCTCCTGAAACCCATAAACCTTCTGTTACACAGGCTGAAATCTCAGCATCTGTATGTGAATTGAGAGCAACTGATTAGGATATTGGAAAACAAAACAAAATAAACCCTCAGTTACATAATTCCATTCAAGTAGAGCAGGGCTTTTAGACATGGCTACAATACAAATAAAGAGTTAACTAGAGAAATAAGGAAATAATCTTTAGAAATAAGGAAGAAGATGTGCAATATAAACATCAGGCACTCTGTAGGAGTACACTGCAGAATTCAGAGCATGTTCAAGCATGTCCAAACCTTTTAGTTTGTTAAGCTTGTGCTTAACTCTGAGGTACCCTTGAGTGGTTTTGCCAGGACAAAACAAAATGCACTTGCACTTAATGTCCTGGTTTTAAATAAATAAATAAGTAAATAGATGATAAAGAAGAATACTTTCTATTAAATTTGAACACCTCACTTTAATCTTAAGATTACAAATAAAAGATCAGGGGAAGAAAATCTCCTTTTATCTTATTTTATCACTTAACATTTTGCAAGCAGATTATTTAAGCAGAACCTATGGAAAATGACATTAAGGTTTATATCTTGTTGCTAGTTCTCTCATTAAAACACAATGGGAAAAAAAAGATGACACTTTGCACACAAAAGCAGATTCTTTCAGGCTTCTATTCAAAACTTCAAAATAATATTCTTCATTTTTATTTCACATACAGCATATAGAGAGAAATGAATCTTTAAAACTTGAAGTGCATTTTGATGAAACAGCACTTATTGTGAATTCATAGTAAATTTATCTAGAAAATAACAATCCTGGAATGTGAAAAACTATCTTTCTCTGATGAAGAGTGTACAGGTGACCAGATATTATTGGATGCTTAGATATACCCAGTATAGAGAAAAGTCTAATAATTCTTTCACAGTCAAGAATTCAGGAATATGAAATCAAATTTCTTCTATAGATGTGTGCATATTAGACATGTTTTTCCATAGATCATATTATGAAAAGAGGGAGGAGGTGGCTGTATTCCAAAAGAAATATGGGTGGATAAAACATGACTAACATTTCTACCATTGAAGAGAGTTAATCATCTTCTGAGTAGCTGTATTTGATTTTGAAACATGTTTGAAATACAGACATTTCAAAACCAAAAAGCCATCCATCATTCATATAGAACACATGTGAATTCTCTATGGGCTTATAACTAAAGACAAATCAGAAAAAAATTAAAAATAAATACAAACCCAACTCTATTTCAGTTTCCTTCTCTTTGTCTTAATTAGAAAAACAACTTCATAGAGTCACAAAACCACAGCTCTCCTATGCACTTGTCACACTTAAAGAAATTTTCACACATTTCAGTAATGAATGTGAGGTTGTATTAGTGAACCTTATTTAATGCACTTTCATATTAGAGATCTCTACAGGCATAACCAACATTATTGTACAAAACTACATTGACAGATTCATTCCTCACATGAAGAATACATGCATGTTTGGAAAAAGAATTAACTTTTAAATACAATTTATTTGCAGTCAGATGAAAAAACATGATATTTGACTGTATAGCTGAAGCTATTACTTTGGTATGCTGCACAAGAATTTCAATCCAACAAAGCAGACCAAAAAAAACCCAAAACAAACATTCAAACAAAACCACTGCTATTGACTAAACACATCCCATCATTTATTTTTTAGAAGACTTGCTCAAAACAAGATTAATGGCTACAAGAGGCCAGTTTAGGTTTCAAAAAGTCCAGACTTCCTATTGTATAAAATGGGGGATTCAGTCTTAATGATAATAAAGTAAGATTCCTAAAATAATTTCTCTACAGGAATAACAGCCAGTTTAAACTCAATTTTGACTTGTAGACTGTGCCTTTTTAAAATAATAATGAATACATTAATTGATAAAGGGAAAACTAATAAAGTAAACAAAAAACCTAGCATTATTCCCTAAAATGAGATCCTATGTTCCAAGGTGCTATTAGAAAAAGGAAATCACAGTCTATGTGATCCAGCAGGATCTGCACACAGTAGGGAGTGTAGAATTTCTCTTCAGTAGAAATTTCACAAGTAATCTGATTGCAGGGGGAGAGGGGTGTTAAGCATTGTAGCACACAAACTGAGTCCTTAAAAAAGTGGTCAGACCTAATGTAAATCTTAGTGATATATCTGTTATTGCCAATTCATAGCAAAGTCTTCTTGTGGTGACAGACTGTATTTTAAACCAAAGACATGGTCAAGTCCTTTGACCAAATCATAACTTTCAATAATTCTATCATTCTACCCACTCCTGAGTGAAATGTCTAGAGCCAGGCACTTTCATTTCCAGTTGTAGCAAGTAACTTGTGAATGAGATCAGCTGTGGTTGGTATTCCTCAAGAAGGGACAGTGAGGATGATATGTCTCATTTACCAGCAATGTACCCCATCTTTTGCCAGCAGGCTTGGTGATGTATATATTGATCCATGATCAAAGAACCCAAAGCCCTGTCGTTGACACTGGTCCCTAATCCATGAATTAACCTGTCAGCTCTTCCTGCTAGTTCCCTCATCCATCGCTATCATTAGAGAGATGGAGGAGAACACAACTTGTGTGCCAGATCCCTTAACTAGTTTTCCCAGGGCCTCGAAATCTCTTGTGATTGCTTTTGTATTTCTTGATATCAATTCATCACTACCTACCTGGAAGTCCAAAAGTGGGTAATAATCAGAAGACCTCACCAGGGTCGGAAGTTTACTCATGTAGTCCCTTATCCTGTCCCCAGGGAGGCGGCAGACTTCCCTGTGAATTGGGTCCAGTCTGCATATCAGGCCCTCTGCACCCCTCAAGAGGGAGTCACCCACAACAATGACCCTTCTTTTTTCCTTTCTGGAATGCGTCAAGATCATTGGTTTAGAGGGAGTTGGACTTGATAGTAGTTTCGGCCCATGTGGGGTATTCTCAGCACTGCCTGCCATTTCCTCCTGCAAGGCCCTATACCTGTTCTGCAACGCCACTGAGGGCAGTGCAGTTCTTGAGGGAACTTGGCATCGGGATGGGACCTGTTCCTATTGTCCCTTCTCCTCTAAGTTATCTTGGGATGGCTGTGGACCTTCCTGGGATAACTGGGGATCCTGAGGTGGTAAGGAATTCTGAGTTCATTAATAAGATTTTCCTCCTGAGTCATTTTAGTGTTGAGGAGGCTCTTAAAACACTCGTCAAACTCCATCTCACTCTCCCTGATACTCCTCAATCTGCTCACCACCTCCTTGAGCTCCATTACTTCATCCTGCGGCATTGCCACCCAGCAGAGCAGATCATCAGCCTGCTCACATTGGACACATCCATGATCACTGCTGTCCCCAGTTGCCATGGAAGTGCTGCGGCCTCTTCATGCTTCCTAAGGATTATGGACTCTCTGTACTCCATGATACTCACAGCTATGCGGAGACTGAGAAAGTCTCACCATCAAGAATATGCCACTGCTTGGAAAGTGAGGGCAAAGGGATAGAAGCTTTTCTGTAACCAGAATACTCTCACCTAATTAACTTCCTAATTAAACAAGACGCACCCCAGCCTATGATTGCTGTCATCCATAAGGTTGTTGGTGAGAATTGTGGAATGGTTTTCTGATACCTAAATTCCCTTTCAAGGATCTTTTGCAAAGTCCAGTGTATGAATCCTGAAGGTGAGCCAGACTACGGGTATTCCAAACTCTTCCAAATGGCATTTTCAGATCCCAGAATGCAACAGTCCAGTCAAGTGACACGCATAATAGCTTGCTCCCACTCAGAGAGGTTTTCACATTCTCCAAAGTTCATCCGCCCAGAGGTCTTCGTAATGTTTGGTCTCCAAAACCACAGTTTTCTTTTTCTGAACCATGTACAACACTTGCACCCATAAGCAGCGTAACCAGCAAAACTGAATAAAGGTCAGTGCAAACCCTGTTTTTTCCATTCAGCACATACCTATTGTGTAGTACAGGCAGTTGCTTTATTAGCCAGTAGATAAATGGCAAGCGCAGCACAGATATCTCTCTCCATTAATTTTGCATGTATTTTATCTTCTTTTCTTTCTTTTAGGCACAGGCTTTTTGCACTTATTCTCTGAGTCTCCACGTGTACGATTTCTAGCATAATTTTGAATGACTGCAGAGTACATGGATGAAAACCACTAATAGTAACCAACCTTATCAGAAGAACTTTTACTATTCCCTCTTAAACCAAAAAAGAAATAAAAAAAGGAATTATCTTCCTTTTTCAACTCTGAAGTACCTTGTTATCAAGAGTTTAATGTTTCATTCTCTTCTTATGATAGTCTTTTTTAAATATTTAAGGATAAATATACTTTATTTGCTATAAATTTCAATGAAGTTACATATGTGATTATATTCATTTTATTAACTTTCATTATTCTGAAACATTTCTGACAATGCAATAATACAGAGCAAATGAAGTAATTTTATGCATGATGCATTTAATAGCTTAGAGGATTATTATTTTAAAGCAACTTTTTTTTCTCCCTACTTAGTTACAGTGAATCTAGCACACTTTGTGTAGGAGATCTCTTCTACTATTTTCACCTGAATGCTAATGTATCTGATGTAACAGTGCCATTAAAGCTGCTAATCTTTTCCCAGACCACATCAGATTCCTTAACTAGATCTGTTCAACTAATGATACATTTTAGGTAATATTGTGAGACTCTGTCAGAAAATACAGATAATACTTGAGATTAAATAGCCTAATAATTTTGTGACTTGGGTTCAAAAAATATACCTGTATCATGTGTAATCACAGATATTAAAAAAAAAAAAACAAACCAAAAAAACCCCCCCAAAAATAGATAATTTACATTTGAAACATCTCCTGTTGCTCACACACTTTTCTGCAGATACCAGCACTGGTATCTTAGAATGAAGTCCTACATTAATTAAAATAATTTAAGATGTAAAGTGATAATAGAATACTGCTCTTAACCAACAATTATTAGGTTCATTGCAACATGGAACATAGTGGACAACAGAATTTACACCTGGATTTTACTGACTGATGAGAAATAACTGTTTTAAGAAGTATCTTATTCTTATTCTTCCTTTTCCCTTTACTAAAATTCCTACTTTCAATCACTCAACAAAGCCTTGCAGGGGAAAAAACTGTCTCAGAGAATGTATTTTTGGCTGTAATTTAATCACAAAATATTTTGAGTTTGCATTATTAACACATACATGTATTTCATTACATTTAGAAATCGATTTTTCAAAGAAAAAAAGAAATATTTTTTCAGCTGACACTGAAATTCACATAATCAATTTTTTTGTCAGTCCATATGTTATGTACTACTATGTCTCAAAAGAAGAGTGCACAGCATATTTAAGTTATGTTGCAAACTGTATTCTATTAGATTAACAGTGATTAGAAATATCTGCTGTAGAGCAGTACTAATTCCTTGTGGTAAGAAAATAAGGATTTTATCTGGAAAAAAAATGCCTCAATTATGTTCAATTCAACATACACCTTATGATAAAATGCAAATTTGTTTTTATATAATTCTACTTTATATAATTCATAACCTATAAAATTAATCATATATAATTATATAAATTAATAATAATGTTGCATTACACTATACATTATAATAATGTGAAAAGTCGCCACACAGATAAACATCTTACCATACCCTTGATGCTCACGTAGGCCAGGGGAGATTATTCAGTTTGAGGATGGTTCCAAAACACAACAAGAAGGAGGGAATAAAGACTAGAAAAAGAGTTGTATGTAGTAAGAAGAAATTAGGAGGACCTAGGAAAACAGTGATTATAAATATATATAGTCAGACTTCACAGGAGACTGAAAAAACTTTTCTTGGGTACCCAGGGGTACCTACATGAAATTTGCTTCAACAGCTCAAGTCAGTAAAGGTTGCTGGATAAAAAAAAGATTGGAGGAAGAAAGCAACAAATTCACAGGGGTCCGAAGGACATATGAACAGTAATTAATTATTATAGCAGTTCCCACCTGTGTAGCTCATTTTAGTGAATCAGAAGGTAACACTTGTGACACTGTAATTACACCAGTATTTGCATACATTTTACTTGGAATCTCTGCTTGAAGATGTAAACAGAATATACAACACTGTCAATATTAAAAACAACAAGAAATTATTCCAGGGCTCAAGCATCATGTGCAACACACATTACAGTGAACAATTTGTCCTATTTTTCTCCTTTACCCTGTCAACACAAATGGTCCTTTGTTCTGACAATTTTTCTTAATACAAATTTCCTCTTATCAGTATTTCACATAGCTACTACAGCTATATCACATCTTCAATAATAAGAAGTATGATGCTAACTAAGAAGTCTTAATTAATCAGGATCCATAAAACAAAACACAAATTACTTTATACTTGCTCTGATTCGAGGAAGGGAATATTCAGGTAGTCTTTGAAAGCAACCTGTTTATACAAGTGGGCTCACCATTGCCCTTCACAGTGAAATTCTGCTAGTAAAGTAATTTATTTAGAAATTTAATCCATGGCTACATACTTTCTATTGGGAAGTGAAAGCAAAGGAAAGTTTAGCACCAGTATTGTTCATTTATTCAACTGTTGCTATAAGGCATGTCAATTAAGCTAACTGCTCCTTAGCTCTAGCCATTTCTGGTTTATTACTTTGCTCTGTCCTTGCAATATACATTTAAAGAGAAAACAAATTACTACCAGTGACAGAAAATAACAGTAAGTAGTCATCCATTCTTCATTTACTGTAGTTCCTCACAGCACTAAACCAGGGTAAGACATATACCCATGCGTATATAACTGACCTTGTATTTGCCAAAGCTCTGAAATCATGCCAGGGCATGAATCCACATCTGTATTATGCTTCTCTACTAAAGATAGTTCTGAAATGCAGTGTTTTAGATAGTATTTTCTATTAAGACATTCAAGAGTCATGCAAATTCAAGACTTGAACATGGAAATGGATAAGCTGATGATTAAATTAACATTTACAAGGAGCTCTATGAACATCAAGACATTATATAAGCTGAATGTATATAGAGCAGTGTGTAAAGTTGATCCTATTTCTGTTCTGAATGCAGAGCTTATAAAATAATACATATATGGGGTTTTTTAGGGGGTTATTTATTCCCATGAAGCATAGACAAACCTAAAGAAAAATGAGGAGATAGAAGTGACAAATAACATTCTTGGTCAGTAGTCATTGTATTGTATCACAATTCCACTATACTACCTAAACCCCAGATCTTTTAATGAGCTATAGTAAAATCAGTATTATACACTCTGTTTATTTTCACTTAAGTGAGAGACCATTTATGAGAGTCTGGAAAATCATCTGTAAGAACAGTAAATATACTTTAAATGCTTCTATTTGTAGGAATTACACTGGAATAGCCAAGGTTTTTATATATTACCTATTCTTTACAAATACTTTATGCTTCTATTTCTTCTTCTACTAACAATTGAAAATTTGAGGGCATGAGGGAGAGTGGGAAAGTAGGGTACAGACATAGTATTCAGTGGTTGACGTTCCACATAACTATACGTTATTTTCCCTTTATTAAGTAGATTTTTTTTTGTCTTCTGATTTTTCTCACTGGTCCTCACAGTCTCTGGAAGTCACAAGACTATTAGGTGGGTAAAAGACAACAGTATATTTGCTCAAGCAAGCAGGAAGGTTTTAATCCTGCCTCATTTTCTGCAAGGACAAACTGACCAGAACCTGGGGGAGGATCACCTTGGGGTAATCCTGTTACACTGTATCAAAACTTGTAGAGCGAAAAACGGGAGCAGCATTCACAAAAGCCCACTTTAAGAGTGCTAAGCTTATTAGGTTATAATTTACCACTAAAAATAATTCTTCTATTAAAACTCTGGGGAAGTCTGGCTCAACAATAAAGCCCATCTGTTGCTATTCACTAAATTTTCCTTTGAAGTTCAGATAATATTAAAGGTTTACAGCTGTAAACTGCTCTGACTAGCAATAGATCACACCTGGGGTGAAGTAAAAGTAAGATGAGTTGTTACTACTTTCTCTTTCCATTTGTAATACACTTTTTTAACCTGTATTTTCATAAGCAAAAGGCTACTATATGGCTGTTAACACTAATTCCAAAAAGGGCTGAGAAAATATTCTTTCAACTTCTCCAGTTGGATGTACAAGTTACATATAGAAGTTGGTAAGACATATGGGGTTCTACCTTTAAATGAACTCCTCTTTGAGATCCATTTGAAGGATAGTGAAATAAGTATACAGATTTTTAGACATTTCCTTGTAAAATCTTGCACTTTTCATTTGCCATGTTTTGCAGATATTAGCCACTGAGACGAAAACCTCTGAGACTAAAACCTCTATCTGGTAGCATGAAGATGTAATCCAGAACTCTATAAGCTGGCATTTAGTGTTAATTTCAGTGTTAATATTTCCAAGTAGTGCCGACTTTGCCACATGCAGGAACAAGACAATAAGAGATATAAGTAATTAAGACTAAAAAATATTTAAATTATTGAGTCAAAAATAAAGCAGGTTTTTATCCTGTTTCTCCCACCAGAACTCTTAGAATGCAGATCTTAGCAAAATGAGAATAGTTATTAAATAGCAATGCCACTTAGGCATTGAAAATATTAACCAACCTTTCCCCTAATTAAAAAACGATTATACCTTCTTCTACCAACAGGGAGATTCTCAGACCATGACTATTAATATTATTAATCTGTTACCATTTTCACAAAAGAATATTGTTATAAGAGCTCTGTGTAGCTTTCAAATGTTGTACGTTACCAAAAGTCACAGAAGTTTAATTAACTGCTATTGTATTAATCAGACCTTCATCATCCTAACCAGTGTTGGACTGTGAAAAAAACAAAGAAATACATTTCGTGAATCTGGACTGTGCACTTTCAATGAGAAGATAGAAAAGCACAACAAACACCCACAAAAAACCCCAGAACAACATATACAGCATTAACATCAGGTACTAATTTTCCCTAGCCAGTCATTCTGTTCAGAGGCAAGCCCTATTCCCAAGTCTCTGAGAGGAAAGATTGTGAAAAACAGCCAGCTTACCCAAAAGAAGCAAATATATGCTTCATATGTCTGATAATAGCCCCCATATTTCACAAAGGCTGAGGTGATATGATGAACTGGTCATTGAGGATGTTAATATCCTGTGTATATATTTATTCTGTAACAGGTAAGTAGTTCATTGAGATTTTTTTTACCTGTGAAATTCCTAACGTAGTTGTTTGAAGAACTGATGTTCACTTCATCCTCGGGGAAGATAAAATCCTACAAAAGTAGGGTGCTTCTAGTATAAGATCATTGGGGAGATAAGGATAAAAACATAAAGCTGTGGAGGGAGGGTTTTTTAGCAGTTTGTTGTCAAAACATAAGTCAATCATAATTAATTCCAGGCTTTAAGTAACAGCCATAGGGCTTTTAGTTTGTTGTTTGTGTTTGATTGTTTTTTCTTTTTGTCCTCAGTTGTATAGCATCTTTTTAAACTGAATTCTATTGATCAGGTAATTGGGGAGATGATAAAGGAAGTAAAATTCTTTTTTTTTACGCTTAAGGGAAATACAAACAATTACTTAATTAATAATAGTTTAAGTTTACTAGCTCACAATTTACTAAGAAGTTCCAAGTTATAATTCCTATTAAAATATATTATTAATAATAATAAAAATATTATTAGAATAGTTTTCAGTAATGTGAGATGAATTATTTCCATTTGATTCAGTGGCTTGTGTTTTACTTCACAGCAAATTCTTTCCAAATCCATCCTCAGATCCTTTCCCTGCTTCAGTTCCTTTTCTCTGTAAATCAAGCAGCCAGCTAATACATTAATGGAAGTCTCACTAATGCGAATATTTTCAGAACCTTCTTCTATGGCACATTTGTTTTTCAGTCAATTAGAAATTAATCAAACTGGGTAAACTGTAGAGCACCACCTGTCTCAAAATGGAGTATTCTTCTCCAGGACCTGCTGATCCTACTTCTGTCATCTATGACAATATGTGCTCTGCCAACTTTTTCACTTCAGTGGTGTGATAATCCATTTTTTAATGTTTTGCCCACAGACATAATAAAGCCAATGATGAATGACACACTACTGCAGGAGAAATCACAGGCAAAAAGTAAAAGCTGTGGCCCTGCTGTGTACTATAATACAGAACACATATAGGTATTGAATGAGTTAGGAACTTCCATACCATCTCAAAATAGACCTTGTCTCCTTTCTGCTGATGCTTTTCCTCTGAATGGCTCTGCATACAACAGCTTATATGATTGCTAGTTCTCCCTACCTTAAGATACTGACATTTCTTTCTGCTACAAGGAATCAGGTTAAAATGGTGGTATCAACATCTAGGATGTTGAAGTAACATATTAATAAAGATGTGCTGATTTAATAGTTATAACACTGACTGAGGAAAAAAATTCTTCCAAGATGATGGGTTGGTATTGTTACAGTTAGATTTGTTTGCTTTGTTTAAATGACAATCTATCATATGACTATGGAAAAACACCATGAAAACAAATGGAGTTACATGAGATATAGGTGTAAGTCACAAAGTAGAGCAAGCAATACACAGTCTGGGAATTGTTGGAGGAGTGTGACTTCTTGAGAATGTTATGATCTTGTGTCAGCTGCAGATTTGGGGAACCATTTAGTTAAGATTATTATCTTAGAACAAAGTATTTTTAAGTATGTAATGAACAAATCTATAAATCCTTCAGTAGATATTGGGTGTCTATAAATCTGTAGCAAACCACACAATCAAGGCTTAGTTGCTTTGTCAGCTTAGCCGTCTTAGTCTTTTTTATTGGTCTTAGTCTTTTAAATTGGGATTCTGCTTGAACGAAGATCTTTAAGGTCCCTTCCAACCCAAACCGTTCTATGATTTCATGAGTATTATTTTGGTGAGCAGGGCTCTTGCAGTTATTTTTTTCATTTCAAGGGGAATTAAAATCAAAACTGATCAGATCAATGAATATTATTTCTACTGTCTGCTTATTCTTTGGGAAATCTTTTGCAATACACATTTTCAGTTCCATAAATAAGTATCACCTTCCAGTTCACCTTTCAATATCCTATTACTCAAATATGCACACACATACATGAAACTGAAAGCAGTAGTACTTTTACAGACTTCACACCACACAAAAACTCTCAGTGAAAGTGTTAAACTACAATTTAATTGTGAAGAGCATTTCAGAAGGGAAAGAAGCAGAAGAGATGCACTTCAAAAATGGAATACTGCAGCATAAGGAAACACTGTCTATACCAGAGGTGATAATCAGCAAGGTAGAGAACTACACTTTATCACATAGTGCAGGCTTCATGCAGGAAAAGATAATGCTTTTGTGAGAGAGGCAGCACAACCAGCTTGGTAACACAAGAGAGCACTTTCTGTGACAATGCAGACAAAGTAGCAACCTCCTTGCTTCCACACAGAACTGACTGAAAGGTTCCTTGCTTGAAATAAAGTTATCTGATTTTATTTTTTTTGTTTTGTTTTGTTTTTTGTTTTGTTTTTTAAGTAAGCTTCTGTTACGGTCTGACTTAAATTTAAAATTTATTTTTGTTTTGGATCTTTGAAACAAAGTCCAACCATAGAAAGGCCGGGTGCAAGCATTTTTTATTTGACAATTGACACAGGCAAAAATACAGAGCCAGGCAAAAGAGGAAGAGAGGAAAAGAAGATATAAGAGAGAGAGGAAAAGTGGTAAGAAAGAATAAGAGAGAAAAATGGAGAAAAGGGTAAGAAAGTGTGAGAGAGAGAGAGAGTCACCAGCAGGGGTGCAGCTGTCCAGCGAGTTTCTTCAGGATGTCGCTGATCCTGGACAGGGCCCGATGCAAAAATGGCGGCGGGTGAAGAGACAACAAAACCGCCACAGCATAGACAGCCATGGAGTCCCTTTTGTTCCGAAGGGGCAGCTGTCATTCAGCCAGGTTTGTTAGAAGACAGGCTGCCTGGAGGGGAGCAGAAGTAGTGTCCGTCCCCCCCCCAGTCATCAGTTCTTATCTTCTTCCAGGCACTATTCCCCCGGCTCTGTTCCAGCCCCCTTAGCCAGGTACTTCACAAGTACAATCAAGGTGGCTTAGTTAATGCCTGGAGGGACCACCCAGCATTGCAGGCTGGACCTCAGAAAAGGGGAGTAGTCTCCCCCCAGTAGGTCTTATCACATCCAGAGGTGTCACCCCCTGCTCAGCTCTGGGCACCAAGGTCCTCCACCCTAGCCAGGGCTATTCACTTTAGAATTGCTCCTTTGTGACAACTGCAAATCAGTAAGGGTCAGACTCACACATCTTCATACAGAGGTTCCATTTTCACTATATGTTTTTGTATGCTGTCATCAAAGTTTTGATCTGCTGTTGTGTTAATTAAAAGCTGCCAAAAAATACAGGGCTGTAAAATACACCAGTGTACCTGTTATAGATTTCTTTTTCAAAAAATCTCCTCAGAACTCCACAATTTCTATATCACCAAAATATTTAAATAATTTAAATTTTAAACTTGATAAGTATTTATCCTGGTCTAATACTTATTCATTTCGATTATGACCTATTTCTTGCACATATGTCATTACCTTTTGAGCTAAAATGCAAAAAGCAGCATAAAAGAGATGGGAATGATAGGTAACAGAAGAGAAGCATAGAAGTATTTCTCAGGTACTTTGGAAGAAATTCAAGAACAAAGCCCAGAAGCAGCTAAACCTAGCTAAAGCTAACCATCAGAGATAAGGGAAAAGGATCCTACAATTAGACTGATTTCAAAACCAAGTTCATGCAAAAGGTGGATTTGCTAATGGGTATGGAAACCAACAAGTGAGTAGTAACATGGAGAAGGCGAAACAATTGTGTTCCTTTATGTCTTGATTTTTATAGACATTGCCTGTTTTCAGAACTCTGTGGATCAGCATAGTCTGTGAAGGAATGAGACAGCTAATATTTGGGAGTGTAAAAGTATCTAGGGAAACTGAATATGTTTAAATCCACCAGCTTGAACACCAACAGCAGTTTATCAGCTGTTTTAGCTTGAAGGTGCTGAACAAGTTGACAGATCATCATTGTAAGGCTACTGTGAGGGAAACCCTCATAGCCCTTGTCTTGACCCACAAGGTTCAGGGTGAATTTCCTATTCTCCATCCCGTGGGGGAGGGGAGTGAGTGGCTGCATCGACCTCTGTTATCAGCCAGGATCAAACCACAACAGATGTGACCTTTAAGGCAGGGTCAAGGAAACTATTATTTTAATGAGCTGAAGAGGCTAAGGGAAGAAATACCACCCTGCAGCCAGACATAAAGGAACCAAGTGGTTTTCATTACTGGTAGTTGATAGAAAAAGGGGCAGAAGCCAAAAATTGTGACTTTGGAGTTTTGAGTTGGATTTTAGAACTTCTTTTTACCTATGAGTTTTGCACAACAGTGCTACAGGTTTCCCATCAGAAGCAAAGTAAGCTGAAGAATCACCTAGGCAAAGCTATCCATGGCTGTCTTGATGGTGTTGGTAGAAGTTATCCTTTGAGCTGAAGGCTAGATCTGATGATAACCTGAAGTCACTTCCAACTGATATCTTTGTGTCTATGAGTTATGACCATATACAAAATAATAACCAAGTGGTCAGTCATAAACCCCTCAAACCTTAATGCTGTCTTTGTATTGCCTTATGGAAGCTGAAAATTAAATTTCATGGGCATAGGATGAAAACAATTAATATTGCCAAAAGAAAAATCCTTGGAATGTGTGTCTCAAGTATTTTTTAATACTATTATTTTGCTTCTGTCTTGCATGATCTTATGAGAATATATCATATTCTAATTTGCTCATTTTTCCTAAGTTTCAAGTCTCAGGTTAAAAGGAATTCTAACTGCCATACAGAAGAATTACAGATCTTTCAGAAGAATTTAAAAGTCTATTAAATCAAGAAATAATTTTCTCAACTTTTGGAAGAGCTCTATACTAAAAACAAAATTATTGCTCAGCAAATTAATATTTTAATCCAGAATGATGTTTAGATGCCCTCAGTTGTGAGACCTACAAAATAGCTTTGTTTTTCTAGCCACATTTTTGGGATTCATCAAATGGTGAACTGATGCTGAAAAATACAATCTCTGTCAAAAGCTCAGATATGTTTTTGTTTGAACTTTCTTTTTAAGGAAAACAGATACATACAGATAATGACTTAAAAAAATAGGTAAAATATATCTTTTATCTAGACTGCCAGAAAACAACAGACAGTATTTTCATATAATAGTTATTTTTTGCACTACTTCTTTTGTTATTTGCCCTATTCCTTTCTCTGCATGTAGTCTGAATTCTGTGTTGTGGACTTTAGTAAACACCCTTTTTTCCCCCTCTTTAATAGGGCAAATACTGAAAAAATCTTTGTTGGAGGCTCTTCTAAAATCTCAGTATCACTTTTTAAATGAAAAGTTAAAAGTAATTAAATAATTGAAATCTGAGATGTGTTTTCATTTTACCCAGTGTCATTTTGCCAGCACAATCACTGTGTTAGTATCTTTCTATTTGCAAGGTCATATTGTATCTTTAGTGGCATCAAGTCACATATTAATCCTCATAATTTACATATCAACTGAACAAAGGCTTTCGTAGCTGTAGTCTAAACCTTACAGTTCAATTAGTATTCTGGAACTGTGAAATTATATGGCTTCTATTGAAAAAGTACATAACTAAAGCTATCAGTAATGCAAGCTCATGTAATTTAGACTATAATTTGAAAGTAAATGTAATTACAATTGAATTTTTATAAAGGTATAATTTCTTATACATAGTTCCAAAATATTCATAGGAGTTCCTCTGTCAGGTGAAAGACCTTATGATTTCTTTATTATGGAAAACTTCATTGCAGATTAGAGAAAAAACTTGAAGGTTTCTGGTTAAATTTTCAATTAATTTTAAACTACTTCTATTTTTGTAACTGCATTATTTTTTAAAAAAGAGAAAATTAATTATTTTCAAGTACTATGAGATCAAATAGCTGATACTGATAACGTCCTTAACCAAAGATCATTGTCTATTAACCTTTCTCAAACAAAATTTATGTAGAAGGAAAACGTGAGTAGAGGGAATTTCATTGGGCACTGATATGATGACACTACTAGCATTGTATAATTTGCCTCTAGGTTTTCGATGTAGAACTTGATCCTCTTTACCCTTTGAGTACTATAGAAAAAGAAAAATACCAAAAGAATGTGAAGAAGTTACTTTAAGTTTGTAGTTAGTAATTTAAAATAACAATAATGATGGTTTTAAATTTATATCAAAGCAAACTCCTGGGCAGCAACAGTATTCCTTCTTTGCAAAAATTGAGAGTAGGAGTCTGACAATCTCTTCTACATATCTTCACTGATAAAGGAATTCAGCAAATCATTTGATTTCAGTTTGCTGTTCAGTGATAGGGACCACTATTATCAGCACTGTTTCAATTAATCATGTATCTTTTGGGTAATTAATTCCACATTTAAAATTGGTAGGGTGCTTTCAGATCATGGAATAAGCAACAGTACAAGTAAATCAAGTGTAATTATTTTAAGTTTTACTTTTCCAAGAACAAAAGCCACCTGCAGAAACAGTAATGATAAGGATATTCAGTTATACTATAGTAGATTAATATATGAATTGCCAGGATATTCCAGAAAAAAAAAGTATGTACTGAGATACATTACATTCCTCCTACCTGTTTTTTCACACATTTATATTCCTAAGAGTGTCCATTTTACTGCAGAAACCTGGCAATTTTCCTAAGTGTCCATTTTACTGCAGACACCTGGCAACTATGGCCAAAAATGGCCTATGACAGCAGCTATGATAGCACACTTACTCAATAACCTACATGGCAGAGTGTGACATTGTAACCTAAACTTGAATGGACAGAAGTTTCATCTCTGTATCACATGCAAGAGATAAAAATTCTAACCATTTCTACCTTCAAAGTAATATCTACTGGATATTTTCTATTTACTAGGTTGCATAATTTTATTACTGAGGTGGAAAAATATAATAAACAACTTGCAATCAAGATCATATTTTACAAACAATTCAGAATACATTGTTCACATATTTTTTAGTATGTGATGCCAGCCCTCCAATTCTCTCCAGTCTGCCTGTGTCTGAATTTAGATGCTTTTTTTCCATGAACTTTCAATAGTCCAGTTTCTCCTTCACTATTAGAGGTTATTTTTACTAAACATAAGAGTTCTAGCAGTTCTTCAATGAATAATTTACAACACAGTCTTCTCAGAAATTACTTGCCACAAAATATATTATGATCTAAGAAAAAAAAATTTGAGGTCCTCAAGGGTGCTGCAGAAAGCACAAAGTAATTCATTAAGATATGGACTAAGAAAGCAAAACTGGAAAAGCAATGTGAAATAGTAAATGTAGAATAAATTCTTCAGGGTGAAAGACTAATCTCAGTACACATTTAAATTTTACTAATTCAGCATGGAGTAGAAATTTTTCTAAAGGGAAAACAGGAAAGACCACCTAGATGGAATGAACATATAGTACTGTTTTCAACTCAGAAAACAAGCAAAACCACAGAGATTAAAGATTTAATTTCACAGTCCTCTGAACAGGGTGGATAATAAGTAAAATAGTTGGCATTGGCCACAACAAGAAGTTGGGCATCCAACAAAAGCATCCTGGCAAGTAAAAATTTGACTCATCTACAACAGTTATGGGGGACAGCTGATAAAGTAACAAATTACGAGACTTACAGTTTTCAAGTATCTATCTCAAATTTTATTTTGACCTGAAGTCAGGTCTTTAATCGTAACTTATGTGAACAAATCCATTACTTTGTCAGAGTAACAAATCTGGGCTTAACTCAGTGGGAACAATCTAATGAACACCTCTTCCAAAATTGTGAACTTATCTTTAAAGATAGACTGGAAAATTCATAATGGAAAATAATGACTGGTCTCAACAACATGAATCTGCACATGTATTTTCTATGTAAGCACAGAACAGAGTTTCTTAAATTTTCCTAATTCCAGTATGATACTTTTGTCTTGCTGTTTGTGCAAGACAAATGATGCACTTCTATCATTTATGAAGCACTCTCCACTTCTTTAATTGTTGACCATATTAGTTTTTCTTTTCTTCAATGACTACCTAGTCTTGCCTTTGACCATATCCAATTTCATGCCAACACCTATAAAAAAGTGACAACATCTTCTGAATTAAATCAAAAATCATATGTAATGTGCACTGTGGTAACAGTACAGGCTGGTATTCAGGAAATTTCACTGTTTTGTAATTGTATCCAATGTGATGTAAAGTGAAAGGTCAGTAAAGTCAGGTTCTTTTTTGTTACACCAATGCATTATCATTAAAGAATGAACAGTACCAAAAGATGCTTAACAAGATCAGGTAGAACCTGAGCTTTACTTACCACTAGAATTCAGACTTAGTGAAGAAGGGACAGTGCTGCAAACTGTGTTCTTGTTTAACTGAAAAAGACTGATTGCAAAATATCTATGCATTTTAAGTAATGCAGCTAGGTTTATAATCTATCAGTGTGTTAGCCAGCTCACTCTTTCTACTGATGAATGACCAGAAGCAAAATAAAAATGAGGCAAAATAACATTATTTAAGATAATATTAAGATAATAAGACTATTTAGGACATAGGGTCATAGGTGTCAGATCTGTGTCTGTAGACACACAGTCTCTCAGTTCTTTCTTGAAGTAGTGACACTGTTTATATGACAAGAAAAAAAAAATTAACCTGAAATACCTGTTTTGAGAGTTGCAGGTCCCTGCTGGAAATACAACTGGACTTCACAGAAAGTCTTCTTTTGTTCCACATCCCTCTTCAATAATTTGAAGTCTCATAATGCACAGTGAATTTTGAACAGTTACATCTTTCTCTTCATTTTTAAAGGATAATGTTCACTCAATAGCACAACACCAGAAGTACATAATTATAAAGGGGTGAAAGAAGCTGCATTCAAATTACCCATGAGTCTAACTGCTTGGCTCTGTATAATTACTTTCAAATTATTTCTGTCAAACACTTGTTATAGTTGAGTTAGTCATTTATATTTTAAAAAGAAAATTAAGAAAAAAAATCATATTCAGAATTTTTAATAAGGAGAGCTTGTTCTGTAACAAAAAGAATTATGTTTAAAAAATACTTATTACTTAACCAGCTAAGTTCTGTGGATATCCTGGAAAACAGATGTGCATGATAAAGACTGTGATTCCAGCATTCAGTATGGACAATATGATGATGCAACATATGCAGTCTAAGATAACAGAATGTTTGAATGTAAAACTTTTGCATGGTTTAAATTAATTTTTCATTTCCATGAATTTCTAGCTTTACTGCTCTACTATCCAGCAGTGACTGAGATCTCTTGAAAATACAATAATGTAATGTAAATTACATTTTGCTCTATGTAATTTCTGTGTTGATATTTAGGACAGGAGACAAGGCAAAATAAAATAAACGTGTTTTCTGATCAACTGTTCTGTGAACTTCAAGCCAATTTTAAAGGGAAGAGGCAATCACACATCGGTAAAGATATACAGCAAGGAAACTGGAAGCTCCAGAATGTTTTGTCTCCTTCAGATTTACCAAACCCTTAAAAACTTTAGCTCACTTTTATGCCAAAACCAAATCTGTATATCAATGAATTTAACAGGATTAAGATAGATCTGAAGAGAAACAGCAAGTAGTAGATGATGTGCTGCTGTATAAGAGAGTTATCTTACAGAGTTGTGATAGAAATTTCATATGTTGTATAAAACAAATAAATACAAATAAAACTGTTTTCTCATATCACATAATTTTCTTTTCATGAGCTACAATATATAGAAAAATAAAAACCTTTAGAAGTACTGAAGTGTTATTTTTTTATTGGTTCATTTGCCATATTGCTGTTGTTATTAACATTCCTTATCCTGTAATACCAGATTTTCTGACATCTAAAATACAGGGCTCGGTTTTAAGTCAGTTGATTTTGGAAGACTCAATTGAGATTGATAGTTCTGCTTTAACAGCTATAATGTCAGAGCCCTGCAGATAAAAGCTTTTGCCTCTTAACAGTACTTACAACATGCCCTTCATATTAGAAGGGAAGATTTCTTGCTTTTTATTTTTATAAACCTCCAATTTTAAAACGTGACAAAATGCAGGGATCATCTCTGTCATGTACAGCAGGGTGGAATAAAATAGAAACTGGCCTGACCTATACCTTATCATGGATTATGTCATGCTAGAACAGAAAAGAATTAAAAAACCTGGGTGAGAAGTTTACATGTTTTGGATGGATTTTAACAGTACAGCTGTTTCATCTGTATGGTTGGCTGAATAGTGAGTCTGTGCCAGGTGCCTGTGTGTGGCAAATCACTGAACATAGAGCTCCGCTTCATGCCACTTTTATCTTTGTCTCTTGAAATACCCACACGCAGATACCAGATTTTCCATTTATTATGTGTAACATTCCCTATGTCCACAGTGAAATCCATCAGCCAAGATTTTGAGATAGTATAAATCTGAACTTGTTGACAAAGCTTGTAGTATAGTTTGCGAAATGGAATTCTACTTAACATCACTGGAATCTGTTTTTAAATTTAAGTTGCACAAATTCTAAGAGTTTATCAGTGCTTTTCCAGTCACCTTCCAGTGAATCCAAGTGCCTCTGTACAGCAAACTGTCTAAAAATTCAGAATTATTTAGAATTAAAGTGTATCCTGCCAAAAACTAAAGATTGACAAAGAATGAACAGTACCAAGGGAGACTATGCTGTCTTGCTTAACAAGATCAGGTAGGATGCTTGACCTTTATCTGCCAGTAGAATTCAAATTTGCTGAAGAGGGGACATGTGCAATATCTGACAGCAAGATGTATGGCTAGTTAGGCCAAGCAGAGATATTAGATCTCAGTATTTGTTACCCCTTTGCTGATGCACTGAAGGTGATAGCTTTAGTGCTATTAGACAAGAACTGGGTTGTTACAGGAATGTCAGGGGAAAATATGTTGGGCTGAGATGTCTATCATGACCTAGTTGATATATTCTTAAGTATTGCTGATAAAATACTTGTTCACAGGAATGTTTTTTTCTCGGAAACAGTTTTCAGCTTGTGAAGAAAATAATGGAAGAATCAAATAAAAACAGCTTTTTTCAACTGAGTATATTTCAATGAAAATGTTTCCTGTTCCATTGTGGTAAAAATTAATATAAAATCATAAGTGCCCCAAAACTGTTGCCTAGTGATATGGTTCTCCAATAAATATGCCTGGTTTTTTTCCTCTAAGCACATCTATTTCAGAGATAGCGGGAATGTTGTTTTGACATCTTTCCCTGAAGAATTTTTTTCCATATTTAATTAAAATGAAGAAATAATTTCCAAACCATAGCATCATCAGGGACCTGTGTGGGTGATGGAATTCACCCACTTAGTATTCTCTAAAGGAATAAAGCACATGTTAGAGAAACTATTATAGTTGATAAATAGTTCTTAAGTACAGAACAACTTTTTGAGTCTGATTCATTAGTCACTGGATTTGAATACATCACATAAAAATTATTGTAAAACAAAAGTAGCATGGATTCACAATTTGATCTAAACATCAGAAAACTAACTCTGACATTCAAAACAAACCATTTGGTTTCTTTCTGCAAAATTCCGAAACACTGATCAGCTTACACTAAACTGTTCAAAATGTGTTTTCTAGCAATTAAAGTTAATATGTGTTTATTAAACTTAATTGGCATAAAACATTAAAATACATTTATCTTAACACTTCAAAGTATGTGTTTTAGCAACAATTTGGACATTAAATTACAGTAACATTTCCTTCCTGGAGGAAAGGGAAACCTGAAATAGATTGGGCTTAGCTTCAACAAAAAAAATTAATTTTTTCAGCTTCAGTGGAACAGTTTTGGATGATGTGACTACTTAGTGTTAACTGGCTTGAGTGTGAAAGTTATTATATAAATTCTGACACCTTTAAATGGAAAAGAGACAGCATTGTAATTAAGCTGCACAATAGTGGTGTGGTGAGGTGAGAAAAAGGGAGGCTTATTCAGCACCCAAGATGAACAATTGTAAATCCGCAGTAGATGAATGTCAAAAATGAATTCAAAGTATACCACAGAATATATTCATTGCTTCAAAAAATCATGACAATCTAAATTTTACTCCTGAGTGATGAGTTCAGGAATTAGGCTGAGAAAAAAGGATGCTAGCTAAACTGTAACTAAAAGTCTTAAGGATGCATTATCCATATGAATTCCATATGCCCAAATGCTGGAGAGAGAATAGTTTTCCTCACTGCATTCTTTCTTTCTTTTTGTTTTACCTCCATCCTTACAGTATCATCTCCATTAAGTGACTAAATTAGAGGAATAAAAGTGAAATCTCAGTGTCTTTATAAAGACTCAGACAGTAATACTTTCATTTTTATCAACAGAAAGAACTTACAAATTATCCATAGAATTATTTTTTTTAAATGCTGGCAACTTGCTTTCTTCTTCATACATTTGTCAATGTATAGCCAATTCTCGCAACTCTCCAGTAGCATTCAGAAATGAAGAAAAATAATTTAAATGTAGCAAAAAATCTTATAATACTGCTCAGTGAAAATATTCTTCTAGACTATATGTCTAGGTGATCTCCATCAGAAAACTTTGTGTTTGAGTCTGCAAATAGAGAATCTAAAACAGAGTCCTTAAGTGATTACCAGTGTCCCCAAGTAGCTCATGAATGTCTGGAACATCCAAGTGTTGACATTTCAACTCAGTGGTTGGATCCAACTCATATTAACTGGATTAAAGGAGATAATTTGCAGAAATTCTAAACAGACTTATCCTCTGCAAATCAAAATCATGAATGCACATATTGTTCTCATGAAATACTGAAACAAAAGGTTCTTTCATAAGGACTGGTAAATTAACAACTTCTTGAACTGAGGTAGTTGCTAGGAGAAACAGTACTGCCAAAAACTAGTGAGGTTATCTGTACTCTGAAAGATAACATTCTCAGCCTGGTACATACTACATCAGAACTCAGTGTAGTCACTGATTTGTAAAAGGTTTCCTATAAATTTATGTAAAGCCTCAGCTGCTAGAAAACAATTTATGCTTACAGCCAGATAGGATCAGCAAGAACAGTCATATAGAGATGTGCTTAACTTATTAAATAAATAAAAAATAACATCTAACAATGTAGGAGTTTAAGTTTTGAGATTATGAAAAAATTAATCTGAGATGTCTATCAAAGAGAAATCTCTATTCTAGAGCCTACTAGAACTTCGAAACTGCAGTCTACTTTGTAGCCTGAATACACAGTAAGCAAGCATGTGAAATAAACTCTCTCTCTATTCAGCTTTTTTCTGTACAATATGACTGTGTCCAGGAGGTTGAGCAAGGTTCTCCTCCCCCTCTACTGTGACAGAAGAGAGGACATGGACACAAACTGGAACACAAGAAGTTCCACCTCAACATGAGCAAAAACTTCTTTACTATAAGGGTGACAGAGTACTGGAATAGGCTGTCCAGAGAGGGGGAGTCCCCTTCTCTAGAGTCTTTCAAGACACTTCTGCATGTGCTTCTGTGTCACCTGTCCAAGGTACCCTACTTTGGCAGAGTGACTGAGCTCGGTGATCTCCAGAGGTCCATTCTCATCCCTCCTGTTCTGTGATTCTATGACTGTGTGGGGGTCTAGTGAAGAAAGAAAAAAAATATGAATAACCAAAATGGGGAAAAAAGACTTTATGAGTCTGATTCATTAGTCACTGAAGAAAACTTCCCACCCTTTAATTTCAGAACTGTTCCTGACTTTTTGTTGCTTAATATTCTTTAAATCGTAAATTCTAAACGGATTATGAAAATATAATATAGCAAACTGGAAATCCAAGAAGTTAAAAAGTTTCATGAGGAGGAATTCATATTTTTTCTTCCAGAAAAAGAATGCTCTATTTCTTTTCTATTGTGAAAAGACAAAAGTGGCCTACCAAGTCCACATAATACTTATAAAACTTTCTTGATATGAGACAATTATATATGCAGGCTAGCCTGGGAATACATTTTGAAAGCAACTGCTATTATGCATGTATATCACTACTAATCTTGGGAAGGTTTCTTTTCTTAGTTCAACCTTTTAAAAAATATACACTAAAATTAGATCTAATATCTCTTCTTGGAAGTAGAAAGTTTTTTTATACATCCCCACATGTAAGGTAGCTTTTAGTGACTTAGAGGCTGTAGTGACTTTTTCTGTTAATTCTGGAAGGAAAGTAGAAGACACATGGATCAGGCTAGGACATCTCAATCATTAGATAAAAGAAATTTTGCTTAATAACAAAACATAATATTAAACATAACTCTGTATTTACAACAAATGGTAAATGCTGATATTTTTTCCTAATGAATTTTAGTAATTTAAATATCATATAAGAACTAGGTAATTAACATGTTAACAAGCCGTAAATATGGTGTTCTGGTTTGAGCCAGGATGGGACCAATTTCCTTTACAGTAATTTTACTTTTCAGTTAAGTCTCTTCTCCGTAACTGCACTTGCTGAAATTAATTGCATTTTTGTCAGTGAGTATCTGCTGCTAGGTCTGACCATGCTTGATGGTTCTAGTTATTGCTGGAGAACAGAATGCAGAACGCAGAACCAAGGCCACTGCTTACTTTTGCTAAACTTATGCTCTCAAAACAGAAGGGAGTAAAGGGGTCGCAGCTGTGACCCTCCTGTGGGAAGAAGCAGACCGTACAGGTAACCAAGACTAACTGAAATATTCCATCCCATTCGTGTTATACTTGGAATAAATCTGAGGGATACATTAGTCAAGCCCTCTTCTTCCATAGCCAGAGTCCTGAGAGGACTACGTCCATTCATCTCCCTTTGATCTCAATCCACGTATTCCTGAATCCATGTGTGGCTGCATCTCCCATCTGCTGCTGATTCCAGGTGCCCAGTCTGGGACTTTTCCAGGGCCTGTCCTGAAACCCTGGTGGTGACATCAGGGTTATTGAGGGGATAGTGATAGGGGTTTTTTATATGCTTGTATATATTTCAATTTTTTGCTTTCATCACTATTGTTTCATTAAAGCTGAGGAATTTAGCTTCTAGCCCATGTCTCTCTCCCTTATTCCCTCTCTTTTCCCTGTAAGAGAAGAAAGAGGCGTTAATAGAAAGCATCTGTTATTCATTTAATTACTAGCCAAATATTAAACAGTGACATGCGGACATGATTCTAAACAATAAACTAGAGAGAACAAGGATACAAAAGGCAAGCACGGGGTATGTGTGTAGTAAGCACATTAACACATGCTTGACTTTCTGTTGTCATAAAACTGTGATATCTTGTAGTTATCTCTGGATTTGTTCAGTGAAACAAACCAACCAAAACTAATAGAACCATGGTCCTGTTTTATCTAAATCTAGTCTGACCATTTATATCAGTTCCACAGACAAATTACTAGTTCATCTACTGTAAAAAGACATTAGATCCTTTTGTTGTGTTTATAAATACAGTGATTGCATTCTTAATGTTTGCTTATCAAGCTTTGACCTAAATGTAGAACAACACATATAGGCTAGGTTTTCCTGAAGTTTAAAATATTAATGTGAAGGAGGAAGAATTGCTGCTTTTAACTACTCATTGTGACATTATCTTCACCTCTATCTCTCTCTCATCTTAGCCATTACAGAAATCCATCAGCCCTATTCCCTGAGTAAGAGATAGCAGGCGTATTTATTGATTTCAAGATGGTCCAGACAACCAATACCTTTAAGGCAGTCAGCTGAGACATAATATTAATTTGGTTGGGCATTCATGAATCTACCTGTAAGATGAGAACTGGCTGAACTTTTTGTACTGTAAATGCAAGAATTTGTTTTCTTGGGATCTCAAAATAAATGCCACATAGTTTCTGTGGGATCATAGTATCAGGAATCAAAACCTTTTTTCTGAAACTATACAAGATTTTTTTCTAATTCTATAAATGCTAATAGGATCTAAAATACTTGCTGAAATAAGCTCTTATGAAAGGAATTGCTGTACAGAAGCAGGAAAGGAGACTAGCAATACGGGATATCTTGGAAGTGAAGACAATGTTCGTTTTGACAGCTTTTCTGACATTGTTAATGTTTTTTTCCAGTCTTCTAGAAATAGTGAGTAGTTTCCAGAAAGAATAAGGGAAATGTAAAAATCCTTTGAGATCTGTCAGAGTCACAACTAATGATTTTGGTGGAGGGGGCAACTGATTAGAAACTGTGGGCACTGTTTAAAAGAATATCATTTTGTGATTCTGTTAGCTTTTATTAGAAGGATCTGAGCAAGTATCAGTGTGATGAGTAGTAAAAAGTAGTCTGTTTTTGTGAAAGGAAAATTTCACAAAATTTAAAATTTTTAAATCATTATAAATAATTTTTATAAATTATTAAAATTAGTAAAATTTTAAAATTATTATAATTAGTAAATAAATACAAAGTGTCTAAGGTGGCCAACAGCATCCTGGCTTGTCTCAGGAATAGTGTGGCCAGGAGAAGGGAAGTGATCATGCCCCTGTACTCATCACTTGGTGAGGCCACACCTCAAGGTCTGTGTGCAGTTCTGGGCCCCTCACTACAAGAAGGACATGGAGATTCCTTAGCAAGTTCAGAGAAGGGCAGCCAAACTGATGAAGGCTTTGGAGAAGTCCTGTGAGGAGAGGCTGGGGGAATTGGGAATATTCAGTTTGGATAAGGGAAGGCTTAAGGGGGGAGACTTTATTGCTCCCTACAACAACCTGAAAGGAGGCTGTAGGGAGGTGGGTGCTGACCTCTTTTCTCAAGTGAGTAATGATAGGACTAGAGGAAATTGCACTAGGGGAGGTTTGAGGAAGACTTTTTTTACTGGGAAAGTAGTTAGCTGTTGGAATGGGCTGCCCAGGGAGGTGGTGAATTACCATCCCTAGAAGTATTTAAAATCATTTAGATGAGGCCCTTCAGGACATGCTTTACTGGGCATGGCAATACAGATATTGATAAATGTACTTTATTCATTTCATTGGGGAGGGGATGTTGATGGTTAGATGCAATGGTCTTAAAGGTCTCTTCCAACCCTGACAATTTAATGATTCTGTGATTCTTTGAAATCCGTTGTTCAAAATTTTTCATTGTGGAATATTGTCTGAGAAACTGCATTTCTTCAGCAGAAATTACAAGAATAATTTCAGTGTTACTAGTTGCATTAGGAGTGCCTTAGAATGTAAATATAATGAGACTTCATAAACAGACTACAAACATTAGTTAGGAAACCACTGGGATAATCAATGTGAATGATATTCATTTTAATCAAAGTATTACAAGATTCTTTTAAAAAGTTGTTATTATATCCTCATATATATATACGAGTATTATATACTCATCATTACAGAAATCTTAATGTCTGGTATTTTTCCTAAAAGTGGGAAGGACTAGAACCTCAGCCAATGGAAATAGGCATAGCTGCATTCACTTGCAGTCACTCCTGACCCTGTTGTGAAAAATTTCTCTACATTTTGTATACCACATTTTTATACCAATGGAATTTCAGAATCCAACTTTGCCAAACTTGCATTTTCCTCTTGTCTTACTTAAGATCTCAGAGAGCTTCACTTTGATGTTGTTCCTGGTAAAACAATCTCCTAAGATATAATCAAACATCCACTAAATTTGAGCAAAACTGCACAATGATGTAGACAGTCTTTGAGTGAAATCCTCACTATACCTGATGATGTGCATTGAAATTACATTGAGGTAAATCAAAAATCTTTTAAGATTTAATAAATACTTTGTTTTTTCCTTTGGAGAGTATTTGTGTCAATTTGTTATTATTGTGTTTTTAGTATAGGAATATAATATTTCTTCTTCTTCTTTTTTTTTTTTTTTTTAATGCATCAGGAAGAAAAATTCTGATTGACCAAAACTGTTAAGAAAAATCATATGCAAACCAAAAGGAACCTTCTAAAGAGAAGAAGTGTAAAGACTGTTTTGGGGGGGCAGTTTACAAGCAATTAAGTATTGAAGATGAGTGCTGAATCAACAGCATTTAGAACAATTGATAAAAGGTGTATTTTATGTTATCTATAACACAATCTGTATTGCTATCACTTAAGTTCTCTAAAGCTTCCAAATAACCTGCTCAAAGATTTTGATAACAAGATAAGTTAATATTACAGTATTGGTAAAATTATTTGAAGATGAGATAGATTAACCAGCTAGACAATCACAAAACCCACATACAAAATATTAGTAACCAGTCATAATGCTTTTCTGAGGGAACCTAATGAAAAGTATTCAAATACCACTAAAGCAAGATATTATGCTGGTTCAAAAGGAGAAAATTATAGGTATAGATAGCAGTATGAATCTCTAGAATAGACTCTTTTCCAGCAGAGTCTCTGATATCTGTCCTGTTCAAGCAAAGACATTTTGTCTGCCTCTAATTTAAGCTAAGAAGTAAAAAACATAAAGACAAAAACTGTTGAGAGGCTGAACATAAATCTAGGTGGAAAGAAAAAACCTTAAAACTGAAAAAACAACTAGTAGCTTGTTGTTAGAGTGACTGATTTCCCTCTACATTCAATTACCTCCAACTAATCTGTTCTTTAGAAAACCTCTCTATGCATGCATTTAGAGGAAAAGCATTCAATTAACACTGGAAGAAATTATTTTCTCAACCTACTGCTCTATATTATATGTATTAAACATTGGCTATTAGTCAAGTTACAAGTTAATGTTAGTTTTCAAAACAAATAGTTGCATGATTCCATGTCCTGAGTACACAGAAAGCATTGCTTTTGGTTTACATTTTTAATGTTATTTTTACCTTGGGAAAAAATCACAGGACAAAGCTTTGGCTGTGATCAAGACTTTTTTCACTTCCTATCCTGTGTGGGAGACACTGCTTGCTCTCTAGTTCTAATTGCTGACTCCAAAACACATTCAACTGACAAAAAACTAAACCAAAATTGTTGGCACCCAGAACAAATAATGAAAGACACCATGCATTTAGAAGTATGTCTGGGAAAATGCTGTACAAGTTAATCAGGTTCATTTTAAAATGAAGTTTTTAATCCCATTCTCAATAGGAATCTAAGAATTTCAGGATAATAATGTCTTTTTATTTATAATATTTTAATAATCCATTTAAAATAACTAAATACAATGGATTTGCCTTATAACTCTGTTTGTGTTGTACTGTTATCATTGCTATTATTTTGCTATTTATTACTCTGCATTGAATTCAGTATTTCAAACAGTCTTGTGCTCTGTATTGTATCAACATAATTAATATAGAAGTAAATTAGCAATATTAATCTGTGATACTATTGATCAAGAATTTATCCTATACTCACGATATCTTTATCTATTTCAGTTCACAGTGCTTTTCACTTTATGATATTTATTTTATTTTTTAAAAAATCTTCAAAATTAAAAGGCTGATAATTCATGTAATGACCGCAAGTATCCATGTCTAAAAAGGTAGCCTTTTCACACTAAAGGTTTTATCTGCATTTTATAAATCTAAGAGTAGATGTCAGTGCACTTGATCAATTTCTTTTGTTGCTTCATGATGTGGAGAAGTAATCTTCCCCAAATAGATATATAATGTTTGATGTTGATATTTATTATGATTATTTCATTGAAGCAGCAAAAGTAATCAACTAAATTTTCAGTGACATCACAGGAAAAAAATATACACAAAAACCACACCATGCTTGGGGAACAATCTGAACTTGAAGGACTAATTTTGTGTTATTTGTTTTATCTTTGACATGTGAAATACTGATATGTTTTCCTTAATGGGGATGTTAAGAAACACAAGCATACATAAAAATTAAGACGACTAGGAAATTCTAAGCATAAAATTGCTTTAAAATAGCTTTGTTTGAAGTATCTCACTGGTTCTTTAGTCTAATTAAGTTAGATGAATCATTTATCATCATTGATTGTATCAACAATGCTTTCAAAATGATGGAACACCAGGACTAAAACAGCTTGGGGAACATGTATCATCATCTCACCATTCTGATTGAACATTAAAAAGTGAATGAAAGAATAACAGAAATTAGAATTTAGATGCCCAAGGTATACACCCTTAACAAGGGGAATTAAACTTTAAAGCAGGAATTAAACTTTAAAACTTTCTTACGCACAGAATATGTGTTGTTGCACAATACTGTTTGAACTTACACTTATATGGAGATTAAAAAGGAGATGATAGTTGAGTTAAAATAAAATTATAGAGTTATAGAGTAATTTCATTTGAAAGAGGCCTTTAAGATCAAGTACAACTCTTAACACTGCCTATGTTCTCGCCAAAGGCAAAATGTTGATGTTAGTGTAGTATTTTAGTACATAGAGAACAATATTATGTTTAATAAGCATCACAGGAAATACACTTGAATTTTCTTACATGTATTGTACTGACAAGTTTATATAAAAGCTAACGAGTACTGCCTATGTACAGGTACACCCTGTCTACTCCATATGTATTCAGCTGTAGGAGAATTATTTAAGAAACCATCGTTAGCTGTTGGCATGCTTTTCTACACATTTGAACGAGTCACAGATAAGACCAAATATTTCATGACTGTGAAAACTTTCTGTGTTGGTTATGACCTGTGTTTAGATACTGGTTTTTTCCAGCAGTGTAGAGAGTCAGTCTTGGAGATAATGACAGAAAAAAGCCAGTGCTTCCAGTACCAGTGGAGTTTGTGATCTCATGCAAAGGTTATGATTTTTTCTTGACTATCATAACGTATAAGAATTTGTTTTTCCTTTTTTCTAATATCATTAAGTGGAACGCTGTGGTCCTGGCGTCTGTCCATGCTGACTGCACTTTCTCCATTAACACAGATGAGAAAATTCAACATAAATACTATGTTAGGATATCTCTTAATGATCATGTGTGTAAAGAAGTTTTAAAAGCCACATGCACATTTTTTACACATCATTTCACTAAGAAGTTGTAAAATAAAAAAATCATCTTTTGGAAATCAAACTTCATACTAGCCATTATTATAAAATTTGCAAATATTTAGTTTAGGTGGTACTTCATACTTCCAAAAGCTCAAAAAAAAAAAAAAAATTATTAGAAAAGGCATGGGTTTTGTTAAAAGATAAGATTTTTCTACTTTTTAAGTAAGACTTGTTCAGAGCATAATTTTGTCATAAAGGGGTTGTTGAAGAAAGCCTTCAAAACTTTTTGGGTTTTTTTATTATTGTATTTGCTCTGGTTCTGTCACAGCTGTATATTGCTTTATGCCTCTGCAGGAGGCTTCGTGTAGTGGCAGTGCTTGAAAGGTTAATGTCTCTAACTGCATTACTAATCTATTCTCTAAACCACTGATTAGCATTGAAATTGATTCCCAGCTCCTTGTGGCTGAAGTGACATTAATCTGGTCTCTGCTATTAAAAATGTTACACCTTTCTCATGTAACCAGGTGATAACACATCATTAGTTTGACAACTTCCATTGTTCTGTACTTTATTGGGACACCTACAAATGTGACCAGTGAGCAAAAATGTAATGTATTCATTCAGAAAGAAAAATTGCAGTTGGTTATCATTCAGTGCATCTGAAATGTGAAGGACAACTGCTTTCTGAAACTGTCACGTACCCAAAAGTATGGGTATAGACATTAAATCGTGGTCAGGCAGATACCTTATTATAGTTATAAAACTTGCAGATGCAATCTACTGTGACAGTGTTGAAAGGTGGGTGGACAGTATCCAATTTTTGACTACTACTGCCTTATGTCAGTATGGACTTCAAATTACAAACTGTTGATGTAGTGTTTTACACAGCAGATAAAACCCATATGCATGATTTCACAATTTTGTACAACAAAACATTGAATATTAAAGATATACTGGTCAAAGATATACTGATATATGATCAGCTCAAATTTTTCCATTTCAATATACAAAGCCTAGATTTGCCAATAGATTATTGGAGCAAATACCCTGAGAATGACATCTCTTGGTTATGTAAGGTTCTACCTTTTCCAGAATTTTACTTTCATTATAAAATCACATAGATTGTAAAGTCAGAACCTATTTTAGCACAATGGTTTATTCTTGCTAATCTTAGTAGGTATCAAAAGTAAAAAACTTACATAGCAATGAATATATTTCCTCCTGTAGAAAATATTTTAGAAAATAATCTATCTTTGATGGAAAGATAAGAAGTGATAAATAATGCTACCACCTTACATATATTCACACCTGGTTTATAAATTTTCTAGCAGACAGTTATAATCAGAAATTATCATAAAATGTGGAAGAAATAAAATTCACCCTATCATGAAAACAATTCTGGTCTGAGATTTTTATATCATAGTGAATCATCTGAAAAAAGAACTTGTGTTAGTGATGTCAGTGAGAACGCATTCTAAAAGTTCATCTCTAATTAAAGTGCTTTGCTAAAACAGATATGTGGTCTTTATTTATCTTGAAAATAAGACATTACTGATATGGCAACTTTTATAAACACTGTTGGTTTTTCTGATGTCAGTATTTCGACACAAAAATATGTTAAAAAGAGTGACAAGATAAAACATACTGAAATGCCAAAATAAGCAAAATTGGAAAAAAAAATAGGAGTATCTATAAGCCTTATCTGTATGTTATAAAAAATGGATGAGATTTGCATAAAAGAGAAAGTGAGCTGCAGGACCAAGTGGACTCTAAAAAATCTGAATATCAATTATATTTTTTTTAAAAAAGAAAAAGATATTACAATTAAAACTACTGACCTATTAAACAAACAAAAAACCCTCACTCAAAACAAATTAAAAAAAAAAACCAACCAAACAAACAAAAAAAAACCAAAACAAAACAAAAAATCCCCCAAACCAGAAACTAACAAACAACAAACCACACACAAAGCAAAAAACCCCATCTACTAAGAGTTTTATAGATACTTAAAAATGTACAAGATAATGCAACAGGAAATGTCATGAGGATGAGACCACACTGGTCCACACAGTGGTGTCCAGTGACAAGAGATAATGGTCACAAATTTGAAGATGGGAGGTTCAACCTGAACATAAGGAAAAACTTTACTGTGAGAATAACAGGACAAGCTGCCCAGATAGGTTATGGAGTCTCCACCTCTGGAGACATTCAAAACTCAACAGGATTACTGTACAATTAACTCTAGGTGATCCTGCTCTAACAAGGGGTTAAAAGTAGATTAACTACTACCATTCTCTGATTGTGTAACATCTGTAACTTAAAATGTGACAGAACACAAATATCGTTAAAAGAGAAAGTAGAAAAAACATCTCATGAACTGCTTTACTGTAGCAGAATAAGTAGAAAAGGTCTTGTTCTTCAAAACAAAAGCATAAAAATACATATATAACATTTGTACACATATTTATATGTGCAGATGAATATTAAAAGCCTCAAAGGAAAGAAGCAACAAGTTAGATTTAATTTTGAGCGATTAGGCAAAAATGGCCATGAAGGCATTGACTGTAGATCACTACAAACCATGCAAATATATTAGACATAATGCTGCAGTTTATAAAAAGACAAAATTCCACAAGTTATGGTGAAAATATGAATGCACAGGGCAGAGAAATGCATTGAAATTTATTGAGAGACATATAGAGAAGAATGAATCTGAGAGGTGAACCTGTATCAGTACTTTTTTATTAGATAAAAATTGTCTCCTGAAAATATTAAGAATAAACAGGCATGTCAAAGCATCTCTGTAAAATTATTTTTGTCATTAGATTTCTGCCATAAAACATTATTAAATGTTTAAAAAAAAAGGGAAAAAAAACACGTAAGAGGGAAGCAGTCTACATGTAGTGCTATTATTTTGTGTTGAACAAAGGGAAAATTACAAAATTTCCAAAGGAAAATATCTGAATGCTTTTTAAAATAGGTGTCAGTATAGAAAATTATTCCTGTGAAGACTTTATAAACATAAAAGTCTAGATTACCAACCTGTTCAATTCTGTTATTTCTATCCATCAAGAGTCTGTGCTGGCTGCATTAGGAGAACATGTGAAAAATATTCTGGAAGATGCTTATAAGACAACTTATTTATAGACCATCCCCATTCACTTGAAGGTCATTACTACTTTGTACTATGAGAATTAATGGTAATTTCAAACATATTTTCTCAATGTTCATTATGTTGGCTGTTATATATACTTATACACTAAGGATTACCTCTATGTGCACATATACTACTGATCCTTTTTAAAGTGAAATTTCAGAAAATATTAGGCATCTATTACAGAAAAATATATTTCCCGTAAGTAAGTTTTGGTGCCTCATCAACTTATTTTGCACTGTCTTCTGCTACCTGTAAAATTTCTGTGTTTAGCTTATCTTCTCTCTCTGTTTTCTACGTAAGGTGATCTTATAATTTCTGATCTACCTTTTAACAACAGAATTGCAATTCTCTGTGTACCTTTTCAGTTCTTTTTATAGATCTGGAGTTTTTTGTTGGATTAGGGTTTGTTTTGGGCTTTTTTTCCCTAATTTTTTTGAGTACCCAGAGCACACTTTACTGAATTTCTTCAGTTCCTCAATTTCCGAAAAGCTTTTCATGGGACAATACACTGGGGAAAAAAAATTACAAGTTCCATAGCCAGACCATATGAAGTCATATTCCTTAGCTGAATGAATATAAATTCTGATTCAAGTGGAAATACTGGACTCTATTTATATCAAATACTTACATTAAAACAAAATTTAAAATGTGGAAAAATCAATGTTTAAAAAGGCTAGTTAGTAAAGAAATGAAATTATATGTTAAAAATACCCAAACTAAAGAGAACTGCTATGTTTACTGAAAACCTTGCCTTTGTCAGAGAAAAGAAAACTCAAATATTTGAGACTGAAAAAATGAGCAATGAACTTTCATGGAAGGAAGGAATGTATTGGGGTAGACAGAAAAAACAGCTAAAATTTCTCAGCAGATGGTGTCTGGGGAGTCACAGAAAGTATTAACCTGCTTCCAAGTAGCTGAGGAAGAGGTGATATTTCATGGGGCTTTTGTTAAAGGAATGAAAATTAGACAGATGGTTTCCATTCCCACCCACAGATGAGGTGTTACAGTAGTATTATGTCATCACAAATGAATAGCAGAAACAGTAGATATGCTACTTTTTCTTTTATATTTTAACGACTCTACAAAGAGCAGAATGAAATAAATTTGATACTACTAGACACATTACTTTCTCCTCTAATAGAAGTATCAGATATTATTACTTTCTAATCAGTGTATTTGCAATAAGAATTAAAATGCCTCTAGATACATAATGAAATATATAGAATTTATATAGAATTTATTTATTTAAAGAAAATCATGGCCAGTTATTGGATCAAATCAGGACTTTAAATGAATGTAATTTTAAAATTTATTTTTGCAAAAGCATTTTCTAGAATTGTCCAATTAAATAATTTTTATTGAATATGGACTCCTTAATGAAACACAGATCAAAAGAGTATAATAAGCACAGGAGAAGTGTCTTTTACAGTCTTCAGTCTAAATATATTATCTATTTTGGCAGTTGGAGGCCTAAAATTTCATACTGGCAAAGCTCAGGTTAATATCGTTATATCCTATGTAGTCAACATGGATAGTCATTTTACTCAGTTTACATTAGTATCCTTTTAAGAAAGTTTTTTTAACTTGCTAGAGAGACTCTGATAATCGAACAAATGCATATAACTTGAATATATTCTAGATTTCCGAAGAGCAGGTTGAATATTAAAATAGCTGAAGAAATAAAAAATTTGAAACTGCTCCATCAGGGGAAAGACTGATTACTGTCAAAACCCTACAAAATGTTGTAGAAGGTGTTATGCCCTGCTCTTACTTCAGATATTGGTGGTAGTAAGGGGAATGTGACTTACTAGTAGGTTTTGTGGCTGGCTTAAGATCTATTCATGACTTTCTGGAAGAAGAAGGTTGTCTTTCCCCACACAGGCAGATTTCTTAATATGTCTATTACAGCAGCTCCAAGCCTTAAATGTCTATAAGGTAATTCTATAAGGTAATTCTAAGTAAAGGATTACTATATCAGTGTGGTAGTGAAGCAACACTGTATTTTCAAATATTTTGCCCTTGGGTAAAACATTCAAAACATGTTTTATCTGAGTAAAAAAAATCTCTGGAATTGAGACAGCTCTGAACAGAATCTAGAGTAGCCCATACCTGGAACAAGACACCACAGGATATAGAATATACTCTGGTGTTTCTAGAGCTAGTAAAAAAGAAGTGGAACATATTTTAGTCTCTGGGCTCTGTGGTATTACATGCCTTAATTAAAAACATTGTGTGCTTCTGTGTGCTTTAAAACATATAACTTACATCCTTTTTGGTTTGTTTTGCTTTGAGCTATTCCATAAAAACAAACAAACAAACAAACAAACAAGAAACACAAGAAAACCAAAACCAAGAAACAATCAAACAAAAAACCTACAAACTAACAAACCAACAAACAGAAAAAGTTGGAAATATTTTACTCATCTGGCAATCAGCCTGGGAGTTCTGTTGAACAAAATGAACAGGAGGCAGTAATGTGACTTTGTGTAAAAGAAGGTTAATATCCTGGACTTCATTAGGCACAGTATTGCCAACAAATTGAGGGAGGGAATCCTTCCCCTCTTCTCAGCATTATTGAGGCTGTACCTGGGGTGCTTAGTTCAGTTATGGGATCCCCAATGCAGGAGAGACAGATACATGCTGGAGAGAGCCCAACAAAGGGCCAGGAAGATGATGAAGAGACTAAACCATCTCTCCTGTGAGGGAAGGGTGACAGATCTGGGGATGTTTAGCCTCGAGAAGAGAGCTTCAGTGGGGATCTTACAAATGGATGCAAAAAGATGAAGGCAAGGTGAAGAGAGGACAGATTCAGGCTCTGTTTTCCGTGGTGTCCAGTGGCCTCCACTTAGGCCTTGGCATAAATAAAAAAAGAAAAAAAAAAAAAAGAATATGCACCAAGCATTCTACATTAGATACTGATTGTTCAGACATAGAAGGAATGCTTTTATTTCTGTCATTATTAAAATTGCTCAACAACATCTGGCACAAGTTCTGTTGTTGTGGAACAACATGGTGGGTTACATTTCTTGCTAAGCATTGATTGCCGTGACAACATAAAATACAAGGTAGTTCTTAATGTTGTATTAAATGACTGCATTGTTAATATAAGTATCCCTAACAATAAAAATTAAATTCCTTAACCATTTTATTGATTAACAAAATAGTGTGTCTGTAGTATCTGTAATTCCACATTTTTTCTCAATAAAATAAATAACCTTAGTTTGTACTGGACTAGGTCAGAGATTTCAGAGTACAGATGCTGAGACAGAAATGAAATAGATTTTCTTCCTAAGGTCTGTTTCGTTATTCCAGACAACACTTTGTATTGATCCTTCCCTATTTATTTCTAATTTTGTTGTCCCTGATTGAGCTGAGCTCTAAATCTTGTGATAGCTTACACATTGTTAGGATGCAGCATTGTTATGTGAAGTGCAAGGTAGCAATGTTCTCATTTTAAGCTCTAACTTAGTCTAATTTGCAACAAATTAGTCTTTTGAAAGAATCATTTTGGTACAGAGAGACCATTTGTTTCATATATTTTCTACAATATGCATTGAGTTTTCTGTACTGAGAAGCCAGTGAAGTTTTTCTATTAGTATCACACGTGTCTTGTAAATTACCTGGTAGCTGGTTTTTTGTTGGGTTTTTTTTTTTCAAATTGACATTTCATATATAAAATTCCTTTTTTTTTTTTTTTTCCTGACAAGAAAGAATTCACAAATTCACATTATGTCATCAATTCAATAGATTACAAAAAATAGAAAATAATTAAGTATATTTCTGTTAGTTTTTCTTGAGTCAAAATATATAGTGAATTACATAAAATTACATGAAAGCAATCTGGTTTACCACATTATCGTTTCCTATTTTTGTAGATTGTAACTCCTTAGCTTTACAAGTAATGATCATTCAAGATAAGAGGAGGAATGGAAAAGATGGTTCCTAGTCAGTAGTGACAATCTGGCAGAAGATCAAATTACATTATAATTCTATGGAATATTTAAGAAAGTGTACAAAAAGGAAAAGCAAGATATATTACCGATTGTAAAGAATCAGTATTTTCCCATGAATGTCATTAGTCTTACACATTCCCCTTTCTTAGCAAAATATGTCCCTGATGTATTCATGTAGTGTATTTGGGAACATAAATGAAAGAAAATAAATTGAAAGCATTCTTTATGTGTTTTGGAAAAAAAAAAAAAAGGAGGAAAAAAGGTGTTTGTAAAGGACAGAATCTCCAGTCTAATAAACCTCACTTTTCATTACAGATGATACTGATGATCACTCTAGGACACAAAGTCTCCTACCTAGCATTTTATGAAGTAGCTGGCTCTGACATTTTATCTAAACTGAGAGAACACTGTAGATGGAGGTGGGAGAAAAAAGCAGAAAGCACCTTTGTTAACCATTTTTAATACATTTTACAGAAAGATAGTTATACATTTTCATATATTTGCATAAATGCTTTTTCTTTTGTAAGATGTATTATAAAGAGAAGTGAAGTTAGATTTCTTAGTTTTAACTAGCTTTTAAATACAGAGTTTTTATTTTCATGCTTTTAATTTTATTCTCTAATTATGGTCTTGATACCTTCAATAACAAAGAGATAATGCTCGAAGAATGTAGTTGTTTAGTAGATAAAATTCTACAGAGATAGTCTTTTATGTTATCCCTCTCTTGTTTTCACAAAATCTTTACTCTGACTTTAATTGGAATCTGTTTTTAACATTAGAAGAGCACTTTCTTGGGCTTTGTGTTAGACATTATAATGTAGGCTGAAATCCGCTAACTTCCTTTGACAAGAGATATGAAATATTCATCTATATACAAATATTTTAGGCAATATTTCTTTTTTTAATTCTCTCTTCAAAATACATATAACTTTAAACAATCAAGAATTTTATTGTTGAGACCAAAAATAAGGTCATAATGTTCTTCCATACAAACCCATTTGGTTATTTTCTCTGAAATTTAGCAGCAAGCATTAGTCTTCCCTGCATCAAAATGAGCATAAATAAAAAAACTCAGAAAGTGCAGATTTGAATTTGAAAGGTATTTGGAATAACTTCATTAAAAGGAAACAAACAATACACAGAGGTAAGGATAATTTGTTTTCCTCTTCTTAGAATTTAAAAACATGATAAATATTAAAAAAACCAGAACATTCAAAGTTTACCAAAGAAAATGCACATTCATATAACTTGGTACTTAGCCCTGGATATAGCACCTACAGGTATTTCTGATGTTCAAAATAATAATGCAATTAAAAACAGTAATTTCTTTATGAATAAGAAGGGTGTGGATTTCTTTGTCTTATTACTTGGTTGGTTGTTGTTTGATGGTGTATTTTGGTTTTTTTTGATTCTGCAAACAGGTGCTTATTTCAGAAAGGATACTTAAGCCGTCTTTAGTTCTCCTTTGAATATAAATACAACAGTTAATTTAATAAATGTTGAAAGGTATTACTTGCTAACACAATTCAGAAAATAATAGGATTTTGTCAAAATTACATGTTTGTTAACATTTCATCATTGTTTGTTCAACATTTTACAAGCCAGAGACCCTGATGCCATAGCAGGGTCTTGTTTGCTCACATAATTTTGCTACTGTTATGAAAAAAATAAAACTCAAAATACAACAAAAAGAAAATAAAAACAACACAAAAAGAAAAGAAAAGAATACAACAAAAAGAAAATTACTCAAAAAGCTGGCCTCACAAAAGCTTCTGGTTACATAAAGTATTATCATGAGTGTTTCTATTTCCCAGTCTTTTCCAGGATTCTTACCCCCTTTATTGCTTATTCAGAAAACTGATTTTTTCAGCTTTATCATGCAAGATAACTCCAAAATTCAAGTGGATTGCTTTTGAGTCAAATTATAAATTCCACTCATCTACTTAAAACTGATCACAGGAGCAGAACAACCTCCTTTCCTTTAGACTGGAAAAATACACCATTCAGTTGAATTTTCGTTAGCACAAGCAGATGGGATGATGTTCATGTAAATACCCTGACCTAAGAGTAACATTTAAATGGATCCTTAGGAAGTAGAAATCTACCACAAAACCTTACCAGCATTCTAATTGTCTGAAAATGTTGACCTTGTGTATATATAAATTGACATGAAGAATAATCGCAGCTGCTATGTTTTCTGTCGATTATGCTCCTCCTTATGCCCTATGAAGCATCCTTACACAAATTCAAAGAAAACTATCCTTGCTAGGCTTAAAAAGTAAATTATTTCAACTAATGAAGCAAAAAAGCGGTTTTAAGGAACTGCAAACTTTGACTTTTCTTGCTCTGCCATGTACCAAAATAAAATCCTGAAATGTTTTGTTTAACACCATATTTTGAAATAAAATAATTTATAAATTATATACTTAATTTTGTCTAATTTTGGTAGCTAGCTACTTAGTTGAATGCTAAGACATGTTACATCAAGATTTCTTTTTTTAATCAAAACTTTGAAGTGGATTAAGTTACACATCACTATTCCAAGTATGACATATTCTGGAGAAAAAGAATAAAATATAAAATAAAAAAAAAAAATCCGGACAACACAGAGACACAGATAGGAGCCTAGGAGTGACTGCTAATCAGTGGGAGGGATACCGCTATGGCTAGCAATCATCATCACAAAGATACAAGTTTCTGGTGGATTGGAAAAAACAACGTAAGAGAAACCAAATAATTATGGAAAATGGAAGTATTTAAATGTTATAAGTGAACAGCTGTCCTTGCATCAGAAGAGATTATCCTTCAATCTTTTTTTTGTTTTCACTTAATGGAGGCACTGTTTTTACTCTCTTCCCCAGTGATAATGAGAATAATTCAAACTCCCAGGACAGCTCTTTGGATGTATTCTGCCCCTCAATTCAGTTTAAGATTTTTTTAACATTTAATTCCAGCAATTTCTCTCACAATTTTCATAAAAGAAAAGAAGCATGCTATGTCTAAGAAAAATAAAAAGTCTGTTGGAGAAACAGGCTGGTCAGACAATGAATTGGAGGATATCACTTTAAAAAGGAACAGTTTGGTATCAATAGAAAACAAACAGAAAAAAATGAAGAGAGATGTACATTCCTCTTCCTGTTCCATTTTCTACTCTCATCTATGTATAATTTCCTCTCCTGTACTTCTCTTTTTCCCCTTTGCCATACTTACCTCCGTGATTTGTATACCTGATAAACTTTCATATCTTTCTCTAACTAAGAAAAACTCATCTTTACTCTTTTGAAAACCAAATTATATTCTGGTATGTGGAGACAAGGAGGGCTGGTGCTAGTAGAATATTTTCAAGGCATCACAAAATAACAAAACAGCTGAGACAAGGGTGTGATTAGACTAGTACTGATCTCTTCTTGTGGAATTCATGGCTCATGTAAACTGTACAGAGCTGTGAACATGTGACTAGACATATATTCTATAAAACAGTCTATTAACCATGAGATACTGTGTTCTACTACCTGTTTTCACGTTACTCTGCAGCTGTTAATGTATTTAGGTTACTTTGGGGATAGTGAGGAGAGACTTCTGTCTTTGGACTCTGTGAAAGACTAAAACTCATTTTTAATACAGACTGAACAACCTACTCTAATGATAATAGGAATTTTGCCATAAGTCTTAGCAGACAAGGCTTTCACTCTAGTACACTTCGTGCCTGTGCACACCACCAGGTGTACTTCCAGAGTGTTTCACCTCTTTGCTGGTGAAATGATCTTCCCACATTTGGTGTCTTTTCAGGTTCACAAAGTGACCCGTTATATTTTTTAGCTTTTTCTTCCCAGTTCCTTTCTAACTTCAACTTGTTATGGAAACATATATAATACACAAATAGATAAAATCTATTGATATTTTCCTTCTTTTTCTGAAATATCTGATTTTGACCATTGTTAAGAAGTACATGATTGTATTGCAAATAAATAAGCCCTTTTTTTCCCCTTTTTTTCTCTCTCTCCCCATGACTACACCAAAAACAACCAAGTGGTTTAAATTGTGTTTAGAACATAGCACAACAGTTTTCCAGAAGTCTCAAGACAGCTTATTTTTATTAGTGTGTAAATGGCAACAAAATCAATCAAAATCAGAGAACAGGGAAAATGTAACTCCGGAGCATGCTGCTGTCCCTTTCCTAAACAGAGTTGATGCATACCACTTGCTTTTTTGCTGATGATCAGAGGGCTGTAGTACCCATTCTATAAAATCAGGTTGAGAGTGCTAGGATTGTTCAGCCTGGAGAAGAGAAGGCTCCAGGAAGACCTTATAGCAGCTTTTCAGTATATAAAGGGGGCTTCAAAGAAAGATGGGGACAGACTTCTTTGTAGGGCTTGCAGTGACAGGACAAGGGGTAATGGTTTTAACTTGTAAGAAGGTAGATTTAGACTATATATAAGGAAGACATTCTTTAGTATGTGGGTGATGAGATTGTTGTTGGATGGCCCCTCCATAGAAGTTTTTAAGGCCAGGCTGGATGGGACTTTGAGCAAGCTGGTCTAGAAGGAGGTGTCCCTGCCTATGGCAGGGAGGCTGGGACTAGATGATCTTCAAGGTCCCTTCCAACCTAAACCGTTCTGTGATTATATGACAAAATTGAGAGTTGATTTGTGATTTATTTTTGCATATAGAATTTCAGAGCAGATACTTATGAGGTTATGCAGCTTTATAATCTAGGAAAAAGAATATCACAAAAATAATGCTTAAAATTTACACTATTTATTCAGGTTAATACTAATGTGCCAGCTTTATATTATAGAGTGGGAATGGTACCACAACTGGAATAATTTACCAAGGAATACAATGAATTCTCTGTTACTTCAAATCTTGATAAAATTAAAGCATAATTTCAAAGAAAATGTTGATTTTCTCTAGACAATATAAACTTCATTAATTTTTTCTTCAACTGGAAATCCTTGCTGCATTATTAAAAAGGACAAACCAAATTATCATAGAAGATTATTTCTAAATCTGGAATATATTCCACAAATAAAATGATTACATCAACAAACCACAACATTCCTTAAGAAATTTCATTTCAGTAAATTCTATTCATGTAATATAGCTACAATACTTGCAAAACTCAGACATACTTGAAACTCTTATCTTTTTCAGGGATACTAACAGCAACATTCTAAAAACACATTCTTTGATCTAATAAATATCCGTTTTGTATTTTTATTCTGTATTGAGTTAATAGTATTAAGCATTCACATTCTTCAATGTCTTTGATTTATTTGAGAAAAAAATCCTGCTACCCTCTAGGAGAGTGTTTCTTCATTACAGAAAACTAATGTGATAAAGGCAAGCGTCACTGCCATTCAACTGTTTGAAATTTTACTTTTGTGATTATCTATGAATCCTAAACTCTTTTATCTTTATTATATTGTTTCTATTGGTAAAGATTCCATGGAAAAATTGTTATAACACTTTTTATTATTTTTCTGCTCTTCTCATGAGCATAAGGACTTAAAAAAACCAATCAAACAAAACCCCAAACCCCAATATAAATATACAACATCTGGAACTATTTGTATGTGATAATGGAAAATTCTGAAGAAAGTATTGAGGGTATCTGTGGGGCTTCATTGAGGGTTCCATGTGCACCTCACAGAGAAATAAGTAAAAAAATGGAAGTTACTGAATCTGACTAGTATCTGTGAGCTATATTCATATACCTTGACCATAACATGTTTTCCCGGTTGTATAAAAAAGTGTATAAACTTGCTGCTTTCCTTGAAGTGCTAATAGAAGCTGATGTAAGAACAGAAGATAATTTAAAGAGTATAGACCCAAGGAAAGAAGGGGGTTGCTTTCATGTTTGACTAAATATCCTTGCTTTCACTGATGAAGCAATATTCCTATTAGGCATAATTCAGCTACTCTCAAACTCAGTGTCCTGTTCATTCTTTCTGCATTTCACTTGCACATGAAATCTGCCTTTTAAAGAATAATAAGTGCCCAATATAAATCTGCACAGCTTCAGTAGCATCCAATGAACATGAGGAATGTCAGAGGAATTTTGGCATTTAGTATATTCTTTAGGACTTATACAGTCATGCTTGTTTTGTGGAGAAATAATATACAAAAAAGTGAAATTTATGAAGGATTTAATTCTAAATCCAAGAAAGTTTCTGATCATTAAGCTTTTCTCACAAAGACTAAAAAAAAAAAAAACCAAAAAAACCAAACAAAAAAACCCAACCAACCAACCAACCAACCAAAAAAAACCCAGCCCCTCCCCCAAACCTGTGAGTATTGGATTTATTTTATTTTATAAAATACTGATTTTATTAAAATGAAATTTGATTTTATTAAAATGAAATTTTTTACACCTTGTTTTTGTAATGTATCTTTTATGTTTGTTTCATAGTTGTTGTTTTTTTTCTGTAAAGGTATTTCCATGCCCTGTATCAGTAACATGCTCAGTAATATGACTAGAGTGTGGCTCAAACTATACATAAAGTGAAAGCTTTTAAAGAATTTTAATGACTGTAATTTAATTAGGCATGTAGGAGGTATGAGAGTTTGCACAACCTTCCTCAGTCAACAGGGACAAACTCCAACTCTAGTTCTTCATGAGACAAGTTTACCAGAACAGCAAGATAGCCTTGAGAAAAGTACATTCTTGTCTTCAAACAAACAAAATATTAAAAATGCAAAAATCTGCAAATGCATGTAGAATTAAAATTGTTTGAAAACTTCATTTCTGTACATTCCAGACTTGCAGCTTTTTTTCATTTTTCTTCTATCTCCTCCTTTCTCCTTGAGAAAAAGATAAATCCACATTTCCATTAGAAACATTTTTTTTTTCAGTCACATGAAAGATCTTCAAAAACCCTCTTCTCACTTACCACTTCACTGTATGCTTGCTGATCTTCATCAAAGTTCCTCCTTGAGCTAGAAAAAAAAATAATGATGGAGAGCAGTTACAAATTATGATGAGTTATACTGGCTTGAAAGTGAAAAAGTGCACACTGCAAATAATAAGAAAAAGAATGTTTAATATTTTGTACAGCTTATGTTCCCCTGCTTTAACATGTTTTTAATTTTAAGTATCTTTGTCAGCTTACTGGATGCTGCAGTGGCCTCTAATGTATCATGAATCAGGATGAGAGTTTTCAACAATGATACTTGCTGCATTTGATAGTGAACTCCAGTTTACTTGTGATGTATGGCATTTTTCCTTTATGGCTGAATAGTTTTCTAAACCTTAAGTAGAAAAGTTTACTTGAAAAATTCAATAGAAAACTAGCAATATATGGTTAGGTTTCAATTTATTTTTTTTTACAGTAACAACAAAAAAAATAATCCTGTCTTGGTAATTTATTCACTGATAGCACGTATTGATATCAGAGGGGCCTTATGGATGCCTAAAAATAATAATAATAATAAAGAGAAATTTTAAAAAGTGTTATTATTTTTCCACTTAGAATCTGGATTTTCAGAATGCTGCAGTCTCTGAGAAACAGATTTTATGTTTTTCTTCTTTCTTAATACATTTTTGAACAGTTGTAAGTCAAGTAACCACAGTGGGTGGTTATAGCTCTTAATAAGAGGCAATAAGGAAGATCAGGTACCTGAAGCTTTTGCTAGAGCTTTAGAGAATACAGTTCATTCAAGAGTGGAAAAAAACCTGAGAGCACTCGAAATCCTCTAAGTCTTCACAGATGTAGATGGAGTAGTAGCTTCCCTACCACCTCTTAACAAGGAAAGATAAAGACAACACAGTGAGTTAAGAAGCTTAAACAGGTGAAATACAAGAGGTTTGAAAAATTCTGGATAACAGAAAATGGTGAAAGAAATAGGATTGTAGGGATTTTGGAAAGAAAACCAGAAGCCCACAATGTTTCCTTTAATTTTTGTGGATAATAAGTGTTTCTAAGACAAAGAAACATTGTTTCATTTCTTCTAGGGGAAAACACTGGTGTCAGGATAGTTTACATAAAGCTCTGAGAATGGAATCGTTGTTGCTGAAGTCAGATTAAAGCTATAACTACGTAGCTGTGTCTTCAAGTCATTGAGCTCATATTCTTCCTCAGCCTGAGAAAGAATTTTCAAGCCTTTCTCAGGCCTGGTTTGTTAAAAACTCTACATTTAAACACTTTCATGCCTCTGTATATCTGTGAGCTGTGTAAACTAATTTAAGCAAATTTCAACCCAGTTTTCACTGAGGTGTGGAAAAGTAGGTCTAGTGAAGTCAAGATAATTTCAAATCTTTGAATTATCTATAGACTCCAGGAGAAGTTACTAACTTGAGGAAAAAAGAAACGCTGAATCTATTACCTCCACTGGCTTTTATTTTTTGTCATATTGTACAGCAATAGAATAATTTAGATTAGAAAGGACTTCAGGTGTTTTGTATTATCAGTCTGAAGGATCCTAGCCTACTTCCTTATTCCTTGAGCAAAAGCTACTACACAACTTTCATAATTTTCACTGGTGCTCCCTGGACCTTTTCAAGTGCTATTTTAGCCTTTTTGAAATAAAGGGGCAAGATCTGCACATTCTGTTTCAAGTGTGGGTAAACCATGGATTGACACAGCGATGTAATTATGCATTTGTTTTATTCTTTATTAATTTACTGCTAAATTATAATGTGTTTCACTTTTTTTGGTCCTCACTGGATACTAAGTTTATGTTTTCATGGAGAGATCTTCTCTACCAAAACCCCAAGTATTTGTTAATTGTAGAAGTAGACATTATTAGTAGACAACTATACATCTAGAGCAAAAGAAGGGTTCATTAGAACATCTCAGTAATGCTTGTGGTATAAACTGTCCATGTAAGTGGACTAGGTGGACTAGTCACATGAGAACTCCACAATTTCTAAAGCCGAAGGTTTGAGTGATGTCTGTTTAAAAGATGATTCCTGGTGTCTTGGTTCCTCTTTCTATAGAGAACCATTTAGTTAGTGAATTATAATTCATACTGGAAAAAATGTGAAGAAACAAGGTTTTCAGCTATTTTCCTTATAATAAAGGACAGTATGTGACAGTTTTGGTAACTTTTCTTTAGAACTTTTTGAAATGAAAAAAGGGATCCACTCCTTTAAAGGTTCTGAGACTTTAATTTTTAAGACCACATTTACTGCATAGACAAAAAAGTGTATAAGTGTATAAAATCAGTATAAGAAAATCATTCTTTGACGGCTTAGCAGTAAGACAGTACTTCATAGGCAGTTTCAGTATACTTTTATTCATACACGTTTTCAACATTGATCCCCCCAAACCACAAATTAAATATTCCAGGCGAATCCTGCTTTTTAAACTCTGTTTTATTAATCCTAGCTTGCAGATAAATATACAAGAGAGCTGAGGTTAGAAGACTGCAGGAAGGATTACTGTTGGTGGTTGCACACATCTTTTGGGATGTTTACCTATACTGAATAGACCTTTTCTCCCTTCTAAACATATAACTTTCTCAAGAATTTTTTTCTCAAGCTCCTTGATTTTTGGATGCAAGGTTCTTGATTATATCACAACCAAAATATATTGTGGGGAAATATGTGCATGCAACCTCTAGAATATGTTTAAATCAAGTAGCAGAAAATGAGATAGAGGGGGAATACAGGGATACTATTAAAGTTCTGTGAAGCCAAAATAGTTTTCTAAAGAAAAAAAACATACATAATATGTTTTATTAAATCTCTTTATTAGACTTAGAACAACCAAATTTCCAACAGACCTCTATGTACAGTCTTCAGTATCACCTGCTCAAACTTGGGGCTCACAATGAACTATACTGGCTCATACCTTCCTTCTACACCTCAGCATAGCAGGTAAGGTTTTGTCACTTTGTTTTATGCAGGGTTGTGCAGAACAAATTAAAATGTCTCCCAATAAGCTTCCTAGCCAAAAGAACTGCCTATTTACTGAGAAATGATAAATAAATCTAAAGTAAAAATCTTACCTAGAATGTGTTCTTTCTTGAGTTAGGGTACCACTTGCAAGCTGCTTCTCAGAAGATGCACCTTCATTGAATCTGAAGTTAGTTAGAATTAACTAAATTAGCTACAAATAGTTTTTTTTCACTCTCTTTAGAAGATAGAAACGAAATTTATATACCATGAAACATGTTCTGCTTCTGAATAATTTTTCAACTTGCAGAAAACAGTGACATGGGTTTTATTTTCTTGTTATTGGTTGCTTGGTTGTTTTTTGGCTATTTTTTTCTTTTTTTTTATTCTTTTTTTTTCTTGTATTAAAAATTTGTATTATCATAAGACCAGTATCAAGACAATACTTGATGACATTAGTTTAAAATAACTTTAAGATGTAGGTATATAACACATACTTGATAATGTTGTGGAGTGGCAGAACATTTAATCACTTATTGTAGAAATTGGTAGTATGTATCAAAGGCAAGCAAAGAATGGGCCAAAATTATTGTAAGTTAGGCAAGTGAAATTCGGTTCTACTGGAAAACATATGGAAATTAGTATTTACTATTTTGTTGTGAAAGTAGTCAAAATCTATGAAGTCAGACATTTTCATGATTGCAAGTACTGTATATTTAGTACCTGTTTCATTAGCATGGGATAAAAGTGCATAATGCATATGCTAAAAACTATGTATAGATTTTAAAATGAAACTTGCAAAATTCTTCATGAGCACTTAGCAGATATAAGAAAAGTTTTACGTTTCTGGTAAAGATTAAATAAATAAATCAATTTCTGAACAGAAGAGCTGTGTAATAATTTTTTTTCCTTTGCTTAAGATGAGCACATGACAGTATCAAGTCATTTTTTATCATTTTGTAAAGAGCAACGTGAACAGTTCATTTATCTGTAGAGACCTGTGTTACAATGCCATTATTTGATACTTATTTAACAATGTTTCCATGATTTTAGTTAGAGATATAAACATCTGATATCAGAATGTAGTAATTATTCTTGTGAGGTTCTTGTTGAGCTCTGTGTGTTTGTATTTATATGGGTGTTAGATACATACTTTCACAGCTAGAGCTGTGAGGGTTGTCATCAAATATAGTCAAGCCCATAAAATACAATGTATGGTCCTAGGACTCTGAAATGTAGACTCTCAAAGGAGTCAGATTTTGAAAACATGTTTCTTCTTCAGATCTGTTTCTTCTCATTTTTCTCTTTGACAGGTTGATATTTGTGAGCTTTTTAAATCTTCCATCAAAACCTTGGAAAACAGGAATCATCACAAAACAAAACTTATTTTACTTCTAGTATTTTTTTCCCCCATTATCAGTATCATATAACACTTCTTTTCCTTATTCACCTTGAATGTGCACTCCAACCCATGGATGTGTGTGACAGATCAAAACTGGAAGGCAGATTACCAGAACGAAGGCACAGGTTTGAGTGGATTTCAACTGTATGTCATGGCCTTTTGTTAAATATTTTTTCCATCCTGGAAATGGAGATCTGGCATTATCTGCTTACTAGCCATTAGCTATGCTGTCAAATGTTAATTAAATGCAAATATAATCATTCAAATCTTTTTGCCTGTTTTTATCCAATGTTTGTGACTCTGTTGGAAAGCAATTTTATTGACTCTTGATCTTGCTTTATAATTAAAGAAAATAAATTAGATCTTCTTTGTGACTATGTTTGGAGGATATGAAAAGCTATGAGTTGAAAAAAATCTGAACACTGCTCATTCTGACATACTCAATCCTAGTGAAACTATTTTAGAACACCTTAAATATCACTTGAAAACAGTTTCACCCCATCCCAAAGAAAATAGTGTTGAGGAATCTCCTATAATTACATGACAAGATTAATATTGATACACTAGTAAAAGAAGCTCATGAAAGAAATAATCCTTTCATATATCTTTAAATGTGTTTTGCAGAATAGAACCAGTATACGTTACAATGCTTACTTGGGACTTTTACCACATTATACAGACTTAAATAGATAAGAACCCCTGAGGATAAAATTTTCTTTTGCTTCGCAATATCTGTGATGGGAGGAAAATTTTTATTGTCTGTGTATTGTCTGAGTGATATGCAGTTCTTCCAATACAGATTTTAAGTACATTTGTAGATGTTTATGTATCTTTGATCGTTTGCATATAACATGGAAGGGCAAAAATAGTGATAATTTTGAGCTTTTAAAAGAAAATTCTAAAATATAATATCCCCTGCACTAAACCTTCATGGGATTTTTAGATTTCTAAGTGATCATTTTCTCAAATGTCAGGGTTTAGCATTTAGCTTCCATACACAGATATTTGAGAAAGACATAAAATTATCACTTATAGTAGAAAAAAAATCCTGAGAGGTAACAATTAATATATTTGTTAATTTTAGTGATGCTGTATTACTGTTGAGTAGGGATATAATTTAGACTTCCAATGTTTCCTGTAAATAATTCTTAAAGTCTCATCCATAGTACCTTCTTTTGCTAAATTAGTAGTAGAATAAACAGAATAATATTACACAAGTGCTTCCAAATTGAAACTCACTTATACAAAGTTTCACACACAGAGAAAATAAAGCTACTATAAAGTAGTATAAAGCTGTAACTACCTGTGACAAGGTATTTTGTATTCTCACAGATGCTTACCTACTTGTTCACTCCAGTTACTGATTCTAAGCAAAGGTTTATTTTCATCTCTACTAAGAAATTTAATGTATGGCCCATGATTAAAAAAGCACTGCCAGATTTTTTTAAACAATTTTCCATTATTTCTGTTGAAATTCATACACTAGAAGACTGAAATATACAAAAGTGACATTAGAAGCTTGTTTGAATTTCAAAGCAGACCTATCCTCATCATGTTTCCAATTAAAGCCTACTGTGATTTATTTGTTTGTTTGTCTGTTTATTAACATGAACTCGATACAACAGAGCAGAAACAAATCAATGTGCTAAAAAAGCTTAACCATGTTTAAATTAATCAGTTTTTATATACTGCAGATGATCAAAATTAAGCTAACATTTAGACTCTTTAATCAGTAAAGAAGTGTAACCAACACCTTAGCAATTACAAATATCTCTGTTACTGGTCTATAAGTCTCTGAGAGGTCTGTATTTGTTCATCTGCCTTTCTGTTATCTGCAGAAGGAGCCAACGTAATTAAACTAGATAAGATAGCAAATTTAAAAGTCTGGATTTAATGAATTCCACTCAATATTAGTAAGATGTCTAAAGCTATCCTTAGTGTTGGATAAAAGCTTATTTCAGGATAAAATATGAAGAAATTTTAATAAGAAACTAATTTTGTGGTTTTGCTTGTTTGTTTTCAAAATATAACTCTAGGTCTTATTTTCCTAAATAGTCTTTATGTTTATTTTTATCATTCATTAAATTACATTACAATATTATCTGAATTTTTTTACCTCATTGATTGAAACATTGAAGTGTTGAAAAGAAGTTAAGTTTTGCTCTGTAACAGAGACTTACAGAAAATAATCAAACTACAATTCTGATGATGTCCAGAAGCAAATCAGTTGGCAACATGAACATGAAAAAGAAGAACACATCTGTATATTTTACTTTGAAGTTCATAGCTAGTTGGATTTTTTAAAAATATACTGCAGTCTAGCATTCAGTTGAACATTACAAGTATCTCAAGGGAGAGAACAAAACCTGTGATTTTTCTTATTTGGAGTAAATCATTTGTCAATTTACTCCCTCCCAGGAGAATTAGAGAAACATATATGCATACATTGAAACGAACATGGAACTTTCTCATTTTGTAACTTGATATTCCCATTCAATTTGAAACATAGGACATTAAAATAAGCTTGCACAGTCTCAATATTTTTTTCCCCTCTTTTAAACACACCTCAAAACAAAACTGATCTTGTCATTAAAGTAGAGATTAGGGCAAAACATGATATTTATGTCCTCACGGAGAGTAACTAGAACTTAAGAAAATAATGCTTTGACTTTGCACTCACTATGACTTATTTAACATTCATGAAATAAAAGAAAGTTGAATAAGAAATAATTGAGAATAAACTATATATTTCCTCTTCGCAGGTTGCTGCTCTTTGCTAGGTTGAATAATAACTTTTAAGTGCTAATAAATTGAAAAGGAGCATTTATTCCTCAGTGACTAATGTAAAAAAGTATTGCCTGGGACATCAAATGAAAAACCTTACCACATCCTTTTGATTTATCATCATTTATTGAAGAAACATACTTCTTTGTTATTCTTCTGACACAAACTGCTGAGAAGTGATTTAAATTAGTCTGGGTTAGAATTTTAAAAATGCAATTCATCTCCTATTTAGGGGGGTAATGAAATGGGTTTTTTTATTAAACTTATATCTGGCTACTGGGGTTGAGTGAAACCATTCAGACAAGGCATAACCAATAAAACTGTTTTTCTCCCCCAGTTTTTGAAAACAAATGAGTACAATTTTTTTCACTTCAGATTTGTTATGAGAGAAATATAAATAAGCTGAAACTCAGTGTCCACAAGACATCAGTAAAACAACTAGTAAAGTATTCGAAGCACTGCACATCACTCAGCTGAAAATGTATTTTCTTCATGCTTTGAGTAACGGACTCATGAAAGAAAGCAAGTCATGGAAGGTGAGAAGAATTCTTGAAACGTGAAGTTATTTTTAGGGCTCTGAGCATATCAGCAAACTCCCTCATCAGAACTGAATCTACATATTTTGCAAGCACTAAAGAAACTATCCTAAAAAAATAAATTTACAAACATCAAAATTGTTAATTAGCAATATTTTCGATAAATACCTCAGTAATAAGATTACAAAAATACAGTACAGACTTTTAGTTAAATTTTTCTTAATTGATCCTGATCATATCTATGTAAAAGAGAAATTCAGTTTCTGCAGCAATGAAATCTCACTAGTTATTCTTCAGTTTCTCTACCAAATAGAAATATTATCTGAAACAGAAGCCAGGCAGCAGGACCACAAGAAGCAAGGAAGCACCAACAGTAAGTTCTTTGTCTGTTCACTCAATTGTCTTAGACTGGGGGTTATCAGAGCCAGGGAGGCCCAAGGGAGAGCAGAGAGACCCTACAGAAGTCAGCAGCTTTGGCATGTGAGGCTGAAAGGCTGATGTGGCAGCGGGTGTCTCCGGGGTAATCATGGGACATTTAAACACAATCACCATCGTAGAAGTAGGGTGTGCAGAGGAACAGCAGCTCTGCCCACACGACAGGTGAGCCGTATTGGTGGTTGTCATCCTCTTGGAAAGAGATCAACAATTCTCTCCATCAGGCAGAAGGTCATGCTCTCAATTCTAGCCAGGGTGAATGTGGAAATTCGGATGGAGCCCCACAGAAACACGAAGTCATCCAGGTCACAGGCTGCAGGGAATGTCAGAGTCTTTCACTGGCAGCAAGTGACAGTCATGACAACTGCTGTGTGCTGCGAGCAGGTGGATCTCTGCTGAGAGGCAGAGTTGCAACAGGAAGTAGAAAGAGGAGGAAGAATGTGTTAAAAGTTTATTCTTAATTATTAAGGGATATGCAAATATGGGTGAAACAGTTGTGGGCATCTACCACAGACCACCAAAACAGGAAGATGTTAATAAGGCCTTCTACAGACAGCTGGGAGTAGCCTCAAGATCACATGCCCTAGTGCTCATGAGTGACTTCAATCACCTTGATATTTGTTGGAAAGACCACAGAGCTAGGCATACTGAGTCCAGAAGGTCTCTAAGTGCATTGATGTTAACTTCTTGATGCAGGTGGTGGAAAAGACAACAAGGAGAGGTGTGCTGTTGGACCTTGTAATAACAAATAAAGAAGGTCTGGTTGGGAATATGACAGTTGGTGGCATCTTTGGTGGCAGTGAACATGACATGGTAAATTTTAGTATCCTACAAGGAAGAAGAAGGGTAATAAGTAGGATTACAACCCTGAACTTCAGGAGGGCTAACTTTGCCCTCTTCAAAGACCTAATTGAAGGAACCCCATGAGGTAAGAGCCTAGAAGGTAGGGCAGAGAGTTGGTTAATATTCAAATATCACTGCCTTCAAGATCAAGGTAAGTGTATTGCTTTGAGTGAAAAATCAAGTTGAGAAGAAAGGAGAAATACATGGATGAGCAAGGAGCTGCTGGAAAAAGTCATGTCGAAGAAAGAAGTTCACAGGAAAAGGGACTGGCCACTTGGCATAATTATAGGAAGGCTGTCAGGGTATGTAGGAATGCAACATTCCTCTTAAAATGAAATCTGGGAAATGAAGGGAAAAAGAACAAGAAGGACTTCTTCAAATATATCATTGATAAAAGGAAGAATTGGGAAAATGTGGTCCCGTTTCTGAGTAAGGTGGAATCCCTGGTAACAGAATGAACAGAAGGAAGAGTTGCCATATGCATGCCTTCTTTGCTTCACTCTTTATTGCTAAGACCAGTCCACAGGAATCCCAGAGCCTGGAAGTAAGAGAGAAAGTCTGGAGAAAGGAAGAGTCTGCATTGTTCAATAAGGACTGGGTTATAGGTCACTTGGATAAACTGAATACATATAAATCACAGGCCCTGATGGGATGCACCCACAAGTGATGAGAGCGCTGGCTGATGATATTGCTTTATCACTCTCCATCATTACTGAATAATCATGGAAAACATGAATGGTGCCTGAGGACTGGAGGAAAGTCAGTGTCTCTCTGATCTCCAAGAAAGGCAAGAAGGAATATTCAAGAAACTACAGACCTGTCAGCCTCACCTCCATCCCTGGAAAGACGATGGAGCAGCTCATTCTGGAGGTCATCTCTAAGACATGGAAGAAAAAGTAACCAGGAGTAGCTAGCATGGATTCACCAAGGGGAAATCATGTTTGATAACATTCTATGATAGCGTGACTAAATAGGTAGATGTCTGTAGTGCAGTGGATGTTGTCTACTTTGACTTGTGAAAGGATTTTGAAACTCTCTGTTATGAGCAACAACCTTGTGAGTAAGCTCAGGAAGTGTGGGTTAGAAAAGCAGACTGTGGGATGGATTGATAGCTGGCTAAACAATAATGCTCAAAGGTATCAATGGTGCAGAACTGAGTTGGAGACCTGTAACTAGTGGTTAATTAGGGGGACTCCCCAGGGGTTAGTTCTGGGTCCAATCTTACTCAATATCTCCATCAAAGACCTGGAGGAGGGGACAGAGTATATATTCAACAAGTCTACTGATAACACAAAACTGGGAGGATTTTACTGTTGAACTTGAAGACTGTGCAGCCGTTCAGTGAGATCTGGACAGATTGGAGAGCTGGGCAAAGGGGAACCTTATGAGGTTAAACAAGAATAAGTGTAGAGTCCTGCACCTGGGAAGAAATAACACCATGCACCGTCACAAATTAGCATTTGACTGATTGGAGAATGACCTTAGAGCCCTGGTGGGCAATAAGTTGTCCATCGGACAGCAAGGTACCCTTGTAACCAAGAAGGGCAATGGTATCCTGGAGTGTGTTAAGAAGAGTGTATCCAGCAAGTCAAAGGAGGTTCTCCTTCCCCTCTACTCTGCCCTTGTGAGACTACATCTGGCGTATTGTGTCCAGTTCTGGGCTCCCCAGTTCAAGAGGCACAGGGATATACTAGAGTCCAACAGAGGGCTATAAAGGTGATTAATGGACTGGAACATCTGTTTTATGAAGAAAGGCTGAGACCTGGGGCTGTTTATTCTGGAGAAGTGAAGACTGAGAGGAGACTTTACTAATGTTTACAAATATCTGAAGGGTGGGTGTCAAGAAGACGGGGCCAGTTTCTTTTCAGTGGTGTGTGATAAGGATGAGTGGCAATGGACACAAACTGGGTCAGAAGAAGTTCCACCTCAACATAAGGAAAACCTTTCTTACTATAAGGGTGATGAAGCACTGGAATAGGCTGCCCAGAGAGGGGTTGTGGAGTCTCCTTCTCTAGAGACTTTCAAGACCTGTCTGTATGTTTTCCTGTGCAAGCTGTCAGAGGTGATCCTGCTTTGGCAGAGGGGCTGGAATCAATGATCTCCAGAGTGCCCTTCCAAACCCTCTCATTTTATGATTCTATCTATGATTAATTCCTAGCAGTTTATGGGATAATAAGAACTGTTTGAATTCACATAACTGATAGGTGCTTTTTTATTATTTATTTTTTGTTTTATTGCTAATTAACTTATTTGCTCCAGGGCATACAGGAAATCTGTGCCAAAACTGTTTCCATCAAGCTGGGGGATCATGGAGTATTCCTCCTCCCCTCTCAGAGTAATTTTTATGCTTGAAAATGTTAAAGGTTGTTATCAATCGGTTCTTTGTTCTACAAATACACATAGAAATGGTTAAAAGCATGATACTTGATGATACTTGATATTTTATTCATCCAAAACAATTTCTAGACCATGCATTGAAATTTTGAAACTAATCAGAAGCCCAAATTAAAAATGTTACAGCCCACCTCTACATTTTAGCTTAAGATCTTGCTTTATTCAGCCAGTCACATACAAACATGCATGTGCACTGATTTTGAAAAGCCACTTACTTGTTTTCCAAAATTTCTATGTCAAATATTTGTGAAAAGCAACATTACTAGATCTTATAAAAGAAAGGATAACAGTACGTTAATAATTTCAAACCTGTCATAAACAATTTAGGAGATTGAATATTTAATAAAAAATATTTTACTGGGAGAAACTCCTCCCTTTTTCCATCCAGCAAGCCTCAATATCCTACAGTATCAACCATGACATAACTGAATTCTTTGCTTTGTTTTTACTGTCTTGTTAGAAGACAGAGTACTTCTCCTCTGTCAAATACGTTCTAACAGCTTTATTCAGAAGGTTTTTGATCCTTCAAAGTACCTCTGAGTACATTCTCACTGCAGATAATTACTGTAACTCTCTCTTTATGTTTGACCATGATCAGAGCAAATTTTTAAAGTTTTACAAAGGAATTCAGTAATTGATGTCTATGGGCATTGGTGGTTTTGTAAAACGTCTTGAAATCTCAAGTATTAAATCTGATTCAGATAGAAGTTTCAAAGGTCCATACTGAGCGTGGAGTACTGAGTCACTGCTGAGTATACTGAGCAAGATGTTGTCCCCACCACCAACAGGACCACTGAAGACTGGCCCTCAGGAATGTTGCCTCCCAGGGCATCCAGTTATCACATGGAGAGGGCCATTGAAGGCAGGTCCACCCGAAGGGGATCTCCACCAGGCTTATCAGTACTCATCACTTTTGAGGCAGCAGTCCGTATTGGTATTAGCTAGCTTCACTCCAGCCAACTTTATTCAATTTAATATTGTCTTTTGAGGCAAAGAATACTCCACTGATTGGAACCTCACATCACCCCATGACTTAAATGACAATTTTAAATACCCACTGGGTTGTGATGACAGGGAGCTAAAAGAGATAGAAGACAGAACATGTATGGGAGCAAGAGAGAGAGAAAATCACCTGTCCTAGTTCCGATTGTTGAGACAGCCAAAGAGGGAGGGCTGGTGTTATTAGAATCCCCAGAAACACCAGTGCAGCCCCTCATATTTTAGACGTGCTTCACTTAGTAAGTGTGGTTGAGACACATCAGTTTGAACAACTGGAGCAGACCTCCGCCCACTTTGCTCTCCAGTCTTTATCTCTACCAGACCTGGGCCATATGCAGACCCTATCTATCTTCTTCCTCTCCAGCAATCTCTTTGGAGATGCTAATGAGGATTTGGATGAGGAGGAGTTGCAAAGGTGACCTGGTTATGGCTACCAGCAGAGAAGCCTATGATGGTCCGATCGAGGGGGGTTCCTCCATCTGGTCCCTCACAAAATGATGTTCCCAAACAAAGACAAGACAATTTTAAAACATTTAAAAAAACCCCAAAACTTCTCCAGGTAATGTGAAGAACTTTTTCTAAAATTATTTTACAGCTATTTTTCAGAAAAGGAAGAAGGCACTCTGAGGCAGGTAGGTACATTTGTATCATTAACGAGGTACACAAACACTAGCAGTTCTCAGGCATATCTGTCAAACACCCCTTGGTACAGTTTCTTGCTTGAAGAGTTTGTTGCAGTAAGAAAACAAGTTATGTCACCTTCCTGCGGCTTCTTCACTGAAGATAATTTCTGATGAATAGGGCTGAAAATAATCAGGATAGGAAAATGTAAAGCATAGGTATCTGATCTCGTTTCAGCATTATGGTACAAGTAGTGAGTCATGTGAAGATTATACTTTGATTTTAATTTAAATGGATTTTACTGGTAAATTGGATTTTGTCATGCTTCATAAGAATATATTTCATGAAGCGAGCTGAATTGCCTACCTTTACAAATTGATATGGATCAAAAGAGAAACTTCATATCATGCAACCTTTGAAATACCCACACAGAAATGTGAAATTTACTCTTGCAAGTCATCTGTGGCTCTAATGCATTAAGACTTATTTTTAATCTAACCAGATGCAGAAGTTTACTTTTTACTTATCATATTTTCAGTTGGTTTATTTTCATCACTTAATATCCAGCAGCATTTAAAATATAATCTCTTTACATTTCTATAAACACTTCTATTATTGTTTTTAATCCACTCATCCTACATGTGCCTCAATTTCCTGCTTTATTCCTATGTTTCACTCAAGCTAGACTTTTTGAAGTAATTTTAGATAAATCTTCACTCATAAGATATTGAATACGAACTTTACACAAAATATAACTTTTTGGGGAAATTTCTGTTGAGTAGAATAAGCTTGCTTCATTTCAAACTTCTCATAGGATTCTGCATACTATTTTCTGCATTGGTTCACTCAGGCCATAAAACTTAGAGGTAAATATATGTGAAAGTCACTTGAGCCTGTTAGTTACAATAAGAATTAAACATAAACACCTTATTGAAGAAGCAAGTATTAAATTTATTATCCACAAATATCCAGTACTTCTCATATCAAGCAAATAATCATGTTAAAAGCATTTTAGTTGAACTAAACTGAACTATTGAAAAAACATTCTCATGTAGTACTTAGTTAATAATACATAAATAATCCATTTTATTTTGTCTGCATGAATATTTTCTTGTAGCCTTTTAGTATTAAGTTCTCAATATTAATATAATTGAGTAATTTTATTCTTTAATACTGTATTTAGTCACTCAGTATATTTACATTTCACAGTACATTAACATCTCTACTTGTAAATCATCTACTGAAAAAAATACCATAACACTCCCACATGCGTTAGTCTAAAACTATATCCAGAAAATATCAATCACCATCAATGCTTAAAAAAACCTAAACTGCAAACTTTTTAAGGTAAAGAAAACCACAAACAAAACAGGCATTATAGGTAGCCACTCCTATTGCTAAGAAAAAAGTAACACAAAATCATTTTACATATGTAAAATATTACCTTTTATGCACTGATGTGTCTTATAAGATAGCTATGGTGTCAGCTGTACTCTAAATATTGTCCTGAAATACGCTGTAATAAGTCATCTGTGAGGAGCAGAGAGAGGTTGAAGAGAAAGGTTAGTTCCACCCTAACTCCAGATCTGACTCTTGTTACAGATCACAGATGAGGCCAGGATAGAGTTTGGGATCCAGTCTGGATTTGATGACCCACAAAGCTTTCAGCTTCAGGGAGACTGGGTGGAGGTAATTGTAAAAGCTATGTGTACCTCTGTGCTTTTACCTACACCTTTTTTCAATGTTTTTGCTATAGTAGATACAGTAGAACAGTATTTTAGCTGTAATCACATTGTCTAATGCAAAGTTGTTTTTTTCCTTTCCCCCACACCAGGTAACCAAAGTGTTTTAGAAGGGTCAAACTGAACAATGTATAATGAATTTTTTCTCATAAGTTTGAGGTGAATTTTCCTGATAGCAAGCCCTTCCTGATTTAATATGTCTTCCAACACTGATAGGAAGTAAAGTCAGGGTAGCTTAAATGAAGGCATTTTAATATCAGTCAGTATTTTCTTATTATTAATCTGTTTCTATGGAGATTAATGTTAGCATTTACCTTCTCTTAAACATAAAAATGAAAATGTATTCTTCTTCCCAAGACCACACAGAGCTATGTTTGTGGTCAACAAAAATATTGTGAGTGCTGTTGCCTAGCAACCTTCATGTGAGGAAAATTATATTCTTGAACAGTTTACAAGATTCTAGGATACCTATAAAATGCTGAAAGCTATAGTGTTACTTTTATAAGATGTAGTCAGCATCCTAAAAAATACATCCAAAAATTATGTTATGGTGCTTAGGTATATTTTTGTTAATGACAAATATTGCCACCTTAAAGACAGACCTTATTTTATTAAAGTATATGAAGTAAATGAGGGTGTGGAAAAAAGTACATAAATATTTTATACATATATATGTATATTTCATATATATATATATCAAAAATATTAATGATTCTTATTGGATGAATTGGGCAACCTACCCAGCTTCATATATACACAAGATTAGAAGGTTACTTATGCTCATTCTGTACAAAGGCTTGTTTTCTTTATATTCTATTATATTTAAATAAAATAACTGGGATTGAAAATGTCCATGTTTGTAGAACCAGATTTTTAAAAAAAGCTAAGTGATATATTTTCCTACAGAAACTGGAAGAAAAGCTAGCTTCATCCTCAAATATAATCAACATATAGAAACCATTTAAGCAAGTCCTACACTAGAATGAACTTTACATTCAATACAAAGCAACAATAATCAAAGAGTGCCTTGTATTTATTGTGTTATTACTTTATGATAAAAGAAAAATCACTAACAAGACACTTTCTTTGTTGCTTAACGTCATGTTACTTGAGGCTTAAAATAAATATATAAAATACTGTAGTGCTTTCTGTGGGAGGCTTTGAATTCAGTCTAAAACAGCCATATGCATGAGAAACCATTAGGTAACAATAATGTGAAAGCTGGTGTGAATTATCATTTTTAATGAGGAATAAGTTTGTGCAACATGTTTTGTGGTCCCATTAGAATGTAGATGTTTGGATTTCATTTAGTAAATAATTAAATTCTACTTAATTAAATTATTGTTATATATGCAATGCTAGATGAAACCAGGCACTTCCTCTGAATCACTTTGTCTCCCCTTTATATAGTTTGAGTAAAGCATGCAGTGTGACATCAGTCTTATTAGATGTGTTGGTGCAGTAACATCAAGATACCATTCAGATATGCTGGGTACCACCAAGAGTTATACTGTGATTTGTCATAAAGGAATCAATGTTTTTTTTATTTGTAAGTGTATCTAGTTTTAGCAAAAAAAATAAACCCAAACATTTGAGTATCAGTCTTAAATGCCATGTCTGCTACAAAAAAAAAAATAAAAATCTATATTTAAATTTTCTTCTTTTGATAGCATCATTCATTTCTTTCTAACCCCGACTGAGAGCCTTCTTAACACCATCCCTTTAAAGTGTAGGGGCTACAATAAACTAATTTATGTGGATTACTCTGTAAGCTGTGCATAAACTTTTAAAACAGATCCATTTAAAGTAACTTTTTCTAAGTTAGACGGTTGATTTTAGGCTGTAATAATTCATTACATGCCTGGGCTATAAAGAGAAGACTAGTTCAGAATAGGCACAACATATGTTATCTCAGGTAAGAACTATGATTATTCTGAAAATCTATTACATATGCAAACAAGGATTATAAAAACAACATATTTCAATTAGTATTTATGGATGAAAATAGAACTATTTTGTTAATCAGTGACAAGCAACTGGCATGTATTAACTTGCCTATCTGATTCAAATTCCTTCCAAATTCTCATTTGCCCCATCTAAGCCAGCTCCCTAGGTAATTTTTAATTAGAAAAAAATATTAGTTTTGTCCACAGCCTTTAATTTCTTTATTAACTTTAATTTGTGCTCCTAAGTATATGAAATAGCAAGTATTCTGGCTTCTCTGTAGCTGATATTAAAATAACATGCACAGAGGCCCTTTTTCTTGAAAATCAAAATCTGATTGCAAATGGGAACAAGGTATCAGAAAACAAGTTGCAGGACATTAAAACTTTAGGGGAATGATCTGAGCAGTCTCACCAGGCTCTGACCAGAGCCTGACCATGTCAGCAATACATGCCGAGCAGAACCTGTGCAGGATTCAATGCCTAGTCCTTCCCAAAACTTTGGGGTAGGTATTTCTTTTCAGTCTCTAGATGTAGGTGTTTCTACAGATTCCTGGAAAGTTTAGTGGCTTAGATGAGGCCTCAGACAGGCAATCCATCATAACCAAAAGTTTAATTCAACTTACTTTAAGCACAGTTTGCAGTCCATCCCATCTCACTGAATTTTCTCTACATGAAAAGCAGGAAGGAAATTTAGATTTAGTGGAAAGATGGTAAGAAGTAAAAGACAGTGATTTTTTTTTTTTTTTTTTGGGGGGGGTGGGGGGACACGATTTTGGTTTTAGGTTTTTTGGTGGGCTTGTTTTATTTTAGAAAGAAGAATAAAAGAAATAAGTCATGCCTCCAGAAGTACCCAGATAACAAAATCAGAGCAAGAAAAATATTCACTACAACCCCCCGCTGTCTTTGAAATAAAACATGTAGAGGAAATTCTCTCACTTTTCCAATATACAAGCTTAGATTCAAAAGCCTACCCATAGTCAGGGAAGAGCTGTTTCCAGTGACTGTAAATAACCCTTCCCTCTTGGCAGTTCTGCTGCAATTGTAATACTGCCAGAAGACATAGGCCTCAAGGTATCTACAGTGCAGAAACAGTGAAATGTGTCTCTGTGAATAATGTATTTTGGCATATGTTTGATCTTATCTTTTAAAAGCAAAACTGAAGCTAGACTTCCACAGAGTTCAGACTTTTCATCTTTTTGAAAGGGTTCCTTTGACAAAGTAATAGAGACCTGGCTATCCTGTGTGTCTTTTCCTCCTACTACATAAAGATATTGAGCTGCTCAGCTTTGATGAGCATGTAAGTCCTTTCAAAATCATGAGAAATATTTCAAAATGTCTATTAAAATTGTCTGTTTGCAAACACTAGCTCCCTATGTTCCAGATCTCAGCCAGGCATTCCATCCAGTTCTTTTCTTTATTTGCAATGGAAGAGTCACACTGGAGCCTGAATTCAGGAACAAGACCTGAACCAATTAAGAATTCAGTATGTTAAAGACCAATATAGAGTCTTAGGAATGAGAATACTTTCAACACACAGTCTCATAATTTCTTCATTAGTAAAAGTAGTAATCACAGGAAAACATATAAAATTACAAAAAAATGGAGACAGCACCCAGGAAAAAAAAAAACAAAACAAAAAATGAGGAGATATCTGTAAAAATGTGTATGTAAATAATACGTAGAAAGTAGAATCAAGCATAGAAAGATGTTTGTAGAGGAAGAGGTCAGAACAAAAAATAGCTAGACACAGTTTAAACTGAAACATAAGAAACATAAGAAATAAAAAGAAACATAAGAAATTTGCATTATGTCACCCCATGAGTTTTCAGCTTCAACTCTTCTGATTTTATTCCCATCCTACTGGGGCAGAAGTAAATGAGGAACAGGGTCAGGGGTTAGTTGCTGGCTGGCGGGCAACCCACCATAAAGAACAACTGAACAGACCCCTGGGTTCATATAGAAACCTACTCAAAGAAAACCTGATATTTCCTATGGTATTCTTTACTTTCAGGAGTCATAATGGGCAATTTATATAAAAAAACCTCTTGTTTTACTCAGTTTGGAAAAGTTAATTCAAGAACTCTAAAGGCTCAACAGATTTTTCTGAGGGTTTTAATTTTTCACAATTTCACTTTAAGTGTTTCCATTCGCTTCCTCCCACTGAGTATTATCTTAATGACTGCTGAACAGGAGAAAATCTAGTTACAAAACCACATTTATTTCTACATGGTATTATTTCATGGTATTATTTTATGATCTGATCACTGCAAACAGTGTATAGTCTGGTCAAAAGCATGTTTCATGGGTAGAAATGAATGCCTAATTTAGCATTTATTTACAGCTGCAAATAATGTCTTCCCCTATTAACACTGAACACCAAACCTGACTTGTGAGTCAATAGGTGCAGCAGCACTTTCTGGATAGTTTAAATCTTGAAAAGCAAGAAGAAAGAGGAACTGTGGAGGGAAAGATAACTGAATGAAACTAAGAAGTAAAATCACAGTCACTGAAATACAGTTAATTTAATATTTCTAACTGTTGAAGCATACCTGGGGCATAAAACCACTAACACTGGAAAATTAAACTGACTGCTAGGAAGGTTAGGGCAAGAAATTTGGTTCTCAATTGCATTAGTCAATTATACTATCCATTGATGCAAACCAACTAGCTCTAGATTTGCATGGATATAAATGAGGCCAATTAGATCCAGTCAGAGAATGATCTTTTGTAAAAGGGAAACTTACTTTAGGGTTACTTTATTTTTTAATATAAATCTTAACTTAGAGAAAAAAATCCAGTTCAGTGCATAACACTTAAATGAAACAGAGAAGAAATGTTTATGTAATTTAGATAACTTCATATATCCTACATGAGTAACATATGGATGTATATGTTATATATTATGATTATATCTAAATTAAGTATGTCATTGACAAGTATTAAATATATAATTTATTTATACATATTTAATGGATCTTATATATGTACACATACATTTTATTTGATCCATTTATTGGATTTTATACATTGTATACATAAGTAAAACCACTTTACCACATTTTACACACACATGTAAGATATGTAAGATATTTTTAATAGTAAAAACAATTTTAAAATAAAAACAATTTTAAAATAAAAAACATTTTTTAAAATAAAGAAAACCTATATTCCTAATATAAATTAAGCCTTACCCTGTTTTGGTTTCGGGTTTTTTTGTTGGTTTGGGGGTTTTTTTGTTGGTTTTTTTTTTAATGTTAATCAAATCAAATGTCACATCTTTGCTTTTTAAGTAAAACAGGTAGCTAATATGACATTTTTCAGTGGAAAAATGTCTTGATGAAAGTGTTCAAAACACTTTGACAGGTATAATTTTTTTCAACTGTAAATAAATCAAATGTGTCCTTTACCTTAGAAAAATAAGGCCCTTTACTGAGGTAATTCTTAGATTCAGCCAGGAATGCTGAATTTTGATCAGCATTCTTTCCCTTTTTCATTACAAATTCCAGAGCGCAGCTGAGACAGATTTTTAAAATTATATGGAGTTTAAAAATCAGTTCATTAAAATACAACAGTAGGGCACCAGTAGGGAGAATTTTTCCATACAAATGAGACAAGGTAGAATGTACACTGTAGAGCTAATCATTGAGAATTCTAATAATCTGAAATTCCTGACACTATGGGTTCTGATGTGATGGTCATAATTCAGTACATAAGAATAGGATTACATTCAAATTTTGAAAGAGTTGTCTTCATAGTCACAGAGGGACATTTTTAGGCCCTCATGAATGATACATAGGCAGGAAAGGGTTGAGATTTTGTTCACAGTTTCAACCTGAAAATTACAGAGGAGTTTTGAAATAAAATACGATTTTTATATCCTATTCAGTTTTAAAGCTTTTACAATCAGCACAATCCAAATTTAACATCAATGTATGAATGAGCTGTAAATACTAGATAACTTATTTTCAAACTTATTTTTACTGTGTTATTGGTCCTACACAGACATAATGCTCAATTACTTCAACTGAAATAGCTTAACAAAAGATTTCTGCCTAAAATTATTTTCTATAAAATACCACAAAATGTAAAAAGATTATGTAAATTATTACTTGTGCACAACTCTACTGTCTCTCATAGAAACTGATTCTGTAGTATCTTCTTATTTCTTCTTTCCTCTTGAATATCAGTGAAACTTAAAATTGCCCATGGTTGATCAGATTCAGAAAACTAGGGATTCTTAGGAGCATTATTCCTCCAGTTCTCTGTATAAATGTACAACTCTGCACTATATAAAATTCTATCAGGCATTTAGCAGAAGGCATTTTTGGCAGAGACAGAGGGGAAGAATAAGGAGAGTGAGAGCACAGAGAAACCACAGGGAAAACAGTATGAGAACAATCCATTAAACACAGCTACCTTTTCAGGAAGTGCCTCCTTAGCAATGTCATTGCTATGGAAATTGAATAAATAACACCGATAAAACATCATCCCTCATCTTTCATGTTTTGTGATTATTTTGAAAAATATTAGGTCTATATTTATTAATGCAAATATTTACCCTACTTTGGACACTGACCAGAAAAGTACATCTGTGGGATCAGTTAAATCTCTGCATCTAAAACTGCTTTAGCTGCTGAAAAAACATGATGGAAAATCAGTGTATTAAAAGAACACAACCGAGGAAATTAAAGGAATGGGAAAAAAAAAAAAAAAAAAAAAAAAAAAAAAAAAGGAAAGAAACATAATTTGGTTCTTTTATGGAAAGAAACCTGTTTCCAAATCTAATATGAGGCAGTGCATCACATAACCCGGTAACATAGGTATTGTGCCTTTGTCTTTGTTTCTTCTCTGTCCTATCTGTGAGCCTATTTCCATTCCTGTTTTCCCACTGCAAAATCCATTTGAAACATTCGCATCATTATTCACTCTGATTTTGTTACGTGTTACAAATCTGTGCACATATCGATAAAAAAAAAATCTCCTGCCACCTGTGAAAAATGTCTCTAATAGAGCCCTTACTTTTTTGAAAGAAGGTTGATTTTTAAAAAAATCTAAATGATCACCATAATGCTGTTGGTTTGCTTTCAGACTGAAATTGCTTTATACTCACCCTCTGCTAAATGAATTATTCTATAACAAAATCTTACAATATGAGGAGAACATAAAAGTAGTGGTATTGAATATAATATTTAGCTTGTCATTTTATTTCAAATTTTAATTTGATTTGCCTCAGTTTATTTTCCTTTTATTTTTAATACTGGATCCATGCACCTAACATGTCTGTTGCTTTTTTTCTTTGTGCCATTCTACTACACTTTTCATCAGCATTTCTGTAATCTCACAATTGTCTGAATTTTATGTTGGTTTTGATACAAAACATTCTAGGTGTTCAGTAAGGAAGAGATCAGCAGTTTACTGTTCACATAAAATAAGGGTGCTAGTTATATTGCTGATGTCACTTGGGGACAAAACTGAGGAAAGAGAGACCAGAGTTTAGGAGCACTTTGCAATCGAAAGTAAGAATAAAATGGTGAGGTCATGAAAATCATAAAGTGATTTAGAGTTTACAGTTTACAAGTACATGTTTTTTCTATTTTAAAGAAAATTGTGATAAAATAAGTAAAGATGTGGATACAAAACTTACTAAATACCTCCTTGATTATATCATTCAAAATATAGGTGGTTTTAATATTCTTTAGCTTCATCTCTTTCATCTCCAGAAAAGCAGAGACATCCAGACAGGAAATTAATGCTTTTTAAATTCACACCGTTAATAAGTAGAACTATCCTAACTGTAAAATAGCCTTGCCTGAAAAGGCAGAATGATCAAGAACATTGAAAGTTGCACTGGGATTAATTTAAATAGAAGATTTCAGGGAATCTACTGCTGAGAGACAGTTAAATGACTGATGTCATTTTACCGGATACTTAGGAAAGGGCAGGCTCAGCACTACTTAAAACAACTTTTCAGCAATCAAACGCACTAGCTTTGAGCAAAGATGGTTCATAAAAGAACATTTTTTCAAAGAACTGTGTATTGAGGAAGGATTCTGGGTACAGTGAAGAGCATATAAATTGAAAGTGAAACTCTTATTTGCATATTTATTTTAATGTTTTACCACTGAATTTTAATAAAAGAAAAAAAAAAATCAGTTCAGTGGAGGTGAGAAGTGTTCAAAGAAAACAACTATGTCATCAGAGGCATGCTAGACAAGTATCTGCAGAAAGAGGGATGAATCCTGGAAACAATTTCTTAATGGTAATTTGGGAATTTAATTGAAACAATTAAACATTTGTACCTGAGGGACAATAAGGAGCTCTGCACTGAATAATTTCAGTAGTTAATAATGAACAGTGACACTTCAAAGGAAAGGTTGAAAAGCCAAAGAAGGTTCATTTTCATTCTTGTATGTCTTCCAATTACTTCTTATAGACAGCACTGAAGTATTAAAACTTCTGCAAGCTAGATATTACATTAAAGATTTCTGTACATTTATCACTCTCCTGATTTATTTTCAAAGATTATACTGTTTCACTAAGGAGCCTATAAAATCTATAAAACAGAGAGCATGTTGCTGAAACTTCAAACATACTAGTGAAGTCATAGTCCAAAATATATTCTGTTGGTTTGTATGGGTGTTCAAAACAAAGTGCTTATATATCCTCTTGCTACTTTCTTGGAAAAAAAAAATATTTTTTGTCCTCTAGATGTATTTCTACATTTCTTATCAATTATGGACTTTTCTGCACTCCTGCTGCTATTTCAGACTGGCACTGAAGCACAGCATTTCTCCTGCAACCCTCCCCTGTGTGCTTCAACCCCAGCCTTGCACACCATGATGAGACCAGTGGGCTCAGGGAGCCATGGGATGGGAAAGCAGTGGGAGCAGGCTGCCTGCTCCTTCCATTGCCTTTGCTGGTAGTACTGCTACACCTCCTTTTGACCAAGTACAGAAGCCAGGCAGAGCAGCAGAAATACCTTGGGCAGTTGGTGACGGTAAGGCAGACTGTTCTGTCTCATAAGAGCAGGAGATCATGACAATGTCATTGAGTAACTTTTGGTTCATCCTGCATCCTCCTCCATGTCATAGACTCTCCAGAGGAAAAGGGTCCAGTGAGAAGACAGAGGTCACTGTCTTCAGCCGCGATCAAAACGAACCCATTTTATCATCCCTTCTCCAAACAGTTAAAAGTACTGCAGTGCTTTGTATTGTGATGATTTGTGATTAATTTGTGCATACATATTTAATTTGGGTGACACAAAAGAATCACAAGTTATTATTTTTAATGCATGGTAGCAATACGTGTCTCATCATACCTAAGTAAATAAATAGATATCATCAGTGACCTGATGTGAGTGAGATATTCAGCAGCAGTGATTTAGTCTTCTGAAATGAATCTCACTGGATTAATAATATAGGCAGAATGGAGTTCTTCTTAAGTATATTGCAAAACCGGCATTTATTTTATATAATCTGTCCTCTCTCAGAGAGATGTTTTTTCTGGTTGTAGAAGGAGGTTAGTATTCCCAATGACCATTAGCTTTTCTCGATGTAAAAGTAGCTTGAAATAAATCTGTGCATGTGAATAGTTAACTGGATTTTGATTTATTATTTTCCATAGAGTTTCACTGAATTGGATAACAGTAAAATCTGAATAATAACTGTGTATTTAGACAATATTCAAAACTGTGAAATTAGGGAGATCTATTAAACCATATGAGAACTAATTATGAGTATCCATAGAGATTCCATGCAAAAAGGACTGAGATATTAATTTAGAAGATTTATAAATGAAAATTATTTATTATTTTTCTAATAATCTTGAAAATTATACTCAAGTGTTAAAACTATGTAAAAAGATAAAGCTATGAAACAATTCATGTGCACTGAAGTGAAAGTGCCTCTGGTTCTTCCCAGGTAACCTTCATCAAAGTGTTTCCTCCTCTAACTAAATCATCACCATAATTGTGATCAAAATGAAACCAAACAATAATCTTTGCAGTCAGTGAGTAAGATTTATAACCAACTTTTCAATGCCCCAAAGTCATACAGACAAGATCCAGGGAAATTTTATCATTCAGGCAAAGGATGTGAACAAAGGATGTGACCTCCTACTAAACCAGGCAATTTGCACTTAATGTAGTGGTGTAAACATTTATCATTATGTCATTTATCATTATGGTTTTGCTTTAGCCCTGGAGGCCATCTTATACCAAACTGAATTAACTTGTAATTTGTGCTTTTCAGTAAGGCTGTTGATGTGTAAGAGTAATTAAAAAATACAGATTCCTCATCACTGTATTAAATTACCTAACTTTTCTTAATAGTGAATGAAATACAGGTCATATTTAAACCCCTAAAGTAGCTGGTGTATTTAAGATCACTTTCTGCATTCTTACAACTCTTAACTGATTTGAATTTTTAATGGAAGACAACACACTCACTTTCCTCTTCATTCCAAGCAGAAATTGGATGAGACATAGCACTGCAATTGAATCCTTCATTTCAGTTATTAGGTAAGCACCTGAGTATTTAAGCTACCAGGTTGCTTTGAGTTAACTATCTGTTTACCGACTTTGTTGGACTACGACCTTAATAAAATAAATGTTATAATTTTTTTTTTTTTTTTTTTTTTTTTTTACACACAGTTAAATGATAAATCTATTCATCCATCACAGACATAGTATCTTTAAAAAACATTTTTTGCAGTGTTGTCAGGAATGCTACAGGCCTACTGACAGCCTCCCAGAAGACTCTGTGGAAAGTTTCTTACTAAAGTAGATGATCATCATATTATTCAACACAGCACCAAGTAAGTTATGAAGCCATGAAGCTTTACCCAACTAAAATATGGATTGTGAAGCTGTTCTACATCCTAAAAACAATTTTAGATTCAAATTCTGGAAATATTTATGAGCATGCTTAACTATAGATATGAATTAATATTCATTTTATTATACTAATCAGCAATGAATACTTCAGTATGCAGGACAGTTTACCATATACCTGTCTGCTTTGCATTGCAGGATTAAACTGACCTGCTACTCAAAGTATAAAAAGTGGTAGATAACTTAATTGTCATCAGCTTGAATCTTTTATGATGCACATTATATAATGTTTATACAGGTTTAATAAAATATCTGATGTCCAAAAATCATTAGAAATATCACTAAAACAGATGTCTGAGACCTATCTATGCCAAATAACTATTGTCAGTTTGTTAAACTTCTGGAAAGCACAGGAGAACGAAAGTGAATGCAATAGCAACTGACTTTCTAGGAAAACATTCATAGTGTTGGCCAAGTGGAAATGCAGTATTATTTTAATAGAAACCATAGCAAATTCTTCAATAACATCTCAGGGCTGCCCAAGCAAAACATTACATCAAAAGTCTTTCTTTAAGGCTGATGTCCAACACCACAAACTTTATTTAAATCCAGTTACACATGGTGTGATTACATGTCAATACTAATCATCAAGAGGAGTAAAAAGACATATGTGTTTGATTTCTGCTCTATGTTTGAAACTACTGTTATCAACTTTTACTTTGATCATTAAAACACTTAGCAGTAGAAAACACAGAATTTACCTTGGCAACCAAACCAGTAACATGACAGACAATGAACTTTAAAGCTTCAAAAATTTTTTTCCTCTCCTATTAAGACTTTCACATTTACCAGCTCCACTAGCAAAATTATACATTTGGATGATGCTATGCTTGCTAGAGAAAGCTGAAAAAACCTTGAAGCTGAAAAAAAACAAAAAACAGAACAGAGAATCTCAAAGTTCTAGTGACTTATGTCCAAGATTATCAGTTGAAACAAAGATCTTTAAGAGATTTCATTATCTGTATTCCACTTGAACAAACAAATGCCATGAAACAGCTCACAATAAATTTCTGTTACAGAAGACTAAGGCGAGTCAACAAGTATACAAAGTATCTTTCAACTGCAGAGTAGAAATCCTGGTTATCAAAAGCAAATGAAAGACAAAAGACCAATAAATACAATGAACAAACTAGCATATAGTACTAAGACTGTGATACTTACACGGTAGGTATTTCAGCACAAGCATTAATTATGTCTTCAGAAGTGCATTGTTGGCATTTGTAAATCAGTCCTTATATCACACTTCTAGGTAAGATCTAACTTTAACAATTATAAGCTATGTGCTAAATTCTGTTCTGAATTCTCTGGCTCCCTGTTGTCAAACACTGTGCCAGCAAGCATCAGACATGAAGGACTGATGCTACAAAAGCACCAAAATCTACAATTTAAATCAATATAGTAGGCTATAATTGCTTTAATGATACCTCTAGCCACTTAAAATTCCAGAAAACTAGTGATTGTAACACTAGACCTTGAAACAGAACAGAGAAAAATCTTGAATTATAAATATATATATAACAAGAAAAGGGCGGGGGGTGGGGAAACAAAAGTCAACAGTGATTTTATATTCCAAGCAGGAACTCTCTTGGCTCAAACAGAATTATTATAAAGATTCAGTTTTCCTTTGAGATTCAACTATACTCAGTCATATCATAACAGTTTACAGAAGTCATAAATATCCTTTACAGTGATTGAGCCACACAGTTTTCTGTATTGCAGCCCTGGCAAATTGAGATTATCACTCATACACGAGCATGTGTTCAAAGCAAAAGGCTTAAATGGAGTTCATTACATCCCCCTTGGCTCTGTTGAATGGCTCTATAACCAGAGTATGAATTTATCACCTACTGTTTCTTTTCAAAATGCCATCTGCATGGGAAAGAAAGCAAAGAAAAAGAGCACCAAGATACAAGAATTGTCGTATTTTTCTCAGATAAGACATCTTGATGCATGTCAGGCACAGATAGAGCGTTCACAAGAGTATTGCCTTCATCATATGAATTTAGCTTTAAGCTTTAAAATTCAAGGAAGATTAGAGTATCTGCAGCCTGTATGTACTACTTTAGCCTTTTCAGTAGTCTCAATTTTGTTACCTGCTTGTTGCTTGTTTGGCTTACGGACTACTAAAGCAAGCTGTAATCATGAAAATTGTTGCTAGCAAATGAAATTTCAAAGAGCTAACAAAATCTACAGTAATTCTGTCTACTATTTTCTTTCAAGGACTATCTAACACTATCAACAATTATGGCAAAGAATATGAAATATCATAAACCTGTTATGATAATGGAGTTTCAGAGCAATCCAAGATAATATGAACTCAGTACAATCATGTCTACACTTTGAAACAAAGCACTTTTCATGTGTTTTCATGAGTGACAGTCATGAAAGAATAAACCTGGACTGGAATGTTTTCTCTGGTTCATGTTTCACCTATGGCTAAAACATAACCTCTGGCTAATCAAGCTATGACTGACGTTGTTGAATTTTACTGAGGGAGTGGAAAAGAGTGGAATGCAATAGAGGAAAAGGGAATTGTTGTTTTAAAATTTAAATGCATTTCTTCTCTGCTGTTAGAAGCAGCATGACATAACAGAATTATTCAGAGCATAGCTGCTCCTTTTATTTCTTAAAGAAATATGAGAAGGCTGTCACTATTTTTGAAGAACTATGACCTCTGCAACAGAATGTATACAGGAGACCTGAAAAAATCTTAGGGATTATGAATCTGTAACTGAATTTTAAAAGCTTTGTTCCTTTCAATCCACAGTGAAATTTTCATTGACTTGGGAGATGTGGAAGGGTCAGATACCTCCATTAGATAAATCAGTGAAAAGCTCAAATGACAATGAAATGCAAATTCATAAACTGCACGAGTATTGCAGACAGTATATCACAAATAGTCTAGTAATAGATTGCCACTTTTTTATATAAAATCTAAATATGATCTTCTTGAGTTTGTCCCACAAAGATCATACTTCTGATTCTGCCTTTGAAAGAAATGAAAGCTAGTGGGAGAGAGGAACATCTAGAATATATTGAGCAGAAAATCTGGAGCTGACATTTTTCAGGCTCAAACACGACTCTGGTTTGTGACTTTTTAATCATAAAACAAAGAATAATCACTATTCTGCTACACTTATGTTTTGATTTACTGTAGTACTAGAAATAAAAGGTACAATTTAGTCACATTCAACACAAACATAAAAGGTGATGAGAGAAGCAATCCTGAGAAGGAGTCTTTCCCATCATTTCAAAAAACTGACCTTGAATGCAAACTGTTTTTTCAGTTTCTAACAAGTTTAACTTGCTCTGCTATTTGCATATCTTTTTTGGGTTGTACAGTTCTTCACTACTGTCAAAGACATTGGAAGGAGTGCTGAATTCTGCATGATCTTCTCTGAATAATGCAGTTCTAGTACAAGTTCCATATTGCAACACATCAAAATGCTAATGGATAGTACCATCCTAGTTGACTTCTTATCTGATCTAAACCAATCATCAGTTATGAACTGTGCTCATCACTACAGCGAGGCATTTACAAATGCTGTCTATACACAGCAGCAGGGTTGGATTTACTTATCATTTAGAAATTTCTTTATTCATTTTCAGACTGTAATTTTATTTCCTTTAGAAATTAATCATGTAACTTTATGTATAAACATACATATAACGTGCTGTGCATTTATATAAGCTACATTATACTTCTATGAATTTCATGAACCAGCAAAAGTTTATTCATAAACTGATCATATTTTTAGCTTGGCAGTAATCACATATATTACTGGTCAATCTGACTAATGACACCTTTATATAACAGTTCAGATCTATGGTTACTGCCTTAGTAGACATACCTGATTTATCCTAGGTACTAATACTAGATAGGTGATGTATGCCAGTGTGAGCTAAAATGCTCAACCTATATGCTAGGACATTTTGTTTGCACTTGGCTCTGCCTGGAAATGGCTACACAGAGTAACTACCCATGTTAGATAGTTCAAACAAATCTCATCACTAGCTTTACTGCACTCTCCATTTGAACAAAAAGGTAGAAACAGCTTAAGAGCTACAGGCAAACCAAAGGATATGTCTTTTGGAGAACAAGTTACAACCCTTACCGGTTTGTTCCTTTGACAAAAATTTGTACATGAAATCACCTTAGCTTTAATTGACAGAATCCCCCTGAAGTTACTATTATCTTGGTCTCACTAATGGGACAAGATAGCAGACAAGACTATTCATAAAACAAAATATATTGTAAATAGCAAGGGATCTTAAAAGCTAGACTGAAAAGGTATAAATTGGATTATATGAGTGTTAGGATATTAGTATAGCAGAACAAGGTGTTAGCATGCCAGACAAGAAGGTATCTTACCAATAAAATATGCAAATAATCACATACCTGTGCAAATATCACACAAGGTGAATTGTTTGAGTATGCAATTGTTTGAGTATCAGGAGGTCTTACATTTGTTCTAAAAAAATTATTAAAGTAATAGGCAATATGATAATACAATTACTCCAGTTTTGTAAGGATTCTGAAGTCTTAAAGTTGAGAATTTATATACAGGGATTTTATATTCCTTACCCTTCAATAGCTAAGTCCAGGCATCTCTTTTCCTCCTCATCAGGAGCAATCACTTGAGCAGACATTCCCACTGGAGGTAGAATATCCAGCACACCTTCTAGGGAAAGTTTACAGGATTTTCGCCAATCAAAAGATGGGATTAGCCTGTTAAAAAATAAAGTGATTGGCTGCTGCCATTTATCTACTTATTCATACCTCAAAATACTTCTATTGGAGAATAAAAAGGAAACAAAAGAAAAGCTAATAGAGCCTTTTCCTTCATTATACAAACTCTTATGTTTATCTGTCCGTTCTTTTTTAACCTTTGTTTGGCCTGAAAACACTGGGCTCTGTGTTTTTAAACATAGAACACTAGGTGCCACAGATACCAACTTGGCCTTCTGTTAGTACTTTCAAGACTATTACTAGTTCGGAGTCTGCCATGCCCTTTGCTTTCTGTGGACACTCTCCAACTCCAGGCAGTGAAGCTGAGTAAAAAAAGTGTGAATCTGAGAGACAAAGAACATTTGGATCATAAGAGAAGACTGAGTTAGGCCCACTGAGGTAGCCCATCTTTCTACACTTGTTTATATCGATATCTAATGTCATTTTTTTTCACTGCCAGGCAGGGAAGACATTAATGGTGAAATGTTTTAATCCAAAGGACATGTTATACTGAATATGAACAAAAAATGGGAGCATAAATTGCTTGAGCAAAAAGTATCAATTCAAAACTGACTTAAACTGTAATTATTCCCCTGCATACCTGAATCACTGTTGCAGAATTTTTGTATGTTCTTTAAGGATAACAGCAAGAAATAGACAATAGTTTACCCTAATAACCAGCTCTTCAAGTCAGTAGTCATCTGAGGTCACTGCTGGTTCAATTAAGAGGTATACTGACACAACAAATGACAGGACTCCATCAATTTCATTTGTGGTTTTACTCTCCTACAGTAAATTTGCTTCACTTAAGACACCAAAAAGATCCCAGCTCGATATGTAGCAATTTAAATTTAAACATTCTGCTAGACAAGGCCATCTGGTATTTACCCCTCTCAACTTTTCCCTCTTCAATACACAGTATCAACAGCTCTACTGTGCAGATCTCAAATTTGAACTGTCTTAACCTACAAAAGAATAGATGGCTCGACTTTGACTTCCTCAATTTTAATTCATATCTTCAGGGGAAATATTTTTATTTTATTCCAGAAGTTAGCAAGAGTTGGCATAGACATTATCATGACTGTCACAGACAAAATTATTTTATTGAAGTGATAATTACAAAATCCAAGGCAAAATTTCCACAATTTCATTAATTAATGGCTGTTCTGTGCTGTCTGCATCAGGAAAAAAAAAATTGTCAAAAATATTAAAATAAGCGGAGTATTTTTTAGGGGAAAAAGATGTTTCCTATGTTGCATGCGTAATTTCTAGTAATGACTTTGAAGTTAGAAATCTGATTTGCAAAGTGGAAGGAAATAGAGATTTTTTTTAAAAAAATCCTTTAATACAGTTTCTGTTCCCACTGGAAAGTATTGGGTAACTAAAAACTAAATAAGTAAACAAATTATGTCACATAGTTCTCTTTTGAAAACTCAATATTAATTTGATATTGATACTTCTTTGAAATACATTTGATATGGACTTTTCTCCACATTATAGAAAAGGGTATGAAAAATGTTTCAATGTTTTGTTTCAACCTTTTTCACTTAATCAGCAGCAAAAAGTATAGCATAGATGTATTTTTTTAGCTGTTCTGGAATTTTTTTCAGTTTAGATGCTTGATATTTTTAAACTTTACCTTCTTAAAGATGCATTGTTGGCCCAAACTCTGTTTATCACTGAATAACATTTGTAAAGTTTATCTATAAAAATCAGGGAAATAGAGCTAAAGTTGTGTTCACACATAGTTAATTACACCTCTTCTGAACCAAGTAGAAAGGATACAATATCAGGACCCCACCTAGAAGAACTATAAATAAAAAGCAAAATTACAAATTTTACCAGAATTTTTCATCTCTTTTAATCTTACAGAGTTTACCTGAGTCTAAGGCAAAGCTGAACCACGACCAAAGATACAAAGATAAAATTGAGCCATCTTAACACCAAAGGAGTTATTTTGCTATGGTACTCTGTGATCTTGCCAGGACATACATGCCATGAAGTCATCTGTTCATGCAACCAAGCCTCTTCATGAGTAGAGGCTTTGTATGACAACATTACAAGACGATACCATGACCCTCTCAGTAAGGCTGTAATGACACTCTCAACAAGATCTTCTCTTCACATAGATTCCTTCCATGAGTTGTGTCACAAATTTTCACAAGTTCCACCATGTCTTTTGGACATGATATCGACAAAGACTACAGCCAACTGAACAGCTGCTTAAGCAGGTTGATGTTTTTTTGCAAAACAGAATGTAAATTTGGAGGAAGGAAGGAATAATTATGAAGGCTACTGTACTCAGAGGACATTTTTAATCATTCCTTAGATTCAGTAGCCAGTTTTAATCATAAACAGTTCTCTGGAAAAAAAATATATATATTGTCCAGTTTACAAACAGAACAGTATCAAACACAAAGAGTCTTTGACAGAATTTTGTCTATATGAATAAAGGTCTATAACTTCAAATGTTACAGATAAAATAAATTGGAAGATGTTTGTACAGCTTGCATATGAATGACTACGTAGACTAGATATAAACAGACATGAAACAGACACAGGTACTCAGAACACTCACGGCCAGTCCTAAGACTCCTTTATGTACAGTCCTATCAATGAGTTTAATAGCAAATAAAAGGAAGAAGCTGAGGAAGCTAAGATTATGCTTATATAGGCAATATCTACTATTTAAATATAAAATACCTTGACATATTCAAGATTCCAAACATTTGAATAAAAAATACCATGAAGCTTACTTTGGGCACAGATGTGAAGTCTATATACATGAGTGAGGGTTAGTGTGCATGTATCTAAAATCACATGAGAAATGGGAATTTAATCCTGACAAAAACTTTGCAAAGAGGCAAGTAAGATGTTGGGAAAGTACTTCAGAGATGAAATGAGTTGTTTTTACTCTTCAAGTTTGGAAACTTTCTGACGCCAAGGTTTTGAAAACAAAACAAGTATCTTACTCTTATGAGAGCCACATAAACAAATTCTGAAACCGTCAGAGTTGGCAAAGTTAATATGGGTGATAAGAAAGGAATGCGCTAATAAAATTACCTTTTTTACTAGAAAGAATGGTGGAAAATAACTGAGAAACAGCAGAAAAATACCGAAACCTTAGTGGGAGGAACCTGGGAGGGTCTTGTGGTCATATCCTGGGGAAAGCTAAAGTATATATATAGAACCTCAGATTAATAAAGTTGTCTCATCAATGGAAACTTGTGGGTCCATAAACAGTACACCACAAATGGGACTTGATTAAAAGCAGATGGCAGTCTGTCCGGTGGCATAGCTTGGTTGAACTAAAAGGGGAAACTAAAAAAAAAGTCAGTACGCACCATCAGTCTGCTGGACAGAAGGTATGCAGCCAACAACTATAGATGGGGAATTCTCTTACAATGGAACAGAAAGAAGTTTTGATAGTGCTTCAGTTGCTTTTATGGGCCAAGGAAAGGACCCCTCTTTAAACTCACAAAATGTACATGAATCTGAAATATGGGACAAAATCATATTTTGTCGGGGGTCCAATTATGGGACTTACAAACTCGGTATGATAAAAGTGCCACTACATTGCTGGGACCCATGGCAAACTCTTTCTGAAGCCTGAAAATTTATGTAGGATCCAAGCCTTCTAACAGCGACTGCTCTGTGGTGTTGGAAAGAGTTAACTTGCTAGAGCCCGATGACAGTGCAATTTTGAGGTGTGAGTGGCAACGCCACTGATCGTATTCAGACTGATCGTATTCAGACTGATCGTATTCAGACGTGGGGTTGTTCTGCACCACACGTCCCCATCATTGACACACTGGTGTCAGCTGCACCGGAGACACCTTTGGAGCTTTTTCCTTTTGATCCGTGAGGGATAGATCTGAAGTAGGATCCAAACTTTTTATCCCCAGTGTCTGGCAAGGGACAGGCACCACGGCAGGACCGTCTCTGTGAGAGAAGTGTTGGGACGGATCACAAAATGGCGGCGGTCCTGCACGCGGAGCTGTCAGCCCTTGGCCTGGAGCTGCTGGGAAAGCCATCAGCCATGCGTGTGCCGTGCCCGTCCCTGCAGCATGCGGTGTGCTCCCAGTGCTGTGATGCCACAGATGTCTGCTTGTTGGAGTACAGAGCAGCCATGATGGGTCACAACAGCCCCAAGGGTGGCTGTGGGGCCGACGTAGGCAGAAGGAGCTGTGGCAGAATTGGGTGGCTACGGAGCATCCCCCACCACCACATGTCCATCCAGCCCCGCGCTGTAGGCAGTGGGTGCCCCCTGGTGCCCTGCCCCAGGTAGCAGCGGAGAAGGGCTGTGACAGCACCACCAGTGACATTGAGAATTAAAGTGGTGTCAGCTGGAACGGAGCAAGCAGAGGCAAAAACTCTGAGGTCCACAAACCTTAATGGGGGGGAGGGGATGCTTTCAGCAGCCCTCAGAGCAAGCCACTGTTCCACTTGAGGTGCTTGCTCAACTCACTAAATTAGCCCTGAGGGCCATTTGCAAGGTCTTCATGATCGATAATATCACTGAACTCAAGGAATTAGTAACAGCTATTATCTGCCAATGGTTTGTTGCAAAATACTCGCTTGCATAAGATATCAGGTGCCACATACTCTCTTTTGTCATTATATGGATGATATCTTGATAGCAGCAAAACAACAAAAACAAATAGAGGATGTTTTTGCAGTAGTTATCTCCAGTGTGTAAGCATCAGAGCTTTGTGTAGCACCCGAAAAAATTCAGAATATGGATCCATGGCAATGTCTTGGTTGGAGAACACAAAATCAAAACATCATTCCTCAGAAAATATAACTTACAGCAAGTGTGCAAACTCTCAATAACTTTCAGAGACTGCTGGTAGCTATCAGTTGAATCAGACCTCCTTTATGGATCACCACAGAAGATATGCATCCTGTGTTTTCGTTGTTAAAAGGCAATCCAGATTTAGCATCACCCCAATCTTGTTTTAGCACAACAAGCTCTAAACCAGATCTCTACAGGAGTTTCTGTTTGACAACCCCCTGTGTTATTGAAGGAACACCTGTTTTGGTTTTTTTTATCATCCTTCAAGCTTTCGGGTTATTGGGACAATTAATGTCTCTTAATCGTTCTGTTTATTAGCAGGTATTGTTACTAGGTTGGAAAGTGCTTATTTTTCATTCCAATCTTCATGGCCCTGTGGCAGAAGGCAAGAAGATTGCTGTCCTTCTAGCAGCAATGGCTCAGGTCTAAAATACATTCATGTTTCTTTAACACTCATTTATGGGAGGAACCATTTTATTTAATAACCTGGAAGCAAGGGTGTGCTTGTGTTTCTACAGATTCTGGGCCTTATTGGATTCCAGCAAGAAACATGAGGCCAGCCTTGAAGGAAAATGTCTTAACTTTCCTCTGACTCTCTGTGCAGCTGTTGAATTTTTGCTTCTTCCTTATGGACATAGTTGTGATGGCTTATGTGCTAACAAAGTTACATTGTTTACTAGAAAGAATGGTGGAAAATTACAGGGAAACAGGAAAAACACTGAAACCTTGGTGGGAGGAACCTGGAAGGGTCTTGTGGGTGGATCCTGGGGAAAGCTAGATTATACATATGGACCTTCAGATTAATAAAGTTGTCTCAGCAATGGAAACTTGTGAGTGCATGAATAGTAAGCCACACCAGACCTTCTCTAGAAAACTAATTCATGCACCATTATCACACAAAACCAGAAGGCTCATTGTCAATTCACAGATCCTGTGGCTTAAAGCCCAGTTTGGTCTTTTAAGTAAGAACAAGATGAAGACAGAATGTAAACTTTATGATAGCAATAGCCTAGACTTTGCAAAACTCCACAGAAATAAAATGTTTTATAGAACTGCCTTTATAGAGAGATCTTTAATTATCTCCTATATTAACATGAATTATATCAAGCATAATGTTTTTTTAGTTACATATTTATCTAGTAAAATATTGTTCATTCACCTTATACAGCAACAGATGTTATTCAACGATAGGTTTTCAAAGCATATTGCTTAGAACATATATTTTCAGAGCAGTATCAGTTTTTTCCTTTACTGAAGTCATAGAACCATGTTTTCCTCAATGTAAAGTTATGACTGTCTTCTGAGATCATTTACAAAACAGTAAATATTCTTGTCAAAGTAAGAGAATAGCCTGTTCTATTATTTCTGCTTCACAAGTTTGTTCAGAAGTAACAGAAGTGAGAAAGTTTCTATATTTGTATTTAGTAAATTAATTTCCCTTTTTATAATTCAATAAATAAATTCTGTTGATTAAGGAAAGAGAGGGTAGGTTGATATGCACAAAGCTTTATTCCCACTGTTCTCCTCTGATTATATATATCAGCTTCAAGGTCACCTTGCAAAAAAAAACGGGGATAAGAAACAGGTTATGGGGCAAGGGCCCTCCAGTCTAAGTCTTTTTCTGTGATTCCTTTTCTAAGTACAATTGTTGTGTACTACCTCATTGCTAGGTCTTAAGCATATCTACTATTTGGGTAGTACCTAATGGATATTTAAAATACTATTATATCCTTATTATCTATTGTGCTTGTAGTAAAAAACCTAGAAGCCTGCAGGTGGGCTGGAAGACACAGGAGCATTATGGAAAAAATAAATTATAAAGCAAAGCAGTAAGATGACTAAATAGAGAGATAGAATGACTTAGAGATAGAAAACATTCCCTTCTAAGGTTAATCATAATAATTCAAACTGCACCAGTGCAAGGCCGCAAGGGTAAGGGCACTTGAAGTACATTGGAAAGATATCTCAGCTGCCCAAGAGTAGTATCAGGGTTTGGAGGTGACAGTTTTCAAGTGGAAAGGCAAATGAAAAACAGAAATGGAAGGCTTTTAGCAATACGAAGGTATGTAAAAACATATAACATACCTATTAAGTTTTGATGTATTTCCTTCCAAATTAAAAATATGTCTTAGATCACCTGATGACTTGTTATGTGAATAACAAAAATTGTCAAGAGCAAAGTCATAAAGGATGAGACTAAATGTTAGGAGTTCTTTCCCTCTACAAGTTTGCATATGTAATTAAAAACTTCACCTTCAAAACTGTGATAGGAAAATGGTATTTGAACAGAAATAAAATATTGCTTTTCCACTGTCTCTAGATTTATGTCTCTTCTCTGTCTAAGAGATGTTAGCCTGTATTTTTCAAAAGTACTCTTAAATTAGGGTGGAAAGGAAATAGTTTTTTTTTCCATGCCACTTAGTTTTTAAATTTTGCAATCAGACCTACTTTGTATCAGTGAAGAAAAAGCCTTTCAAAGACTCTTCTAAAAAAAAGGGAAGCTGATAACAATTTTTAAAGAACCACTCCCATTCAAGCTGAGTAAAGGATGAAATATTTGCTATGTATTAAGTTCTCTTTATTTTAATATCGAGTAGAATTCTCAACAATGTTTCATGTTCTCTGATCCACATACAAATCAAATGCATTAAGCTTTTTCCTGATTGAGATGAAAACTATTGATATAAAAGTATTTGGCTGATTTAAATTTAATTGAAAATAGTGCAGTCCAGTGAATACTTTTGATAGTGGTAATTCAGAACTATCAAATGAAAATCAACCATATGAGATACTTCCTTATCAAATCTATTTCAGTTTTAGTCCTGCCTGTCAGTATAATTGTACATTTTCCAGCCTTCCTACTTCACTTCCTGGTTAGTTTTTCCCTTTTTTAAAAGGAAGTTTCATTTCATTGATTGCATATATATAAGGCTAGTAGTGTATTGTGTCAGTACAAACAAAGAAGGGCTGGCTGAAATTTCATTTCATGAGAGGGAATGAAAAATGTACAACAGTTCTCCTTCAGACTGTTAAGTATTCCTTATTTATAATCTTAGTCTCTCACATAAATAATGTATATATTTACAGTTATGACTGTTGACTGATTTAAGCAGTCTAAGAAAAATACACAACAGTGTGATCTTCTTTATTATCTGACACAAAGAAAAATAAGCCGTCACTGTATATATTTATTCTAATGTAGTAGAATAACATAAAGATGTGCTCAATATTCCTAAAGTATTAACTGTACATACATAAAATGAATAATTTTATTTTAAAAATTTATTATTATTATTATGAGATTGGGTTTTATTGTAGAAGATAAATTTTAATGTATTTTATTTAGTAGAATATTTTAGATCAATTCTATTAATTGGACCTGTAGCACATCAAAAGTGTGTAGATGTGTTACTTGTCAACAGGAAATACTACTAAACCATAGATTACGTTTAATTGCAAGAGGAATGCTACTCAGTCACAGTCATTTTTAAGGACTGACAAATAGCAAGGGTCAAGGTTAGAACTGAGGTAATTATTATACTTAAGTGTAAGAGAGCAAGAATTAGATTATTCATCCTGTATCTCATATACTCTTCTATCACTTGGCAAATTGAATTATGCTGTGCCTCTAGAATGAAGTGTTACAAGATAATTTACATGATAAGGTCTTGCACTACTGGAGAAGTTATTAAAAACCTCATAAACTTCCCTTCTGGAAGATATATGGAGCAGTCTATCTTTGATAAAGAGTAGGTAGGATTGAAATACCTAGATGCATCCTGATCCCTGATCTCTGGAAAAGCTGTTTCATAAAACATGCAGATAATATTTCCACTTGTGTTGCAGCACAATCATTAAACAGAATATGAATTACACATTGAATGTGTCTGATTTATCTTTCATTATGCCAGTCCTATAGACGCGTGAGGCATCTGATTTTATCTTCCAACTTATAATCAAAGCAGTGCAACTTACTAAATTATTTTAAATGTGGTGAGGTTTTTTGTTTGGGTTTTTATTTTTTTCTCTTTAGTCCTTTACTATTCAAAGGGCAGGAAGTAGTATTTAAATTATACGTAATTTTAACTGACTTCAAGGAATTTTGTAAAGGTGAATAAAATTTCTGATGTTTGGGAAACATTTTTGAGAGCACTATATGAAGTGAAAAGGAATACCACTGTCTTACAAACTGTTTGAACTGAGTTTAAATTTAAGGAGGTATCTTTTTTTTTTTTCATGTTTATGTATTTGACATCACTGAAGTATCCATCCATTGGTTGAAAAAGCATACACATAAGCCAAATCATATTCCTGAATCATAACAAAACCTTTAATAATTTAATGAAAATATGCCATTTTTCTGGTAGAAATTTTAATGTATCCACCTCACAAATCAGAAAGGAGTTAAGAGCATTTTGACATAGCACTTACTACAGATGACAAAACATGCTCTGACAGAAATCACATAATCATTCATTTGTCACAGAAACAAGATGCAGATATAGAGCTTATTTTATACCATATCGCTATATCTGTAGATTTATATGTAGGTTAATCTGAACAAAATAGTTATCTGCATTAGCAATATTATTGTATTCTCTTAAAAACAAACAAACAAACAAACAAACAAAAACACTAAACAGAGGACTCTGGTGATGGTGCTGAGCATAGCACTACTTCAGATTCCCTATTTGTTCATTGTAAAGAATTAATAGTGATGTTTCTGAACTTCTGGTTTTCCTAGGATATTAATGCTCTTAATAATTATCTCATCATTTCATACAAAATTAAGACATCAGGATGAAGAGAAAATTGAGGTGATAGTTGGCTTTGCGGGAAGAAGAGTAAATGCAAAAAAGAAGGTAGGAAAAAGAGGGAGTGAAGGGACATTAAGAAGAGACCATCAGGTGAAAGGAACAAGAGATTAGCCTAAAAAATTGCAGAGAACTGGAGAGAATATTGCCTGTACAACCCTGGGGTCAGAACTAGCTGAAGAGAATGTGACGAAGAAAGAAAATCAGAAAGAAATCAGAAAAGGAAAAAAAAAAAAAAAAGAAAGAAAACAGAAAAATAATTTCTTCCTTTCATTTTCTGGTCGCTTTTTGGTAATCCCTGGAAAGTTAATTTCAGCAAGTAAGAATGGTGCCAAAAAAAAGAAAACAGAGTTAAATACCATGAAATTGACTCATTTTCCATCTTGTCTGACAATGTATATCTAAGTCACATACGTTACATGTAAAAGCCAAACAAAGACGTATTTTCAAAATACTTCCTTTTAGAACATTGCTTCTCATGGTTTTCAGTATGTTATTAACAGTTTCCTGTAAGAGTGGTACCTGCTTAAAATTCCTTATCTGTGACTTTTTCATTCAACTTTACAGAGCCTAAGCAGTTTTCAATAGCTCTACGTTGACTGAGAACTCATCCAGGCCACATTTCTTTCATCATACACGCTCTTCTTTACTGTGGAGAGGAGGAAATGGATTCCTCTGGAAGATAATTTTGCTGCCTAATAATTGCTCTCTTAGAAATTTTGTTCAATATAACAAACTCACTCAACATGAAATCTTTAGAACCTGAAGTATCTGTGAAATGTGAAATAATGATATCAAAGTGATCTATAAGCAGATATAATTTCCTATGGTGATGGAGGTTATAACACAAAATGACTTTAAATACACCTCAACTGCTATTTTATATATATTTTAATTTCCTTTTAAAACAATATTGCACAAAAAGAGATAAACTAGAACTGGCTATTTTCATTATTATTTGCACCCACATTCTAACTCTTTGCATGCATATACTGAGGAGTTTCTGTTGTTTGGTTGGTTGATTTTAAGTAAACAAAAGAGGCTAAAGTGCTACAGGCTTTTTTGAATCTGTTAGGGAGCTTTTGTCAATAACATGATATGTGCATGCTGATTTTCAGCTACATTTTTTTGAGATATGTTTGGCTTTTTTTTTCTTTCAAAAACTCCAGTCAGATAACATGAAGAGCTTTACCTGACAAATCCTAATTAAATCCAAGAATCTGTTTCCTTAGTAACCATTCACAGCATCACTAGCATTCAAGGTAGGGTAGCAGATGCAAGAAACCACAAACATGAAAAATCTTACTGTCACCGTTTGAACATGAGGAAATAATGAAGGAGGCCTTTTCGGACTCTGAGATGGGTGGAATGCAGAGGGAGGGATCTGTTCCCTCCCATTTCCTGACATACTCTATAAAAGGTGAAAAAAACAGCAGCTCCTGCCTCTTTTTCCTCTCGTCCTGCTGGCTGTGCTACTGCTCATTTCTGGCAGCTTGCCACATGCTATTGGGTTGTATATATAAATATATTTGTATATATTTGTATATATTTATATTCTTTGTTAACTTACCCTTTATGTTATTTCCCTTGTGTTAGTAAAATCTGTATCTAATTGTTTTCAGCTTACAACTTAAGGTCTCCAGTCTTTATTCCCGTTTTACTTCCCTTTGGAAGGGGCAAGGTGGAGGGGATAGAGAGGAATTGTGTCAGGTTAGGTTCATGGCCTGCCCAAACTGCTAAACCGTGACACCGATTTTGCCAATCACTTACTGAAATATTAGATTGAAGTATTGACCCAGAAATATTAGATTGAAGTATGACCTGGGAAACTACAGGCTCGTCAGCCTGACCTCAGTGTCTGGCAAGGTCATGGAACAGATCATCCTGGGGGCAATCACAGAGCACCTACAGGATGGACAAGGGATCAGACCCAGCCAGCACGAGTTCAGGAAGGGCAGGTCCTGTCTGACCAACCTGATCTCCTTTTATGATCGGGTGACCCGCCTGGGGGATGAGGGGAAGGCTGTAGATGTGGTCTACCTCGACTTCAGCAAAGTCTTTGACACCGTCTCCCACAGCATTCTCCTGAAAAAGCTGTCAGCCCACAGCTTGGACAGGAGTACTCTGTGCTGGGTTAGGGATAGGCTGGAGGGCCGGGCCCAGAGAGTGGTGCTGAACGGTGCTGATCCAATTGGCAGCCGATCACTAGTGGTGTCCCCCAGGGATCAGCGTTGGGCCCAGTTCTGTTTAATATCTTTATTGATGATTTAGATGAAGGGATTGAGTCCGTCATCAGCAAATTCACAGATGACACTAAGCTGGGGGGGAGTGTGGATCAGCTGGAAGGCAGGAGGGCTCTGCAGACAGACTGGAGAGTTGGGCTGATTCCAATGGGATGAGGTTCAACACGGCCAAGTGCCGGGTCCTGCACTTTGGCCACAACAACCCCATGGGGAGCTCCAGGCTGGGCACAGAGTGGCTGAGAGCAGCCAGGCAGAGAGGGACCTGGGAGTCTGGATTGACAGGAAGCTGAACAGGAGCCAGCAGTGTGCCCAGGTGGCCAAGAAGGCCAATGGCATCCTGGCCTGGATCAGGAACAGCGTGGCCAGCAGGTCTAGGGAAGTGATTCTGCCCCTGTACTCAGCCCTGGTGAGGCCACAGCTCGAGTCCTGTGTCCAGTTCTGGGCCCCTCAGTTCAGGAAGGAGATTGAGGTCCTGGAGCAGGTCCAAAGGAGGGCAACCAGGCTGGTGAAGGGACTCCAGCAGAAGTCCTGTGAGGAGAGGCTGAGGGAGCTGGGGGTGTTCAGCCTGGAGAAGAGGAGGCTCAGGGGAGACCTCATCGCTCTCTACAACTCCCTGAAAGGAGGCTGGAGCCAGGGGGGGTTGGGCTCTTCTCCCAGGCAGCTATCAGCAAGACAAGAGGGCATGGTCTCAAGTTGTGCCAGGAGAGGTTTAGGTTGGATATTAGAAAGAATTTCTTTACGGAGAGGGTGATCAGACGTTGGAATGGGCTGCCCAGTGAAGTACTGGATTCTCTGTCCCTGGAGATATTTAAAAAGAGACTGGATGTGGCACTCAGTGCCATGGTCTAGTAACCGCAGCGGTAATCAATCAAGGGTTGGACTTGATGATCTCCGAGGTCCCTTCCAACCCATCCAATTCTATGATTCTATAATTTAATACTAACTTCCTACTGATTTCAGTGATTTCTGATTACAATCTTCTATGAATCTTTTAAATAATTATACACTGCTAAAAGGAAATTTGATCATTTTTTTCTTTGGCATTTCACATTCATGTATTGTAGTGTAGTGTACTTCCATCCATTCTTGTGGTCTACTATGATTTAATATTTCATGTTTCAAAATCAAGTTCATACTCCTAATATTCTTGTAATAGTCTTCACAAGATATTTTTGTCTCTTAGTTTTGATTTTTAGACTGTTTTATGAAAGTACACAGTGCTGTACAGAGAACACAGCATTTACATGAGTTTAGAGAGCAAAATAAACTTTAGAAAGTAAAGGAAAATTGTCATGGTGAAATAAAAATTTATATCTGTGAGGAAGAACTTCCTATGTTTCAAACAGTAATGTTTTCAACATATTTCATTTCATACTTATATTGCAACAACTTTGTATAGGAAAGATTTAGCTTTGTTTAATACCTTCTGCCACAATGAAATCAGTTTACATCAAAAGAATGTCTTTGTCAGTAGGGCTGTCCAGCAAGGTCAACTAGATGATCGTGAAAGAATCAAGTTCATCTACTGCTTCAGCAACTCTGCTTGAAGGATGAATATGACCCGAACATAAAGAGACAATCAGATGTAGATATGGCATTTAAGCAGAAATGATGTGTTTCTGGCCTTACATTCCTAAATGCCAGTCACCTTGAAAATTTCACCTCCCATTAGTTTTGTTTCTCAAGTTATTTTTAACAAAATGGCCCTTTGCTCAGCATAAAAACTTGAACAAGCTTCTTCACAATAGTAAGATACTGAAATGCAGGTATGATTGTGTAGTGTGGCTAAACATGTATTCTGAATCCTTAATAGAGCAGTGTCCCTTTTGCACATAAATGATGTCATGGAAACAATCAGTCATCCCTGCTATAATCCCACTGTACTTCTTAAAATAACTTTTAAAATCCTACCACTTGTGATAGTTTCCCCCACACAAACCTATTAGTTGGGAAATAAAAAAAAAAAAAAAAAAGAAAAGAATGAGAAAAAGGAGAAATAGGATAAAAGACAGGTCATCCCAGGATACCTATGTTTGACTATTTGCAAGTTTTACAGCCCATCCTGTATCTATTCTCCTCTGTTGGTAAACCAGCTATGTAAATGCAATTGTAACCAATCCCAATAGCAAATGGAGGCATCCAGAGCAAAAATGTGGCAGACATTCTTCTTCATAAGGAGAATTTGTTCAGGTATTACCAAGTACTGAGGTCATGAAAAGATGTTGGTGTCTTTGCCATGCCCGCACATCTTAATGAAATACTTTATTAATGTTGATTATAAATCCCACTTTTTATGCTGGACTGAATTCTTAGTATTAAAGTTCCCCCATAGTTTAAAATTTTGCCATCCAAAATCTTTGCAAGCACTTAGTCCTCAGTGTGAGAAGATTCAAGCAGACAAGTCTTTGACTTGTTAGCATTATTATTAATCTCACAAGGAATGCCTCCCTCACTGTGGGATGCTGAGCAGCCACACTTACCTGATGACTCAGGATATGTGATTATACAGTTCATTTTCCCCATTTGACCTGAGATTAATTACACTCACATTTCAAGCTTCCTAGCACAGTAACTAAGCTATATACATGCAGGGCCCTTTCACTCTGGATTGTTGAGTAGGCAATTATTATACCTTTACTGAGCCAAAGTTCAGTATAAGAATTGCTTTTCACCCATTTGTTAGAACACTCACATGGAAAGCATAGTCCTGTTCTTCATTTTCTATTCCAATAATGACTGTAGTATTTTAAATTATTACTCCATCCTGATAGTGGTCCTTTCCCATGTAAATGACCCAGTCATTAGATCTGACACTTAGATTTGCTCCAATCTAACATTCATTAACTTGTGAAATAAATAAAAAGGAACACAAATTTCTTACATTATTCACTCAAAATGCCCTTTTCCTGCTCCAACACTGTAAACAGAAACAGAAACTCCTTTCCCAAAAGCTGCTAATATCTACTCTGCTTTTAAAAGATCAGCTGCTGCATTTCAGGAAAGGATTCAGGAACTGAAATCATGGGAGAACATGGCTTTCATCCAAATTGTAAAAAAGTTATTGCTTTGCACTGCTTATCAGAAGGTGATCAGATCACCAACATCCACATATCCTTATTATACACTTGATAATGTATGACTGAAAATTAACAAGGCTTTACCTTTTCTTATTTTTTTTTTTACTCTTTATTTGCTTTACTTGCTATATTTGTTCCAGTCGTGCAGTTAGTTTGAAAATGCAATTTCCATGAACTTTAAATAGAAAAAATTAATTGTAAGATTACAGCATTTTCTTTATCCCTTAAGTCAATTCACTGCTTGTCTAAAGCTAACTGGTATGGAAAGTTAGTGCATGAACATAAACAATGTTCGATGCTACACATGTATATTTTGATTGTGTTGTCTAAGAAAGTAAAGAACAGGTAAAAGCTTATGCATAATTTTAAGAGGAAATTTTACTAGAAGAGTTGGTTAATTAAATCAGTCTTTCCAGATCTTGTTGGGTGAAAGTAACAAAAAAGACTACAGTGAAGTGAAAACTTTCTTCTGACCTGCTGGCTCATTAGGAATTACCTGGAATATTCACATATTAGGAATACATTCAGATTTTAATGGAAAAAATTTTCATAAACTCTTCTGATATAGTGATATACCCTTCAAACAATCAATGCATTTTGTATTCATACCCAAGATCAGAACCTGGCCCCATTATGCTGTGCATGGTAAAAACACAATTATGACTTAGTGTAGGTCACTTAATTTAAATAAACACAAAAAAGAAATATGTGTAGCTCTATGCGTTCCTATAATTTTTATTTCTTCAAATATAATTTTTCTGTGAACTCAACCGACTTTGATGTCAATGACCTGAAGGTATCCATTTTCTCCCATTCAGCCTACAGTAGTATAAGTGTATGTTTCCTTAGCTATAATACCTAAAAATATCTGAATACTTTTAATTAAATAATAATTTAATAATTTTTAAGGAATTTTTTTTCCCTAAATAATATAATTTCTTCAAAAACTAGTTGAAAAATTCTTGGAATTCAAGTAAGATATATTTTAAATCCAATTATTTCCTGGTCTTATGTGACATCCTTAAGAGAACAGATATCACTTCAAACACTTGAATTTTTCTAGAAAAAATGTCTGATCTCTAAACCTCTCATTTAAATGGCCTGAGTGAAGATAAAGACAACATACTTTAAGATGTGTAGACGTGTGAAATCAAAATCGTTCATTCATTTACTAAAGATAAGTTTCAAATATATAATTACTGTACATTCTATTGTTCTCTCAACTTTTTTATCCATAAGGTTCCTCCTGGTTTCACACACTTATGAATAGTAATTGACAACATAATCAAACTGGTGCTCTTCATCTTTACATACTACTTAGAACAGATTAATATTTGTACTTAACTATTAAAATTTTTCAATGTTATACAAATACAAGTTCTAATGATACTGTTCAGCTGCTCACTAGCCTTTTGGAAAGTGGAATAAACAAGCTATAATAATTACATACATTAGGATTATTTAAGACACATAAAAACATATCAGAAAATAACAGCAACAACAACAGCAAAAATAAAAAACAAACAGGTGAAAGAATTCACTTTTGTAGAGGAAAACAAGAAATTGTAAGAACCAAATTTGTTCACAATATAGAACAAAGGAAAAACAGATAAATTAATTGAGTTTATCTTCTGGCTCTGAAGTAGTTAAAGTAATGTGTCTAAAAAGCTACAACCATCTTCTTTGATATTAGACACCCATCAAGAATGATTTTATAAATTTTACAATATCTTGGGCTGGGAGGGTGGAACTACTTAGAAGTAAAGCATTAAGTTGGCTATCTATACACCTCAATAGTTTCTGCATTCTTTTACTGAAAGCGTTTAATTGGTTAAAACTAATTGGGAACAGATCACATGTTCTTTGATTTGAATTAAGCTCAACATCATCTATGGTCCATATATACTGCTTGAAATTGAGAGCATTGGGCCTTTCCAACTACATCAGTGGAGGCTAATCAAACTAGAAAATTTTATTTCCCCCAACAAAATTCCCAGCACTAATCTTTAAAGCATCATAGACACAAACATACATCTACAAAATATTGGTACCATTTAAAGCTTTAAGAACTACCTGCAAAGAATATTAGAAATGCCTTTAATAGCCTTTTCAAAGTATATGTACTAGATCCTGTGTTCACATTCTATTTCACTTCTATCCATACTTTTATAATCACCTATTTCATATTATACGATCTATGTCTGGTCTAACAAGGACTGGTAGATCTGCAATACAAAATAATTTTAAAGAAAGTTCTGATCCAGACTCAAAGACAAAAAAAATGAGTTTGAGTCATTGACATCAAAGTTTAATCAGTGGACAGTCATTCACTTCATATAAATAATTATTACACTAATTTTGGGCTGACATCCACAGTTTCATTAAAAGGTAATTTAGTCTCCTAGAATAAAAGACAAGGAAGCCTCTACTTAGCTAATTTTGTGGGCTTCATATTCTCGAGAGGTTTAAGTGTCCTTATTTGGGAAACACATCAGAATTGCAGTCTCAGGGTTTGTACTGAAATTTCTGGGGACATTGCAGTTCTGCTTCAGCACCAGATCCACCTCTTCACACCTGGCCCCTGTATCTGTACTTCAGAGGAACAGGGATAAAAGGGGCTCAGATAGCCAGTTTCTAAGGGACAGTATCTCCTGGGTCTTTCGTGCCTTACAAATGTTGATCATCTGGTCTGCAGATATCCAGAGGACTTTGCACTGTGTGAAGTTAATCTATTCTCATTCTGCATGGTCTTTCATCTCTTTAAAGGCATGCACAATATCTAGAGACTCCCCAGCTCCAAAGACATTGCTATTCTGAGTATGTCCAGATGTCCCTCAGAGTTTACAGTTTTGCACCTATCCCTTCTATAAACCCACCTAAATTGAATAAAATTGTTGTTCTTCAAACAGAGTTTCTTGAGGCAATCCAGCGTGTTCTGAACAGATGTAGAAGATCAGGTTTTCTGTTAAAAGATACCAGAAGGATTTTCAGAGGTAGTGAACAAAAGTTCAATTATTTTCTTTGCCTGAAATGATGCAGACTTCCCACTCTTCCCTGGTAACTCCCTTGACACTCCAGGAAATGCGCTCTACAGAAGGATATCTCTAGGAGCCAGGGTTAGCTGTAAGAATTTCTGATTCTTTTGCATTATATAAATAGACTGACAAAACCAAAAAGTGCGTGTAAATTATCACGTCTCTCCTACTGATTAGGACATTCACCCAGACTGTTCTAATTCCTGAGACAATTAATATTTCAGGTTTTATATTAAATAGTAACTGTTCAGAAAAACAAAATAAAAATTGAACCAGAATTGTAGAACAACTTATTTTTCTTTTCTCCTGCAATATGTCTTCTCTCTCTCGTGTATTCTTTCACTCTTACAAACAAATCTGTAATTAAACACACAAATAAAATAGCTTTAGATGGAATATGTGGCCAATCAGGGACACTGAGGTCCTGATGGTAAATGTCATAGCAGGATTTTTCATCCTGGTGGCTAAAAGAATAAAATTTATACCAGTTTAAAAAACAAAAATAAAAACATTGGATTTTGTGTGCAGTATACCCTCCCTAGCTGTGAGATAAGAAGAAAGTACATGCTTCACATTTCTGGTAATTATTTGATGGTTGAAGACACAGGTTACCTTTTGGGTGGTGATGAATACTGGAGCTTTGAATTCCACATGCAAGAAATTTCTTTATAGAAAAGGCCAGGTCCTATCTGCAGCATTTCTTGTTTACTAATCATTGAAAGTGATTATTATGTTGGTTATAATAAATCCTGTATTTTAGAATCCATCCTTTCTCTTAATTGTTTACCAGGCTTCTCTCAGGTTGTACATCATTTTTCAGTAATCATACCCCAAAATTTAGACTCTTAGTTAATCTATGCTGTAGTAAAATAAAACAGTTATAGAGTAGAATAAAGGCTATTTTTATTTATGTCACACCTGTATATGTATTTTAATATTAATCTACAGACTAATAAAGTAACTATTTCCTGTAAATACTCAAATTTTGATATTATTTTAATGACTCAATTCAATTTTTTGTTTTAATTTGTTTTGATGATATGTCATTACTGTCTTGGGTAATTAGGAACTTCTGTACCAATATTAGGCCAGAAGAACAATCACACTATATTTTAAAATGCATAAAAGGCAACTGTGCCATAAAGATCCAGAACTGAAGATACATATTGATTGGCACTGTTACTGAAGCCTATGATTTTAAATAGAAAGTATATGAAAGTATCTGTACACTCCTATTTTATTTGCCAACAGGAGATCCTTGAAAAACATGCTAATTAAATTTTGAAAAGTTATTTTAGGTCTTGCAAAGAACAGTGTAAAAGGTAAAGGCGTAAGAGTATCTGCAGGTGACACATTTCTTTGGTGCATTCTTCTCTGTCTAAAGAGAATGATAATTTAGCTCTTAGTTTTGCATGGTACACAGAAGTCTATAAGAAAACAGAAACTGAAATGAGAATACTCGAAGTACTTCATAAACCTGATGAATGGTGATGATATTAATAAAAGCACTGAAATGATTAGAAAGGGATTGTTTGGATACTGAACTACTGATGCTTGTTTCTGAAAGTTTAAATGCAAAATTTAGAGTTTTCTATAATGTAAGTCAAAAAGCTGTAATTCTCTATTCATGTACAACTGAAGACTAAAGGAGAGACCTGATTGCTCAAATGAGTTTTTATGAATTTTATGTAATCTACTTTAAGTAGTGTCTTTAAAGATTTTTCAGGATTTGTCTCCACATACCAAAAGTGAGGATCCATAAGTCTTCAAAACATACAAGCTGCAGCACTTACAGGAAGCATTCAGCATACAGGGTATTCACACATCCTGAACTTTGTGCCCTTTGTTGGTTTAGACCACATGAAATGTGAGTCTGCTGAAACAGACATCCAGACTTGTGTAGACATTTTGGTATTGGGCAATGAATCTCACTCTCCGTATTCCTCATTCAGAAAAAAACATTTACCTCTCTTATCTGACCATATTCCAATGTGAGTGGCTGTATATTCTACATATTGGCCAATACTCTACACATTGGCAATATGTAGAAACATCCATATATTGCTACTCTGGTATATGTCTACACAAACATTTCAACCTCCATTGTTTGTAGAGCTAGTATAAGTGAAGAGAGCAGAATTTTTTGTAGGTGTGGTTCCGATAACAAGTACTTGCAAGGGGAATTACATTTGCTTCCACAAATGCTGCATTCTATATTTATATAAATAGGTCTTTTTGCTTAGGTTTCCGTTTCATAAACATGGCATAGATCTGAAGGTTTCACTTTAATGAGATACACTGAGAGACCAGTCTCCGAAAGCAGTTTCAACTGCTGCTGCTCTCTGAGGAGTGCTGACTGAAGAGTTTCCTTCTGGCAGCATCTGGGAATCTAGCTGGCATTTCAGGGAACCATGACAACCTTGTGGAGTCTCCAGTAGACTGAGTAACAGGATGAGGAAAAAGGATGTGGAAGTAGAAAAGCTTTGGTCTTGATTTTAGTAACATTCTATCAGAGGTGGAATGTTACTTTCTTTCTGTTAGAGCTCCCTGTTTGCTGGGGCTTCTGTTTCATGAAAATCTTGCTGAACCGGAAGAAATATGAGTGTGTGAGCCTCTTACAGAAAACTGATTTGGCAACCAGCAATTACAAAGGAGAAGCAGAAGTATAGAGGAAATAACTAAGAGGAGAAGAGGAGCTGTTTAATGTGCTGGGTTGACTTGTATCCTGCTTCTGATGTTTTTGATGTTGGAGGAAAACAGAGGCAAGCAGACATCTACATAAAATATTCAATAGCTGAAACTATTGTTTGACTATAGTCAAGAGTTCAGATGTTTAGTTTAGATGTCTGTTTAGTCAGATGGATAAACTCTTGTGATGGCAATAACTTCTTGGTTTTATCTATGAGGTCACTCATCTTTTGATGTGGTTGTCAAAACTCTGTAGCAGACAGTTTTGTATAACATTTTTTTCACCGGAAAGCAAGAGAAAAAGTTGCTAATGTTTAAGATTTGCCTTTTGCAGGTATTAAAAACAATAAAAGTTGCAAGTAATAAAAAGCTCCCATATTTGTTATCTATTGTGAACAAAAGGACATCTTGAAATAGATGATTAATGCATAAAAACAGGCAAACATCTACTGTAAACCTTCTTTTTGCACTTTCCAAGCTAGAAAAAAATATATCTTCAAGCTGCCACCTCTTTGGAAAGTGGTCAGTGATGAAAAACCAAAAAAAAACCAACTTGTCTGTAAAGTCTCTAGCAACCTGTAAATACTTTCTAGAATGAGGCTGATCTCTTTGTAGTTCTTTTCATACCGTTCAATGCGTCAAAAGGCAGAAAGCAGCTGTTGAAATATACATAGCATCACACACAAATATATAATAAAGTATATATTGTTATATTGTTGTAGAATATTATTATGAAAAAAAATCCTGATTTACTAAATTATTTTACGCAATTTAGATTTATTTTGCTGAAGGTTGTAATCTTCATCAAGATGTTATCCACTTTTCATCGCACTCAGTTCTTCTTTCTTTCCTTTTAAAAAAATTTCAGAAGAACATCTGCAGTTAACAGGAAGAGAGTAAAGCACAGAATACTTCTTAGTGTGTTGATTTAGCTAGAGATTGGAGAGAAAGATTTGTTGCCAATTTTGCCATACAATTAAACAATGATAAAAATGCTGGGATTAGAAAAGAGCAATATGATATTGAAAAGATCTGAAAAAGCTGAATCTGTAAATCTATAGCACCTGAAAGTTTGTAACAACCACTGCAATTACTGTAGTTGATGGATTTTTTCTTCCAGTTTTACAGTATCAGCTAAAGCTTCTGTATATCTTCCTGGAAAAAGTCCAAGTGACACTTCTGTGTGAGAGTTTATTTCTAGAACTTGCAGCTTAGATAGACAGAGAAGCTGATAGATAAAGTTCCCTTTCTGAACCACTGCCATACTTTGTGAGAATTTCTGTGTTTACTAAGACAACCACTTGAATGCATACAATTCCTGTAACAACTTATTCCTTTGTGGATTGGTCTATATCTGATTTTTCATATGTGGTACATGAAATGAGCAATTTGAATAAAACTGTAGAAGAAAAAATATCAAATACTTTTGCTGAGCTCAAGATAAACTATTTGTCACAATCACTGACCTACATGCTACATATGACTGCATAGTTGCTGTGAAAACTGCCCAAGTTATCCCTATAGTTTTGGTTCACATACGCTACCAGTCCAGCACCTCATATGCCAAACTGGCTGTTAAAGTACTGTCCAAGCTGGTTTCTGCACTTTAGGAAGCTGAAAGACTGTTCTGTATTAAATTCCCTCACTAAAAATATTCCTATTATATATAGCACCCTGCTAATCAGCATGAGCTGGAGATAGCTGTACATATATCTTATGTTGTCTGTATAGACAGATATTTTTTTTATTTTTTTTTTTTAAGTCTCAAAGGTTTTAAACTATGGTGATCCACTGAAAACAGTCACATTGTGATTTACTTTGTATCTATTAAAATTGCACATGCTTACAAAAAGAGTACTATAATGAAAATGTTCTGGAAGATCTATAGTTTAACCTATGTTACTAAAAGAATATTGTGTTCAAATGACTCATTCAGAATTCAAATGTATCAATTTTTTTTCTAGAATGAGATATATCAATAACATTAAGGACTTCCTTACAAATTAATTTTGATTAACAAAAGAACAAATGTAAGTCTAATTACAAGCAGTAAAAAGGGTAATATACAGGAGTTCAAAGCTTGCATTCATTTAATTGGCTTTAAATTATTTCCATAACCTTAAAGCTACAAGGATTTGATTTTAAATTTAAAAAGTAATTAAAACAGTTACCTAGTATCTGAAAATTACTTTTGTTTTAGTGAGTAGAAAATGCAAAAAATAAAGCTGAATGTATCACTTACATGAGTTATATCCTCATACTAAAGAACTTCTTCCTAATATCCAGTCTAAACCTACTGTCCTTAAATCCCTTTCCCCTTGTCCTTTCACTGGACACTCTAGTGAAAAGTCTGTTTCCAGCCTTCCTGTAGGTTCCCTTCAGGTGTTGGAAGACATCTATAAGGCCCCCCCTGGAGTCTTCTCCAGGCTGAACAATCCTAGCTTCCTCAGCCGCTCCTCATAGCAGACGTTATCAGTAGTCTTGTCACCATAAAAATATAAATTTTACTAATATGCTATTACTGGATGAGTATCTCCCCATCACTAATTTAAATTCACGAAAGCTTGTTTTGGCTTGTGGTTTCTAGGAAGACCTCCCAAGAGCACAGTTGTACACAACCATAATTTTTCTAGTTTTATAAGAGACCAACCTCTTTCAGACTTGTAGAGCTACAGTGTAAAGGCATTGCCAGTAACTGCTTGAAGTCCTCCAGAAGAGGCAGTTTAAAGTGTAAAAAATAAAATTTTAAAATTATTTTGACCCCACATGACTCCTTTTTTTCCCGGTATGAATTAGGTCTATATGAGATAATTATTACAACTTTTTTTCTACACTAGGGATGTATGTTTTTTTTCTTACATGCCCAACATTCATGCAAATGCCTAGAAAACTGCAGTGTAGACATGGCTTACAAAGCTTAAAGCCGTACAATACCACATAAATTTTGCCCTTTCTTACTATGTTAACTCTAGGTACCTTGCTAGCATAGAAAATAGAAAATACCAGCTTACTATTTACAAAAGTGTCAAAATTGGCTGTGAAAGTCCTTCAAAACCAGTGGTAGTTTCAGGAAAAGCATTTTGTATTCCTATTTAGCCTCTACAGTTCTAAGGCACAAATAGTTAGCCTGAAGCCATCACTTTAGACACCCAGGATACTTTTATTTACCAGGCTCCTGTTTCTCTGCTAAACACCTTCATGAACCTCTAATTGGAAGTCACTGAAATGAAAGTTATCTAATCCATCTTAAACAAGTCTGTGGTGAGACAGCAGAATAAATCTTGATTTTTATTTTTACATTAACCTCTGCAATTTGGAAAATAAAATTTATTATATATAACCTTATAGTTCCTTTATTACAAAACTACTACACGCAAGATTGTTTTCTGAGTCTATTACTAATGAGAACCTAACCATTTGAAACCAGTTCAGTTTTCAAACTGATGTTACTCTTAACAAAAACAAGGTCTTCTATGCAAACAAAACTTGAATGGTGTTCATAGTATTAGCAGAATGCACAGGGAGGAGATTCCTTGTAAACAAAAAGCTTTGTATACATCTAAAATTAACACACTGATTAGAGAATTAGGAATTTTCTGTATTTTTCTTATGCAGTATGATCCTTCTGCAGGGATCTGAGGGGAAATCTTATGTTGTACCTTTTTAATATTTTGTTGGTGATATTAAATGAAAAGTTGTGAGGAAAAATTTTCTCCTTATTACCTTTTGAAGTGTAAGGCATTACTATTCACATCGATAAAAAGATGGTAGCAAATTGGTGGATACACCCTGAAGGTAAAGCTGTCTAAAATACTTCTTAAAGATTCTTTCTATATAAAATGGAATTTATGTACTGATGTTGCAGTAAGGTAGTATGTATATGAAAGGAGAAGTACCAGTAAAGATTCTTCATTGAAAAGGAAGAAAAAGAAAGTTGGATTCCCTTTAATTTGTGTCATATTTTACAGTGTCTTTTCTGCCTTATGGAAATACTATCTTTAGAAGGAAAGATGAGCTCTATTTTCCACTCTACTGGTTACTGAACATATTGTTTAATAGACAGAGTTGCGGTGAGACGTGTTGTTCAGGACATTCTTGTCCATGCTTCTGCAGACACAGATTTTGAAAGGAAAAAGTACATAAAAAAAAAAATCTGCTGTTTTTTCTCTAATACATCATTATAAAGGCAGTAAAGATTCATTCTTTTGAAAAACCCATTAATTCACACAGAGAAGAAATAAAGCGTTTACAGAAGTTAAATAAGACTGAATTTTCACCTCTGTCTCTGTGGCTGCACAAAACAGCTTTTCCCCACTTCTCTCCCCTTCTCTTCTTTCCTTTTTCTATTTTGATTTTTTGTAGTAATTTCCATCTAAACCTGTAACTGCCAAAAAAAGGTGTTTTTGCCCCAAACACTCCTATGAATTAATATAGAGCATTTACCCTTATAAGTTATTAGGGCTGAACTGGCATCTTCATTCAGAGCTCTGAAATAAGTGACTGCACCACATCAGACCTTCAGCCTGTGACATAATTCAGTTAAATAATCACAGAATTACAGAATGTTAGGGTTGGAAGAGACCTCAATAGATCATCTATTCCAACCCCTCAGCAACCACTGCACCACCTGACAAGGCTGATGTACTTGATCTTCCAAATTGGAATTACTCCAAGGACCAGAAATAAGTCCTGTGGGTATAGTCTCTGCTACAGGGAGCCCACCACCTGCAAAAGAATTCATCAGAGTATGATGATATCGAGACAAAGCAATGTGCAAGATCACCTCCATTTGTGTCATTTGTGTATATGGACAATACATGCATTCAGGCTTAACATTCAGAGTATTTTATGGAAAAATGGTTTATAAAATATGCCCATCTATTATAAAAACAGCCCTTGTTATTTTTGACTATTGAGGAAATGAGAGCAACTAAACATTTCCGCCATAAGTTTTGAAAAAATATATTTGTTCTCAGCTTCTTAACGTAATATGTTGAAAACCTGAATACTGTATTAAAAATTACAACAAAGAATAAAATATAGGAAGAGTTACTACTATTATTATAATATTATTATAATTATTATTATATTAAACAATTACAAGTAATATTAATTATTTAATATTTATATGAAGATAATAATCTTAATAAAGAATTATAAATAATATTGTAATTTTAATAAAAAGTGAAATGTGACAGAATCTACAGGAACTTGACATCATTCCTTAGTGAATTTGTGACAGAGATAAAAAAAAGAATACGACTACTCCATACCAAGTGATTAATTTTCTTAATTAAAACTCTTTCATTTTTTAAATAATATTCCCAAGTTTTATTATAGCTTTTTATAATATTAAGACTCCTCCCTAGCATGGAATGGGTACTAAAAAGGTTCTCAGTGTTGTTCCATAATAATTTCTGTATTATATAAACCCAACAGAGGTAAGTAAATCTTCCAGATCCTTTCTGCATCAGGGCAGAATATTGTCTTTATGTGTTTTCAGGAATTTGGCTAGATGAAGAACATAACATCTTGCCTGAAAGCTTTTTCCAGAATAGGGAACCTGAAACAATAAAATCCTAGGAAATAAATAAACTGTGTATGGTCAAGTCTGTCAAGAAATTATAAGACAGCACAGTAAAGATTGTCAGTTGACCCAAATATGAGTCTACAAGTCTTGTTAATTTTTTGTTTCTTCTACAAGTTTAGAGTTAATGTCTTTCTCTCCCGCAGACTTCAAGAAGAGACAAAGAAATGGGAAATCGGACATTTATTTTCTGATTAGTTTTACCTCTCACTAGAAAATTAAAATGTATCCTGTTACTGTATTTGAGTTTTAGGAAAGTTGTAATGAGACATCCCATTACCAAAAGGAATAGACCAGTGCTTTGAGGTCTAACTTATCTTTCGTCTCATTTTCTTGTTATGATACATTGTAAGTTGTAATAGTTTCAGACTCTTCTGCTCTGCTTCATCCAGCTTCAGGCAATATATTTGAATGTGAGGGTTTTTTCACCCTGAGAATATTTTGTGGCACAACTGACAGAAAATGTGATATATCCTGTATTCTTTGATAAGCTTTACATTCCCCAGGTGAAGTTCCATGAGACTATATTGTATAATAGAGAAAATTTTGACTGTATTGTATGATAGAGAATATTTCCTGAGCTGGGAGCTCGTGTTTGATATAGGAGTTCAAATTTCAGTCTATAATTAGGTCAATCTTTTACCACTGTCTAATGAAAATACATATTCATCTGAAATTAACATTCTGAAAAAGAGCCCAAAATTTCATGCCTGCTTACTGTTCAATACAACTTAAAGTCAATAAAATGAAATTTTGATCACATGCATGTGGTGGTGCAGATCCCCCCTGTTCACTGAGTCACATTACTTCATCAAAAGAAGCCAAGACTGTTTTTGCTTTAAGTTACAAAACAAGAGTGGTGGCCATAACACTGTTCTTTTTTCAATACTAAGTGCATCAGGCTGATACCACCCAGTACTTTCTCATCTTGCTTACTGGAGCAGTGAGTCTGAACAATTGTGTAACTTTTAATCCTAATGCAACCATAGTGATTTGGGGTCAGTAGGCATCCCCTAACCATACCTGAAACCAGGTTTACAGAACATATCTGAAACCACCTTTCTGTTTAGAACACAGGTCTACTCTGAAAGTTTCCAAAGAATTGCTTAACTTGAAGTGTAGCTGTCTTGGAAAAACACCAACCAAGATCAATCATCTTGGTCCCTATAAATATTGATTTCAAGAAGAAGACTTTTTGGAACTTTCTGGGATCACTGGGCTGCAGCCCACATCATGTGTCTCATTGAAGGATGCTGGTTCATCCAATTGATACAGTAAGTTGCTGGTCACTTTTCTTAAATAGAGGGAGAAATCATGTATTAAGCACTACACTGAAATCCCTACCATTAACCCCTTAGTTGTAAATCGTTGAGCAAGTCTGGGACTAGGAGTGGGTTCAGCCACACCCACACTCCTGTCTGAGAAAGAGTTTGAAAAGCAAGGGGATCCACTCTGAACCTGGTGGCTCAACACATGGGTTTTCCTCATTCTTTTCCCTAATTCCCGTCCAAATCACTCCAGCCCATCCCTTTTCCTGTATCCCTATATTAATAATTTTTCTTCATCCCCATATAAATCACTCCCTTTCATTCCCAAATGCTATATGTCCTTCTTCATAGTAAGCCGTAGACTGAACCTTGCTATTCTGTTAAGCTAATTTTTTTTTCTTTTTTTTCATAGAACTGTATTAGAAAAGACTTTTTCCTAATATCTTTCTCAGTGATTCTTAAGTGACCTTCCACTATCATCTGCTACAATGCTCATGGATTCTATACTTGTGGGTTTTCTTTCACAATATTTTTCCAGTATGAATTCTAAGACAAGAAATTCACAGTACGTAAACTGAGGTTATGACTTCTTAAAAAAAATTATTATTCTTTCAAATAAAATATTATCATACTACTACTAGGAAATGCAAAATTCAAAGAACTTCAATGACAGAACAGTAGCAGATTTCAGTCTAACTATTTCCAGAGCTCAAGCACAAGAAAACTATGCTCCAAAACCCGCATTATTCAGTGGTTACTGTCAGTCATGAAAATCTAGGACACTAAAATGTAAATTCAGGCAGCCCCAAAATCTGCCTCAACACATTTAAGGCCAGCACAATAAGCTTACTGTGAAAGATTTATGCTTGAATCCTCCATTTCTGAGAACAGTCTTCAATAAAAAGCCATTATTAACTGTCTCATTAGTGTTATCTTGGTAACAAAAAAGCTGGATGAGAAGAAATTATTAGTTTTTCTTTGTGCCACACTTATAGCATTTGTATGGCAGTGTAATAGTAAAGGATGAATTTTATTTCAGAAAGAGTTTTTTCTTCAAAGGGAATATTTTACTATCATCTTAAAATATTTAGATGCGGGAACAATTGTTTTGGCTTTTTCTCATTTTGAAAGAGGCAGGTAGAGTTTCTTTTCAGAGTGTCGAAACCACAATACAGAGCACAGAGATGATTTCTTGTTGGGTAATATTAATGTAATTTCTGTATGAATTCTTAACAAGTTCTGTTATATTTTTGTGTTTTCTGTAATGTCATCTTTCACAGTACAAAGAATATTTCTTTCCAGTAAGGTTCAAGTTCTGATTCGTCTTCTGACAAATTAAAAAAAATTAGATGTAAACTCTATCCTTCATATGTACAACTGGATGCTGATTAAATAGCATTCCATTAAAAGATGCTTGATAGTGTTATGTTCTCAAAATTGTAGTATGAAAGAATGTACTAAAAAGTTCTAGCAAGGTATATTACATTAAAAAAAATTAATCTAATTTTAAAGTCTTGAAAGCACATCTTTTCTATAGCCTCACCTGGCCACAGTGGTTTTTATTTTGGCTTTTTTTGAGAATTTTTTTTTTTTTTTTACATTTCTGAAGTACAATGGCAGAGACAATAGCTGAAATAGAGCGGTCTGCTCACCTACATGGAGTACAGCACAAATCCTGGCCAAAACCTGCCCAGACCTATTGCTCTATAAGTGTCCTCAAAATAATTAGAAAATTAGAAATACCAGTTTTGTCCATAATAGATGTCTAACCTTGATCAGTAGAGACCACACTAGTCTTTAAAATGTGTATTGTAGATATCCATTTCACTAGCTTACTAAACAATAAATAGTGAAAAATAAACTAGGTTGATTTTGTTTGGCATACAACATGATTTTACATTTGAAATACAACACATACATTATAAGTTACAAACAGTAAACTTATTACATAAATAACCATAATTATTTAATTGAAATATATTGAATTATTAAAATACTTAAAAGTAAATTTCAGGCAACAAAATTTTAAAGATGTTTACTGTTTTTATCAGTAAAAAAGAGAGAGAAAACGTGGGGGGTTTTTTATGTGTTTTTTTTAACATTTCTGACAGTTCCAAAAATGCAGTGAAAAATTCTAGTTGTTTTTTTTCTTAAACCTTAATATAAATTAAGACATTAAAAAAACCCACCACATTTGTTTTATTGGAGCATTAAGAAAAAAACAAATCTATAAAATCTTAGGGAAAGTTTGGCCTTTAAATAAATACAAAAAGATCATAATGATCACCAAGTGAAAACATGACAATGTAATTAGATTGTACCATTGTTATTTTCAAACTATCGACCTTGGTCTACTCTTCTCAAAGACTGAATGCCATCTACACTTGTCCCTCAAGATGTTCTGAAGATCATATTTATGATCTGCAGTTTATAATTTCCACTGTCAACTTCATGGTATCACTGAAACATCATGACATCACAGCTTTGACAAACTCATATCAAATTCCTTTGTAGACTGATATGCTTCATGGTACTCTATTGTTCTAAATAATATGAAAATATCAGATTAATTGATGAAACTGAAATAATGGTATTGAATTAGGTTATTCTTGTACTAAAAATCTTCTTGCTGATCTTGGCTTCCTGATCATTGTGGTGAAGGCAGTGAATGTACCATATTTGTTGTTCATAAGTTTTCTTTGACAGTCACATTTTACAGTTCTACAGCATGATTTGAGAATATTTTAATAGGATATTGAAAAGCAAGAGATATAATCAAGGTATATTTTAGGTAAACATCAATGAATTTTGCAGATCTTCCTATGCTGTTTGTGGTGCTACCTTGGAAGCCCTTGACAGTGGCTGGTGGATAGCTTTTGCTGGTCAATACTCCCTTTAGATTAATTATAATTGAATTTTTCATAATTTAAAAATGAAAACTACTTTTATTTTCAAGGTCTTGGAAACATGTTTTGAAAAAGACAAATGCATAAAAGGCTGAAGAACATAATAAAGTCTGCTATGGGTTAGATCAAACCTTCCTTGTCTAAGCCTTTTTTCTAAAACTGATCAGAATGACACTGAAAATATTTGAATTGAAATAGACAAAAGCAAGCCTCTAGATCCAAGAAAAGGAATCACAGTATCAATATTGTGCCAGTGAATATTAGAAGTTACACATGGTACTTGAGGAACACAAAACTCAGCTGATCCCTGAGCAATAATAAATAATACAATGAGATTTATGCCTGAAGTACTTTTTCTTGCTTGGTGATAGGCATATCAGGTTGGGTTTAGGCATAGGTATACGTATATGCATAATTTCTGCCTAACTTCCACACAGTTTGGAGATACATGCCTAGCAAACTGCCCTACAAGTACATCAGTATCTTTTCAGTCATTTAAGAATTTTCATATAGAATTTTCAAGTTTTTGAGTGCTTTCTTAGATATGACCTTTAACAATGTTATCATTGATAACCATATCAGAGACAACTGCTTCTTGTCCAATCAGATTTGCCTACCAATTGAATTAACTTATCATGGCAATTTAGTAAAGCAGTGTTTTAAGACCTGAAATCACAATATATACTAAACCTGTTCAGTGTAGTATAGATAACAGCTGCTTTATCTAGCTCAGAAATCAACTGACCCTGCCAATACCTAACAACCATTGAGGAAACAGACTTGCCAAATAAATGCAGATAGACACAATTATACTATCTGCATGCACAGAACTTTCCTATATCTCCAAGATTTCCAAGAAAATTCTCACAAGAGTACTTTTGCTGAAAATTACTACAAAATTTTTCCTTGTAGCAAAGAAACTGATACTAGTATTTAAATGATCACAAACAAGAAAAACAGGTAACTTCTGTAGTTTTTTTTTAATCAGTGCTTGCCATTCTTTTATACAGGGCATATTTCAAAATAGTATTCAATGAAGACTATTTACACTCTAAATATCCTTAAAAAACTTGTGCTCTGCATCAAGAAAAAAATATAACAAGCTATGAGAAAGTACTCTAAAACACATTATTTCATTTCACATACTATTCAAGATCAGTTAGTAGGTAACAGTGTGCAATGCTCACATTTCAGACATACATGCATACTAAATGTTACCTCTGGTAACACAAGCTTGCCCTTGAAATAGCTAAAATTATTAATATTGATGTAGTTAGCACATTACAAAAAGAGTCAGGTTTACAAGCAATATCAGACTAATCATTATCTATTACACCAATATTTTTTCAATAAAGCTCTGCCCAAACAGATGAAAGGATTGTCCCTGATGTTACACTACTTTGGGAAAACTTAAAGGGTATTTACTCACTGGAGCTGAAACAAAGCCAAAAGCAAAGGGCAGGAATGAAGTCCACGAGCTATATGCGTTATGCCGCTCTTTATCTTCGTCTGTGTATCTCATAATTAAACCAGTAAAAATGTATCCTTCTCTTGTCTGTTTTTCTTAGCAGCATAAGGAGCTGAATTTAGAAGATGTACATGTATAGTTTACAAGTTATGGAAGATAATTTTCATAATCATCAATAGAAGTAGAAACTCTTAGCATAGATTATGATTAAAATATATTAACTGAATAAATAGTTACTTTGCTCTTTCCCCGTGTAAACATTTTGTTGCAGAGATGCAGTCATTTGGGTCTTGGTATCTGGTATGAGGGAGATAACATTCTCACTGAACTGTGCTGCATAAAGGAGACTGTGACACGGTGCTAAATGCAAGATTGATATCCTTATGTGCCTTGCCAAAAAGAATTTCAGGAGAGAAATACCATTGAACAGAAGAGTATGGCTCATTATTTTAGTATCAAAGCCAAATGAAAAAGCTTTACAGTTTTAATCAAGAACATGTACTGAATTTTAACTACTTTTGACTACTTGCCCTTCTCAAAATATTCAGTTTAAAGCAGAAACAATATATAAAATGATAGAGGCACATTACACAACACTAGGACTCCCATAATGTAGTGAGAAGTTTGGCAATTTTTTTTCTTTCTTCTCACCACTCCGTCTTAAAATTATCTTATAGAGAACAACTTGAACCTCTTGACTCTCTAATGTCAGAAACCTAGAACAGCTCCTTAGCCCTAGCTTCACCTTAAAATAAATCAAAAAAGTCACCGTCACCATCACCATAAAAACAAAATCTCAACAAAATTAAAAAAAAAATCTCAAAGATCACCCCAAAACCAGCCTCTCTCTTTTCATATTGTGAATAACTTTTGAATGTTAATGGGCTCTGTAAAGCTAGCATTTTTTCATGTTGACCTGAACAGCTACCATCTCACTTTAGAGGAGGATATGCAAACTTACACCAACAACTTTTTTTAGTTAAAGAATATATCTAGCTTCACAGAGAATTTCTTTCAGCCCAAATCACCCAGTCTAAGTGCTATACCAAGATGACAAAACAGTGGTAAGTAGAAGTTCAAACACTATACTGAATCCATATTACAAAGATACTTCCAGCGCTGCAAGTATTATGTGGTTCACTTTTAGTATTACTTGAATCAAGAGAGTTGGGTAGTCTACTTACAGTTTCAGAAAAAAGGTCAAGGTCTAGGGGTTTGGGAGGGCTTTGTTTGTTTTCCCCTCTGCTTTGTTGTTAATAACAGTGAAAAATTATGATCAGTTATAAATAATCAGGTTTAACATAGCTCTGAAGAACATGATGTATGAAGCTGGAGATACATAAATGATAAGTAAGGAGGTCAAAATAATCAAATGCCACAGTTATTATATGACAATGAAATAGGTGATAAAAATAGAAAGCACTAGAAGGGTCAAAAATCACAGTTCAGAGAGTCAACATAATGCTTAGAGCACAAAATCTAAGTGTCTGTACATGACCTATTGACCTATTTAAATAAATTAGTTTGCTCATTTATTATGCAAACCACTTTTGCCCTCACTGTCCCTCATTTTATAAAAGATACAAAGGTTTTATCCTTGAGCTTTTCTGAAGTGGTCTAATTTATAACCATAGTTGCATTTATTTATAAATCAGGTAATCTTTGGGAATGCAGGAACAGAATTCACACAATCTTCAACAGACTGTTTCTGAGAAGTGTCATCCCCTAGGATGGTGCAAATGCAGAATTTTGTACAGAGAAATCCAAGACTGTTCTTGGAATGGTGCTTCTTTAAGGACTGAATATTTTCAAGGTTCTGGTATTTCCAATTAGATGCTACTAGAAAAGTCTCCAAATGGCTTGTTTTCCCAATTACTCCACTATTGCCAAAAACAGTCTGACAAAAAGTATGCTGTGACATGTAATAAATATTTTTTGCTAAGACACGAGATATCAGTGCTTTTGCTACCAGATAATATCAATGCTTTTGCTACCAGATAATATTTAGGCACTGACAACTTGAAGAGCAGTAAATAACCACCGGTTTTCAAGCCAAGACACGTGCACTTTGGGGGAATATCACCAGCTGAATTTGCGTTGTCAGTAAATTAGTTGAAGTTCTGTGGTGGATATTTGTTTTCACAGAAAGCAAATAAGTTGGATGGATATTATTCTATCCGGAGTTTAATTTGGTAATACTGCCTTTTGATACAGTCCCTATACATAACAGATAATAGGGAACATTCAGAAGAAATCACCTCCTCTTTTTTTTTTTTCTAAAACTTACAAAAATTCACTCTAAAATCAAAGAAATGTACAATATCAGCCATGAATGCACTAGTTTCAGATTAACATATTTGAAAAATTACTTCTGAATTAATGCAGAATTATTTATGGTCAGCAATAGAGTTTATCACGACAGTCTAGTAAGTGATTATGTGCTTTAAGCTTACTGTTGTCTTCATAGTACTCCACCTTATACTTCCAAGCATGGCAAAAGCTCTCTATTTTTACTAGTTTGCTAGCAGGACAAAAAGTAGATGAAGGTGTGTATAATTTACCATAACACCTACAGATCATATTTTTTCAGTTTTTACCCATACATTTGTAGCTCTTAAGCAAATTACTGAAAGATTATTTGCAGGGCTGTAATTTCATTCTGTTTGGAAAATAAAACAGATTCAGGATTTTAACAGTTTAAGCACATCTTCAATGTAAAAGCAATTATTTTTGCTCTGGAATCCACAGTGAGTGGTATGACTGATTTTTTTTTTACTTTTTTTCAGATCTGTTGAGTGTCAGGTGGGTGGGGCATTAGCATCTGAGATCCTCCTACTTGGCTCATACAAGGCAAAGATAGTTACTGTCAGCAGTGTTCTTGGCCTGGTATTCAGATTCCCTTTTGATCTGAAGAGAAAAGGAACATCCATAGAGCCAGGGAAAAAGGATCCAATTAAAAATATTCCTTTTGAAGGTTTTGGGGCAAGAAGATTTTTAGTCAATTTTCTTGTACAGTCTTATTGTCAGCTGGAGAAGAAAAAATATATATGAGAAGAAATAAACAGGCAATTGTTTCAAAATTAGCTTGCAGTTAGAAATTCTCCTATCTATTTCAAGTTGGGGTGAAAGTAAAATCAGTCTTATTGAGGTACAGCAACCTATGAGATCCTGAATCAAGATTAGGAAACAAATCCAAATATTTAAAAAAGAGAAAAATTCTCTTTGGAGAGGAGGAGTGATTGTCCAGAAAGAAATTTAATAATAACATACAAAATTATCAGGAAAAATTATTGTATCCTCAAATGTTGCCTTAGAAAACTCCACTCCTTACCTTCACAAAGTCTACCCTACCCAAGGACAGCATCTACCTTTCAATTAGTCTCATGTGCAACTTATGGTTTTTCAGCACTTCAGTAATTTATCCTTAAATTTTAAATATAGTGATTTCAATAATTAGATTATTCTATTTTAGATATAACTCTGTAATTGTTATTAATAGAAGCATTTCTTCAGCTACAATATCATCACTAGTAAGACAGGAACAGAACTAACTAGCGTTAGTTGAACTTTTGCTGTTTAGACTCAATCAAAAGATGATTACGGCCTCTTGAAAAATGAAGCACTGGATGAAAACAGCTAACAATAAATTTTATTCACTTATTGTTTATTAGTTTGATATGTACTTGTAAATGGATTTCATAAATAAAAATCTAAGCTTCATAAAACCATGTATTCAGTTAGGCATGTGGCTAAGAATAATAGGCAAGAATATAGGCAAGAATAATAGGCTTAAAGGCAATCATTGATAAATATAATAACCTTCTAATTTGAATTAAACTATCAAAGGTGAAATGAGCTCAATAAATTAATGCAGTCCTAATTCATTAGCACTTTTTGTTCAGAGCATTATCTCTGTGCAGCTCTGGCCATGTTCAGCTGCAGGCAGTCAGGAGTGCAGCCTACACTGTGAAGACAAATTTTCATTCTTACCTCATTTAGAACATACTTGATAGCAATTTTAAAAAAGCAGCAGGGCTTTGAAAATTATAATGAGAAAGGAAGATCATTTTCGTAGTTTCTTTAATGTCAAGCACTACCACTGGGCACTCACCACTGATTTTGTTTCAATGCTTTGCAGTGAGTTGATGCCACCACTACTCTTGGAGCTGTAATTAAAGGTAAAGTTACTGCAACAATCTTCATTTCATACTTTTGGATTTTTGTTTCTGAGGTTTATATTTTTATGAAATTCCTTTTTATCAGACCAGAGCTTACAGCTAATAGCCTGTAGCACATTTGAATGTCATACATAATGAAAATACAGCAAATGAAAAGCTGACACAAAGCACAGTTTGTTTTAGCTTTACAATTACTGGAATTTAATCAGCCATCCCTGAATGTGGAGAACATGCTATTCTGTTCCCCTTTCAAAAAGTTCTCTCCCACAGTCAAGGAGCACCACATTTCCAATAAAACACCAGAGCACAATATCTAGACTCTTTTGAAAAAATTCACTGGTAGAGGTATGTATTAGTCATCTCTGCATTTCCACTAAGCAAACTGCGTCAGGAGTCAGACCATTAATGATGGCAAAGTTGTCAAAATTAAAGTGACTGTGACAAGTGTTCCTCACTTTGTTACAATCAAAACATTCTGGACACAGTGATTGCGGAATTTGGTAATTGAGTTACAGAAGAGATACCAATTCAAGCCAAATAGTGAGCTATAGTGGTAAAATCAGAAGCTTGCGTTTCATGTGTGTCACACACATTCTGACTCTGATTGTTACACAGTACACATTTCATGTCAACTCTTTGATGTAGGATATATCTGAAAGTGGTGCACCGAGGACGAAACTAAATTCTTTTGTAAATGAATTTTTCTTTAATTGTTAATTTTATATGTGTTTCATTAGTGTATTATTGTAGAATGCTTGGCCTAATCATCTTCATTCAGAAATTAAAGATATCAACTACAGTGGATATCTCTGTGGGTAAATGCATTACTGCCTTGTTTACAAAGCTTGCCAGCCTGTGCTTTATCAATTTAATTGTTGGCACATCACAGAAGAGCAGTGAGTAGAGGAAAGGGACTTGCACAGTACAAAGCTGTTCTAGTTAATTTGAAAGTAACAAAATTAGTAACAAAAAGTAACAAAGTAACAAAAAGTAACAATTTGTTGGGATTGTAACAAAAGTTGCAAAATCCAACATAATAAAAATAAAAATACTTCAGGAGATCACAGAATGATCTGCAGATATTTCAGGATAAGTTAGACCTGGTTTAGTCTCCTATTCAGGAAAACAAACAAACAAACAACCCACAAAACACCTAAAGGCTGTCGTTGATATTGATATTTATATTTACATTAAAAGTTATACATTCTTACCGCTTTGTATAGGAGAAATAAATAGGAGAAACAAACAAATGAAATCACCCAACAAAAATAAACAAAACAAAACACAAAAAAACAAAAAAACCCAACCAACCAAGCAAAGAAAAAAAACAAAAACCCCCCAAACAAACAAACAAAAACCAAAAAAACAAAAAACAAACAAACAAAAACACAATTCCAGAACACACTCTATGCAAAACCAGTTTCTACTAATTCCTGGATACTTGTGAATCATGTATGTGAGAGCTGCAGTCTATCTTTAAAAATTAAATTTTTTTTACAGGCAAATGTTAAATCCTAAAGAAAATATAATATACTACTATACAGCACATAAAAAATAGAGCCACATTATTCTTTCTCCAGATAATCTGATCAGCTTCAAGTATATAAACCTAAAATTGTGTGTGCTACAATCTTACTAGAACTTGGAATATTTTTTCTTCAGAAGATACATTTACGCTCCAAGTACATTACTTGATCCATCTGAATTAATGTCAGCATTTGGGTATGTTAGTAGTTTGGAAACAATCAATAAGCAAAAACAGTTAGGAAAAGAGGTACAAATTTTTCTGTAATAGATTATGCAAATGAAAATCAAAATGTACACTGCTCCAAAATAGTCCCACAGCTAAAAATTTGAATCCACTGGACAAATGGTTACATTTCAGAGAAACAGTGCTCTTGCCTCAAACTTGTGCTCTTCACCAGATAAATTAATCTCTTAAAATGTAAACTTGCCTGTTTGAGCTGTACCCTTTGAATGAATAAGAGAGAAACACTGCAGGTGCTACCTGGATGTGAAAGTCTCAGAAAACGTCCTTGGCAATTGTATTCCAACAAGCATTCTGAAGACAGGATAACTTATGAGAAAAGGATTCAAATGAGTCACATGCAGTTACATGAAAAGTCATTATGTTACTTCAGGTTGTTTAAAGATTTATATTAATTATACATGTTGCTAGCATTTTTCAGTAAATTATCATAAACATTTTCTGTTAGCATGGTGTAACAAATACCCATTTAGCTGTTTGTTTTTATTTTCCCTAAACAACTTTCTCTTTGGACCCAGATGTTGTGCCTATGACCAATCATCCATACAGGTATGTGAAAGCCCATCTCTTTTATTCTTTCTTCTTGAAAGATTTTAGAGACTATTTGGCAATACTATAGTAATTCCGTGAGGAGTTTCAGCAACCAGAAAATGAGTAATACACTGTGAAAAGAATATCTAGAATGCTTATAAAAATGGCCTATGAAATGCCAAGATATGAGATTGACTGACTTTTCTGCTAGAATATATGTATGGTAATAGAACTTCTGGGTCTGCCTCAACTGTTCTTAGTGAATTCAAGGAAAACAGACCAACTAAAATTTTGTGAGTTAAGTAAAATAGAAGGGAATTTGCTCTTAATGTCAGGGAACAGAATATAACCCTTAAGGCTTATGGTCTAGTTCTCTGTCAATACAATGAGAGTAATAAAGCTATATTTCCCATTCCATTTGTCTGTTCAAATTATTAGTCTTCAGCATAAGACTAGTTTGTCACTGCATACGTCGAAGGGCACTGATCTTGATTAAAGCTTCCAGTGTTACCCTAATGGATACACTTCTCAGTATAAAACCCAAGAAAAGTGGAATATATTTTAGTCAACTTCAAAAAGACTGTTCTTTGAATTTCTTTAATAATAAACCTCCACAGGAACAACAATACATGTATTTTTGCCTGGAGAAAAAAAAATCAAATATTATTCATTGTGTATTTCCTTTGTCTTTACACTGATCCCAAGCCTTTTTGATGCTAATAGATATATAAACAGTCCTCTGTATTTCCACATCTACACCCACGCCATTTCCTGAAAAAAATGAAATCCTATTTGTTTCATAAACATCCAAGAAGGCTTATGGATCTAAGGCTTATGGATTTTATTTAAAAATAAAATAATAAGCCTGACTTAGGAAAATTAATTTAATTTATTACAAATTAAACAGAGCAGCATAATGAGAAATAAGACCAAATCTAAAAGGTGCTTTCAGCCACTCCTTCTTTCTTTCCAGGCTGAACTTCATTTGAATTCTCTACTTTCTTCTGGAGAGTGACAGGGACTAGGGGTTACATCTGGTCCATTGTCTGTGCTACTCCTTCCTCCTCACACTCTTCCTCAGCTCCAGTGTGGGGACCCACCTGCAAGGGACAATCCTTCACGAAATTCCCCAGAGTGTCTCCTTCCCACGTGCTGCAGTTCAACAACTGCTCCAGCATGGTCCCTTCCATGGGGTGAACTCCTCCAGGACCTCTCTCCCAGGGCTACAGTTCCTGCCAGGAGCCTGCTCATGCCTGGGTTCTCCTTGGAGTCACAACTTCCTTTAGGGAACATCCATTGGCTCCTTCCTGGGATCATTCACAAGAGTGGATACTGGCTCCACTGTAGTCCCCCATGGGCTGCAGAGGGACAACTTGTCTCACCATGGTCTACCCCACAGGCTAAAGCAGACTCTGTGTTCTGGTGCCTGGAGCACCTCCTGCCCTTCCTTTGTCACTGACTCTGGAGTTGTTTCTCTCACGTATTCTCAATACTCTTTCCTAGATGCTGCTGTGCAGCATTTTTTCCTCATCTTAAATATGTTATCACAGAGGCACTACCACTGTCGCTGATGGGCTCAGCCTTGGCCAGCAGCTGATCCATCTTGGAGCTGGGTGGTATTAGCTTTATTGGATATGGGGGGAGCTCCTGGCATCTTCTCACAGAAACCACACTCGCAGCCCATGTGGCCACCAAAACCTTGTCACATAAACCCAAGATACTAGGCTTATACAATTACATTACTATCTTTTTTAAAGCTGAAATAATATGCTTGAAGACATAACCAAACTTTTCCATTCTGTAAATTTTATTTTCATTGTTCTTCTTTTGCAATACTTTCTCCTTCTGTATTTGAATGCAGATGACTAGTAGTGATACTCTATTGACTCTCATTGGCTAATATCAGAGATACTACAAAATTTTTACACTGATATCAGGAAAAGAAATTTTGACCTGAAAGAGCTCATACACTCATTGCTTCATCTGAGGTAGGCAGACATTCTCTGTTACCCTTCTGCGTTTGGTATCTGTCCCTCTCTGACTGTAAGGTGCTGTTACTGACTGATTGATGATATCTGTCAAACTGTAAATATTGTATTCTACCTCTATGTCTCATTTTGGTTTTTATTGCGCTGTCTTTCCAAGAATTATATGTTATTGCTATATAGATGCTTTTAAAGAAGGGATTATATTAAATGATCTGTAAAGTCCTTTCCAGTCCAGTGCATTGTAGCTTTAGTTTTAGAAAAAAGTCACTTGTGGTAACAGATATATCAGGTTTCTGCCTGTGATATCAGCTCTGCATCAAATGATCTGGCAGTCTTCAGGGATGTAGAATATTCGGAGAGTGGAGATAACTGCAGTTGGATTTCCGCTATACATAAACATGTGCTAAACATGCTTTACAGACAGAGCATGGGATTTTTTTGTCCTATGATATCTAGATATGCAGAAATCCTGGGAAAAAAAACTAGCAAAGGAAACTTATCTAGCAGATGAGAAATAAGACCATTAATAAAGGATTGTCACTTTAAAGCAGTCATTTGACATCCTCCATAGTTAGTCATTTCTACACTATGAATTTCCTGAGTCTGAATTCAAACTATGAAAAAAATCTTTCAGAGACGCAGAGTTACAATAATTCATTGAGATCTACATGTCTCGACTGAAACAACCAAGAATTAGATTGCATGAATTCCATAATGGATAAATGTCAAATTGTGTGACTTCAGATTCCAAAATGAAATATATAGTCCATATCAGTTGAAACATATGAAATTCAGTGGCTAGAACAAAAGACTAGGGTTAAATTAGTCAGTGTTATCTGTCCAAATTGTGACATGATTATCCTTTGTATTTATATATTACATACTGCAACTACATATGTAACAAAAGCAGCTGTTACTAAGGTTATGCTATGACTGTAATTAATTAATAATTGCAGTCCTGACTAAATAGCTGTTAGAAAGAAATTATCTTTGCGAAGGTCTAAATAGCAGAGTTTCTTTTCATGAAAAAAAACCCAACCCATAGATACTCTTGACAGTCTTCTGGTCTGGAATTAACTAAACTGATGCCATACAGAATTCTGTAACAGCATTGTTTAACCTTTCAAATGGCCTTCATATACTTACAAAAGTACATAATAAAGTGACCTCCTCTGAATTACCCTTGTAATCTGTTGCTGCTCTTTTTCAAAACAGAAAGACAAATTATGGCCGACTTTGGCACCCTTGAAAACAAAGCTACTGTAAGAGTTATGATGAAATGTGGATTTATAAGCTCAGTTTTAAATATCCAGGTCTGAGATTCTGGCCTATGTACAGAATGATAAAGTATTCATATGCTGGTTTAAAATATTTGAAATATAATACATACTTAAAATGTAATACATACTGTGAAATACAGACATGGGATGAGAATAAAGCTGGAAATAGTTCTTGAAGGGAAATAACCTTCCTTTCATACTGATACTTTCCTATTAGCTACTAACTCCGACCCTTATCCTTAAAATATTACCTCTTGTGGTGAACAATATATACAATAAGTCTCATGCTGAAATAACCTCATAATGTGTCCAAGAGTGCCAGGAAATTAGTATTTTACTGACTGTAACAATAAGCCACAATATTTATATTTAATAACCAAATAATAAACACCACATTAAATTACTAGAATTACAAAGACTAGAAGTCATCCATGAAATTGTCAATTATCTGACTCTTCCTACAGTGCTGAAAGGATAAAGCAAAGATTCAAATCAGTTTTCTCTGTATCCGTCTCCTATTGTCACGGTTTAACCCTGGCCCGGCAAAACAACAGATTTAAACCAAGAAACAGATTTATATATTAATCTCTCTCTCCTCTGATAAAGGAAAGAGAGAGAATAAGGAAGAGAGACTTATGGGTTGGAAACTAAACTACAGAACTTTAATGAAACAATAATGATAAAATAGGAAAAATTACTAAATATATACAAATATACAAATATACAGGAAAATTGATCCCACGTTCCTCCCCCCTTTCCCCAATACTCTCACGTCACCACCGAGGCTGCAGGGCAGCCCTGGGAAAGTCCAGGCTGGAATCCTGGAGTCAGCAGCAGTCAGGAGCTGGGGGCAGGAACACACAGATTCAGGCTGGCACAGATCAGGACCACAGGCACCGGGACGGATGGAATCCTCTCAGGATACCGAAGGAAGCAGGGAGGGCAGGAAGGAAGAGAGCAAGTTGACCTTTGATCCCTCGAATTTATACTGAGTATGACGTGTATGGGATGGAATACTCTGTTTGGTCAATTCTGACATCTATATTGTCTTGTCCTCCCCAGAGGAGGGTTTCAGGTGGGACCTCGTTGCTCCTTCTGGAAAGCAAAATGTTCCTGAGAGCTGAGCAGTGTCCTTGGGTTGCATACCAGTCTCTAGCTGTAACTATAAACACGGAGTGTTATCAGTCCTAGAAGCAGACAGTGTCTGAGAAACTTGCTGTTAACCCCAGCAAGTGCAACTACTTACAAGAGACTTAGCTAAAAGCAAAAGCACAAACCAGAAAATCACCTTTATCCTGGCCTAAACCAGGACACCTATTTATGCATTCCCTCGATCTTGGCCTCTTTAACCTCTCAGAAACAGTTTTCTTCACGCATATTTTATTCTAAAAAATAACATTTGACCATTATACTTCACCAAATGTGAGTTCACCACAAATATGTACTGAAGAACAGGTTCCCCAAATGCAATAATCTGTTTAAGAATATTTTCTGGTATAATAGAAAAATATAATTTTTGGTGGATCTGTTACATAAAGACCAAGGTTACTCAAAACATATCACAACATCTTATCAGACTGAAAATTTCATTCCTATCTGAGTTCCTATTGATACTGAAAATCATTAATATCTGAAGTGAAGGTATGATTATTAAGATGCTTTACAACTTTCATCCTTTTCCTTGGGCAATAATTACCTACATATTGTGAGAGACCGCCCATCAGGGACCTATTTTGGGAAGTGGTGTCCAGATACCATTCTAAGTCCTGGAACAAAACAAAAAGACTGCTAGACAAAGGCCTGCCTGACACCTATGGAAATAATGGGCTGTATATGACCTAGGGTCTGCACAGGAAGACAAGGATAGAGATACAAAGATTGAGGAGTGGACAGGGCAGAGGCTCAGTCTGATATGTCTCATTGAGGCTTAATCATTTTTTTAAAATGGTTAAGCAAAATAGGACTACAGAAGAAAGAGCTGACATGGTGGGCTTCAGGGACTTCACTGACACCAACACTCCTCCTGTGGCTCACCTGGTTCTGGACTGATGACCAGTGACTTTCTGCTATCTATCTCACTCTCTCTTTTCTCTTAGTCTCTTTCTCCTTCTCCTTCCCTTTTCTTTCCCTTTCCCTTTCCTTTTCCTTTTCTCTTTCCACTTTCCCTTCCCCTTTCCCTTCCTCTCTCCCTTTCCCTTCCCCTTTCCCTTTTCCTTTCTAAAATCATTAAGTAACACAAGGCCTACTACAATTTTTTTCCAGGCTGTGCGTCTTGAACATACATGTATTGTGACTTCAGGAAAGTCACAATCAGCCTTTATGATTGTGCAGCCTGAGTATATAATATATAATATCCAAAGTAGCAGATTTTACAAATTATTCCTTAAATAGTTTTAATTAAATTTTATGTTCAAAGACAGACCTTGACTGTCATTTCACTTTAATCCAATGAAGGGGTATTTCATTATCAAACATTTCCTCAGACAATGAAATTTTCATCCCTCTCCCTGGAAGGGGTAGGTCTGACACTAGGGCTGGATGCAATCACACCTGCAATCCTCTGAGAAAGAGTTTAAAAAGCAAGGGGGTCCAATCTAATCTGTGTCTCCCTGGGTGTCCTATCCAGGTCATGAAACACACCAATATTACATATCTGCCTAAACAAAAACTGACTCTAAATAACTAGAATTGATTAGGCATTCTTAGAACTGGTGTAAGAACTGTTGTAATATTTCAACATTTAACAACTTTTTCTTTTAGAGAGTGTAGAAAATTCTAATTCATCAGGACTGAATTTCACTGTAAAAATATATTAGTTATGAAAACTGACTTGCTGAAAAAGGGTTTCTGAATCCAAGCTGAAATTTCTCATCCTAACAGGAGAAAAAAACAGTGAAACATGATTCTGGATTAACAGTTAACCCACAATATAAGTAAATTTCTCAACAATGTCACTATAATGAGGTATGGTTTTTTCCCCGTTATTGATAACATTGCTTTTTTGTAAATCACATTTTGAACAAGATTGAGCTTTAATCCTATCTCTTTAACATTGCTGGATCACAGAACCAACCCTTTTTTTGTAGTTTAATGAATAATATTCACCAACAGAAGGTGAAAGAAGTGCACAGACACTGTCTGTCTAAAATTCATAATATTTTTTAGGGAGAAACATTATAAAGGTTTTAAATAAAGGGTTTGAATTATGTCATTTAAATAGCCAGTTCTGCCTCAGTATTCAAAAGCAGCTTCAGTGAGTTTTGTTTTAGAGAGTGAGTGCATTAAGATCATGGTGTGAAACTGCGCAAATGACAAATTTTTTTAGTGAGGGTAACTTTATTGCCTCTATTAATTTTTCAGTGTTAAGATTTTGCTTTGTAAAATAGAAATACAAACAGAATGCTGTTTCATATTGCTTCTTGTTAAATGCTCAGATCCTGTTAGCCAGTACCATAAAAATGTTCATAGGCAAACAAATAGCACCAAAAGGCACTCTCCTATACATCAGTGATATACAACCTAGTTTTTATGGTCAGGGACTAATTCACAGCCTGAACAGTAAAACTTCTATATAAGTCTTCAGCAGACACACCAAATCCTAATTCCCTTTCCCTTTCCATATTTTTTTTTTTTTTTTTAATTTCATTTTTTTTTACCTTCCCCTTCAAAATAAAATCCAATAGCTAAAACAACCCAAAGATACTATACCATGGTCAAGCTACATGGTTGCATTTGGTTGATGGCTTATCATTATTTATCGTAATAGCCTACGGACACTTAAAGCAGCAATGTCATTATACAGAAAGCTAGTCACAAAAACATTGATAATACTTCTTAGTATTAGTCATAACAAAGACATAGACTCTAACTTGTTATTTTCATTTGTTTGCAATTGCCTCAAGATAGTGGTAATATTTCATAATGTCCCCTTCATACTCTTTTCATCCTGCGTATAATAAAGCATAACTAAGGATGATTTTGGAATATTAAAAACTTCAAAGGTGACTAAGTTGTATTAAGTGAGCTATAAGAAAAAATGGAAGAATTCAAAATCAACACCTTTTTTCTTTTATTGTTTTAATCTTTTCCTGCCCGACTGACACAGTAGAGAGGACTTCAGAAAAACTGCCATCTGAACCAGTGTGGTGCTCCAAGCTATACATTAATCTTCAAAGCTGAAGCAGTTTGGGTTGTATTTCCAAGAATAATAATGTGGTGTTAATAAATCATTGACTGCAGTTCTGCAAACATTTTTTATTTTTCTCCTGAAAATGACCAAAGAACATAGACAGATTTTTTTGCTAGTAATTTTTGTCCTATGATTTAGACTTCACCATCATCTGCAAATGAGATTAAAACAGATAAAAAGTGTCAGGTATTTACAGTCTTTTTAAAGTTTTAAAACTGGAAATAGCTTTAGTTTTATAAATAAAAGTTCATATTGTCGCTCAGTACACTTTAATAATTGTTATTTATAATAAGTGCAATATAGTGCAGATTATTAACTAATATAGATTCATGATGTCCTGACGGGAATATATTAAAACCAACAAAAGCAACAAAAATAAAACACTGCAGGCTGAAGGTATAATTTATTTTAACTTCTTTGCAAGCAATAAATGTTTCCAGTTACTATTCAGAGCTCATTAGTAATTAAATTCATTATCATTAAATATGGAGAAGAGAAAAAAAAAAGGAAAGTTCACACAACAGAGGAAAGATAATGATTGCTCTGAGAGGAGCAGGATAAAAATTGCTTATGGCCATATTAACCTGAGACCTTCTGGGACCTCCCCATCTGCTGCTGGCCTGGGGATATGTCAGTTACAATAGGAGGGGAGCAGTGGTACCTATGGGCAGAAGATGTGTCTGATGACCCATATGGACTAATAACAGTGTTCCTTCCCATAGTGCTCAGTATAAAATGGCTCCAAATAGAACCTTCTGTTGGTCTTTCTGACTGGTCTGTTGGCTGGATTGGGGTTTACTTGTTTGTCTTCTTTGTCTGTGCTGCTGGTGTTCCTGTATCCTGTCCTCTTGCTTAAGAAGAACATTATTCATTAGGACAGGTTGCCTACTCTGGCCTCTCTGAGTAGGACTGGTTTGGGTGATCCAAGGCTTCTGTGGATTGCCGCTAAGACCCATCTGCTGCTGAATCCAGTTTGGGACTTTTTTAATGAGAAAGTAATTATCTCCTCAGGAGTGGAGGTTCCATCTTTATATATCTGTTTATATTTGTAATTTATCATCATTATTATTATTTAATGAAACCTAATCTAGGAATTTTTTCCTCTCTTCCTTACTCCCCTTTCTGTCTTCCCCTGGGAGGGTAGTGGTCTGTTACCAGAGAGCATCTGTTACCAGTTATTGTCTAAAATGGTGACAAGGATAAAAAGAGGAGCTAATTATCAGAATCCAGGAAGAGAAATGATGCTAAATCAATGCTGAGGAAGAAAATAATTTGGGGGGGGGGGTAACCAAACCAACCAACCAACCAAAAAAACCAGCTGGCACAAAATCGGAGAATCACAACAATAATAGAAAACAGAAAAGGGTAAGGACTCTGAAATTGTTGAATTTATAGACCATATTGCCCTGTAAATAGAACATTGCCATTTCTAGAAATAGGCCCAGAAAATTTGTATTAGCTCAACAATGCAAGGCCTCAGGACTTCTAAGACTTTGTCAGAATTTCCAGACAGTCATGAATTTTTAATAACCAAGCAAAAGGTAATTTATACTTGCTTTTGCTTAGCTTTGTGCAATTACGTGGTTAAACATCTGTTGTTATAATAATGTCTACATGTTTTTGCAGCTGGTAGATAGCATCTACAGATTCTGTTCTGTACACACTGAGGTAATGGTGATCCTAGAAAAAATAAGAGATGTATACATATATAGGGTAATAACAGTGTCCTTGAAAGTGCAAACACCTCATCATACCAGTGGCCCTAAGTCTATAAGCAGAAGTTAGCAGTCACTGCAGAAAAGCATCCATGTGAGCTGGGTAAAACTTGTTTTAGGGATAACAAAAAGCAGTTATTTCATCCATGTCTAATAAAAAAACAGAACAACACACATCATCTAGGTGATCAGGTAGTGAGGTGGATCAGGAACTGGTTGAAAGGAAGGAGTCAGAGAGTTGTAGTCAATGGGGCAGAATCTGGTTGGAGGTGTGTGACTAGTGGAGTCCCTCAAGGGTCGGTACTGGGACCGGTGTTGTTCAATATCTTCATCAACGACTTGGATGAGGGTATAGAATGTACCCTCAGCAAGTTTGCTGATGACACTAAGCTGGGAGGAGTGGCTGACACACCAGAAGGCTGTGCTGCCATCCAGAGAGACTTAGACAGGCTGGAGAGTTGGGCAGGGAGAAACAAGATGAAATTTAACAAGGGAAAGTGTAGAGTTTTGCATTTGGGGAAGAACAACACTATGTCCCAGTATAGGTTGGGGGCTGACCTGCTGGAGAGCAGTGTAGGTGAAAGAGACCTGGGGGTCCTGGTAGACAAGAAGATGACCATGAGCCAGCAATGTGCCCTTGTGGCCAAGAAGGCCAATGGCATCCTGGGGTGCATTAGAAAGGGTGTGGTTAGTAGGTCAAGAGAGGTTCTCCTCCCCCTCTATTCTGCATTGGTGAGGCCGCACCTGGAGTATTGTGTCCAGTTCTGGGCCCCTCAGTTCAAGAAGGACAGGGAAGTGCTTGAAAGAGTCCAGCGCAGAGCTACTAAGATGATTAAGGGAGTGGAGCATCTCCCTTATGAGGATAGGCTGCGGGAGCTGGGTCTCTTTAGCTTGGAGAAAAGGAGACTGAGGGGTGACCTCATCAATGTTTTCAAATATGTAAGGGGTGAGTGCCAGGGAGATGGAGTTAGGCTTTTCTCAGTGGTGACCAGCGATAGGACAAGGGATAATGGGTGTAAATTGAAGCATAGGAGGTTCAAGTTGAATATCAGAAAAAATTTCTTTACTGTGAGGGTGACAGAGCCCTGGAACAGGCTCCCCAGGGGGGTTGTGGAGTCTCCTTCACTGGAGACATTCAAAACCCGCCTGGACACGTTCCTGGGAGATGTACTCTAGGTGGCCCTGCTCTGGCAGGGGGGGTTGGACTAGATGATCTTTCGAGGTCCCTTCCAACCCCTAGGATTCAATGATTCTATGATTCTATGATTCTATGATCTACCTCGACCTCTGCAACACATTCAACACTGTCCTGCACAACATTTTGGTCTCTAAACTGGAATCATTGGATCATTGGATAAGGATGGATCATTGGAGGGATGGACTACTCATTGGATAAGGAACTGGCTGGCTGGATGGATGGTTGTGATTCTCCAAAGAGTTGTGATCTATGTCTTGGTGTCCAGATGGAGACGTGTGACATTCTGAAGATGTCTGACAACTCTCAATATCTGTGGAAAGAAATTTTTTTCTTGTTAGATAGATTTCAACTGGTTTTGGAGTACAATCTTTTGGGATGAAGCATAGCAAGACTTATAAGAGCTTTAAAATGGGGAAAAAAGAGAGAACACTCTAAAAGGCAACCATAATTTCCATGCCTGGCTATAATATAGAATATAGAAAATCAGGCAAATGTGGATGGAGCAAAGGCTACAGGAGAATTTGAAGGAACTGTTATGCAAATAAGTACAGCTTAAGGTTTGATATTGATATGATTAAGAGCACAGCACAGCTATTTTAGTAAGAACATTTGCTAATATCTGAAATAAACAACTAATAGAGGGTGATAGAATAACAAAATGGAGAAACTAATTTATTGTGACACATGAGAATGAATGCTATAAGAATAGTAGAAACTTCATAACTAGTCTGTTCTCTTAGGGCATAAACTGTTCCAAAAAACCTAGTGTAAGAATTGGAAAAAACATGTAGATCATAGAATCTGACAAGTTGGAGGGGACCCATCAGAATCATAAAGTCCAACTCCTGTCCCTGTGTAGGGCACCCCCAGAATGGCACCATGTGCTTGAGAGCATTATCCAAATGCTGCTTGGGTTCAGGCAGGCTTTTTTCTTTATGCTAAGGGAAAAAAAAAACAAATTATATAAAGATGGAAAACCTGATGTCATGTAGTTAGTGTTGGCTAGAATTATTTAGAGCAAAGGCTATGAAAGATATTTTAGTGCTTTAATGTAGGGATCTGCTCTAGGTGTTAGGCTGTTAGTTTACAGATAAAGTTAAGTTTTAATTTTACTAAAGAGACAGCATGAACATCTTCCTGTTTAGTTATTCCAATATGCACATAATATTTCAAGATAATCTTTGCACATGGAGGGCAGGATAGGGATTGTGGTTATGCCTACATTAACAAAAAGCTTTCTTCCTGTTCCAGATCTATGTGTCCCTTGCATCATCTACACTGCACATTTGTTATTTATTCCCAAGCTTTCTTGGGAAGTGAAAACATATAGCTCCTGCTGAGACAAAAAGCATCTCTGTATCCTCCTTAGTTCACGCTACAACTTCTATGTACAGGTAATATCAAGAAAATGGCATCAGGTTTAGGTTTTTGTAAATTGAACAGACCTACAATGATATCCCAGTACATCAAGATCCCTTATAAAAAATCTCTTGAAATGCAACAAAGATCCTTGAAATTATGCTAGAATATGACCATTCTGACCACCTATACCACTGTCCTCTCATTATTTCAGGCACTTTGATCTTTAAATAAAAAGCTACAGAAACCTAGACACACACAAATTAGTTGACTCTCAGAGCTAACATGCCAAGTTCTATGCATTGTGTATACAGACAGCTTACTACAGGGTAAAAAGATAGGGCTTCAAACCAGAGGTAGTGTCTATGATTTAGCTGTGCACTAAGTTGACAGGTTGCACTAAAGTCAATAGATCTTTGACCACAGTTTGATGGAAAACAAAAGCATCTTCCTATTTTGTACACTCTAAGACTACTTGCTGCATTAGGCAAGGAAGATGGAAATGTATGAATTTGAGTAGGCTAATAAAATTTACTTAATATAGGCAATACTGTGGTGTTTCCAAATAATATTGATTCACAGCCAATGACTCAGTGACTTCAGGAAGTTATAGTTATATAAAAAAATTGACAATTTGTGTTTAAGACATACAGAGATACATAGCAATTATATCTCCTTTTGGGATCCTCACTCTACTTGCCAGTCTGAAGAGCTTACAAAAACATACTGATTTAGATATGAAAAAGGAAAAAAAAAAGGCAATTAATAGGAGGGGGTTCTATAATTACACAAGTAAAATAAAAAGAAATACAAATACAACAGTTTTGCAGTAAGAATAGGTTTACTTTTAAAATAATCTAGATGCAACCAAATATTATTTGAAATTTTTTTCTAAGATTTTATCCTGCATATAGTGAAATATAAGAGGAAAGGTGTGGAAGTTAATGAGAATTCATTAATGAAAATAGGTCAAAGAATTTAGTGAATTCAGATTGAGATGTCAGATATTCTTCATTTTAAAACAGTGAAGAGGCTGGAAACTGAACGTGAAATAAAGCCTTAAAACATTTATCTTCTTTAGCCAATCAAAATTAAGACTGACAAAACATATAATCTCTGAACAAATACTCAAGAACTTGAATATCAGGAAAGGAATTGCTATTCAAATTTAATGATAAAGTTGTCATAATAACAAATGTATTTAAACTATCTGTGGATGTTGTTGACCAGAAATGAGAAGACTTAACATTCTAAAAGACAAGAGGCTGTAGAGCAATCCTTCACTCAACAGCAGAGGAAAAATCACAGCTAAAAAATATTTAGTTACACTATGAAGCAGACTTAAAATTGTGTGACATAACTGATGGCAGGAACTAAGTTCTATTCCAGATGTTCCTTTGCAATTCTTTGTATTACATAACCCCACAAAAATCAGAAATTTGCAAATACATATGTATGTTAATTTCAAGTGTGAGAATATAAAGTATCTACAGAGCATTTCCTTTTTTTCTGTCAATCACTTTTTGACTGTACTTTAGACAGCATTTAACTAAACCTATGGATCTCAATGTTTATAGCTTACCTTATCAAGAATGTTCTCCTGTAGCTGAGCTGTGCTTGTCACTTAAAAAAACGCTGCAATATTAATGAGAAACAAAAGTTCTCATTTGATTTGTAAAAGTGAAGTAAATGTACTTTCTATACTGGTTTGATTATCTATAAATTTAGAAGAATATTTGTGATCCTAGTTTGTGCCAATCTTCACAAAAGAAAATTAGCCTAAAGACATGCTTAGGAAAACCATGTCAACAGGACACCAACTCTACATTTGTACAAGAATATAAAATGCTGTCTGCAGTCAGAAGACATCTCTTTTTTTTTCTTCCACAAAATTAAGATACTAGTTTTCTTGTGACTAGAGTGCTTGGATACACACCTACAACTTTTCTTCTTTGAGGATTATTACCTATGTGATAGTCACAGTGCTAATACGCATTAGTTAGTACTATTAGAAAACACCTGTATTAGCAGTTTATCCTCCCTAATACTCCCCTCCTTGAAAGTTAGCCATAAAGAGCCTAGCTTGTTCCTTTCAGTTCCTCTTAAAACACACAGCAAATTAGGTAAGACTTTGAGAAAGAGTGATAGGAGGGAGTACTGTAGGTGTCTTTGAATTGTCTATATGTTCATTCACACTGTGCTGGCTGAACAGAGCAGCGACTAACAATCACCCGGAGGAGGACCCTCAGAGTTCTTAATTAAACAAAGACTGAAGGATAACTCCCAAAGGCAGCATCATCACTGGGTGCTTCAGTAAGTGCATAAAGCTTAGTAAAAGGGAGAATGGGGCACCAGGTGGCTTCTCTGCAAATGTCAAGTGTGAAACATTCCACAGAGAAGTCACTGCCCCTGCTTAAAATGGTCAAATGAGCCCTTGTAACTAAGGTAGTTTCTTTGGCCCAGTTTGATAGTATTCATTTGCATATTATGATAACCAGGATGGTGTTCTTTGTGAGGATCTCCCTGGGGTCTTTCAGCTTTGACACAAGGACACTAAGAAACTTCCTGAAAGCTCTTCTTTCAGTGTGAAAGGACAAGGAATATTCATACCCTAATGTGTAGAGTTGCTTTTACTGAGTAATCATGGGGCTTAGGAGAGAAATATATTTACACTTTACTTCTTTTTTTTCCTTTTCTTTCTTTTTAAAAACTATTAGAAAACACAATGCAATTGTTTTATACTATTATGAAAAACTATTCTTCCCAGTCTTTTACTGAAGACTATTGGGAGAGTGTTCTGCATCTCTTAAAATTCCCAACAGTAAAAAATATAATAGTACTACAATCTATATTTTTATAGAAGTTAGAAAAGTCCTGTGTCCAAAAAGCCACAGTGTTCCTTTTAGTCTTACAATAGTATGTTATATATTCTATTTGGACAAAAAATTCACCAGAACAGTTTTCTCAAATTTCCTAAGATTTTGGCATACTATTTATATCTTCTAGATATTCTGAATAGGAATAAATTAATAAGGTACACACATTTTTGTCTAATAGCCGTCCTGATTACAACACATGGTCATGGTTTCTGAATTTTCATTTGTGCTTTTATTCCTGTCTATGAATGGGAAAAAAATCCTATGGCCTAACAGGTACCCTATTTAAATTTTGTATCATGTGTTTCTTTCTAATAACAACTATAACCAGAAGAAGTAGATATATCATGCCATCTTCCTCTCACTGCATGGGAGAACAAGAAAAATGATAATAAATTCTTTTTTTTTCTTTTTGCAGAGTAGAGTGGTTTCAATGACTACACTGTGAGTGAGTCTACATTTCAGATCAGCAGTAATCCTGTCAATAAAAAAATTCTGAATTGCTTCCACTTAACATAATCCTCTCTGGAAATTATCTTGGAATGCACAATCTCAATTCCTTCTAAATGAACATAAACTGAGAGATGCACCACTAAAATAAATCTCAATGTGCTACAACCACTACAGCTGTTCAGTCCACAGGACTGAATGCTAACCTCTTGAAATGTACATATACCCCATTTTCCATGCTTGATGCTCATTCTAGAGCCCTTCCCATGTCATGATGTTTCCTGCTAATGTAAAAACCTTTATTTATCAGTAATGTTTTTTCCTACTCCAATAATGAAAAGCATTTCAGCCTATATGAGTTCCCTGGAGCAGAGAAAATGTTACTAAAAACCCTTAGATCTCATTCAATCCAGTTGAATTAGAAGCCATTTAATTATTTCATTTATTAAATGGAAATCATAACTTATAGGCATGGTTCAACAAAAATTATAAGCGCTCAGTTTGCAAATGGAGCGCTGCATTTTACAAGTCTTTTCACGCCCAAAGTGAAACAAGTGCTTCGGTAATACACTAGATCAGAACCTACATTTTGAGAATTAAGATAGATGTGAAAAAAAATATTGCATTTGCTGAAATAAATACACATTACAAGGAATGTAGCTATAGATAGCTGCAGTGCTTAGAGAAATAAATAAAGCTTAAATTAAAATAAATAAGACTTAAAAAACATGCAACTTTTATAGAACACGATAAAATGAACACTGCATCATTTAAAGTTGATTGACAGGTAATGACCTATAAAAGCTATTTTGAAATGGAGATGACAGAGGAAGAATAGCAAAAGACATCAGTGCTAGATTTACAGGTCTGTAAGGTGGGAAAAATTCTGAGATAACAGTTTGCTGAAGTTAAGTAAATTAAAGACTGATGAAAAATATATGTATTTGAATTGAATTGTTCTAACTGTTGAGAACCAGTTGAATATGAGCCAGCAGTGTGCTCAAGTGGCTTACAAGGCCAATGGTATCTTGGCTTGTATCAGGAATAGTGTGGCCAGCAGGACTAGGGATGTAACTCTGCCTTGGTACTCAGCACTGGTGAGGCCTCACCTTGAGTCCTCTGTAGAGTTCTGGGCCCCTCACTTCAAGAAAGATATTGAGGAGAGCAAAGAGGCTGTGAAGGAACTACGGGGAAAGTCTTATAAGGAGAGGCTGAGGGAGCTGGGGTTGTTAAGCCTGGAGGAGACAGGGCGGACTTAATCACTCTCTACAACTACCTGAAAGAAGGTTGTAGTCAGGTGGGAGTCAAGCTCTTCTCCCATGCAACTCATGACAGGATGAGAGGGCATGGCCTGAAGCTGCACCAGGGGAGGTTTAGGTTGGATATCAGGAAGCACATCCTCATGGAAAGGGTGATCAGACATTGAGACTTCTCAGGGAAGTGGTGGAGCCACCATCCCTGGGGGTGGTTAAGGAAAGGTTGGATGTGGTACTTAGTGCCTTGGTCTAGCTGATATAGTGGTGTTAGGTCATGGGCTGGAGTCGATGATCTCAGAGGTTTTTTCCAACCTCAATAATTCCATGATTCTGTAATTAACCAGTTGCTGAGAGACAAAACAGCACTGCATTTGAACATGAGTATTTAACAGGTACTCCTCATATCAAACTTCCTATGCATTGGAAAATTATGAGACATCAATTATACAAAATGTGTTTCTTCTCATCTGGACTTTCCCTGGATTTAACAACATATGTTAACCATGTTATCAACCTACTATTTGAGTCCAGATGTTGTTAAGTTCTTAAGTAATCAAACATCACTTCATTCTGAACTTTCAGTTCAGGACTAGTTTGTTTCCATCTGTCATAAGTTCCTTTCTTAGCAAATCTTCTCCCTGTCTCTCAGCAGAATTCAGATAGTAATATTCACTTGCAAGTGTCTGGAACTTGGAATTATTTAACAGGATGAAATTTTTCCCATATAGGCTCTTCTGGTTCTTTTCCTGCACAGAACAAAAAAATTTGAATATTTGTAATTTTGGTTCACTGTATTGCAAGGCATAGCTTGAAACCTATAGCTAATCTGCAGAATAAAATGCTTTCAAATAAGTGCTGCAATAAGAACACAGGATAGTCATGATAAAATTTGATACTTAAAATTATCTATATTCAGCTACAAGTTTGAATATTACGATTCTAAGTCCTTCATTCTACAACTATCTGTATTTGGCTGAACAATGAGCCACTTTTTTCTTTTGATTTGGTTTTGAGCAGGAAATATTTTATGTTGGGAAAATATCTGCCTTCAGGAAAAGCAAGGAATGTATTTGCAGATCGATAGTTTCTTTGGGGGCCTTCTACAATATCCTATCAGCAAGCAGGTTGATTTTTATACAGATTATTTGCATCTCCATACATTGCCTCTACACACAGACAATAAGCAAACAATAATTTCCCCGAAGTTTTAACAGCAGTGGGAAGACTAAGATATATAATAGTCTAAGTAGTATTGAAGGGGGGTTTGATTTCAAGATTTTAGTAATTTCACTCACTATTAGTCAGCAAGTACTATTAGGTTGCAAGATCATAATTACAAATAGTTCATTCATTTGTACTTTGCATTACGGTTGTTAAAATGTTTTTTCTAAAAGTAATTTATTGTTGCTTTGAAGTAATCAATAGATAGCTACTGGATTTTCATTCTTCCTCTCTATTCACAAACACGCTCAAAGGGTAATCTATTAAGTTTATCATAAATTAAGGAAAAAAAAATAGATGCTCTACATCTTGTTAACATAGCCCAAAAAAGTCAGCCAAATAGTTTCGCCAAGAAATTCAACATATTAATCCTCATATTATTTTTATTTACATCCTCAGTTAATTTTCACATCTTATACCTTGCTATCTGTGTTAGATTATTTTAATGTCACATTCTTTAACTTCATTAATAGGTAATATATAAATATCAAAATTCATTATATTCCTTCAGCAGGTACTCCAGATAATTCCCAAAGATAACAAGTTTCTTATTTTCCTGTCTCTTTTTTAGCAGCGTGGTACATGACTGGAATGATAAGGAACTAACTATCCTCATCATTAAGCTCCATTCTCATATTTTTAAATCCCCAAATTGTGAAATCCCCGAACTGCAATTCATCTGTGAGTCAAATCTCATTTTATTCTTTTTTTCTTTTTTTTTTTTTTTGCTATATAATTTAATTTTATGTTTGTTTGTTGTCATGATCTATTCAACTTTATTACATTTTATCTCATCTAAGAGAATATCTACATTACCATTCATACTACACAAGTACAATGATTTTTCTGTTAAGCTTATGATAAATTTTTTTCTTCAAGTTTCAAATTCAGTCAGTCTTTACTGTGTTTAAAATATTTCAGATAAGTAGCTATTTTCAGTAATAAATTCTTCAAATAAGAAAAAATTATAAATCCTCTTTTGGTAATGAGTGTTTCAGGGCTACTGATAATACTAATTGTTCTCTCAAGAATGTTAACATAGTTCAGATTATCTAAAAGGGAAGTACATTTTCTTTTAGAATAAAGGGACATGAACGTAGGAATGCTGAGAATGAGTAAAATCCATCTTCCTGTCACTATGCAATGGCTTATTTTTAACTACCTATAGTTTTTCTAGTGGGTAGTAGTCTGCAAATATACATGTCAAATAAATCACTGAATAAGAAGGAATGAGATGGAACAGATCTATTAAAAAAGGTATAGTGAAGTGTGTTCACTGCTCCAGTGCACTGAAATGAGTTTGTACTAGTTTTACCACACTGTTGTATTGGAATACTAAATCCAAGACTGTAGACAATTTACAAAAAATAACTGAATAATGCACTGAGAATATTTGCAGTTCTATTTTGACAGATCTTCATCTTCAAAACATTGCTCAGAATAATAAATAACAGTATCTTCAGTTACTGAAATATCGAGATAGTGACATTCCATCAATTACTGAAGAAATAAAATGATTTGTATAAGTCTCTGAAATGTAAATACCTGACGCTTCAGTATAACAAAAACTTTACAGTTAGATACAGTTCTAAGAATACTGTCAAGAAATGTCAAAATTTGGAATAGGAAAAATGTTGCTGCAGTCATACAACATATGAAAGCTGTCTGTACAATGACTTTGCCCAGGAGTAGTTAATTTTGTGAAGGAGAAAATTTAGAATGCATCTGGTTAATATAAGAAATGTATAAAACACATAACTTAAGGAAATCTAAAATATTTAAAATATTTCTAATAGAAAAAGGAAGAGATTAAAGAATATGAGTAGCCAGATCACTAAACCACATTTTGATTCAGTACCCTCCAAAATGTAAATAGAAATTCATCCTGAAAGAATTACCACAAAACAGTACCTAAAAATTATGAAAATTGTAAATTCTAATTGCATAATTAGAATAGAAGTATACATTATACATAACAATGTAATTATAATACTAGAATTCAGAAAAAAATAGAAAAAGACAAGTTGGTACATAAGTGATAACAAAGATATCTAAGCAAGACATTTTGCACACACTGGAACTACAGCTGTATGATATGGAAGTGAACTAATATACAAAACGTGGAAACAGTTTGGTTTTTTTAAGCAAACTTTTAAAAATAAAAGGAAAAAAGTAGTCTTGCCTATTCACTAAACCAGTTTAACAAAGAAGCTAAAGATACAATGCTATGATAGCACCTAAAATGCCAGTTATTTGGGCTTTTCAATCAGTAACTGACAAAGACTTTTAAAGGAAGAAGGTGGGAAGGAAGATGAACTTTGAAATTTATTATGAAAGTAATGGGATGTTAAAAATGAAGCCATGATTTTCTGTTGTTATAATATTAGTCATTAACCGCTAGAACATTACTTAAACAGCGTCACATAGAGAACATAAGATGAAGCAGATGTAGGAAAATGATACTTTATATATTCTTAATTTTGCATGGTTTATAAATAATGGATTCTGAGATTAATATTTTCTCATGGTGAATAAATATCTCACAGTCTCCTCTAGTCATTAACTATCAAGGAATGCTGACCCCACAGGTCATTCTAACTGAAGTGCTGTAGAATGTATATAATAGTTATGTAAATGCTATGTATCGCTACAGTAAATATTTTAATGAAGTGCTTAGGAAGAGCTTCTCAGTAATTCTTGAACAAGTGCTTTAGCTGGTTGTGGAAGGTAGGCACAAGGCAAACAGTTGCACACAAGGGCAATTGAGCTTAAGCATTTTTATTTTCTGATCAAAACTATTTGAGATTAAGGCTTTATAATAACCATTAGAAACACCATCTCTGGAGGTATTTATAAGATGTGTAGATGCAGTGTTTAGAAATATGTTTAAAGCACTGGAGTTGGTTAATGGTTGGGCTTGATGATCTCAAAGGTCTTTTCCAACCAGAATGACTCTGTGATTTTGTGAAAGATGGGGAGTATGAAACTGCAGCAGACTCTAGTTTGGAGCCCTGCCCTTTCAGATATTTTGTTGCAGGAATTATGCATTCCACTGCAATAAATATAGTCCACTGCAGTGAGCCTCCTCAATTCTGCCAGTCAGACATATTGATATCAGGGGTAGTTTTCTCTCCTGAATTTAGACACCTGACAAAAGGTTGCTAGCAAGTGCATCTATTCTAAATTCAGAGCACTGTGTCCTCTAGTATGGATAGACATACAGCTGGGCAGTTATCAATCTTCTAAAAATGCTTATGGGCACAGTGTCCACATTTGCATAATAATAGGTTCTAAACTAGAGAACGCATCTAGGAGGTAAGTTCAGGGATTTTTTTTCCTCCTTAAATCTGAGATGAATTCAGTTTCCTTTGCCTACTTCCTGAGTGCCTTACTCTTTAGATTATAACATGGCCAAAGATAAAAAAGCACAGTCCATAAGTCTTGTGAAGGTAGGGCTGCTGCATGGTCAAGAAAACAAGAATCAAGGACTCATAAGACAAATATATAGCCAATGACTCAAAATTTTAAGACCCTTATGAAACATGGAGAAGAATGGTCCCATTTTCTAGTCCCCACCCAGAGTTCTGCTTTGCTTTTTATATTGAATAAAACACTGAATAAAGAGTAAATGCTTGTAAAGATCTCCCTCTACCAAACACAACAGTCTAGATAGTACTTCTGTGAAAAAAACCACTGAGTTTCTCTAAGATATTGGGTGTCTCCTCAAAATACATCTTTAAATGAGACCAAGTTTAAAAGAAAGTTGTACTCCTAATTTCTCACAAAGATACATTTCTGTGCAACATTGTACCCTTGTAATAACCACAGTATGGTCACTGCATAGCCTGTGAAGTTGTAATTGGAGATGAGCTGAATGTCCATGCATCCAAGATTGGGTTGGAAAATTCCAAATCAAATCACTGGGATAAAGGCACTATTCTTATGCATAAAAATTAGTGACCTGTGTCTATAATACAGTCCCTTCCTCTACTTCCAGATGACTGTTTAGAATGTGCTGAAGATACTGCACTGTTTATTACTTTGTTTATAACAAAAGTGCCAGCACAGAAGTCTGTGACAGTTATAAATTAAATATGCTAATAAATACGTAATTAATACTAGCTTGCATGGAACCTGGATAGTTAGCCTATTCAAATTCAACAGTTAACACTGTTTAAAACCCTTTTGCAGATCCATGACAGTGTAGCCTAGTCAGACAAAATGTCCTGTAAGCATATGAAAAATGTATTTACAGAAGGGTTGTACAGAGATTAGCATAGCTGCAAGGAGGATCCAAGTTTCCATAGGACAAGGCAACAAAGCAGGCTTTAAATAGGTAATTGTCCCAAATGTCGACAATGGCAGAACAGCGGGGGGGAAGAAAAAAAGAAAAAAAAAAAGAAAAAAATATATATATATAAAACAAAATAAGCAGCACTGAGAGTGGAACAGGAAGAAAAAAAGGTAAAGCCTTATTCTGGCATGACTGCTCTTGTTAAAGTGCTAAAAGCTAGAGACACTAGACATCACTGTTAACTATACAGCTTTAGGTCCGTGGTACTGCATACTCATAATTAAAATAAAATATAAATGCTATAGGCTAACACTTTTTTATACACAGTAATGATGATGCAACTAATTGATAATAAGGTCTGATTAAATTTATAAAAAGAATTATCCATTCGCAAATAATCTGTCATTAGTTACAGTTTAAAATTCATCTTGTTAGTCTTCTAAACTGCCCCAACACAGTCATCTCTGATTTCCAGATTAATACGTATAGCTGTTATTATCTACAGATACTTATATAAGAAAAGCATAGTATGAAAGTAGACAAGAAAACAGATTTAGAGATTTATTGTGGAGTAGCTGTCACAAAGGATGTTGCCTTTGCAGAAGACGGTTATTGCCAGAAAGGAACTCAGAGATGACAGGTATAATTAAAATCTTTGCTTTTAAATGCCTCTAAAAATGTATCTAGAATGACAAGTTAATCCTTCACCATACAAGTTAATCCAGCATCATACCTTCAAAGTAAAAGGAAGAGATTGCTAATTACTAGAAAGACAGGATTTTGTTATTGCTTTTATATTTAACTTCTAAAGAGATATAATTTTGTGTAATGTTTCCAGAAAAAATTACAAAGTGATTGATGTGTAGTCCACCATTTGAGCTATGACAGGAAGCAGGAACTACCTTAGTCCAAGACTGATGTCTAGGATATACTTGAGTGTTTTGGAATAGACTACACAAAATACAGAACTGTCTGGAAATAAAAATTAAAAAGATCTACTCACCCAGTATATTCTATTCAATGTATAGCACAGAGCTACGTTTTCACATTAAGTATATATGACTAGGCATTCAAGATTAGAGAATTTTTACAATTTTAAACCTCTTTTGTTTGAAACAGCTTTGTAGGGAGATCACATACATGCCTTCTCAGATGTGACTCAGTGAGGGAACTGCAGTGCTACTGCACACTTCAAGAATTCTCTGAAAACAACAAGAACACGAAAAAGGGCAGAAATTTTTCTCTGTGAATTTTTAGACCTTAAAGACCTATAGATATTGGAAAGCTTTCTGTATTCAAGCAACATACACATTATATGGTAAGCTGTCCTAGGGAGTAACCCTATAGTGTTTATGAAGAACAGAGGACATGTTGTTTAGTAATACATGCATTATCTTTCAATTCCTTTGTGCAGTGTAGTCAAAGATTTTATAGTTTTGTTCCCTGTAAGCATGGTCAGAATTTCAAGGGGCTGTTAAGCATATGAGAGACCTCTCAGTGGCACAAGAAATCACTTCATATCAAACACCCTAAGATGGGTAAGTTCTCTTGTTTCAAGAGAAGTGCTAACACAGTCCAGTATGTAGTTCAAGACTCTGTGCATGGAGAAGTTTACACTTATACTTTTATTTTTATTTTATTATTTTATTATACCTTTGGGGGAAAATAAGTCTCTCTTCCTTTAAAAGGAATTTGAAAACTTTCATAAGTATCTAATAGCGTTTCTTGTCAGAAATTATTGCAAGCAAGAATGACAGTTTCTCAGGTAGGCACAAAAGTATGTAGACTGGTAGAGGCAAAAAGGCTTAAAACCATCCTGATTGTCCCAATCAAGGGATCTAGGAAATGACATTTTTTACAGATGGTTCTGCAGTTTAATGTACAAGTTCTGTATGTCTACTCTCTTACACATAGGCCATATACAATCTTAGTAGTAGTCACAAAGTGTACCTGGAGGTCTTGCTATTACTACATAGACCCTTCCATAAACTGTAGATTGCAGACAGAAAGACTGAGTCTTTCTGGGGATCAATAATTTTCATGCATCAGTCCCTCTATGTGGGTATCCTACTGAAAAAATTAGTTTGACTGAATGTAGGAGATCACTAGAAGAAACAAAGAAAGGTGGGATATAAATGCAGTGAATTCAGATTTTTGAAGCAAAGAATGACTCCCCAGAGAGAATATAATCTGAAGCCATGATAAACTTCAGAGCCTGATTTCAGGCAGCATCAAGTTTTATGCTACCAAATGTTCTATCAGTGCTCAGCAGGAATTAACTGAAGTGGTAGGATGAGTCTTCGGAGAAGGAATCAAGATTGTGCCACGCATGTGCTTGTGTACCCTCCTCCCCAGCACAGGATGTCACATTAGAGATACAATAATGTTATATATAATGAATGGTGGCATTGCTCCACACAAGGGATTTTCAAGCCTCCAGTAATTTTTTCATGAACAACCTGAATTTATTTAGTACTGCTGTGTTCTAGCATGTGTTTGTTGAAGTAATGGTCATATGTACAGTTGTCTGTCTCTGTTATGCTGCTTGTGTACATTATTAATTGTTCTCAGCTTAATTTTGTAAGACTGAAATACACTCATAGAGGACTGCCAAAAATTGTTTGCAAAGGTTACTTCATTCTGTTGCTGTTTTTTAAATTAAGAATAAAACTTGAAATGACAGTCGGTTAATTTTGTGTTCTTTCCTCTAAGTAAAGATAGCATTTTCTGAACAGAAACATAAATAGCAGAACTCAGAAAAGAAGGTATTTCCACTACAAAGAAATTATGTATGCTATGCATGTGGTCCCTTGCACCGAAAACCATAGGATGAGACGAGTTAAAACTGACATATTTAGCTATAACCCTCAAAACCCAAGAATATAATTTTCTTTTTCCACAGCAAAACTCCTTGAGGAAAAGATGATACAGGTTCCTCCACATTAAACCTTCAGTTGCTTTTAATATTCTTATCTCCCTGTAGAAGTTATCATCACTTTTTCAATATTTTACTTAAATTATTTTCTTTTCATTTTCCTTGGGAAAAAATAGTTGAATTATGTAAATCATTACTCATATGCAAATATTAAAATAGTCATCAAGAGCACTTTGAAATACTGTAAAGCCACAAAAATATACAAGAAGCTGAACTGTAGAGCTGTACAAATAAGCAAAACCTATTTTATCCTCTAGTCCTGTTTACAGGATAATAAACCTCAGTCAGGGAAACTAGGATTGATTCCATTGTTCTTTGTGCCCCCAAGAACATAATAAAAGATGGCATTTTGGCAATGGAAGGCTTGAAATTTTGCATTAGATGATATTGCTCCTTAAGAGGAGTTGAAAACTTTGATATATTGGGAGCAAAAAGACATTATTATTCTCAGAAACTGTAGCAACATTAGTGAACTCAGTAAATAAAGTACATGACCAGTTGCCAAACGCTCTTTTATTCAGTCTCTGAAAAAGCAAACTCAGATTTGATATGGATTGTTAAAGACCTTTATCTTTCAAAGTAATATTTAGTTACTGAACCTTCTAAACAGTCTTGTGGCATTTAGGAGACAGCAATACCATTGTCCCAGTGTCAACAATATTCTCAATAAACACACATTAAACATGAAAAATAATTTGTACCATTAAATGAGGCAATTTTTTCATCATGCGGTAATTTTTTATGACTGAATAATCAGAAGTAAAACTTCATGATCAAGTAACTGAGATGCCTAATTTTAACCATAAGTACCAATGATGAGCTTCCACAGCCCTCACTATATTTCTCCTAAAGATTTATCAAAGCACTAAATCCTTGTAATATATAAAAAAAGTTCTTTATCTTCTTATTTTTTTAATAGTAGGAACAAGAATTTTGTTCACACTTTTCCTTTTACAGAGTCCAGATATATTCCACAGCCTTGATTTTGCTCTCGGTTGATTATGCTCTTGTCTTATTTATCCAATAGTGTAAATCAACTGAACACTATAATGTCTGCAATAACCTTATCTGAGCTTGCATATTAATTCTTCCATAAGTAGAAAAAAAGAAGCAAGTGATAACTAAATCCTCAACCAAGTTGTTTCCAAATTGCTGAATACAATACCTGTTCTCTTACAATTTTATTATTGGAATATTACAGCAACTTTAGCATAAATCAAACAGAAAATTGACATTTTTCTTCAGAAATCCAGTTTCAAAAAAAAGACATCACTTTTTTACTGGCTGACAAGAAACTAGAATCTACTTTATGTGCATGTATATACATTTATATACATATAGCTCTCAGTTTATGCTTTGCCTTTTAAAGCAGTTGATCGAAAACTAATTACATAGTTTCAAAGTAAATTCTAGTGAGACAAGATTCAGAGGGAAGTTTTTTTTTTCTGATCCAGAAGTCTAGCCATAGTCTGTCTAAAGCTACTGAATGACGCTTAATCTGGGTAATTGCTACAACCTATTATGTCCTGTATAGTTCAGACTTTCCTTCTTCACCTTAGTACATCCTAAACTTTTAGGTGTTGGACTATCATACACCTGAATCCAGTAATCTTTCTAATAGTCAGTAGCATTATTTACTTTAATGTCAACCATATGGAGTTAGTGTCTCCTCATCTGTGCTCAGAGTTACTGCCATTAAATCTGACAGCAATGTTTAACACATTCTATTATGAGAACAGTTAGAAATGCACTGAGCTGAGATCTGCAAATGCCGCTCACTGCAAGAATTTGTATAACATTTTAAATTCAATTAGCACATGCTGAACCTAAAATTCTGCATTAATTTACATTTAATTAAATGATTAATAGAAATGCAAAGTAATACATTTCTATAAAGTGATAATAGCATTTTTTCTTTTCTTTTCTTTTTTTTTTTTTTTTTTTTTTTAAAGCTTCTCCCTGTTCAGTTTCCACTCAATAATAATATAATAAGGAAGGAAGGACACAGTAGGCTTCACATTGTCTTCTAAAGTTCAACAGTCTTTGGAGATGTCACTAAAAATAAATATCCCGAATTAAAGATCTTTTGCTTAAAATATGTACCCAGGACAGTTCTTTTGCTTGAAAAGGAGGGTCTTTTCAGACGTTTATTGATGCAGCCATGATCCAGGCATACTTATTGCCTATCACCTTATCACCCTCTTCTTTTGCGGACATTAAACTAAATTATGAGTGCACTTTTCAATGCAAAAACATCGGTCTCATAATTTTCTTGATATCATAACCTGTTTCAGCTCAGCAGTATTTAAGGGACTGTCTGAACTTCTGTTACAACACCTTGATACATAATACATCATTATAGATATTTATAGATATGCCTTACTATACAAACTGAGAAGCAGCTATTCAAACAAACTAAAAGCAACTCAGAACCTTTGATAGGTTTATTCTTAACTATTGTCTCTATATATTTTCTATATATAGAGAGAGACAATATATACATTATCTATATATTTTGTCTATATAGACAGGAAAAATATCTTCTGGAAGTGTAAAAATAAAGTAAATTATGAAAGGAAGGAAATGATGAAAGAAAGGAAAGCATACCTATTAAGGTGGCTACAATATCATATAACAATATATTTGAATATGTTACATTATTATCTCCTGTAAATCTGAAGACTTTCATCATTGGAGGCACAGTGATTTCCTAAACTTTAATTAGCAGACCTTTAGTTTACCAAACCCTTGAATGCCATGGAGTTGCTAAATGACATTTAGAACTATCATTTGTCCATGAATGCAAGTCATATCTTTTCAACAGAGTTCATAAATACGTATATATATCTCTTTTAAAAGGCTAATCCATTCAAATTCTTAAAGCTCATCCTGGTTTTTACACTATCATCTTGTTAAACGGAATATACTTGATGGGACAGGGAAGACAGCAGTCTGACTCAGTGGCTAGGGAGTGGATTGTCCTACAGAGCCTTGCATGTAAAGAAGCACAGGTAAAAGGCAAGTGTCCTAACTGCTATGGAAGATGGTATTATTTACTACTCCATGGTATTCTTATTCTTCTCCCCTATCAGATAAGCAAGTGCACATAATTTGACGAGTGTATAAACAATTATTTTCTTATTTTAAATATAGATCATGTGCTCTTCAAGAAAACAGCATTTTTATGTACTTGAATACCATGTAACACCTTTTGCACAAAATCTGCATCTTTAGGCAAACACACACAAAAAGTAACACCAGTAATGTCAAGATTTTTCTTTTGCTTCAGTGCTCCCAGATTTCATTTGGATACAAACCAAGTAGTACAAATACAATGTCAATATGTCTTTGCATCTTCAAAATACAAACCAGTTTCAGTTTGGGGACAAGTTTAGGCTAGAATTTCCATACATACATGTCTACTAGTACATTCTTTATGACAGGTAACAGAATTATATCCATTGTGCAGAAATAATGGGATATACAATCCTTTGTGAATTCTCTTTTTAGTGCACTGAAAGCTTACCCATTCAGATATGTGTAATTGTGTCACAAACTCTCTTAAGTCAAAATCAGAAACAAACTTCCCAGTTAAGTGGAAGATGGACCCCTAATTTTGAGAAAATAGATAATGAAAAAAAAAAATCATCATTTGATACAAATTACACAACTAACTCAGGAAGACAAAAAAACAAATATAAAGCACAGTTTCTTTTTTTCTTTCTTATATAATATATATACAATATATATTCAATACGCAAATATTACTCTATCTATAAATATATACACACACACAATATACAAAAATTCGGGAAAAAAGCACTAGCAGGATAGTATAATATGCATCTCACCAGTTTCAAAATCTATCCACACTATACCAGACAGAGGGATTGGTTTTCAATACTAGGTTTATTTTCATTGCCAAAGTGAAATAGTCCCTCTTTTAATTAGTTGTCTTTAAGTAACTATCTCACTAAACAAAATAGGAAAATAAGTACATCTTTATTTAAACATTTTTGAACTATAATATGATAATAAGGTTAACTTCAAGTGTATATAATCCTTATGTAGGTAACCTGTTTTAACATCACCGAAAAATAATAAACACACTGTGTTCATTATTTCATAGTTACTAGTTACTTAGGTCTAGTATCTAAACAGCACAAATTATGTGAAAACAGGCAATGAATCAGAAAGGATATCTTACTATTAAAATAACCTGGCAATACATTGTTTGAAAGAAACTGATGTCTGCAAGAGCATAGCCCAGTTGATTTATCTGTAAATGATGTTTCACAGAGCAAGAGTTACTTCATACAAAAAGCAATAACGACATTCCTCCCTTTCCTTCTGACAAATAATTCTCTGCAGGGTCATAATTTCAAATGGATCACTACAACTGATGCTTTATTGTCCATTAAAAACCATCTCTCTCAAGAAAATATTTTAAGAGACAATAAGTCTGGTGTTCTGTTTATCTAAACAAAGTTCTTTTTTTTGTGTGAAGACAGACTAGCAAATCTAGAAGTGAGTAAACTTTCATCCAGACAAAAATTCTTGAATTACCACCAAGACAACAGTATGCCTTTCTGAAAACACTTTATTTATTGATTCAGAAGTGAAGCAGTGTGGGTTCAGGAAGAATGGAGCGGTGGTGGGGAAGAAGGTATTAAGAACTGGTTATGTTTTCTCTTTCTCCTTGTAGATTAAATTAGGGGTTTTTTCCCTTCACAAGGGGAACCTGTCTGTTTTTTCCTGCTACTGTAATTGGGGAATGCAAACCTCCCTGGCATTGTCTTTATTAGTAAGCCTTTGGGTGGATTTTCTCCTCCCTATCCACGGTGGGGTTGGGGAGTGAGTGAGCAGAGGCCTGGTTGGTACCAGCTGGGACAAAAACGTGACACATTGACTTGACAGATTTGACTTCAGGTGGGTCTTAGCTTTCCTAATCTGGTTCCTGAACAATTGGAAAGCAGGTATGCATTACACCTGGATCACCTGCCTGTGCTTCCACCTCTTGTAAAAACTTCCTTTTTATGTCTGAGTTTAGGTGCAAGATCTTGGTTCATGCATACAGGCCTCCTGCTGCATTTGTTTGATTCCCTGAAAGATGCTCAGATTCTTGAGCCTGCAGGATGTGATCCTTGCACATTAATAACTTCTCTTGGACCTCTCATCTCTCCAGAACATTCTCCCATAAGGTTCTTTCAAGCAGATCACTGAAGAGACCAAAGACTGCTCTTCTGAAATCCATGGCTGTGATCCTGAATTTAGTCATGCTCCTTCTATGCAAGGCTGAACACCTGTTCAGGATCCTGAACTCACAACATGGTCACTGCAGCTAAGACTGTCCTGGATTTCCTGAGCCAAACAATCCTTCCACAGTTTTTAAATATGAGATCCAGTAAAGTCTGTCTCCTTCTGGCTCCTACGTCAACTGTATTAGGAAGTTGCCACTCTTAAAACCTCCTGAATTGCTAAAGCCCTGGTGTATTTTCTCTCTGGCTGATAACAACATTGAAAAGTAACTTTTTGCTGAAATGAGAATTTTAACATTTACTGGTGATGTGGTTTTGCACCTCAGTTACTGTAGTGAAAAGAGGAATAGACACTTTGTCTATCTGAGTCTGGTACATTCTCTATGTTGATAATCATGAATTGTGGAACAAAACAGCCATGTCACAGGGTGTATCACATACCTCTTTAACATTTTTCAGGCTGATATCATCAATATATAAAGGAAATATGATAATATATTTTTTTAAAATTCAATTTTCTGCAAGAAGTGGTGGAAACAGTAATAAATATTTTACTGTATGACTCATGCTGCCTGGAACAAATTTTAATGAATCAAATTTTAATGCTGCAATCCAAGCATTATACTGTCTAAGTTATGATTAATAAAGTTACATTCTAATAAAGGAAAAAAGGTTCTATATGAGAGGAGAATTTTGTTCATAGTTACTATGACAGTGGTGTGATAAGTACTGCATCATCAAATGTTTTGTAATAATAGAAATATATAGAAAATAATTTTTACAGAAATAGGGCTAAATCACGTATTTTACAGAGACATAGTTACAGCAATGATGACCTTCTTAATACTGCCACTGCAAAAAAAAGGAGGAGGAACAAATATCTGCATTAGGGTCATTGAAGGTTTACAAGTTAATCAGAATACAATATTTTAGGGTCTACCTAAAAAAAAAAATTCACATATTTAAAACTTTTAATTTATGTTTCATCATGAAAACTAAAAATATTATGTTTCAGGTTGATCTGATTATTTCATTCAGACAATAAACCAAGAAATCAATTAGTTGCACTGTTTTGTTTTGATGGTCTTTTGATGGTTCTGATGGTCTTTTCCTATTTGGACGGTCTCAGGGAGAGTAATAGTCCAAGAATAAATTACTACCAAACCCAAATAAAAGTTCTAAAACTAAATAAATTAACTTGCAGAGAGAACCCTTACTTTACGCTGATATGTTCTGAAGATAGCTATTTATGTATATGTGAAAGAATACCATGGATCATCTGTAAGTTATTTCCTTTCTATCCCTACTAGACATTTCAAAAAGGGCTAACACAAATCAAGCTATATTTCATCTCCTGGTTAGCAAACAACATGGATTAGATTTCCACAACTTTAATCAAGTATGCACATAATTTATTTGTTGTACTGAAGAAGAATGGAGGCACAAAAGTGAGATTTCAAGTATTTCACCATTTAACTATAAAAGATTTTGCTTAGGTTGAAAATGGGACTTCAAATTTCTGCAAGATATATTTGTAGATTAATTAACTATCATCTGAGTATAAGAAATGCATTTCTGATTCATCTTGGATTACTCTTTTTGCTTTTGTATCAGTCATCTTGCTTTGAGTTTGAAGCAGAGTATATATGGAGACACACACAAAGACACATTCTCTAAATCCTAATTTATTTAACCTATAAAATTTTTAACCTCCTTTACTTAATAGTAAAAAATATAATGCTTTTCATCAAACTAATGAGTCTTCAGTAGTAAAATATGGTGAATGGCAAATTAAAAAATAAGGGGTTTTTTCTGCAATAGGCAAGGGAGATCCTACTACAGATTTGTAGCACTGACTTTACAAATATTAGTAAATTTAAGAAAAAAAAAAAAAAGGTTCAACTTGTGATAAATCATTCCAATTGAATCATTCAAATTTGAAATACATATCTCCTCTCTGCCAGAAAAACTGAGGTCTGAACTAGATTTACTAAGACAGGGCTTAGTAAAGGACATATTAATACACTCTTATTATTTGTAAGCACACACATAATTTGTAGAATAAACTTTGTATTTTAAAGAACCATAACAAAGATCACAAAGACTTCTTGCTAAGTTTAATAGCAAACTCTGTAGCCATTTTTCTAAAGAACAAGAAAGGGGTAACTGCCTTAGCAGCAGGTAATAATTCAAGATAATTTTTACTTCCTTCTAGAGCACACTGCTAAATCAAACTGGTGTATTTTTCTTGATATTAATGAACGGAGAGAACAAAATTAGTTTAAAAATATGCTGAACATGAACAGAATCAGGGCCAAATGCAAGGTCCTCCACATGGGTCAGGGCAGTCCAAAGAACAGTCACAGATTGGGCAGAAAATGGATTGAGAGTATTCCTGAGTAGAAGACCTTGTGGATATTGGTTGATGAGAAGCTCAAATGAGCCAGTGATGTGTGCTAGCAGCCCAGAAAGCCAACTGCCTGGGCTTTCCCAGGGCTGCCCTGCAGCCTCGGTGGTGACGTGAGAGTTACTGGGGGAAAGGGGGGAGGAGTGTGGTATCAATTTTCCTGTATATATGTATATATTTAGTAATTTTTTCCTATTTATCGTTACTGTTTCATTAAAGTTGTGTAGTTTAGTTTCCAACCCATAAATCTCTCTTCCTTATTCTCTCTCTTTTCTTTATCAGTGAGGAAAGAGAGATATATATATAAATCTGTTATCCGGTTTAAATCTGTTATTTGGCCGGGCCAGTGTTAAACCGTGACAGCATACCAGCATCAAAATCAGAGACTTATTCTGATTTATTCTTTAAAATTAAAAGAAATTTTAATAAAGTGAAGTGAACAAAAGCCTTTAAACATTTTTTTCTGTCAAAGAATGTACGTAGTGGCTGCTATCCTTAGACTGTAATTTCTTTTTATAATACACTAATAAGTACTAAGTAATAAGTACTTTTGATTATTTAACAAACTGTCAAAAAGAAGACAACTACCATCTTTTATTTTCAATTATTCTGAAGAGTGTCATCACTGACTTCAGGACAAAGAGAGTTTGTTGTCAAAAAACAGATGCAGGTTTTAAAGTATTTTTTAGCCTATATTTTAAGCTTAATCACAGAACATTTATCAAATCATTATTCCACCTTCGATTTTTCCCAGTGGAAATCCTTAACACAGTTAAAATTAAAAACAAGACAATAAAAAAAAAATGTCCTAATTCATAATTAAGATGCACTGTTTAGTTAAAACTATGTTTAACTCTAACCTGATATCTCTGCCTTGTAATTTACGTTTCAAAAACACAGGTTAATTAAACTTGCCAAGTGATGGATGAATTACTTAACTTCTTTTCCACACATACAGCCAAAGAGATGAAAAATGAATAAATGAAAGCATTTGATTATAAAATATGAGTTACAACAATCAGTGTTGGAATGTAATGAGTTTTAATGCAGTGCTTTCTACACTTAACACAATGTCTTCTCCTTTACCTGACTTTATGTGGTTTTTACAAATTGTATTTTACAATACAATAAATTTCTTGTCCTGGGTTTTCAGGACAAGAATTTAATAATTTCAGGACAGGAATTTAATATTTTTCAATGAAGAGAAGAAAGATAGAACAGAGGTTCAAGCTTGGTTGCTTTTGTAGTGCTGGAGTTCCAGGTGTGTCAGCAGGATCAGTAAGCTTTAGTTTGCAAATGTGTCATCAAGAATGACAAAGACAGTTTGGCAGTTCCCTGCTTTGCACCCTGTTATCCACCTGCATGATGGAGGTGACACATGTTCCTCCTTTCTCTCATTCTTGCCTCAACCTCACACCCCTCAAAGAAGCATTTTCAGTTTCATTACCCTCTGGCTCTCCATTGTCCATCCCGCTTTCCTCACCATCAAAAATTAGATACCATCACAGCACCCGTTACACCCCTATCTTGGCCTTGATCATGTGGATGAGGCAGGAACACCATTTTATCAACATCAGCTGGAGTTTCACAGCCCTATTGACAAGGCAGTTAATCTGAAGCATGAAGTTACTTTTGTGAACAGTCGTTTGTTACTACCAAGCATGTATTTAGTAACAGGCTGTGTTCAGATGAAAAATTTAATTCAGTGGTTGAAGTATTATTATTCACTCTTTAAAGGCAGGCGATCACATGAAGACATGCAGGGGTTAGCCTTCAGACAGGCAAAGGGGAGGTGCTACCATACTGAAATGGACTGTCACTAATTTGATACTTTGGAAACCCTGATATATGAGACTTGATAAACATAATTTGATACATCTACAAATCTGACAATTAACTCTTACTATTTTCTCATATTTACCTGTGTTGTGCACAGGTCGGTTTGATAACTGCTGGGCTCTCTTCAGATAGTTACTTCTATATTACTTCATCCAGCATACAAGTTACATCATGGTTTTATTTTCCCCCAACATTAAATCCCCTTGCAGTACACACCAGATCTCCTCACCCTTCCGCATTATCCACAAAGTGCACTTTCATTTTCAGAGAGGTAATCTGATGAATGAGTTTGCCTTTTCTGAAGGTAAGAGCAACCAACACTGCCTTCCCTAGCCACTTCCCTGTGTGTACTGTGGGGATCTAAACTGCCTCCACAGTGTATAGGAGCTTAGTTTAGGAAGGATCATGATGGTCAGCAAATTCTTTGGTGTTAGTCAACTAAATGCTACTAAATTTATACCCTAATGTTTCCATGACCCTATGCCTAACACTGACACTATAGGGTTTCACAGTCCATTGTATCACTCAGTCTTTCCGGATGCTTGTGGGTGATGAGTGGCATGACACCTTGAGCCATTGCCATGTTTCTGAAGTGGAAATGAGACCCATTATCTGACTCTGTTCTTTTTGAGCTATCATGTCACTGTAGAACTTGACTTTCAAAGTCTAAGATGGTGTTTCAGGCAGTGACGTGTTCTAAAGGGTGTTTCTAGCCACTTGGTAGTCACTTCCATCACAGTGTGTACTTATCTCATGCCTGGGTGGATTCATGGCATTGATCCAGTATAGTCAGTATGCCAAGCTTCACCTTGTAGATGTTACACTTCAATGTCTCTTATCCTTGCCACTGTCCTCTGTTCTAGGGAAACTACTTATGTGGCTTGCTTGATTGCAACACATTTCATATTCACAGATGACCTCTTTGATGGAGTTAATGGTCAGACCCAGCCCTTGACCATGAGCCTGTCTGTATGTTCCATCTAACCAAGCTACAAAGACTTCACCCTTTAAAGTAATATTTCCCACACAGTCAGCAATCCTTTATCACAATGTGACAATCCACATCAATTTACGTCTGTGCTGCTGGATGATCAACTTCCACTGTTTTAGCCTCCTCTACTGGGTGTTCGCTGTACCTGTGAGTCAGTATAGAGACAGAGCCCTGGACACTTTTCTTCATCACTCTCCAGGGCCAGATAGTTTGCTTTCATTTCTGCAAACTGACTTGACTCACTTTCTCCTTCAGTGGCTTCAATAACTTGTGTGGAACTTCCACACAGCAGCTTTCCACTTCTGTTGGCTTCCAACACTGTGACAAGAGAAGATGCATCAATAAACAGTACATAATGCCTTTCATTTTGTGGTAAATCATCTTACCATAGAATCACAGAATGCCAAGTTGGAAGGGACCTCAAGGATCATCTGGTCCAATCTTTCTAGGCAGGAACACATTAGATGCCATCGCCCAACACCTTGTCAAGATGAGTCTTAAAAGTGTCCAGCATTGAGGAATCCTCCATTTCCACAGAGAGGTTATTTCAAGGCCTGACTGCTCTCATGCTGAAAAATTTTCTTCTGATGTCCAAGACAGACCTCCTCAGGAATAAATTGCACCCATTATGCCTCCTCTTTCAAATGTGACTCCATTGGAGACAAAGGGTGTCTCTACCTCCTTTGTATACATCCTTTAAAAATGAGAATTTGACAATAGGATGACCCCAGAGCCTTTTTTCTCAAGGTTGAACAAACCAAATTCTCTCAGCCTTTCCTCACATGACAAACCTCCCACTCCTCGGATCATCTTTGTGGCTCGTCCCTGGACACTCTCAAGCCTGTCCACATCTTTTTTATATAGCGGGGACCAAAACTGGACACAATGTGACAAGTGGTGCCTGACAAGAGCTGAGTAGAGTAGGATAACTTCTTTATATTTGCTGGTGATGCCTTTGTTGATGCAAAGCATGTTGATGGCTTTTTTTTTTTCTGCAGAAGCACACTCTTCACTCATATTGAGCTTATGGTCCACCAAGACCCTTCGATCTCTCTCCGTAGAGGTACTCTCCAGCTGCATAAATCCCACTCTCTGCTGCACTCCTGGGTTACGTTTTCCCCAGGTGCAATGTAGTAAAGAGTTTTGGGCCAAATAATAATCCCTGGGGAACCCAGCCTTGTAACTGATTGTTAGCTCAAAAAAATAACTGTTTACTGCCACCCTCTGAGTAGGGCTTGTCAGGCAACTCCCAGCCCACTGCACAGTCCACTTGTCCAGGTAATAATGCACATAATGCATCACTTTTTCTAAGAGGAGGCTATAGGGTTGTGCCTCTGGACTATGAGTTACCTCTTCATCTAATGCCTGTGACTTGTGTAAATCTTTGACTTCTAGCCAGTCCATGATCTCTTCCAGTATTCCTTTAGTGTTAGGGTTCCCATTCAAGCTTATTGTATGATCAACATTATCCCCATGTAAAGTCAATTGCATAATTTGTAAAGGTGACATTTCCTTTGAACATCCAGTCCAGCATAGGTAACTGTGGTGCCAAGAGGAGCTGTGCTTCTCCTCAAGCAACTGCTGAATTTCCAAATTAACTGTTTTATCATGATAATAAAAAAACCTTAAATTTAATCTATACTGACACTATTTTCCAGCTAGATAAAACTGAGATACTGAAGTGCAGCACTTACAAATGTCCATTTCTGTATTATGAAGCACTTGACAAAACTGATGTAAGGGACTGGATGGAGGAACCCCCTCCACCGGACCCTCAGACCCTCTTAGACTGGTCCACAGGGCATGGATGCCAAGCAGCTTTTGCAAACCCCTGAACAAATTCTCATTAGCATTTCCAAGTGATTGTTGGAGAGGAAGGAGACAGATAGGGGTCTGCACATGGCCTAGGACCTGCATATGATAGAGATGAGAACTGGGGAGTGAAGTGGGTGGAGGCTGTTCAGTCTGGTATCAACCATCCTTACTATGTGAAACAAGCCTATAAACTGAGGGGCTACATTGGTGGGCTTGGGGAGAATCATCAATATCAGTCTTGGCTGGCTCAACACTTGGATCCAGGACTGGTGATTTTTTATAATCTATTTCTCTTAACTTTTCTTCTCCTCCTCTCTCTTGTTATCTTTCTTTTTCTCTTTCCTAAAATTATTAAGTAACCACAAATTTTTCCCAGGTTACACAGCATTAACACGCTTGTATTGTGTTTTTTGTGATCTAAAAAATCAGCCTTTTTGACTGCACAGACTGAACATCAAAGTATCTGCTTCTGTGCCTTTATTATACATACACATACATACACATACATACATACTTGTGGGTGATTTGTATTCCCTAAGAATTATTCCAAAACAACCTTCAATTGTTAGAGCAATGAAATTGCTATTTTCTTTGTATAGAAGCAGACCCGGAGTGTCGTTTCACCTTAATATGATCAAGGGGTATTTAGATGGTCCGTGGGGCCCTCATCTCTGGTTACCCTTAAAGGGTAACTTTTCCCTCAAAAGGAAAACCTTGGCCTGAAAAGACTCACAATCAGTAATCATTAGTTTCAGTTATGAAGTCACTGATAATTATATCTGACTATTTTGGTCAAGTGCCTTTGTAGTTTTTTTCAGCATTTGATGTGGATATGTGTGTATCATAAAGTAAAAAAAACCTGTTAAATTTCTGAGAAGTGAATCAATAAACACATAATGGTACTTCTGGGAAATTTTTAATGCAGTATATATTTTTGATATAATAATTATGAAAATTTATAGAACGATACCATAAAATTCAGTCACTGAAAGAACACTCTAACACTTGTCTTTAAGTTCTAGAAGGCAAGTATTCTTTATTGCAGCACTGGATACAGGAGTGAGAGTTCTCAAAGTCATACATGACATGAGTGACAACAGACATGACTTATATTGTACTAATATGTAAGTATGAAACTCTTTGTAATAAATATGAGATTTCCAGGAACTAATTGTAATTATCCAGTTTCCTGTGTGTGTGTGTGTGTGTGTCTTTGGTGGTCTTCTGGGAAGTCTTCCCTTCCTGTGATGTCCTTTTGTTAATCCCTTCCACTTGTTAATCCCTTCATATGCAAAATGCTGTGAAGAAAACCTAGCTGGTCTTAGCCTATTTTTATTTACAAGACCTGGAAACAGCTTAGATGAGCCCAAATCAACATCCTATTTTTTAGTGTCAGAAAAGATTCTTCATGAGTTTCACAAGCAGGGCTGGGCTACTGTTATCTCAATCTACAGGGTGCTGGCTGATAGTTTTTGGTTAGTCACTTACCCAAGAGCAAAAAGCAGACTTTTACTTTAATATATTTCTACAATAAAAGAACCTAGTACATTACATTTAATAAAGAATGTTTTATAGCCATTAGAAAGCATTTGTACATTTCTTGAATATTGTTCTTTAATAAATCCATACCCCCTGGACCTATTCCTGACAGTAGTCCAGGCAGAAGCCTTTTGAGGTATACACAAAAGAACAGCAGCTAATTTATGCTGAAAACAATACATCTGTATGTTTCATAGAAGACCTCTGCTTGCTTTAACCACAATACAGGACTAAAATACTATAGGGCTTTTTTCCCTATATTTTCATTGTTCAAGTAGAAGAAGAGGTGGTTTGGGGCTTTTATTTTGGCTTTGTTTTCTTATTGAAGATAAATTACCTTTATCAATTAAACACAACTCTGTTGTCTCATCCCTTTATTATCCTGTAGAAGTAGTACCCCAATTAGAAGAATTAGCAGCTCCATGCTTCCAATGGCTGCAAATGCTTTTTCCCAACTCACTTTCTCACCCTTCCTTCCTCTTTTCCTGCCAGATGTAGAATCAAGTCCACAGAATACGGCAACCCACAAAAAAAGTTAGGATGAGATTCAGGTTCAGATTCGCACTCTGAGATGTAGGTGGCTACATGTGTGCTAGATATCTTAACTGCTACAAAGATCTGTCAATGTCACCAGTGAACCCTGGAGAGTTCTTGCATAACCATGTCTTTACTGCCCTTCATCAGAATGCATCCACATGGGATCAACAGATATGACACAAGACTTAAGAAATATTTGTTCCTTCCCCTTTTGGCAAGGCAAGATCGCCTGTGACACCTTTGGCATCGTTATAATACCTTGTGCATGCATTTCAAAGTAAGCTGAATCACTGTTTCCTCAGATGCAATGATTAAACTTTGATTACACATGAAGTTTAGACAACTCTCAGAAATGTATGAAAACATTTAAATTATCAAAACCTAGGTATCAACTCCATTAAATAGCTGATGCTGTTACTAGTCAGGGGGCCTGAATTATTTTAGGTTCTCAGACTGCACTCTATGTGATTTGCATTGCAACCTCATGAGGAAAGTCAGCCAAAGATAGAATGTTTTTACATTGATGAATATAACTAAAATTTCTCAAAGAAACACTTTACTATATTGCACTAATAAGATAAACTGCAACTGAACTCTTATGCAGAGAGTTTCAAACAAAACCAAAATATTTCACTCAAAAATCAGTGATAAGGAGCTCATCAGCAAGCATTTCTAGCCAAACAAGGATTATATTATGAAGTAAAGAAAAAAGCAATAGTAAAAGTACAGACACAATAAATCAGACTGGAGGTTCCTCCAATCCAGTCAAAGTACAGCAAATTTTGAGGGAGTCATGGAGAGCAAGTCATAGTGGAAAATCTTCCCTGCCAATCTCCAATAAATCAAGTTTAGTTTAAAACTTGAAATATGGTAGTTAATAATTTTTACATTCTTTTACTGCAGTCATGAATTGCCTGAAAAATTATTTATTTCCATCACTTTTAAATTTATCACACTCTATTTCAAATTAATACCCTTTTGAGTTCATGTTTTAAGGAAAAAAGAGGTTATCTAAGTTAATCTTTTCTGTAATTCATTATTTACATATGTAACATTCTGATTTCATTCTTCAGTTTTCTAAGTTAAATGTCATGTCTTCTTTCTGTGAATTTTTCAATACCATTGGCCATTTTTGTTACAATTCCCTGAATTCTATGCAATGATAAACTATTGTAAATGTAAATTTACAGTGTACATTGGTAGACCATATATTATTTCATATTAAACAGTTCTGTTGATTTCCCTTTCAGCATGTCCCGCACTGTTATCCACCATGTTTTAGTTCAGAGTAATAATACTGTTTTCTTTTCAACAGCAGAACACACATTATCTGAGCTCTCTCCAGTGGCATGTAGACAACTGCCTTCAGTAGTGTCTCCTTAGTAGTGGTATACGAAAACTTTCAGTTCTCAATTTATTTATTAAACTATGAAATAAATAAATTTGCTTTAATCAAGATGGAAAACATACATTCCAAAGTCAGAGACTATTTCAAGAATTTGCCTCCATACATCTGAATGAATTTGACAAGTTAATTTTGCTACTAAAATAAAATGAAAACCAAAATCTTGAATACAATATAAAATATGAACACATTTTTAAAGTTATATTTAAATATACAATTAAAGTAACTTAAAAAAATAACTAACAGAAATATCCAGATGTAATTTAACCACTGATTTCCTTAGTAACCTTATTAAAACAGGAAAACAAGCTGCCTGACAAAGTAAAACACATGCAGCTACAAGTAAGAAAATCAAAAGCTGTAGCAGCTTGTCTCTTGCATTTACGTAATAAGTCATTTAAATATTGATGTAGAGCATCTTGCAAATTTAATGTAAGGAGAAATAAATATCTATATGCTGAGATACTAGAAAAAGTCTGTATCCTTGGGAATTATTGATAGTACTATTAAATAAAAGATTGTTTCTGGAACTCATATTGTTGTATAATTTTGTCTGAGGAAGTAACAGCACGTGGGAAACATGAGAGATATGATAGAAATCAGGAAAAAAAAAAAAAAAAGGATATTTTTATTGATCCAGCTTCATGTAAAAATCAAGGTAGACAAAAACCTGATTGGCTTTAGAGATAATCTAATACTCTGGCTTTTCACAGTTTGTTTGTTCTTGACTCTTGAACAAATTATCCCTTCCCATTCTATTGCAGTCCAAGTTTTATTGCTGTATCTCCCTGGCAGGGTAAAGTAGGCAAGACTGTGGTGCCAAGCCACTGGTGTTCATGATAATAACCAGTTTAAAGGCAGCTCAGGGAAACTTTTTCTATGGTTTTATGATGACAGTCCAGTCAACCTGAAGTTAAATTGCCCAATAACAGACCAGGTATACTCTAAATGAAGAAATAAAGAACCGGACAGGTATCTGATACCTGTAAAGGAAGAAAGGAAGCAGACGGACTGAGGTGTCTGCTCAAGTTCCCTGAAATAGGAACTGGAAAGGGGTCTTTCTAAGTAGAGCTCAAACTTTCACTTCTCTTAGGACATATATGTGCAGGGAAAACTTCAAAGATGCTGTAATGACAAAGAAGGACAGAAAGGGCAGATGCACATTCCCCATCAAACACAGTAGTCAGAAGGAAATGAAAAGTTTTGAAAAGGCTAACAACAGCATGAAACTGTCTGATGGTTCCTCCTATTCAAGAAAAGGACTTTGAGAGTCATCATGAAAGCTCTATTGGTACTACCATCAGACCAAAGCTGGAAGAAGATAGGAAAGTAGAAGCCAAACAGAAAACTGGGAAGAGAAGGAATGTCTCTACCATGAATGATAAAAAGGACTTCTTGCAGGGAAGAGCAATGGGGGGCTTCAGTGCAGGGTGACTTTGATATTAGATACTGAGATACAACTTGTAACAAGCTACCAGTGCTAGGTAGGTTTCAGCAAAACGCTAGGTGGTAAATTTCTGAAGACTGTAAGCACAGGCAAACAAAAAAGAGGACTGTGTTATGGGAAGTTCAGAATAAAGTTATGGGTTAACATGTGATTTTTAACTCCAAATGCTTCTGGTACTGTGGAGAGAAGGGTTAGTGAAAACACTGCACCTGTATCATTGCTACACAGCACTAATAATGGTGAGGTTTACAGAATGATGTTGTAGTACTACATTTTAGATTGTGGTTCTTGAATTATATATTTGGCATCTGCTTTCCTGCAAAAGGTTCCGGATTTTTTATTTGCCATGCTTTGGAAAATAGATGGAAATGTCTGCATTTGATTCCTACTACTGCTAGACTGCCATAGTTATTTCTGAGTAGTAAACAGTATCATACTTTTGCTTACAAACACATATGTATTTATATCTACCTTAAAATAACTACCTGGGGACTTCTTTCATTTAACTTCTCCCTCCTTTCCTGATTAAGGATTTCTGTGTTTTCATACCATCTTGGTCTGAGTTCAATAATGCATTAGCAGTCCATTATAAAAGAAATATTTACCTTTGTTATAGGGTAAAATGAAAAAAAAAAAAAAAAAAAAAGTAGCAACAGGATAAAGCATAATCTATTTCTTATAATACTGAAAAAAACTTTGAAAGTGAAAGTTAATGTAAACTTATAAAATTCTGTCCTTAGTTTCTTTCCATACTAACTATAATAAAATAATATTTTGAAATTTTAATAAATAAATATTTCAAAATTAATAGTTTTAAATGTGTACTTTGGTGACAATAGTCACCATAGCACTGGACATAACAGAAATTGAAGAAAGTAATATTTATTTCGAATTCTACTTTTGGGTTTTGTGTAGAAAGAAAGATTTCTTAGTTCAAAAGAACTAAGAACTATGTCATACTTGTCAAACTTATTCAATGAGGTGATATTGGCTGTTAAGTAACTAACCTTGTGTCACTCAAAAGATATAGGAAATAAGTTCTAATTTAGCATAGGGCTTCCATTACTATAGACTTATGTGCATTTATGCAACTCAATATATATACCTCTGACTCTTATAATGTAATCTTTGTATCTTTTTAATTGAAGACATCACACTTCTCTTTTTGTTGCCCTACTGGAAGAAAAAATGAGAAAACAGGCCAAGATTTTTTCATAAAGCGATTTCATTATGAAAATATATATACAAGATTATTCTGTTCTAGCATTTGTTTTATCAGAGTCAATGGAAATCTTCTACTGAGTGGAAAGATAAGCCTAAGAATATCTTAGAATTCTAAAAATACTTTCTAAAAAAAAAAACAACCTTCAAATTTGCTAATAATGCAGGTCTCTAGTAACTGAATAAAAGAAGTCAAAACTTTTTGACTATTTAATACTGATAGAACTTGATTTGCAGTCATTATATAATGCTGATTAAGAAACAATTCTAATCACACTGCATAATAGAAAAGTATTTGCATTACATTTTTATGCATAAATCACATATTGTTCCATGAAGACAATGCCTAGACCAAAATAAAACTGAAGGTTAGAAGATATGACCATTCACTATCTTACTTTTTTCTAGAGATTCAACTTTTTAAAGTTGCACTAAAATTAAGGTTATATTAAATGTATTTAAGAATGTATGAAAAGTATACAGTAGCAGTGCTTTTTGTGTCACTTAATAAAAAATTTATTAAAAATAGGTTTAAAAATTTGTTTTGTATTATAAGATCACAAATCCTGAACAGAGTCAGGAACTAGCCATTAATTAAATCTGCAAAGAAGATTTTTATTTTTATTTTTTAATTTATTATAGCTATGTTTACTTGAAGTTACAAATATCAAAAGGTCTTATTCCAAGGATATTTTTAAATATTTTCTATCTTATGTCTTCTCTTAAAAGTCACATTTTCATTCAAACATGAATGAATTTGCTAGAACCATAGTAAGTATAAATGAAAACTCAAAGTACAACATGAGAAGCTGTATTAGGATACAATTTTAAATTACTTCTGTATAAACAAGATGTGTTTTCTATTTATTTTTCATTTATGTGCAAGAAAAGTGAAGGACTGTTATTAAAGATCATTATAAAATGTGATACTATCTGTCTCAGCAGGAATTGCAAAAATCAAAGAAAAATTCACATATATTGACGTTAAAATCTGCTAATTGAAAAGTGTCCCACTGTTTCATATATTACACAACTGCATGTAATATACTAATCCACTTTTGTTTATAGATTAAAATAATCAGCAATTAAATTAAACCTTTCAAGCCACGCTGTTAGAATTATATTCTATCTACTAGTAACCTTTTCTTTTCCATGTTTTTGTGTTTCTATTTAAGCTAGCCAGTATGGTTCCTGATTTTTTTTTTTTTTTTCAAAGTAGACCAAGGAGACATAGTATTTATGTATCAAAAAGTGAAAAATATTTTTGTCTCATGTTATGGATAAGGTATCAGTGAAGACCTTTTTCAGGTATTATACAGCAACAGAAACTATTCCATTAATCTTTTCTAAAATTGACACTATGACATAAAGAAATCAAAAAAATGTAGCCAGCTTCAGAACCTTTACAATTCTTTCACACCATTAAAATAAGACCATTTTGATCATTTTAAGTTTAAAAAGCACACCAAAAGAAAGTCCAGAAGAAACAAGCCTAAGTGGTCACAGTTCCTACCGACTGCTATGGAGAGCAATACCACTGCCTGTGTAATATGTTTTTTTTTGCTTCAGATTTAGTTCCTCTTACTCTTTGTAACATCTTCAAGAGGCTACCAATAATGTTTCCACACACCTTAAGTAAATATTCCAATATTACTAACAAGACCACGGTATAAAGGAGGATTAGAAATAAGATTTCTTGGATAGTCACAGAAGCAGACAATCTGCTTTCCCCTGTGACATGTTATGAGTCTTCAGCTTTATTTTGTGAGGAACCAAAAATAGATTCCTGCTGCTGACTTGAGCACTGAAAGGCCTGGTTGGCAGTATTGCTCAGATGGAGCCTAATACAAGCATTCAGTTCTGTGAGCAGAATAGATGATATCATTTATGAATCCCACCTCAGTTAAGTATAGAAAAAATGTTGTGTTCTGGTAAGTCAGTAAATACCTATATGTCTGATGCTGAGCAAAAGGCAGAGTTCTGATCAATATTATCAGCACAATGGTTTCTGTCAGTATTTTAAGTTAGTTCTATAATAAACTGAACGGTCTAAGTTGCCTGGTGGTTAAAATTTATCAAGGATGAAAAAAAATGAAATGCAACCCTTTCTTATTTTCTTTTCTTTTCTTGTGATCCAAAGAATGGATTTTAATCAAAATCTGGTTATAAAGCTATCTGTTAATGGTTTAAAACAGTAAACTATAAACAATTCTATTGTTTCTCTCACAGTAAAATTCTATTTTATGTGTTCACCATTTGCTGCTGCTTGTTCTCTTTGCTTCCTACATTGCTTTTCCTTCTACATACTCCTGAATCTTTATTTGAAGTGACTGCGGCACTCATCAGGCATTTTATTGATCAGACCCAACCCACCAGTCTAGGGAAAACGTAACCTTTGTCAGGTTCCTGTTTGATCTTTTTAGCAAACTCACTCAGGGCACTGTAAGAGCTCCCCAGAATAAGAAAAGTGTCATGGTCAGAAGAGAGGTCAGAGCAGGAAGTAAAACTTTGATATCCATAATCTATCAGATAGACAAATTTTATACTGAATCTCTTCAAAGTTGCTTCACTCTCTGTACAGCAATTAAATCTCCATCCAACCAAAGAAAATAACTATTTCTGGTGTTTGCTCGATAAGTGATCCTTAAGGAATACATATTTCCATTTAAATTAATAAGTAATTTTATTTTCCTATGACTCTTCATATTTACCATTTATTGGTCCTATTCATTCTCAAACTAGTATGTCCTCTAATCAATTCAAAATTCCTCCTTCATAGGTCCTTAACCTCCTACATGTACCCTGACCTTGTCCTGGTCTGCAGTTCCAACCTCCTTACTTATTTCCCATGCGAATTTCCACATATTCACATTCATTCTTCTCTTCACAAATACTGCCAAAGTGCCTACATACCTCCCCTGTTGATATACAGCTTGTTCATTCCTCTAAAGTCTGTCTAATCCCTATATCCTGCACCAATGATGGGTCAGTGCCTCCCAGTAGTCTCATCACAAGCCCTGCTAAGCACAATGCTCACAGCTAAACACAGTCCACTTCTCCACAGCTTTTTTTTTTTGCTTTTTTTTTTTTTTCATAATATTATGCTTGACTTCTGTTCCTGACTGCCTAATTTACAACAGAAGAAAAAAATTTCAGGCCAGTGCAGCCACACTCAGACAGACAGTCATAACATAACCTGTTCTCTCAAGCTTTGTCTCAACATCTCCAGCATGCTATGAACAAGGGCTTTCAACAAAATCTCTACAGACAGTCAGCCCTAGGCAATGACTGATCCTAGGTTAGCCAGCGATAACTATTAAAATCCCAGGCCTCTTGGAAAAAAATGCATGCCATGTCTGCCAAAAGATAACCTACAGTGACTCACAATCTGTAAGTACTGATGATCTAAGAGGATGAGGGAATTATCAAATGCTAATGAAGCAGTTTTACCGTAGCTGCTCACAATAACTCAGTTCTAGAGGAGGGAATAGATATAAACACTTCCCAATGTAGCCCTCATTTATTTGCATATTACAAGCATCCAGACTCTAACTATTAAGACATATGCATCCTCATAGCCAAAGTCCTTTAGGGAGTTAAATAAATTTTTTTCACCTAAAAAGTGTTTTCTCCATTTGTATAAACACTTTATGAAATATTAAATATCAAATTAAATATTTGACATTGTTAAGAAAAATAAAGTCTAAGCAATCAATATGCAATGAGATAATGCAGTAACCTGAGTAACCTAGGCTGTACATGTCTGATGTTACCAAATTTAATATTTCATTAGTAATCTATACAGTTTATCTTTCAGCATGGTGACAAAATTCTTCATCACAACAGTGAAACTGTAAAAGGCAAGGGAAAACAAGAAACCCTTTCCTGCAGAAGTCCTGTCTTCTAGAGGAAAAAGTTAAAATCTATGATTATTATTGTCTTCTTATTTAAAAGGAAAACTATTATAATTCAAGTTTAAATACTACTTCATCAGAGAAGGATGAAGTTCTATAGGGTACTGCATGTTTTTTGGAGTGAGGTTTCCCGACGCCAATATGAGAGGCAGCTAACTTTAATTTAAGAGGTATTTTTAAAGTCAATTATGGCCTCAGTTTCATGTATTAAATGGAAAGAGAACATTGACAGTAAGAATAAAGCTATGTGCAAAGAAAAACTAAGGGATGGAAAGATGGTAAAGCCTACGGTGAAGGTACAACAATTCTAATGTGGGCAATGTAGTTAAATTAAAAATATGACTAGTCAGTACTGTGCTGTTGTATGCCTATGACAGCAACCCAGCATTCTTTCCTTTAATGTCTGATACATCAAACATATAATCTTTGGCATTATTTCTCAAGGATCTGTCTGAGGATTTCTGAATGAGTGCAGCATTATTTTGTAAACTGTATATGGCAGAATAATCTTTCTGTTCTTTATTAGCATACCATATAACAGAGTCTCTTGCCTATGAATGTAAGTCATAGATGCTATGGCTATAAAATAATAAGTAAAAGCGGAAATGTTAACTTTGGTGTTCCTTTGATTTCAATTCTGGTGACTTTTTGTCTTCTGTACTTTTTTTCCATCGGAATAGGGAAGAAGAGACCTAAGTCACAAAGCCAAAGATCCCATAAACACCTCAGGTGTCAAGAAATTCGGAAACAACGTCTATTAAAGTATTTGGATTTTATGGAAACTCTCATAGTTTATGAGAACAGCTACTTCTCAGCTTCCCTTAAAAATGGGTCTGTTTCAGGTAAAACAGGAAAGATGACCAGTAGCAAGACACTCTCATGAGATATGCATTCCAGAAAGAAAACATACATTTTGTAAGTCCACTCCTCAAAACTTTAACATGCATTCTGTAACTAGCTTCCTGAATTTGACAGTGTTTTCCCTTGCTGCATTTTTATGTTTTTCAGGGAATGACTATAACAATAAATCCAACTTAAAAACACAGGCATCAATTCTTTACTTTTCAGAATCTGTTTTTCACAGCTATAAACCACTGAAAGTGAATCCACAATATCAGAACACATTATCTGCATAAAAGAAAACAATTGCTCATCTCTTGAAAGAAACACAGTCATTTCAGATGCAGTTCCAGCTACCTCCTTCAAAATTTTGAACTCAAAAATATCTTTGGAATAAGTGTGAGAATATAAAGAAATTTGTTATCAAAGCAACATCTTTCAGTTTTATCTTGTCACTAGTTTTTATTCAAACTCTCAAAACCACTTAATTTTTATCTAGTAGATAAGCTATATAAATAAAATTAGGTATTTATAATAATTAAATATTTTAAAATAAACATTATTACTTCATTGACACTGCTATTGATTCGGTATATAATAACTTGAATAATATAGAAGCTATAAAAACACTGTTGTTATCTTTGTATTTTGTTTTGGCTTTTTTTTTTTGTTATTGAACTAATTTTCAAATTACAGATCAGGCAGTAAATCACTAGCATAGCGGATGAAGAAACCTTGGTGTTCCAAATTGTTCAGGCCACAGTCAAGGGAACATGTTCTTGGATCCAATAAAAGATCTATATTAAGCAAACTGTGTTGATTTGTGATTTTAGAAAAATTAAAATAACAGAAATGCTATATACAAAAGTGAAACTGATTCTCTAGGTAGAGTAAGTCATAAAGGAGCAAATACAAAGCTGTGTATGGCAACTAAATGAAGCATCACTATAAACAGAGGGGGATGCTATATTAAGTTAGGCAAAAAGTATTGGAATTAAAGGACAAGGGGATTTTTTTTTTTAAGCTGCTTTATATATTTATAATCATATTTAAAGAATAAAAAAGAGAAGATTTATCAAATGTGTTCTGTTTGCCTCTACAAACTTCAGTCAAGAAAACAAGAATAATACCAAATACAGAATAAAAGTTTTGGATTACTATGTTGCTACTCCTCTCCTTTTCCTTGGTGATAAGGCACTGACAAATGACTTTCAGAATAGCATTATTTTCAAGTTCCTAACTAAAGACAGGAAATGAGTCGTGTTCTTACAGAAATATAAGAAAAGAAACAATCTAAAGCTAGAAATATGCTACATAGCTAGAATAATCTCCATGTTGCTGGATATGAAATGCTGAAGGTTTATAAGAAGGGAACAAAAGCTAATGTGCTTCAGAAATATGTACTGTAAAAAAAGTATGACGTAAATAGTTTGGGTTCAGTGTAGCATAAGAAAAGATCACTTTTAAGTACAAGAAAGAGTCAGGAAGTTTACATCAGAATTATTGCTTGTAACAATTATTTTGATAGTGTTTATCTAGGAAACTATCCAGAGGTATGTATTAAATGGAACACTCTACCACCACACTAAAAAAAAGACAAGATCTGCAGTACTAAATGAAAAAACAAAAAAACAACCCTGAAACTAAAAACAGTATACAGCTGCAGTAGGACAGATAACTTTGGTAAGTGTAAATAAACAAGGTGAAGAATAGATTCTATGCATTGCCATTTAAAATCTGTCTCTATAGTACAGTGGTAGAGTAGGCAACTGAAATCAAAGGTCTGTATTTACTTAATAAAAAGTCTTGTCTGAGAACAGCTTTAATAATGAAAGTCAGGAAAATATATACAGATTTCACTAGTTTGACTGCAGAAAACCATGCCTGTACCATAGGAGAAAATCTACTGATCAAAATACAAAATTCAAAGTAGCTTAGAATTTACTGCTATAGCAGTAAGTTTAAGGAAAGCCAAGTAGGACATTTTTTAATATCTGTGATTTAAAAAAGTGACTGTAAAGTGACCACATTTTCTGAAAAAAGAAACTCAGGAAGCTGAGTGAAGAAAAATCATAATGATCTTTCTTTTTAGTCTGGTTTTAGTAAAAGTTGTACAAATCTATCCCAGTTAATAAGCAGGCATGTTGACATACTTACCCGGTGTCCTCTTTTTGCTGCCTGCTGTATTTAAATGTGATGCCTGGTACTTCCCTCCACTTCCTGCTTTGAAACACTGCATTTTAACATAAGCCTACTAAAACTTTCATTTCAGTCTTCAATACACAGATACCACTTTTATAAAAAAAGTAATTGTACCTATATATATGCCTCTTGTAAGTTTCCCCCAGTGCTATATATATATTCAGTCTCACAAAACATTTGCTAAGTATTCTGCAAGGAATTTTATTACCGTTCTCAGACAGAAGAACAAATCTGTGTAAGAGTTGACATTTGAAATTGTCTTTGTGGTACTTAACACTAGTATGAGAGATTTCCTGCCCAGTCATGCTGGATTATTTACAGAAAATGCCTATATACACAAAGCCAGAAGGACTCTGGAGGGCCACCGAATGCTGCATAGGAAAGAAGAGGACTTGGGTAATAATACCATGATCAGTGTAACTTTGAAAATCACACTGAAAAAGTTACTGGGATGCTATTGGAATATGTTCTTACTGATGCTTTTCAGTTTCCTGGAGACCAGTTATCCTTTCAAGTCATATTTGGTTGATGGACATGATATGTTGTAGATAAAACCACGCCAGCTGTTTTAATAACCTCAATATGTTTGAGGGCCATATGGATTCATTGTTTAATTCAAAATGATCTTGCAAATAACGGACATAGGCAATTAGCAGTGAAGGGTTAATATATCTGGAATAAGGATTAGTATACTCAGAAACAATATACTATTTAAATAGCTCATTTTGGACCCATGAAGCTACTGGAGAGAATCCAGCAAAGGACAATGAAGTTGATTAAGAGACTAAAGCATCTCTTGTATGATCAAAGGCTTAGGGATCTGTTACTGTTCAGTCTGAGGAAGAGAAGGCTTTGAGGAATATATAAACAGTTGAGGGGAAGATACAATGAGGATGGAGCCAAGTTCTTTTCACTGGTGCCCAGTGAGAATAGAAGAGGCAGTAAGCACAAATTGAAACACAGGAGGTTACATCTGGATACAGGATACACTTTTTTACTGTGAGGGTGACTGAGCACTGGAACTATAGAGGTTGTGGAATCTCTACCCTTGGAGGTACTCAAAAGTTATCTGGACACAATTCTGGGCAACTGACTCTGAGTGACCTTGCTCAATCAGGGAAGCTTGAATGAGATGACCTTAAGATGTTGCTTCCAACATCAGCCATCTGTTATTATGTAATTCTATGATTCTGAGATATTAGCAACTATATATATATATATTTATTTTTATATATATATAACAAATATATCTTTAACATATTTAGCCTCATTTACAACAGTATGTTGTAACTTCAAAGGTTGCTTAATTTTTACATGATTACATCATTATAAAATATACTACTGCTCTTGTATACCCTAATTCTCATAGTTTCCTAGTTTCAATTTACAATTTAGTCTGGTATTATTATGTATTTACTTACATTTGCAAGCAAAGTCTATAGTTTATTTTGATCGATAGAGATATAACTCCCTCAAAATATTCTCAAACATTATTGCACATAGTACAGTACTTCAACATGCAACCTTCAGAGAAAATGATTGGTTCTTCCAGTGCAACTTCCATTAGCAGTTAAATTACATTATTCATCCCAACTGAGAATTTTATTTCTTAATTTGATCTGAAATGATATGAACAGATATGATTATTAGTACATTTACCATGGAACCATTTGGCAGATTAGGAAAATGAAGCAGGGTTGGGTTTGAAGGATTTGGTTATGATCACTGGAGATCAATGGCAGGAACAGAATAAAGCACTAATCAATTAACTTCCAGATATTAGATGTATTCAATCAAAAACGCCATTTGCCTGACAAGACTGCTCTTAGATTTCTCTTTATTCTCCCCCTCTAATTCATCACTTGGAAAGTAAAGGAGAGACCAAAAACTATCAACAGCACTAAGCTGAAGGTGTATATGTAAGTTACATATTTATGAAATCTATACTTTGGAAGAAAACTGAGTAATGTCATTCTTAGAATCACATGAGGAATCACAGAATCACTGAATGATTGAGGTTGATAGAAACCTCTGGAGGTCATCTGGTCCAACCTCCCTGCTCAAGCAGGGCCACTTAAAAGTGGGTTGCTGAAGACCATATCCAGACAGGTTTTGAGTATTTCCAAGGAGGGCAACTTCACAACTTTTCTTGGCAATCTGCTCCAGTGCTCAGTCAGCCTCCCAGTAAATGACAGTGAATGGGTGAACAGTTTTCATAAACTCTTCACAGAATGACCCTTGAATATTTTAATATTTTTTGCTTCAAAGAAATGTTACTATTTTTGCCAGTCAAGAAACTTTCTGCATTCTTTCTGACATCTTCACCCAAAGCTTCTTTTCTGCTAGTAGCCAACATGGTTCTTCACTATATAACCTCAAAAGTTTCTCCTCTCCCACACACTGAAAATTCCAGGACAAGTTAAACTGGATTTCTAAATCTAAAAGGCACAATTTTCAAGTCTCCAACACTACTGTACTCCTCACAGAGGGAAACACTGCATATATAGTTCTTATAAAAGCATCATAGTTCACATAAGCAAAATTTCAAAATAATTTTTAAAAACAATAAAGACTGTATTGCTTTAGATAAATTGTTAGTTTGGTCCAGGAAGCAGTGAGACACTCAGAAGAGCAATGTTTATAAATACAAAGGGCTTGAAAATCTTTTCCAAGAAACAAACATATCAGAACCACTCACTATTAAAAAGCAAAGAGGGGGACTTTCCAAACAATTGATGACTGGTTATAAAACAAAGACTGGCATAGGGATTTTTGGGGATAGATTATGTTGTTATTATTAAGCCCAGATTTCTGGGAGATAAGAGGGGTTCCACTGGATAACACAGAAAAATATAATTTTTTTTACAGAAATAGAGTAGCCCTGACTGTAAGAAAAAAATGGTCTCTTAGGCAGCCAAGATCAACTGCATTTATGACTGTTACAGTTATGAAAGTACCTGCTTTCCATTTCACATAGAAAAAAAAAATGGAAAAAAAATTCTGAGCAACTGTCAGTCACCATGGTGTTCTGTTTGCCTTTTTTTGTTTCTTTTGGCAAGCAAGAAATAAAGCAAAAAAATAGCTAGGTCCAATGATTTGGTTGAATTCCATTTTAGTTATTGTCGTGGTTTGATCCTGGACAATAACAAAGGACCATGTGGCTTCTCACTCCCTGCCCCATGATGGAGAGGAGGAAATCCACCCAGAACCTCGTGGGTCAAGACAATGGATGTGAGGATTTCACTCACCAATTACTCTCACGGGGAAAACAAACTCAACTTGAGGAAAAAAATCAATTTAATTTAGTATTAATCAAATCAAAACAGGACAAGGAGAAAACACCAAAAAGAGCTTAAACACTTTTCCCCATCCTGCCCATTTTCCCGAGCCCAGAGCACTTTGTTCTCAGTCTCTCTACCTCCTTCCCCCAGTAGCACAGGTGACAGGGAGCAGGGTTTACAGTCCAGATGTAACAGGTTGTTCTCTGCCACTCCTTCCTCTTCAGGGAGAAGGATTCCTCACAGTCTTTCCCTACTCCAGCGTGGTTTCCCTCCCACAGCAGAAAGGCCTTTGCAAACCCCTCCAAGGTGAGTCCCTCCCGCCAGGCACAGTCCCTCAGGAGCAAACTCAGGAGTCCCTCCAATGCAGACATCCCACAGAGCCAGGGCTGCTTGGGGAACAGTCCCCTCCATGGCTGCAGCTCCACAAAATCTGATCCGGGATCCTCCCCAGGCTGCAGGTCCACAGCTGCTCCGCCGGGATTCCTCACAGGCAGCAGGCCCACAACACCCGCTCCGCCGTGATCCTTCAGGGTCTGCTCCACCATGCTCCTCCATGGGCGCAGGGGACAGGCTGCTGCCTCACCACAGGATTAGAGAAAAATCTCTTCAGGCACCTTCTCCCTCTCCTTCCTCGCCACCAGCCTTGGTCTCTCTGCTCTGACACTGTTCTTCCTGGTGCTGGAAAGAGTTTTTTTAGTTTTTGTCATTTATAAGAAGGAAATAAATGTCTTGTTGACACTAATCTTCTGAGGATCAAAAGGTTGGTGAAGAAAACAACATGAGAATAAACCTGTGAAACTTTATTTTCCTCTCTAAAAGTTCCTTCACAATTTCAAGAACCTCTTTACTTAGTTCTGTGTCCCATACTGGGATGAGAGCTTTTGTATGTCAAAGATACAAGGTACAACATATTCCCAACATAGAATGGCAAATTAACTCCTTCCCATCAATGAGAGGAACATGTTTCAAGTCTGCAAAATTACAAATCATATTTTTACTGAGTAGGAAGTTTTTAGTACACTTTCCAAATGGAAAATACTTATTGTCATAATAAAGAATAAATTAGTGGGAAGTAACAGGAATGCTTGATGATCTAAAAAGATGCTGGACTTTAAGCATTAGTAATCCTTAGAACTGCATTACTGACAAACCAAATATATGTCAGAAAAAGAGTGAGACCAGATATTATGCATAAAAATTTTGGGAATTTGGTATTATGACATTTCCAGGTTCAAGCCTGAAAAAACATCTCCTTTACATGGGTAAGCTATCTCATTATTCTTTACAATAAACTTATGCGTAAAGCTAACCTTATAATTGTTTGAAATACAATTTTTTGTACAATTTTTGTCATTAAAATCCCGCTAGAAACTCCATGTCAGACAAATAATTTCTCTGCCAATGAGATCACATAAAGTGTTAGACAACCAAAAGAACATACAGTGCTGTCCAATCTTCCCAGGCCTCCTCTTCCCCATATTCATTTTTTCTCTTCTTTTTTTTTTTTCCCTCTTCTTGTCTTCAATGGAACTATTTAAAATAGAATGGAATATTCCTAAAAGCAAGTTTTAAATTCACAAATCATATTAGATGGCATGAGAGAAAGAAATGTTCAAACCAGAGACTTTTAGAGTTCCATTACTGCACACAGAACACTTATATTGTCACAGATGAGCAAACAGATCCTCTCCTCACCTATACACTGGGAATTCCTTGACAGTCCAAGAAGATAGCAGGGATTACCTGAGTCTTGGAATTAAATTTCACAGACTAAGGCTTTTCGCTTCCTTTCTCCAGAAAAGTTTAATACCATGAAACTATAGGCTAGTCTGAGTTGACAGGATAAGTTCCGTTTATACCAGGTAGAACTGCATAATTGTGTAGAATTCAAAATTAGGCTCATGAGAATGAAGATCATTATCTAGACTGTTGATTCATTTTTTCAGTGTCAGGGATCCAGGTTTTTGTTTCTTGTAGCTAGTTGCCATCGTGCAGTATGAACAAAGCTATATTGGTAAAATATGTATGGAAAACATATGGTTCCAAAGGCATATATCAAACGTAAGCACATGATTTATTCAGAGCTGTGAGTCTCAAGCCAGGGCCAAAGGGCCTACATTCAGTATTGATTGCAGAAATAAATACCTCAGTGTCTCTGTAGGTCTAAGCTTATATGCCACTGAAACCCAAAATTTGGCTTAGCTTTGTTGCCAAAGTGGATGTAACCAGGACGTTAGGAAATAACTTAACAGTAACCTGGGCTGCATTAGGGAAACTATTACCAAAAGATCAAGGGAAAGGATCCTTTCCCTTGGCTCAGAACTGGTTAGGCCTCATTTGGAGTGCTGAGTCCAGTTTTGGTCTCCCCAATGCAAGAGACACATAGACGTACTGGAGAACCCAGCAAAAGACCATGAAAATGATTAAAAGACTGGAGAATCTCTGCTATAAGGAGAGGGTGAGAAAGCTGATATTGTTGTGTATGTAGTAGAGAAAACTCAGAGATCTCACCAAAGTGTAAAAATACCTGAAGAAAGGGCATACAGAAGACAGAATTGGACTCTTTTCAGTGGTCTCCAGTGTCTGTACATGAAGCATTGAGCACACAATGAAACACTGGAAGGTCTCTCTGAACATAATGAAACAATTTTTACTCTGCTACAGCTTGCACAGAGAGGTCCATGCTTGGAGATATTCAAAAGCCATCTAGGCACAGTTCTGGGCAACTGGCCCTTGGTGTGTGCCTTTGAGCAAGAGGAGGGTAACACAGGTGTCTTCCAACCTCAACCATTCTGATTCTTTGGAAACTTGTACCTAGTTTAAGAAATAGCTAACAACGTTCCTGCTTTCCTTTTTCACTTTTCTTTCACTGTATGAGAACTAGATTTATTAAAACATTGTTTATAAAAACGGCCTGCTAATGGAACTCAGAAAAAATTCCTAAATCCTCAATGATAACATGATCATATACTTTACAGATCTCAGTGAGATTTACATCAATAATATATTCTGACAAATCTCAAGTGCAGCATATGAGGTAATATACTAGAAATCATCTTATTCTGAACACTTTATTAGTAGTGATAAAAAATAGAAAACCGACCTTTGCAGCTTTGCTGTTTATCTGTAGAATTACTGTTGGGTAGTATCCATGGTATATTAACAACACTAAAATGCTTATAAATGACCTTTGAAAATTATAATAGTAAACTCTTCTCTCCCTCACATTCTTTTTGGCTCTTTATATACCCTGCACTTTTATCTTTTCCTTCCTGTTAGCCAGTTTATTGCTCACTTTTTTCACTAAAAATTGTTTCAGGTTATTTCTTTTCTTTCATGTTTTCAAATACTTTTCAGAAAGAGAGAAAGAGATGAATAGATGTTTGTTCTTCTGAAAGATGACACTTTATTGTTAGAAAGTGGAATCATAGCTCTTTTTGATAGTCATAAATGCTTTTAAAATATGAACTATAATTGGCTCTATAAACTTGTTCAGCTTAATAACCTACATAAAATAAATGAAAGAGTAGCACTATAATTTCCAGGTCACTTCATCTCCTTTTCTATACAACATATTGAAACTGTTTGCAATATATATTTTTGTATTATCCACAGGATTCTTGTATCTCTTTTTTTTGCTCAGTACTTACACACATACTCATTTCACCTAAGATCACCTTCCTATTCACTTTTCTTTCCTCTATTATACCCTTGGAAATGAGTCATATGATAGTCTCTCATCTAATGTTATCAAACTGTAAATAGAGATGCTCTGCTTAACCTTCTCTGCTCATATGACATTCCTCCATTCTTTGTACCTATTTTCCACATTATTTCCCAAGGGCTCTGCTCAGATGACTTTTTTTTACTATATACACTTTGTACATGGTTTCTCTGCTTTCTTACTAAGATTGGAGTCTAAAAAGACATTCCTCTGATGAGTAGGGGCCATAATGCAAAACAGAGTCCACAGGGAAAGGTCTTGATGGGTGAGATCCTAACACTATCTGAACTAGTAGAGAAGGCAACTGTGTTGAGACAAGCAGACAAGATAAAATGCAGATTTGTTCAAGGATGAGGTAGCAACAAATGCTTTTTTTTTTTCCTCTTTATCTTAATATAATTTTTTTTAAAAATTGAATCTTGCCTTTTCTGAAACACATATTTGCTCTGGAACATACTTCCTGAAAATCTCTTCAGCCTCAGATTACACCAAGAAGATGGATCAGTAGTTTTAAAATCATCCATGTTCTTGTTCAGATGTGATTTGGGGAAAAACACAGTGTTTAATCTACCTTTAGCTGGAGACTACAGATGATCATATCTCAGAGTATTGTGTACTTTAAAAAGTTTTGTCATTCTGGAAATTACAGCTACTACAAGATGATTTGGTCGGGAAGAAATTACAAATGAATTCTATAGCATATAGCTCAAAATTTAATGGTGCTATCCTTTTGGGCACAACTGATGCAAAAAGGGAGATATTTTCAATGGTAGATTTTCCTCAGAAAGCTTTTTGGGCAAATCAACCACCTTAGGTAGCAGTGAGCAGGTGATACCATTTCTCAGTGAACTCATACATGTCAAAAGAAGGCAAACATTCCTTACTAATGAATGATATTTCAATGTGGCTGGTAGCTCAGTAAAAAGGGATTACTCACTCAGCTAAGTGATGACTCTCATGAAGTCCTTTCTAGTGTCATGGAATTTGTTTTATATTTCAGTTAAATCATTTAACAGCAGTTCTGTCTTAGTTATACCACTTCTCAGAAAGAGCAGAAAAACTTTTCTGAATTCTTCTGATTGCCATATGGTTATTGTTTAAAACATTGAATAAATAAAAGTTGTGTTACATACTGTAAGGTTCTGCTACATGTTTTAAATTAAAAGTAACATTGAAATACAAAACTAGAAAACTCTAGATAACTAAAATGATAGATTAGTTACCCAACATGTTCTGAAAAGGACTATGGATATGTTTGCTGTGGTCACACACTTCTGCAATAACAGTTGTAAATTCTTCTCCATTTCAGAAATAAGGAACAGATATTCTCCTTATGGAAGCAGTGTAGTATGCCTTCTTTCAAAATCCCTCTTTACTGAAAACTGCTAAGAACTCTGCAGGACAGAAAAATAGTTTGGATTATGAATGTGTGCACAGGTGATACACTTTAAAGAAAAGTGGTGACAAAGTAGTGACAAGGAGTTTATTTGTATACCACAATTCAGAGTATCACCACACCTACCAGAGAAAAATTGATAATCCCTCCTTAAAAAGACCCAAGAACAGCCTTCTGGAGGTTTCAATACCGCTGTGAGATTTACCAGATTGTGTGAGCAAAGATTCAGGTATTTGATTTTGCAGTATTATTAGCACACACTCTACAGAGAAGCCTCAAAATTGCCAGACGTATACTAGAATGTGTCCTAGCCCAAATAAGGTTTCCTTTCTTTGTAAAGAAAGATCCATACAGAATCTCAAACATCTTACAGAAAACAAGATGCAGTCAACTATTCAGTGAGATAGTCTTGTGTCATTACTGAAACCTTGTTAGATAAGATGGAGCTAGAGATGCCTCCTTTGCAATCTCTGGTAGCTAAATAGATAAATATATCTCCATATACTGACAGGAGCTCCTTCAGGAAGAGTTGAATGGAGTTCACCTCCATATTCAGAAAAGCGTCATATTGAGGATGACACTAGGACTCATAAGTTAAAAAGAAAGGCACACCTTTTGGTGTTTCTCAGTATCTGAGGGATGAGTGCCAGCTTGGTTAGATGTAATCAAATCTTGTTCTCATTGATCAAAAGAATCTGCTTTTGGTGGATCCTTAATAAGATTTCCTACTTATTTCTCTTTCCTCCAGCTATGTTTACTAACCCAAGTTCTTCATATTACAGACTCTCAGAATTATTGAGGCTGGAAAAGGCCTTGGAGATCATCAAGTCCAGCCTATGACCTAACACTACCACATCAGCTAGACCATGGCAGTAAGTGCCACATACAGCCTTTCCTTAAACACCTCCAGGAATGGTGACTCCAACACTTCCCTGGGCAGTTCATTCCAAATATATTTTTTATATATATATATCCAGTAAATATATATGTATTTACTGAAGAGTGAATCCCCTCATGCTTCAATTCCTGCAGCAGGAGACAACCTCTGCTCTGAGAACATAGAACTGGAATAGCTCAACAAATTATCCCCTGAAAAAGTTATTCTTCAGGGAAAAGCTATTTGTAAGTTAAGACTGCTCAAGCTGCCAAACAGTTGAGAGGATGGTCTTCTTGAAAAACAAAAAAACAAAAAAAAAGGTGAATTAAGGGGATTTTTACAATGCTCCACCTGAAAACCTGTGGTTGATTATGTTTACATATTACCAGCTCATTTATAGTGCGAGTGCAAATATCAACAATCTGAAAATAACATTCAGCTCCAGGACTACATAAACATTTCCTCACATTTAAAATTTACTACGATCAAAATTTTTATTTTTCTCACAAAGTGATTGCCTTGGGTCAAAGAACAACTTCTTTGAGTGTTCTTTTAAGTGTCTAGTGTGTAGGGATACTACTACAAATAAAAGCATTTTTGGCTTGGCAGGCTTAACAGCAAGTGTACAATAATGGACTTGGCATGCCAGTCAATGCACTTCAAGAATTCAATAAAGACCTGCACAGTATCCCACAAATGCTCTATGGAATTGTTTATACTGGGACTGACAACAAATTTTCATGTATCAAAAATTTTCAAGGTTTTCAGTAAACTTCATCAAAACAAATGTTCCTTTAAAAATCTTATTATGTTAACAATTAGCACCCAACTGAAGAATCTAGCTGAAAGAATGAAAACAGATTTTAGTTTTAGCTTTTCAATAACCTCATTTGCTCGTATTAAATTTTGTTATATTTTCTGCTGAGATAAAGTTTTCATAATGGGATAATATCAGTGAATTCATTGTCAAAAGATTCCTAAGCAAATCAGAAAGAGCAGGCGTATCTTCTGAACATATTAATTTGAATATTTTAAAAGAGCAACTTGCATAAGGATTTGGACATTGTCTTGTACTGAACTCGATAAAGCACCTGGGTATATTCAGACATGGATGGAAAGACTACTTAAGTGGGTAAGTAAAAGCCTTGATTAAGAAATTAAACTTTTAACTTCATTGATTCAAGTGTGCTCTTAATCATCATAACTGTGTATCTGTAAGAACAGTAAAAGAAGTACTTCCAGCTCTCCTTTTTTTTTCCCTCCAATGCCCATAAAAGAAATGGGTTGCACATAGGTTCAACAATACAGCATGTTTTTAGATCATGACTTATTCTGGGACATTGCAATAAGTCTGTGCTTCTCATATTCCATTAGGTCTAATTCTCTTTCTTTCTTACTTACTTTTTTTTAAAAACAAACAAACAAACAAACAAACAAAACTTTTCCTAATTTTATTCTTTTGATGTATACCATACCAAAATAATACAATTATATCATTAATTAAATGGTGGAAAATATAACAGAGCAAAGCTAGTGTGCAAAATTTAGAAAATAATATACACAAAATAGCTTGGCAATATGTTAACAAATATTTGGATTTTAATATTTGGAGTTTAATATCTCCACCATAAATGTGTCAGCTCAAACTAAAAGTGCATTGTATACTGCTAATTTGTAAGGACAATGAAACTGAATACATCTTCATTTTCACTGTTCAAATGTGCAATTAAACCCTGCTGGTGTGGTAAATATAAAGCCATTTTGTTGCTTCAGTGTGAGGTTGACTATTATATGGAAACAGCCTAGTTTGTTTTTAAATGAGAAATCAAATTGATTAGCATATAATTAGAGATAAATAAGCAGGCTCGTATAAAAATCTAAACTCATGCTACTATTGCCTATTCAGTTAAGTAGGGCTCAAACAGAGCTTTCCATTTGTAAATATAAATTGTACTTAGAAAGCTGAAAATTGCTCTGTCTCCTGACTTTCAGTGATATGATTCAACATATTTGATATTCTGTCATTGTGTACTGACATTTAGAACACTGAATACCGATACATACTGTGGATGGTGCCTGCTGAACTTTACATTCATGATTCAAGTTAAAGCTTCCTATCTACTTCTTGAGAAGAAAACCTTGATGACTTAATGGATAAAATGCTGACCTTCCTAAGCCCACCTTCTAAGCAACGATCCCATGTGAAGTGCTGTCTGTGTTTAATCCTACAGAAGCAAGGCACAGTATCCCGCCCAGACAGAAATCACCATTCAAAAAATGCTTGAGGACTGCTTCATAATTCTCTCTAAAGCTATTTTAATTGTAAAATACTAGTTGGACAGGGAAGTCTAAGATCATCTGGTCCAAACTTTCTTGGCAAAAGCATAGCCCATCACCCTGTCCAGATGATTCTTAAAAGTATCCAGTGCTGGGAAATCCACCACTTCCCTGGGGAGGTTATTCCAATGGCTGATAATTCACATTGAGAAAGTTTTCCTCTTATGTCCAATTGGAACTTCCCCAGGAGTAATTTGTACCCTTTACCCCTCTTCATTTCCATATGGTTCCTTGTAAATAGGGAGACTCCATCTTCTTTGTAGAAACCCTTTAGAAACTGGGACTTGGACAAAAGGTCTCCCCTGAGACCTCTTTTCTCAAGGTTGAACAAACCCAGTTCTCTCAGCCTTTCCTTATATGACAAGCTTCTGAATCATTGACTCATCTTTGTGGCCCTTCTCTGGACCGTCTCTATGCTATGTCTTGTTGTATAGTGGGAACAAAAACTGAACATAATGTCCGAGGTGTGGCTTGGCAAGCGCTGAGTAGAGTGGGATGATGACCTTTTTATCTTTGCTGGTGATGGCTTTGTTGATGCAAACCAGCATCCTGTTGGCGTTTTTAGCAAAAGCAGCACACTGTTCACTCACAGTCCACCAGGACCCTGACCTGTTTTGAGCCAGAATGGAACTAATTTTTTTTTTTTTTTTTTTTTTTTTTTTTTTTTTTTTTGTAATTTTACTTTTCAGTTAAATCTCTTCTAAGTGACTGTACTTGCTGAAATTAACAGCATGTTTTCGGTCAGTGTCTGCTTCTGACAATGCTCAATGTTTATAGTTATTGCTGGAGAATGGTATGTAAAATCAAGCATTGACCATAGCTGACCATGCTAAACTTCCTGTGCTCAGGAAACAAAAGGGAGTAAATGGGTTACACCTGAGACACTCCTGTGGGGAGAAGCGGACCAGACAAGTGACCAAAGATGAACAAATGAAGCATTCCATCCCATATGTATCGTATTCAGTATAAATCTGAGGAAACACAAAGCTTAAGCTCTCTTTGTCCATAGGTGCCATTTCTGGGAAGGCAATGTTAATGATCATTTGCGAAGACAATCAGTTAATGAGTCTGGATATCCATAAATCCATGGGCCCTGATGGGATCCACCCACAGGTCCTGAGGGAACTGGTGGATGTCATTTCTAAGACCCTTTGCATCATCTTTGGTAAATTGTGGGGAACAGGAGAGGTGCCTGAGGACTGCAGGAAAGCAAATATCACTCCAGTCTTCAAGAAAGACAAGGAAGAGGACCCAGGTAACTGCAGACCTGTCAGCCTCACATCCATCCCTGGAAATGTAATAAAACAACTCATTCTTGATGCTGTCTTCAGGCACATCAAGGACAAGAGGCTTATCAGGAGCAGTCAGCATGGCTTTACTAAGGGGAAGTCATGTCTGACCAACCTGATAAACTTTTATGAGGATATAACCATTGTATGGGTGATAGCAGAGCAGTAGACATAGTTTATCTTGATTTCAGGAAGGCATTTGACACCATCTCCCACAGAATCCTTGGAGCTAAACTGAAGAATTGTGAGATGGATCATGGCCAAATTTGTTAATTTGTTTTCACAACAGCTTGCTTTAACTGTCCATGGAGTGTTCATTTGTTAGTGCCACAACAGGTTGCCTGTAGAGCTTATGCAGTCTTCATCCTTAGAGTCTTTCCTGAAGGAACCTTTCCTGAGGTTCCTTCCAGCCTGAGTTATCCTTTGCTTTCACAAGAAGAACAATGGAAAGAAAAAGATAACACATCTTGTCCCCAGAACTGGAAAGATATCTGTCAGAATGAATGAGAATGAATGGACTATACATGATCTCTGAACAACAGGGATTTTGCATTAATGTTTCTGTATAATTGTAAACAAATGTGTCTGAAGAATTCCTGCTAATAAAAGATTGACCTGATGACAATAATAAGTTAAGTCATTAATGGCTGGAAAAAAACTACTCAAATGTCTGCCAGTTTTTAAAAATAACGGTTGAATGAATGTCAAAAATTGTTTTCTGGAGTTGGATATTTTTGTTGGATAATTGCTTTTCAGCACAGTGAGGTGGATCTCACATCTCCTTGATCACTTAGACCACTGCGGTGATGCTGTCTATCATAACCAGACGGTCTGACCTTTTAGTCAGCTAAAAAGGCCAAACAAGTCAGATTCACTGCTGCATCCTTTGGAAATGACAATAAATTCACTGAGCTCTCAAAACCATGCCTGCATTTGATCAGAAATATTTGCTTTTCACTAATTCTCATGGTAACTGAAAAGAAAGGTATTCCTTTGTCCTCCATTTATGCTGCCAGTGGTTTGAAGTTGAAGACTTCACAAGCTCTTTATAAATTCATGTCTATGTTACCAAACAGTAGGGCAATAAAAAGACTATCTTTTCTTCAGGCAGGACTAGCAAATGAAGCAATCAAAACATGACACAATTGTCAGAGACATGTGCATACCATGACTTTGCCTTAACATGTTTTCCCTCTCTAATGACAGGTTTTTAAAATATGAGAGGTTAAATAGAAGCATTTTTCTGTCACCCAAAGTTACACTCTGAAGATATACATGCAAAATTGGTGTTTACAGAATAATTGTTATGAAACTTGACTTAATGTCAAATGGTTTACCTCTAAAACTTATTATTTGGTGTGAGCTCCTGATATCTGGGGCATTGGAGACATAAGAAAACAAACAAACGCTCACTTCCACAAAACTGATGAGAGTCTATCTTTCAGAAAATACAGAAGATATTTATGCCTGTAACTGGTATAAATACTAAGGGGTTGATATCCTGCTGGGAAAATAGATGAAGATGACCTTAGAATTAGATAGAATGACCTTTCTGAATTGTTTTCAACATTCATTACTTGATATTCCAGTTCAGGCTTCTATTTCATTTCTTTCTAGGTTTTATAAAATAATGCAAGTGGAAATCCAAGGGAGATGGGAAATACGAAATAGTTGCAATTTTCAGTACAATACTCAAATTGACAGTCTAGAGAGAAAAATATAGCAGAAAATGAAACAAGAAAAGATGTCCTTTTGTGAAGCTGTTGTTTCTTTCTTAGTCTACAGAAGTTTCTGAAACAGACAGGCAAAATACAGTGGAAAAAAGCTATCACACCTGAAACAGGTGAAAATCTTCTTTTTGTTAGGAGAATAAATAGCCAGAAAACAACAGGAGACCAATTTATGAGTTTTTGCCCACTGCCTTCAAAGTTGGTTTGGATTCTAAGGGACTCTTTTACAATAGAAAATGCTGTGCATAAAAAAAAAAAAAAAAAAAAAAAAAAAAATAGCACAGGTCTTAAAAACAGTATTATTAAATCAGCATAGGGTCACACTTGTGCTAACAGACCCTGCCAAGCTCAGCCTAATCAGACCCCTGAATGCAGACCTACCAAAGTTGCTGATAGTGCATTCATTCCATGCTCACGTACCTAAATTTTTATTTGTATTTCTTCTGCACCAAGCATAATTGCCTCTGTTTCTTTTGTAGATACAGCTTTGAAACGTAAATTTCACTTCTACCGCTTTTAAGACACAGACATCTAAGAATCTCCAAAATCAAATAAATTTCCAGAGCATCTGATAATTATGTGTGCTTTAAAATATGCTATGTATGCTTCTACTGTTGCTAAAAGGTAAAAATGCTATAAACTATAGTGTTTATTCAAGTGCTTACTTTTCCCATAGTAATTAATACTTTAGCACATGATGAAATGTGTCTTTTGTCTTTTTAATATATAGATGCTGCACAAACAAGTTTTCCCTATAATATGTACTTTAAAAATTCAGATTTTTATTTCATAAAAATAATTTACCTCAATAGGATACAATATTTGCTCACAAAATCAACAAAACAGATTATCTAAACATTCAGTAACATTTCTCCATTTAAGTTGTCTGAGATACAGGAGTCCCACAGCAATGGTACAATTCGTTCCAAGTTGTGTAACCCTTACTAATTCTATGCACTAATCTGTTTTGATGTATATTTCTGCCAGGCCTCAAAAGCAAGAAGTTAAAGCAGCCCAAGCAGGGCTGGTATTTCAATTGTATTTTTGTGCAATACGATAAAGATTTATCCAATCAGATTAAAAAATAAAATGCAAGGACTTCAAAATTATTCCTGAGAAGAGTTTTGCTATTTTTTTCATTTGTATTAGGGAATCTTTTACACTGTCACGGTTTAACACTGGCCCAGCCAAATAACAGATTTAAACCGAATAACAGATTTATATATTAATCTCTCTCTCCTCACTGATACAGAAAAGAGAGATAATAAAGAAGAGAGACTTATGGGTTGGAAACTAAACTACAGAATTTTAATGAAACAGTAATGATAAATAGGAAAAAATTACTAAATATATACAAATATACAAATATACAAATATACAAATATACAAATATACAGGAAAAGTGATCCCACATTCCTTCCCCCTCCCCCCCAACAACTCTCACATCACCACCGAGGCTGCAGGGCAGCCCTGGGAAAGTCCAGACTGGAATCCTGGAGTCGGCAGCAGTCGGGAGCTGGAGGCAGGAACACACAGATTCAGGCTGGCACGGATCAGGACCACAGGCAGAGGGACGGATGGAATCCTCTCAGGATGCCGAAGGAAGCAGGGAGGGCAGGAAGAAGGAAGCAGGAAGCAGGACAGAAGTGTTTGACCCTCGTGGTCCCTTAAATTTATACCGAGTATGACGTGTATGGGATGGAATACTCTGTTTGGTCAGTTCTGGCATCTATCTTGTCCGGTCCTCCCCACAGGAGGGTTTCAGGTGGGACCTCCTTACTCCTTCTGGAAGGTAAAATGTTCCTCAGAGCTGAGCAGTGTCCTTGGCTCTGCACACCAGTCTCTGGCAGTAACTATAAACGTCAAGTGTTATCAGTCCTAGAAGCAGACACTGTCTGAGAAACTTGCTGTTAATTTCAGCAAGTGCAACTATTTACAAGAGACTTAGCTGAAAGCAAAAGTACAAACCAGAAAATCACCTTTATCCTGGCCCAAACCAGGACACACACATTCTTGAAATTTATGTTGTGATAGTCAAGGAAAAAATTACAGGTAAGAAACCAGTTGTCATTTCAGTGAAAAGTGATTACTTAAATGATACAGGTGATTTTGAGTCCTCTTTTTTCCCATCCCTCTGACAGTCTTCTGTTTCAACAGAAGATGTTTTCAAAAACACATTGCTTAAGAAATTATATATTGGTTGACTTATGTTTCAGTTACAGATGCAGGGAAAAAATAAACAAGCCAACAGCTGTTATGTCTCTGCTTTTCATCAGTTATTCATACAACATAAACCAGGCTTCCCATCACTCTGTTCTCCAAGTCCAGTTTGCAGTTCCAGAATAAATGTAAAATTATTTTAATTGGGATGAAGTACTCAAGTTACAATAGCTGAATAAAAATTCAGTTCATTTATACTTATGACAGCTGATTCATTTTTGCAAACTCTTTAGGAAAGCACTTACACTTCTTCAGTATCTTCATATCCTAAAAAAAGTTCTGTTCCTGAAATGATTCCTTGACACCCATTATTTTGTCTTCTTCCTAAGCCTCCTGTGCAGCCTTTGATATAACTTCCTTGGAAGCCTATACAGAGACTAAAGAAATGAAACAGTGACGAGCTCATCCGCCATGTTCACAGTTCATGTTCAACCTCTGCAGAGTTCTTCTGGTGTCATCTCCTTGTTGACTGTGGGGAGACTCAACAGTCTCATAGCTGTTCATAACATCACAAAACAGACTGAGGAGTGAAGGCAAGCCTTCTGTTGAGTCTGTTTCACATTAGAATAAAGATGATAAAGATAATGATAAAGATGATAAAGACAAAGATGATAAAGATATAAAGATAAAGATAAAGATAAGATAAAGATAGATAAAGATAAAGGCAGACTTGTAAAAGCATCTTGCTAGATTGACTCAGAACTGAAATGTAATATGAAGCCTAAAGTAGAAAAACATAAAGTGATTCACATGGAATAATCACAGCTTCACATATTGTCTTCACAAGAGGTGCTGAAATAACTTCTATCAACTGTTATTAAATTATACTGGGGCGAAGGAGAAGTGGTGCTGGTGGTAGGCAGTTCCATGAAACCACCAGCTCAGTAGTACAGACCCATTTCTAGAATTTTATTTGCTTTTTTATTAGAAAAAGAATTATGAGACACACTAAAAATTCATTATGCTTCTGTACAGAGCCATGAGTTGCTCCCACTTTGAACACAAGTAGTTTATCTCCCTCATGTGCAGAAATAATATAGCACAGGTAAACATTAATTGTTCAAGAAATGGCAACAAAGATGATCAAAGGATGGAACAGACTCCATATATTGAAATGGTTGGTGGTCGTTTTGATGTTTTGACTTGGAAAAGATATGACAGAAGCTTACAAATCACAAAAAAATCTCAAGGGTGAGTAAACAGTGACTGCTTATTGTGTTTTACTCATGTGTTATGTGCTTTTGTCATCCATTTGTTAAGAGAAATCATTATGGTACTATGTGGGAAGCTAAAAAAGTATATTACAACATGATACTATCAATCTGGTGTTTTCCTCTGTGTAATCACCCCACTGGAAATACAAAATGTATCCTTCCATATTGAAATGGCTGCTCAAGTTTTGTTATGTAGTGTTTCTTTAATTCATAACAGAAAAGGAAAGGTTAGGAAATGTTTATCACAGAAATGAATGTAGAATTAAAAGATGTAATCAGAAATTTTTGTCAGGGAGTGCACAATCAGAAAAAAAAAAAACATCTTAGGTAATTACAAATTCCATGCTAATATTTTTAGCATAATTGTTAAAATGTAAGTATTTTCCTGAAAAAATGTGCTGCTCATAATATGCTTAAGCACTTGTATGGAAAGAGATGCAATTGGACAGAATAGAATTTTGTCTAGGAAATTCTGAGAGAAAAGGCAGTCAGACTTCATATACCATGTATTTCAGAGACAACTAGAATACAATAAGGATATTTAGGAAAGAATTTTTTCAGTTCATTTTTTTTCAAGTAGGATTTTTTTAAAACCGGGTAAGACCCTGCTACCAGTTTGTATTGGAGCCTTTACCATAGCCAGATCGGGAGTCAAGATTTCCTACATGATATATATGAAATCTCTTCTTGGAAGGATTTTAAAAGAATACATGACACACATGAAACAGGAGAGAATAGGTACTCAACACAGAGATTATTGACAAGTTTTCTATTATTGTTAATTCACTTTATGGATCTCAGTACCATGCTATAGATACCATATAATGCACAAAACTGTATCCTATCATCTTTTTCCATTCTATATTTATTAAATGTTACAGGCAGCTGCTATGCAACAAATACTAAGAGTTCCCATTTTATTTTCTGCTTGCCATGCCTTCAGGATTAGGTTTTGCACAGAGACAGGTAGAGAAATGTGTAATTTATGACTTCCACTGCAGTTCAGGCATGAGATAGCTTCCAAACAGATTAGCGTTGTCAGAATTTCAACCATCTGTTCATGCCCTGCAGCAGAAAATTAGATAGCTATAGGATTTTGCTGGCAGAAATTTACATGCCCAAGGAATTGAGCTTCTTTCACACCAGGCAAGAATTCTGAGGATCTACATTTTAGATCCTATTGCCTAAATCCTCTTGTAAATCTACACATGATGTTGTACTGCTGTAACACAACTGGAAATTTAAAAAAAAATAAAAATGTATCAAGTCAAAATTCTTCAATTTTTTTTCAGTTCCAAATGAACTATACACCTAAATGTGAAATTATGTCTCATCAAAGTTTTGTAAAACAGATCACTGATAATATTAGGCAACACAACATATGCAATACTGACTTGGCTTTTTTTTTTTTTTTTTTTTTTTTTCCATTTTATTGCTTAACCTAAGAACAAATCCTGGAAAAAGTTCTCTCACTTAGCAAATATAGCAAAAAGAAATTATTTAGGGTCTGTCATAAAAATGCCAAATGTTTGTCTCTCAGAGAGAATACTGACCTGCATGTTAAGACAAAATACTGGTCTTTTACTGTGTCTCAAAGTTGTATTTTAAAGGACATTAAAATAACTACAACTCTATAACAAGGCAAACAGGAAAGTTTTATATAAAGAAACAATTATAGGTTTTACTACAACAAAACTAAACAAAGTCCATGCTTTTAATAAGATACAGCTTAGAGTAATATTCTACAATTCAATTCTTACTGATTTTTGTTATTCAGATTTTAAAATATTTTCCAACTTTCTTGTTTACCATGCCTAAATACAGAAGGCTGAAATGGTAATATGGGTGTCATAGCTAAAAAGGCACCAAGATATTTAATACTCGGGAAAAGATACTCAGTGGTTATGAAAATGAATGTGCCTTTCATTTATTTTCCAGAAATTAACTGAAATTTTCCTGCTATCATATCTAAAATGTTTTCTCCTCAACGAAAATTACAATCTTTCAGGTTCTTCTGAGATGTGCATACTAAAGTACTGTTTTGTAGTTATGATAATTTACTGTAAAATGCTGAGAATCCCAGGTCACTTCCCTCTCACTTCACACTGAAATAGCTGAGCCACTCCAATGTTGGCATCTGCCAGAGAGGAAGTTTTCAGTGCTTTTTTTATCCATTTTTACTCATAAAGTATACTCAAATTCTTCCTTAGGAATGTAATGATGTTTACTGTACTTAAACAAAACACTGACCTGAAATTATAAAACAGCAAGAAAGCAAACCCCATAGTGTCAAAAGTTTGAGATTTTAAACACGGTGGCTTGAAATCACAATGACAAGAAATTTTACTTGGTAGAGTCTGTCAAATGGGAGGAGCAATACTGTGTGCTGCTGTTGGTTTTTTTAATTTCTTAAAGGAATAAAAAAGAGATTGCAGAGATGACAGTCCTTAAAGGTGCTGAATAAAGGCTGTATGTCAGGTGCACTGTTACACCAGTTTTGAAAACTTCTCTGCACATGAGAGTCTGAACTGAAAAAATTCTGTTATTCTATTGTTACAAATCTAACTTCCAAGATGTATGCAGAAGGAAGGGAAAGAAAAATTGCTAGACAGTAGGTGGGTGAAGAGGAAATAAGTACTAAATGATAATGATTTATAGTGATAGGTAATGAATAGTAAATAATAAATAAGTACTAAATAATAAGTACTTAAGTAAATACCTTCATATATTCCTAATATTCCCCATAGTTTTAACGTAACACTAACATAGTCTTTCCTTAACAGTGATAGTTAAGAAAAAAAAACAACAGATATTTGATCTTAGCATTAGAAAAGCTTAATAAAGTTCTTCAATAAGGCACTACAAGCAAATAAAAGTATTTCATAACTGCTGTTCTGGTTTCCTAAAATATTCTGAAAGTGTTCAATGATTATTAGTGTGTTAGTAATCCAAAAATAATTTCTGGTGCATAATCTGGCTTTTTTAACATTTTCTTAAAATATTCTTTAACATATAATAATAATAATTAGAAGTAAGAAAATAATAAACTTGTTTATATATGTTAACAGAATTGTTTCTGAGTGCATTGTGCCAAGTTTCTTTTTTGACTTTTAAAAAGTAGATTTATCTATCAGTGATGTAAAATAGCTGTGGGGAAAAAAATTAAATCCATAACTGTTGAAATAATTTGAAATATATTTTAACAGTCATTCCAGTCAGCAATATTTACTACAGAAGAAATCAAAATGCCAGAGGTTTGCCATTTTATTCTAAGGGACAAGAAGAATGATAATTCACATATAGTGAAAAAAACATTAATATACTTAGGGATGTTTTTGACATAAGCACAACCTAAAGTTACTATGCCTGATGGTAATTGTTATTATTTGTATTTGTACTATCCATAAAAGACTTAACGGTAAAACATTTAGTGTCATTATTGAACAAGAAGAAAAAACCTTTAAAGTTTTGGATTTTGCAGTCCGAACAAAGATATCTGTCCTTGAATGAATATTTTTCAAATCTATGAGCAAAATGAATCTGCTTATGCAAAGCACCATTCCTGTTTTGAAACATTATCTGCTTTATTTGTGATCTCTCAAATGTATTCAAACAAATAGCCAGTCTAGAGGGAGCTGTAAAGAATAGTCAATTTAATAAACATAAATATTAACAAAAAGCCAGTGATGACTAGTTTTTATTCTAGTGGTATAAATACACAAGTCCATGTGTCTCTTGTACTTTCCCATGCATACTATAGGATAGTAAGGAATCTGCAATGTATTGTACATTCTTATAGCTTCATGCTATCATTCAGGGTGAGATTAGTCATTCTATTGATGAAGAATCAGTGTCTATTTTTCCTATGTGAAAAAATACATATTCCAAATAGGGATGTTGGGCAGAGCTGTGCAAGTGTCTCCAGCAACTCAGATATTCCACTTGGAATTGTGCCCAACTTCAGAAATCATAACAATAAACATAACTAGATAAATGTTGTCCCTATACATAGAAATTTTATACATGCACACATAAATACTGGGTTTTTTAATATCTATGGCAGCTTTTGCTTTATTTGCATGTAAACATATGTTGGATTAAAAGAAAGCTGTGACAAAAAAAAATATATTGCAAAAACCCTGCTAATTTTTGGGGGGAGGGTAATTAAAGCAGAATAGCTACAATATTTTTAAAGTGCAAAATAAAGGGATTAAAAACCATTTAAGCACTCTGTGATATCTTTAGAATTGTCTACCACAGGGTCTTATTTGAGAAGCCCAGGATAAAAATTATCTATAGCTATACTGACCTAACACTTCTGGGGACCAAACCAGGACCACCCTCCCCAGTTGTTGCTGGGCTGTTGATGCGACTGTTACAATGGAGAGAGCACCTGTGTCTGTGGGGAGAAGACAATGGGGCAGGTGACCCAAATGGATAAATCACAGTGTTCCTTCCCATGATGCTCAGTATATAATGGCTTCTGCACTCTCTCAATCTCTGGCTGATTTGCTCTGTTCTGGCTGATGGACTCTATTGGTTTGTTACTGCTTTTGTTCCTGTGTTCTATTTGCTTGTTGGAGAAGAATATTGTTTACCAATACAGTTTGCCTGTCCCAGCCTCCCTGGATAGGGCTGACATGGCTCCTCCAAAACTTTTGTGGACTCTTACTGGGAACCTGAATTCAGGTACTGCAATCTGCAGCTGAGGATATGGACCATACATAGACTATATATGGACCATATATGGACTATATATTAAGGATTTTTATGATAGGGAAGTAATTTTCAGATAAGGGAGTTTTTCATAATGTTAAGGAGGGTTCCATATTTACATCCTTTTAAAATGTTTTTTATGTAATTCACTATCCTTATATTATTTTTTATCTTGTTAACTTTATTCTAGGTTTTTTATTTCAATCTTATAGTCACTCTCCTTTATTTTCCTTTTTATTTCTTACCTTGGGAGGATAGTGGGGGGACAAGGGAGTGTATCTGTCATCTAGTTATTGGCTAAAACTGACATTGTCCTCTTTTTTTACTCTATGTGAAGCATTCTGGAGGTTTAAAAATAAGAGTTGGATTTAGTAAAAAAAATCTATATCTCCTTTATCCATAAATTTGATGTTTTTTTAATAGAATTCTACTGTTTACTCTAGACTTCCTGACCCACATAACCATTTTTCTTGATGTTACTTTTGTGCCTATTATCTAGCGTTATCATCAGATATTTGTTTACGCATCTCGCTTCAGTCTTTCTATAACTGAGCGTGGCAAATACTTTAAATCTCTATAGAAGTTTAGCAAAATAAATGTCAATTAACATAATTGGTCACAACTTTGATTTAGATCTCGTTGAATTATTTCCTTAAAATTAAAAATCTCCCACAAAATCTCAAAACCAGAAAAACCCAAATTTCCACAGCTAACTTTCATTACAACACAAGATAAAACACTGAACTTAGAGAGATGCGTTGTTTAAAATAGACAAGAAACACAAGTGTCTGACAAACAAAATGTCCCCTTGCTCTAGCTTATTTCCAGTTCTTTTACTTTATAGATTTCCTCAGTTCAGTAGCTTTTGGACTTGCACTAAAACAAATCCAGTCCTTTCTCAATTTTCAGAAAGAAACAGTTCTTGTCCTCCATGTACGGAACTCAGCTATATCATTTCCCTTAATTTCTCAGGAACCTCTTCTCAATTCCTATGGGTCTCAAGCCCTCTTAGATGACCCTATCCAAACAAAGGCAAATACAGGCCTTAGGAGGAACCTCTTAAATTAGATAAAGTTGTAAGTGACAGAGATAAATTTTTATAAACTGAGTTGCTCCTCATTGTATCAGGTTTTTTTTCATAGGATGATCATGTAAAGAGGTGGAATAAGTTCAAAAACCAACCTGGTAAAACTAACACCACAGTTATCATCAGTTAGTTATCTGCTTACTAATACCTGACTGCTATCCAGTAGCCTTAACCAAGTCAACCAATTTTCCTTTAGAATTTTGAACATTGGAAATCTGTGTTCTCAACCTCATTCAACTTTTGAATAGATACTTTTTGAATAGATAGCATTTTCTTAGATGTGCTACTCCATTGTTGTGGTTTAAATCCCAGTAGGCAGGTAAGTCCCCAACAGCCTCTCACTCACTGCCCTGCTGCAGGATACAGAACTGGATAGGTAAAAGTGAAAGCTGAGATAAAGACAGTAAATCAAAAGCTTTGCACACAAGCAAAGCAAGGAATTCATACACTGCTTCAGCAGGCAGATGTTCAGCCATCTCCAGAAAAGCAGGGCTCCATTATTTAGGAAGACAGATGTCATAATTAAAAATGTCTTTCCCCCCCACTTTCCTTACTATTACCCCAGCTTTTATTGTTGAGCACAAGATCATCTGGTGAAGAATATCCCTTTGGTCAGCTGTCCCAGCTGTGTTTCTTTCCATCTTTTAGCCAGCCCCAAGCCTACTCACTAGTGAAGTAGTATGAAGAGAAAAAAAGCCCTTGATGCTCTGTGATAACTGCTCAGCAATTGCTAAAACATCTGTTATCATTGTTTTCTGCACAAATCCAAAACATGGCTCATACTAGGCTCTATGAAGAAAATTAAGCCTGTCACAAACCAATACATACATTTGAGCTTTTAATATGAGCTAATCCGTAGGGAACATAACTGCAATATATAAATTATCTGCAAAGAGTTAAGATATCATAAACATATGACTGAGTTTTATGCCTTTCAACAGATGATTCCAATCTCTTCAAGGTCAGTAGAACAACAAATTTATGGAGATGTAATCATTGCTATCTGGTCTTTTGCAATATCCATTATGATGTTGACTTCCCATGTACTAATACAACTTCAAATAATTCCAGTATCCAGCTTTGTAGTACTATTAGTTCTCTTCTGTGTTCTGAAGTATTCCTGTAAAAAAGAAAAAAAAGCAACTTGGAAATAGGCTAGATTCCATGTGTCTTTTAATGTTTTTTTTGACTAATTTCTCTTTTTTTTTTATTTGAAAGAAATATTTGAGAATATGACATAGTTTATCTTCATTTTAGTTAGTATTGTCATCCAAATAAGTGGCAAGGACATGAGGATGTAGATGAGGAAAGACAATATGAAATTAGGTTGTTTTTTTTTTGCTGGAGGTAGTGCAGTGTTACATAATCATAAAAAATCTACAAATAAATTGCCTCTCAACATTCTAATTCCAATTTCTCCTTCCTTCAGATTTCCTTTGTTTGTTTTTGCTAAAAGTTAAATTTATTTTGAAAGAAGAAATTAATAATTTATTATCCTACAGTGATAGGTGCTAGCGTGTAATTCTTTTAAGCAAATACGATTGTCACTTGCAGCAATGAGTATGGCTTTGTAAAAAGGAGAATTTCACCGATGAAAACAAATCTGGATTCATTTAAGCACCTGAGAGAAAGAGAAGCCCAGGGAAGTGCAGAGTTCCATTATCCTTAAAGATAAGCCAGAAGTTTAGTTAAACCAAGAGTTTATTCAATCACAGAACAGATAAATGAAATATCAGAGCCTTTCAGTCTTTCAATTCAGTTGTCAGCAAAATGCTTTGTAAAAAGGTCCAATTTATTTTACCATACTGCCTGGACAGAAAGAACAGCCAATGTATCCCTTGAACATTTACACATTTCACTGATACAAGTAATGGGTAACAAAGGTCTGTTACTGCTGCCAGAAAAATTACTAAACTCATTTATTATTTTTAGAGCTATTTTGAGTCTTAAAAGATGGCATAACACCAGAAATGGATATAGGAGTTGATTTTAATATGGTAAACTCTCTTTTAGTAGTATTTGTCCTTCAAAGGCTTTCATTCCTTACTTTATAACCAGCAATGTACAGAGAAGGAAAGCTTTTGTGACATTCCCTACTAAACCTCTCTGGATCTTTAAAGTCAGAATTGAAATTTCATCACACATCATGTATTGTCATATAATAAATTTAAACAATAACATCCAAATAATAGCGCTGAATCCTAGCCAAGTTTAAATGATTGCAATTGGAACATATATCATCAAACTGGAAAGTTTTTTATTCAGTTTGTCAGTTGGCAGAGACTAGTACTATGATCAGAGAAACAGGCTTGAAAATTAACTGCTATATTGCTGCAAAAGCTGACTTAACTAGATTTAATTTCTAAGAGAGATTACAATGTTTGCAGCAGCATTTAAAATATTTATGTTCATCAGCAGTCATATGTTGGTTTTAGAAGAATAATATTTCAATTCACAGAAGTGCCTCTCAGAAGTCACTGATACAGTATTAGTATCTAATAGAATTTTTTAGGTATATTTAAATCTATTTTATCTATTTGAAAATGAAGTATAATTTACTTAGAAATATTGGTAATATTCAGACAAAAACAGAATGTAGTGTTTACTTGGCTGTTTGATATTCATATTTGTACTTTTGATCAACATATAAGAGATTTTACCTCCCTAATTAAAGTATTTAAATAATTATAAAGCTTTGAGTTTCACCGAGATGCATACAACCAAGAATTGTCCTAAATAGAAGCCAAGGGTTTTAAAGAAACTAAATTATCAAAGGAGAGTAATAAAGAAGGAACATCTTTCATAATCCTAAATTTACACATTAAGAGACTCATAGTGGTTGGTTCATTTCAGAGGTTTATCATGCCATTGCTTTTGTTACTTCTTAACTCACAAAAAAATTTAGATAAATAGGATAATTATTAAAAAGAAGATAATAGAGCAAATTAACACTTTATATGCATTGGTAATTCAAAAACACTGGTATTTTGAAGTGCTATAGAAAGCATATAGCCCATCTTTACTGCTGCTTCACAGAGTATTCATAGACAATTACTGAACTAAAATTTAATAATACACTACATAGCACACTACAGTGAGAAATGTATACAGGTTGTCTTCAGTTAGTGCTGTGGTGTTTTGGAAGTGGGCTCCACGGGGGTGGCTCCTGTGAGAAGCTGCTGGAAGCTCCCCTGGTTCCAGTTCTGTCCCTGCCTCTGCCCAAGGCTGAGTAGATATGGGAAGCTGGATGTGCCTCTGAAGGTAACATATTCAAGAAAGGGAAAATAAAAAAGTCCTTTTATTAAAGAACAGACATGTTGTCATGGTATTGAACCAATTAGATAAATTTTACAAGGTCCAGGATATTGTTAAGAACAGATAAATTTCTGTGTTTTTTCTCATTGATTCACCAAGCTTTCTCCCTGTTTTGAACACAACACATTTTTTTAGGTAAATTTTGTAGATATTGCAGACTCCACCGATGCCCTCTAGACAATGTCTCAGCCTAAACATTAGTTCTGACTGACTAGAGCACCTATATAGGGAAAAAACTGCAGTAAATTTCATGGTGGCTCAACAAGAGGGACAGTTGATTGCAAACATCTTGTTCAACACTTCAAATCAGCAATCAAGCAGAACAAATACTGTAGAGAGAATATTTTATGAGTCATAAACTACATTTTTCTGCGATATTTGTTTTCTAGGACTTTGAGCCTCAAACAAAGAATGGAGATCAGTGTTGACACCTTTGATACAGCTACAAACTTGGAGTGAGTGCTTCTAGCCATCTAGGGACATTTCTTTTTAATATTGTTCTTAATAGGAAAAAAATAGAGATCCATTAATGAATATAACTGATCACTTCCAGCTATGAAAACAACATTTTTCTGCTATGTACTACTGGTTCAGAGTTTTCCAATCTCTGTGACTCCCAACAGTATCTGTCAGTCAAACCAAAAGCGTAGTTCAAAAGCACTCAGTGAGTGGAAGATTTAGTTTTTATCTATCAGTGCTGATGCTTTTCTATGTGTCTTTGTATGCATTACAAGTATCCAGTCAAAATGAGAAAGCAGTACAAGACTGCTAGAAGTGATCTGGAAATGTCTGGGATGCAAACTATTCACTAGAAATGTCTAATTATATAAAGAAGAGAAAATTTAGAAGTTTCATTGATAAAAACCTTGCAGCTGACTCTCATTAATACATCTAGAATTAGCCAGGCACAGTCCTAAAAAAACACACACACAATGTCTTTTTATGGTGAAAGTAGAATTTTACCAAGGCTTTTAAGCCGAGGAACCTAACTTTGTGTGTTAAGCACAAAAAATGTGTTAGTAATATTTCTCTCAACACATTAATTACCTCTTCCTCCTGCTTTGAAACATCACTGACGAAATGCTGTTAAAACTAGGAGACAGATAGGTTTCTAACAAAACCTTTCCTTTCTGCATATATCTATATATATATATATATATGATCTGCTACAAAAACTTTATGGTTTAGTATTTCATGTGTTTTCCCAGTGTGCATGTGAATTTATCACCATAAATAATCATTAGGTTATCGATTTCTCAGCCAGCTGAGGTAATGCAACCTGTAGTATTGGCAATCAAAAGTACAAAGTGTGTTCAAATGTTTGTTTTTGGCACATCACTTTCAAGAGGTATTGTTAAAGAAAGGAGGTCTGCCATCATGCCTCGCTGGAGGCACAAAGAGACACTGAGAAAGAAGATATTAGTTTCATTATTTTGTTTATTGCCCTATTACAGCAAACCAATTATTATTTAGCACCTGAGTATTTCAGAACAGTTCTGAACAACCTATTAGCGACCAAAAAAACAATCATAACAGATGGTATCATTGTAGCTAGTCTATTGACTATTACTACCAGCACAACTTCCCAAAGGCAAAAATCCCAGATGAGAAGATCCAACAGGCTTCACGTTTAGCAGACACACATCTTTGATTATAACTGAAGTTTGTTTGCTGGACTCCTTAAAAAAAACAAAACAAAAAAAACCAAAACAAAAACAAAAACAAACCAAACAAACAAACAAAAAAAACCCAAAAAAACCAAAAAAATCAACCCCCCCCCAAAAAAACTCAAACTTTTGGAGTTGACCAAATAAGAACTCTATCAAATTAAATTGTATTAGGAAAAAGGGGTCCTGTTCGCATTTTTCATTTCTTAATGGAAATCATTATGTAAGCACACAAGCTTTTATTGACAGTTTTTGAAATTTGGAAAAATTAATAGGTTGCTAAAAAGTATAATATTCAAATCAGAAAACAATATATGAGGAAAACCTGGGTTTCTTTTGAAAACAGAATTTGGGTGAAGATTCTGTTCAAGATAAAGGCAAGCATATGTTGGTGATAACATAAAAGTCAAGTGTTTACGTTCCCATTATAATCAGCAGCAAGTTTATGCTGAACCGATGAGGACTTTCTGGCTGAGTAGCCAAGGTGTCTGTCTAGAACTGAAGTGTTAATATAATCTTGATTTTCATTAATATTATACCTTTAACAAAAACCTGTAGCCTTTCAGAAAAACAAGTTTGCCATTGTCAAGCAAAACAAGTGGCAGAAAAACAAGTTTGCCACATTGTCAGTGTTCCTAAATGCTATCAGTTTCTGTCAAAATTCTAATGCTGACGATTTACTGGCTTCCATTTCTGTGAAGCTGTAATCCAACAAAGGCAAAACCTATCAAGTGTTCCTGTGGCTAAGACTTTACCATGCTTCTCTAAGCCAACTTTCATTTATTTTTTTTCTCAAACACAGAATTTAATAGCTAAAATAGACTGAAACTGCAGGACGAGCTCTGGAAAGAAGAATAAAAATGTAGCCTTTTTTCTCCAAACCAGGAGAGATTTTTCTGACTGCTTTTTGGCAGAAGAGAGAACACTGGATGGGCTACTCTCCCCTCCTGTTTCAGTATGTGTTGTCTCCAGTGTAGTAATGTTCTAATTAAAATCTGTTTGGAAAAAATGCCAAATGGACATAGGCTGTTAAAGCAAATAATTGGCAATGTCTTTGTGACTGATACACTCTATTAGTGAAAGTTGCAATTCACACTATTCTACTGGTTTTTAGTCATTTTCACAGCCATCTGGTTTAGGTTACTTTTTGAAATGCTTACTCCAAGTCAGTTCAAGAAAGAGTTTTCAGGTATACTGCTCTGAAGAGAGAGAAAAAGAGTCTAAATAATAGCTATAATGCTGTTAATATTTTACATGCTTATACTTTAAATGCAATTGGAGATATGTAGAAGTGTAGAGACAATGTAATTTTGCTGTATTATATCATGCTATATTGCTTTATATGAGAATGTAACATATTTTGGAACAAAATTACCTTGAAATATAATACTTGAAATAATTTGGAAGCAAAAAACCGACATAGAGCTTGAAAATTAATTTGAAGTTCTTCTTAAACCTTGTATAGCCCATGAATAAGTATTTTATACATCAAATAGGTACCCATGTTGACAAATGGAAGATATATTCAGAAAGCATCACAAAGGAAAATAAGCTAGTAACATGTAGGTCCTATCCTTCTTCTGTTTAGCAATAACTTAGACTTTACAGTTTAATTTAGAAGGGAGGTCTGTGCATGATGAAGTTGCTCAAAACATCTTTGCTTATTGTACATATTTGTTTGGTAAAAATTATTTTTTTCTAAGGAAGTTCAGAGTAAAACTTAAAAAAATCTGGATGGTCCACTTAGTGACATTTTTATTAATATTCTACATTTTTAATTATAAAGTTAGGTTTATAAATATTTACTAAACTAACATGGAAATTAAGTATTGCATTGTTATGTAATTTGGATTATTTTATGTTCAGTTGTCTGATTTCTCAGGATAGTTTTTAAAAAAGTACACGAGAATTTTGTGAGGAAACACAAAATAGATGTAGGACATAGAGTTACATCTTTGTACACACACACACACACACATATCTTGATTTTCTTGTCTGCTTCCTTATAGAGCTCCAAAACCTTGTGTTCATGTCTGTTACCAATGGAAAACTGATTCATGTCCTTGAATATCCCTCAGGCAAATGTTGGTAGCACACATGAGAACTAACAAGAAAAAATAATCATGGAAAGTAAGTTCAAGTCTGAGGCAAAGCTGTGATTAAAATACTTTTTTTAGACCTCTAAGAATGGATGGAGATATTTTCTCTCTAATTCAAATTAATCATGGCAGAGTAATAGTAGAATGCTAGTAGTGATTGTGTAATACTTGAATACTTTTGTGGAAAAAAAAAGAAATTATTTCTTAAAAGTATTATTTACAACAAGGTAAGAAGAATAGAAAAAATATTGACAAAGAGCATAACAAAATATTTTTGCTTCAATATATGAAGCGATAAAAAATAATGCCGAAATATTTAACAAAGGTATCTGTATTTACAGAATTTAATGCAACAACAGCAATAGAAATATTGGAGAAATAATTTTTTATCTCAGGAAATCTGTACTTGTGGGATTCTATAAAAAAAAACAACTTGTTTTCTAAGCAAAGAACCAGCTGTTTGTGTGATTTGGTTTAGATTAAATGTCAGATTTTCCAATTTACACATTTTGGTAGTTGTTTATACACTACTGCATAACTCATTTTTCATTCAGACAAAAGTGAATAGTTTTCTCTTAAACTAACTGAAACATCTTTTTTTCTTAACTGGTTCTTAGTTGATGAAACACTAACATATTATCAATCATTTATAGAAAACTAAAGAATTTAAAGAAAGTCCCTCTAAAACAGTAAATGAGAATAACAGTAACATACTTCTTTCCAATTTACAGATTTAATAATATATTCAGAGGTATCACACTATTTTATCACACTATTAACACACAGGGAGAGCTGGTGTCCTGCTGTCCCCGTTCCACACTTCTGGTCCTTTGCAAGGCACACTCTGGCCACTGAAAGTTTCAAGCATTGAGGGAATGCATACAGGAAGGAGTCTCCACATTGGCATTATGGGCTTGGGACTGTGACCAGCAAGAACTATGGAAAACCCTTATGAAAACCAGACTTGAGTTACATAAAATGTCAGATCTAATAAGAGGTAAAAGGAAAACATGACCAAAAGGGCTGCTAGAATGGTTTGATTTGGTATTTAGGAATTATTAAAAGGATCGTATCCAGACCTAATTAGCCTCCAGTTTGTCATGGATCAAACAGATCTTCAAAGGGCATTTCAGGACACCAAGGTTAGGTTCCTGATCTGAATTCTTCTTTGAAAAAGCCTTTTTTTTTCTTCTGAGTATATAAAAAAACCAAAACCCTAAGGGAACCATGTCCCTTTGCTGAAGTTGTCCTTTGCAGGTATTTCAATTTAATCTAAAATATGTTGATAGTAATACTCTGGCTGTGTGGAAGTGATAGATACTTCTGTAGTGCACAGTTTGATTGAATGGTATACTTTTTCGTTATGAATAAGGATTTTTCAGTAAAAATTTTTTCAAGTTGCATCAGTAATCCAAACAAGTTAATATTTTAAAAACTTGGACAGTTATTATTGTAGGAAAGAAATGAAGGATTAATTTAAGCTATATTACTTCAAAACCCTCTTCAGCTTCCAGTCTACATTCAAAGTTAAATCCATAATATGAAAATAGGAAGGGATGTTGATCACAAATGACATATAAGAATATTGGATAATGCAGAAATATTTATTTCCAAGGGTGTCAGCCGAATATGGGAGAGTCATTCAGTTCATGACAGCTAATTCATTACATCATTCATAGACTTCTGATTTCCCATGGCAAAGCTAGAAAAAAAATTAGGCAACACTGATGGAAAGTAAATAAAAAGCTTCATCTTCTGCTGGATAGAAAGCTTCTGGTTTGCAGCTTGAACGTATTCATGGTGAATTTTTGCTCACTTGCTCTTGTGTCAATAGTGCCCTTCAGCTTAAATAACTTGTATTCCTCCCTAATGTTTACCTCCCAGTGTGTTTAGAGACAGAAATCATATTCTCTCTCACTGTTTGTTTTGTTAGGCAAAACAAGTCTTTTGCAGTTGTTCTCCACTTACAAGATAGACTGTCATTCTCCTGCTGAGCACCAGGGTATGATTAGCTCAAGAACAGTGCTACTGCAGCTGCACAGCTTCTGAGCAACACTTTGGTTGAATCTGCCTGGCTGGAACCATGTGAATATATATACATATGTATGTATATGTCCACTTATGTGGGCTAACTCTTCTTAGCCTTTTCTGTATCTTGGTTTGCATTAATTTTTAATGAAGATATATGGCCAGAACTGGAGACCATAGATGTGAAAGAAAGGGTTTTGTAAGGATTAGTGGACCATGTGCACAGGGATGTGAATTAAGTCTGCCTGAAAGAATGGGCTGTCATAATATTTGCCTAGTTTAAATAAGCACTTAAAAATGTTTAAGTTTTTATTGCCTGATGGAATTATGGAATTATAAAATGTTTTTATTGCCTGGTGGAATTATGGAATTTTATAGGAATCAAAAATCACTTGTTTTCATTTGAAAAATCTATGCACTGGGCAAAATTAAGCATGAAAAATACATATGAAATAGATTTTACTATACTCTGAGACTGCAATATGATGTAAACTCTCCCCTTTGTAGCAGGGAATGACTATAGGATTTTTAATGTGTCAAAAAGTCAGCATGGAAGTGTTTAGAAACAAGAGGCAGTACTTTGTTATTCAGACTGTGTTTTCATTAAAAGGGATTATAGGCTTCATATATTGATGTTTAATATTTTGATTTATGTGGAGATGGAAGAGCTGGGCTTTGTGTACTTTACTCTTAGACAGCCTTTTTCTTTTAAAAGAAAACCCAGGTTGCCTGAATTTTCATAAAATCATAGAATGATTTGGGTTGGAAGGGACCTTAAAGATCATCTAGTCACAAGTCTCCTGCCCTGGGCCGGGACACCTCCCACTAAAACAGGTTGCTCCAAGCCCCATCTAACCTGGGCTCGAACACTTCCAGGGAGCTGACAGCCACAACATTTCTGCACAACCTATTACAATCAATTTTGCTGAAATGTTGTTTTAGCTGGGAGAATAACAGAATTAAACGAATGTTAATTTTGAAAAGTTTGGTATAAAATTTGATTAATTTTAAAGAGGGTTTGGAGTAGAAAGGACTCATGGTGACTGCCTCCCTTTCCACACTTGACTCAGCAGTGCTGAGTTATGAATAGTGATCTATTATCTGCTTAACCTCCACTTCAGAATATGTGTCCTATTAATGTTTTGTGTTAAACTGTTCATTGAATAACCTTACAGTGGATAAGATAAGCATCAATAAAAAAATACTTGAATCATCAGGAGGGTTAATGACCCTCTGCCATCCAGATTTTATTTAGAGTGGACTTTGAGAAGAAAAGAAATGATCCTGAGCCAGACTCCTCACGTTTCCGGGTAGGTGGTTAAAAGATTATATTGCCACCCTGCAGAAAATTGTCTGTACTTTCACTAGAGATTATATCACATATTCATAGCTTTTGACACAGCTCATGGGAGGGTTAAAGCAAGTAGTGCCCCTACCAAAGGAACGTGCTTGTTCTGCAAACCAGAAGCATGTTGCTATAGCAAGAAGCCTCCTTATCTGAGTGCTCCAGCCTCACTAAACGTGTTTTAGAGACTGATGTCTGTCTGCATTGCTGTGGCAGAATTTTAGAACCACTGTTATAGATGCATATGTAGTCATGTAGGAAAGTTTGAAAGGTGAAAGTATATAATTTTCTGTTGTATCCTTCAATCCCAGATAGAAAATAATGCAAAACAGAAGCCTTTTTTTTTTTTTTTTTTTTTTTTTTTGGTTGGTTTGTTGGTTTTGTTCTTTTTTTCTGGTTGTGAGACAGTAAACTGTGAAGTTGTGATTTGTTATCCTCCCATGCTGTTAGGACTCTCCTGGAGCAGAATTTCTAGAAACGTCTGCCTGTTCATTGGGAGATGTTCATTTAATCTAAATGTGCATATGTGGAGAAAGAGGAGAAAAGAAAGAGGAGCAGTAAGAAGTGACAAATATAATGAGAGCATAACATCTTTTCCATTAAATGCAACTGTACATTCACTATTCTCTCAGAAGTTGTCTGTGACACATAGGGTTATTCTTGTACAAATTACCACTCAGCAGAGGCTGTTACTTTATGACAAGATGTTCTAATGCATTGTTACAATGTCATTGCAAAGCTTAGAGATGGCTTTGATGGATGCAATCTTTTTTGGAGACGTGATAATAAGAACAACCTACATTTTAGGTAGTGTGCAAAATCACAGGAACCAAGGTCATCAGATGATACAGTGACAATGACAGAAATATAGCACAGATTTGTACTGATATAGTAAAGAAAAAAAGTTTATTAGGGTAAACTTGAGAGTTAATTTGCCAGGTAAGCCAAGGTGATATTTGAGCCATTTTATTATATTATACCTTAATATGTAATATAATGTTAGAATTCTAGTTATCTGGCAAACTACTCAAAGTTGTGACAGAACTTGTAATCTCTGGCAAATGAGCAAAAAGATTTCTGCAAGTCTACAGCAACAAAGTGTACAAAAGTACACTTTGTGTAGTTTCACAGATTGTGAAACTATGCAAACACTATAAGTGATTCTGCAGTTTCTTCCAGATTGAAAGTAAAATATTCAAACAACTATTTTCCTTTTGTCTAGAGCAAATATTATGTTACTAAAAATAGTTGGAGTACAAATGGGTGATCTTTTTCTAGGAGACGGATTATAAGGAAATCATATCTTTTTCAGTAGAAGCATACTGAGTGTTAAAAGGGAGAAAAGTCATGTTTGGAGAATTTACTGAAATGAAATAGGTTTATGAGAATAATTTAAGTAATTTTTCTGATTTATCTGTGAATTTGTTGTTGATGCCACAAATCTTTTAGTGAAATGCTATTTATAAATTCACTCAGCTTTTTTTTTTTTCAACAATAACACATACATAGTGGTAAAACTATACAAATTACAACTATTACATCAAAGACAGAATGACTTTGGATAACTTATTTGAATGATAAGGAGTTAAAAATCAAAGGCCTACCTACATTTTAAGTTTGAATTGGACTCTGTGTCAAAGAAACAATTTGAGGTTACTCTGTATAATTTAAGATTTTATAGACATAGTGTAATTAATTACATTTTCTCTGCTTTTGTTACAGATAGTTTGTCACATAGGTCTTTGTGAACATATTCAAAGAGTGTATTTGTATGTCTGAGACAAAGAAATCTTACATTCCTTGATGCTGAATGTAATATTGCTTTGAAAATTTTTTTTGTTAATTAACTGTGTAACAATAATATGGCTTTTTTTGAAGGTTTAATAAACAGAAAATCTGATTTAAACTGTTATATTGATTTGCTAGAAGTGGTTTTGATGAGTAATTTTTACAGAGTGTGTACTTAACTAATTTACCAAATACTTTATTGTGTTGTATTCAATAATTTTTCTGTACATATTACATAAAGTTCAGTTAAATGTTTGTTTTGAGTCAGGGACATAGGTATAAGCAAATGCTATGCAATGTTTATATGCCTTTATTTTAACCTGTAGTGTGAATTCAGGTAAGATCTTAGAACTTAGTATGCCAATCATCATGTTTCTCATGGAAATAAAAATTAGAAAGTTTAAGTCACTTAATAATGCAATCCTGATTTATACCTCAATAATAAAATATAATCAGTTATAAAATATATTTAGTTGAGCAACAATGAACATCTTAACATACCAACTAATATGCCTGAGGCCTTTTGAAAATATATAAATAAAATGTAAAAAATATCTTTTAAGGCATAGTTTTCTCAAAGCTTTCCCAAGATTATTGTTACTATTGCTCATAACATCCTGCTCCTGCAAGGACATGCTAAATGAACAGGGTGAACAATTCATTTAATTTAGCAATCTAGCCTCTGCATTAGAGCTATGTGATTTCTGCTTGAGTGATTTCCTGACTCTGAGTAAAGATAACATCACTTACTTGGGCGCTGTGTTGTTGTCTTTAGTGTGAGTATAACAATACCACAGGCAACTGTTCCAACTTTTGACACTTATAGTCACTGATTTTTACAACAGTTAATGAATCCTGTTTGGATGTAGCAAAAAAAGTGTAATTCTGACACTGCTGCATCTTCTGTTGTGTTTCTCTTTATTATCATCTAAATTCATCCTGCTCTTTTGTCTGTGCTGCTGCTAAAGTCTTCAAAATAATTCTCTGCCAGTCTAATCTAAATTTCATGGACTGTTCTAAAATGTGTTCTACTGTCTCCTGGTGAGATGCATGAAAATTGTCTCCTCAACAAGCTACTCACAGGCTCACTAAGAATATAACGTGTGGAGTCACATACCTGTTGTGGTATTACCTGTGTGGTAATACCTGTTTAAATTGTGATAACTCAGATATGAACTGCCAAAAGCAAAATGGAATCACAAAATCTGAAGGAACCTAAACTAAATCCTACACTCAGCATGTATCTTGTATAGTTTAAAGGGTAAAAGAGGACGTACAGTGTATAATGAATGGTATAGTGGGTATTGATAAGGTTTCATGCTGGGTTGGCAATTAAATAACTGAGAGATACTCTCAGTATTAGCAACCCTTCCCTTTCCAGAATGGGAAACAGAACAAAGGAGAGAGACTTACTGGTTGGAAACTAAACCACAGAGCTTTAATGAAAACCATAATAAAAAAGAAAGTAATGAAATATTTACAAATATATAAAAAACCAGGATTGCCCTGCCTTCCCCAGAGTAATGCTCATGTCAACACTGAGGCTGCAGGACAGGCCCTGGGAAAGAAGAGGGCTTGAGAGTGTGTTCCCAATGGTTTATATTGAGAATGACACATACAGGATGGTAAATTTGGATGATCTGTCTGGTCATCTCCTCCCCACAAGAGGGTTGCAGGTGTGACCCCTTTTTCTTCCTTTTGTTTCTGGTGCATGAGAAGCTTAGCAGAACCAAGAACTGACCTTGGTTCTGCATACTGTTCTTCAGCAATAACTATAAACATGTATCACTATCACTGTAAACATCACTATCAATCCTAGAAGCAGACACTGACTGTAAAAAAATGCTGTTTTAATTTCAGAAAGGGCAGTTACTTAGAAGAGAATTAACTGAAAAGTAAAATTATTAAAAAGAAAATTGGTTCTGTCCTGGTTCACACCAGGACAGTGTAATCTTGCCCTCAAATATCTAAGCTGATGGTAGGTGAATCATGTATATGACAGAGAGATGCATGTTTCACCAGTTTTGTAAACTGGCTTTTGATTTGTATGTGTTGAGACAAGACAAGACACATTATTTTCTCATCTTGTCAGAGAAGGGAAACAAATAAATGTCAGGTACAAAACCAATATAAATCATATGTTACTTATACTCGAGGCATCAAGATACGGCATTCTGGTTATATAGAGACATCAGACACGTAGATATGAACGAGCTATGGAACTGGAATCTTCTTTTGACTGGCACTATAGCTGAGGTAATTAACCCCTAAAATATTTGATAAGGTGGCACTTCAAAATTTTGAAAATATAGATGCTTTTGTATCAGCCAAAAAAATGATCTTTTAATACACAAGGGAAAAAAGAGACAGTGGGCCTTACAGCTGGCACATAATGCAAAACTCAGCCTCAAGGAATTTTATAAATGTTTATTTTAAAGGGTTAGAGTTTACATATATCCTTATTTATATATTTTTATATGTATTTAGAGGCTTGAGTATTCAGTCAATAAAATTAGATTTGAATCAGGATTAGAGATAAGGCTGATTTATTGACTGACAGCACAAGTCTAATTCCATTACTGAGAAATTTTTTTCATTTAAGGGCCGAATAGCTACCAGCATGTGACAGAAGGCTCGATAATTAAATGTGTTGTGTCACTAATGTCAGCAACTGACTATTGCAATCTCTGAGTTGTGTGATCATTTTGACTTTTAAATTAATAACATGCTGCTTGACAGGATGATGGACCCTCAATTAGCAAAAGAGATTCACTGAATTTTGCTCCTCTTGAGTGAAATTAGGGTATCTTAATTAAGAAGAAAACTTGGCATTATTAGTGTCAGTTTTAAAATCTGATATCTTCAGATTCTTAAAGTCAATTTAGGAGTCATCTGTCCCCCATGGCAAAAAAATAAATCTTCAATTTCTGCTGCTGTAAATCTTGTAGACACAGATGAGTAAGAGGGAAAATTCATATAGAATAGATACAGATTTACATACAACATGGTTATTATCTTCAAGAAAATCTTCCATTTGACCTAAATGTATACAATATGTGCACATGGAATGATAATGCCCTATTTGGGTTTTTTTGGTTTGTTTTTTTTTTGAAAATTAGAGGAAATTGAATGTTTGTTAATGAAGTGCAATGGCTGCAAGCCCTAAGCAAGCACCAAAACCAAAGCCATTAAACTTGTTTATGTTGTATGTCACATGCATAAGACCCTATCTTTAAATTTTTTGTATAACTTAGAGATTTTGTTATTCTTAGCAAACAAGAACATATGATCTTGTCATTAACACTTATCCACTGGTTTTCTTCCAATCTATATATATACAAACAACATCAGCATCTATATCATTCATGCAGACAGGAGTTCTCCATGTTTGTGAAAATATGTTTTTTCAATGTGCAACAATACAAACAATTTGCTCAGTGTTTTGGATCTCCTTTAAAAATATCTAGCATATGTGGATGCTGTTGCCTAGAATCTGCATGGCTCCTTGCTGCAAGATATTTATGCACGCAGACCTCTACAGAGAAGATCCTCAGCTCCCACTGTCGCCTTCATATGGTTTTCTCAAACAAGCACTCTATGCTTAAGTGAGGTTTTTGTTGGTGGGAAGGAGACTGAAAGGCTTCCACTTTTACCTGGTATTAGCTACTGAGGAATCAGGGGGGTTGGGATTGTGTCCTAGTCTGTCTATGGGGTGTTTGTTCAAATAAGGTCAACTGTCCACCTGTGTAAAAACTAAGACTTTTTTTACACTGAGTGGCAAAGATACTTAGGATCACAAGCACCAAAATCTGAGGCATTCTAATTAAGGTATTAATAGGAGATTGCATTGCAGTATAGCTCAGCTCTTCAAGGAGATAAGAAAAACTTTCATTGTTTGAGCCATAATCACTCCAATCTTACTTTCACTGTGGAATTTAAAATGGACTTTTTCCATTTACAATTAGACCCACATGGTTAATTAGCTGAAGGATGTGGTGCAATTTTTGTGGACTTGTTATTTTGACAGACTCTGCGCTTCTTTCTTATCCAATCAAAAAAGCAAGTTTATACCTGTTCTGCAGAGATAACCAGTTACTGGCACACATATACTCCATAAATACTATATACTGTAAAGAAGTGGTCTGTTATTAATATGGCTATGTTTACAAAGAAGAATGTGAGCAGAATGTATAGAAATATGCCACCTCTGAGACAAGAGTCTTTCAGTTTTAGAAGAGAATACCTAGAGATTGCTCTGCGCTAGTTTAAATATATATGTAGTCTTCTGACACTTGGATTTGAACAAAGGCCTGGGGTTTTTCTTTCTTGTTTAAAAAAAAAATAAAAATAGACAGACATACAGAAGATATAGATTCTTTTTTTCTTTTCCAATTATGTGATATTGATATAGCAAAAAAATGCTGAATTCACAAATATAATTTGCTGCAATGCTTCCTGTGGAAGGAGTATTTAGACAGGATGTGCATGGAGAAACATGTAGAAAGAAATGCAGTAAGAAAATAATATTTTACATCATCCATTTCTGGTGAGACCAACACACATCCATGTCAAGTGTATTTGAGCAACTAAATGCATTTTTTTCAAGATATGCACCTTTTCCAAACATGCAACTCCTATATCTGAAAACCTAACTTAAAATTATTTGTCCTCACTCAAGCAGTTAATTCATACCTAGCTGTATTTATGTATTTATTATGCAATTATCTGAGTTTACTAGATCACTAACTTTAACATCTTATAAGTCACTGCTTGGGAGATCACTTGAAAATTTAATGAAGATGATTGCTGCATGTAAAGGATATTGAATAGCAATTATCCTTTAGAAGGGATGCATGTATTTACTATGACAAGGAAAGTCATCTATGAAGCATAACTATCTCCTGTTTTAATTTTAAAATTGCCCCTTATATTCACAGAAAAACAAGTTGTGATGGAAAGAAGAGGGAAAAAAAGAAAATAATTTTAATATATATATTTCAGTATGCATACGCATTCTATTGAAGAAAAATTCTATAGATAGTCTAAATACATTTTATGAATATAAATTCTCATGTTCAAAAGCTGAAGTATACAATATTTTGTATTCAAATACAGGGAAACCAAGTGCTGGATTATCTGTAAACACAGAATTACAACAACCATGAAACATTCATGATAAAGCATAGACTAGAAAAAAAAGTTAAAGGAAATCCATTTTCTTCAGGGTCCTGAGGCAGACCCTTATGTCCAGCTGCAGACTTTGTGCTTAGAATGAGGAATGCAGCCAATGTGCCTGCTGTGGTTTACAGTGCCCCAGAGGCCTATGGAGAAAGGTAGCAGGTAGTCATTAGAAAGAGTAATGGAGCTAAATCCACCTTTCCTGCACTCTGCTAAGGAAGATGCCTTTGCCACAGTCTTTCCCCTGCTTTTCTAAACAATGAAGTTTTGGTTTACTCTCCATTCAGCTCAGTCATTAAGCCTCAGATTGTGGCACCAAAACTGTAAGAATCTGCAAGGCCACAGAGGACAGTATTTTTCACAAAATTATGTTGGCATGTTGGAGGTTATTATATGCATCTAAAACCAAGAAAAGTCACGCAGACTTTTCACTAAATACTCTGGTCTTGCTGTTGTCATCTCTCCCAGTTCTACATATGTTTCAGAAAGAAAAATCAAAGGAAAAAATCCATAATGTTCTCTCATATTCTTTAAAAATTATTGAAATTTTTTGTCATCTATCAATTTTAAGAGTAGTTACATATATTTACTAAACTAATGATTCTGAATAGACCACAGAGACCTTTATGGAGGGGTTGCAGCTAACAAATTCAAGGACCAACTGCTAGTTTTCCAGAAAAAACAGGTGTTCCCCCTCTGTTCTGGGACTTTCACAGTCCCTTGATCTCACCTATAAACTTGCTACTGCTGCCATGTTATAAATTCCTGTACACCTGCAGAAATGCCAGCAGTGTATGAGCAAGAGGGCAATATGCTTTGGAACGATTCCCAGTGGATCTATCACTCTAACTCGGTGGCATTCTGACCTTGCAGAAGGATATGAAAAAGTAATGTGGAATAGTTGTACCTTCATCTTATAACCTGAGGGTTTGTGTAATAATTTAACAGCAGGTTGCTGTAGCTATTTGTTTAGTTGAAGAAGGACAGACAATTAATTGTCACTTTTTCCTCCTCATCACACTCCATTTGCATTGGTTTCTGTCAGATAGTCACTGAAAATTTGCATTAAGGTGATTAGGTCCTCTAGTCTTTGCTCAGTTAAAACTCGTATACACTGGTCATTTAAGAGTTCTGTAGTGAAATTCAATATACAATAAATACAAATGACCAAACATAAATGTTTTAGATGCTTTTCTTTCAAATTTAACAAAATAGTTCTACTCACAGTTTATTTCAGTGTGGCTACATATAGAATGATGTACTATGGGCACCAGATGCAAATTCAGTGCATTAAAGAGTTTTATGACACTTTTCATTAAGCTGTCATGTAGTATTTCCATGAGTAAAGAAACCTCTTATTTTACATTTTGATGGAAAACATGTTCTAAAGTGGCATAAAATGGAAATCTGGTTGCCAAATTTCTTATTGAAAATAGAGCAGTAGCCTCCAATCTGTGTAGTCACTGCTGCCACTCTGCTTGAAGATAGGCTGTTAATAGCAAAAACACCATCAGATGCCCTTTCAATTTCCATGTCTATCCTTCCCATCACCTGCTTCTGTCATTCCTGCTTCAGTCACTAGCTGACATACCAAATGATGAATGATGATGTGAAGAGTAAAACAGAAATATGCCTGACAAGACTCATATTAATCTAGTGACTTCACCTGCAACATAGAAGAGACAAAAGTCAATAGGTTTAGAAAAGCTGAAGTACTATGCTGTATGGCTTTTACTAAGGAACCCACGGTTTGAATTTGCAAGTTAAAAATCTTATATTATATTGGATGGCTGGAAATTCCAATGGAAAGACGACTCAAAGAGGATGTTGCAAGGGGTGTCTTAACTGGAGTAAATTAGAAATCCTTTACAGAAAGATTAAATTTTATAATCAATCTTTTTGTTACAGTTTTGGTGCACTATACTAGCTGGACAGGGAAAGAAACAATATTGAAAGGAAAATTTGCCTTCCAAATCCTGTATTTGTATTTATGTTTCCAAGTCATCATTGAAAACATGTCTAACCTACACAATAAAAATACTATAATGAAAAATATTAACAATTTTATCACTCATTTTCTGGCCAAAGTAAACCTGAGGATACATCCTAAACTGTCTATAAATACCTAATAAATATTAAATCATACTAGCTTTCTTTATACTAATGAGGATATCCTGTCTTAAGTTAATCTGTTTCATCCAATGCCAAAAATAGCCTGCAACAGCTGTAACAGCTCCGGTCAACTTTTTAAAATTATGAAGTATGTGAAAAGATATATATGGTTTTATCTGACAGGCTCATCTTATTATAGTGATCTTAGAGACATACTATGAGCTTCTCCATGCATAATTATCAATATATGCCAAATTTGTCTTTACTTTCTTCTATTCCTTTCTAGTTATCTTTCTCATTATTAAAGTACTGCCTCATGCTTGTTATGCATCTAAGGAAATAACATTTATTGTTTCCAATTATTTTGCAGTGAAATACAGTACTTGAAATACTGTTCATAGTAACAACATGTTTATTTTAAAGGATTTTACTAGTGCAGATGAACCTTTGAACGTAGATGTTGATTATTTGGAAATTCTTTCCTGAGGTAATTTGGCTTTACAAAAATCTACCAGTGTTTAAATAGTAAACAATTCCTCTTATAGTCTGACTAGTTAGTGTTAAGATAAAAAACTGTATGAAAAACTAGGATGTCAGACCCGCAGTTTAACAAGCAATGTGTTGTCTGCTATTTTCTTTCTTTTCTGTTCTATTTATACTTTTGAGTTCTTTTTGTAATACTGTTCTGACAGACAGCTTGCTTCTCATTTCTATGCTGGCCAAGTCAGAATGACACTTTTTTGTAAACTGGCAATTTAAACTCCATTATTATTCTGCATTAAACTGCTGCAGAATGCCAGCCAGGCATTATGGGTTTTTTTCAGCCCAGCTGTGCTGAACTACAAGCAGATATGAAATAATTGACCTTGTTGTTCATTGAATTGTACAATGTTTTGCTACCTACTGTTTTGTGCCACTCACTTCACTTCATGTATCTGCACAAGTCATGACCTTTCTGGTGGATATTACTTTCCAACATAGACAAAAAAATTCCTCTACAAAAGTAAAATACCGTGATCAGCACAACATTTGGCAATAGAGAGGCCAAGAAAACATGTAATATTAAGATTAGAGCTTCTAGATTATTTTTCCAGTGGGGCAAGGAAAAAAAAAACAACATAAACATTAAAATGTACACTGTGCAAATTACTTGTCCCGGCTCTCTTAGAAAGACATGATATTTTCCTCTGTAGTTGGTAAAGCCAGGCACATTGAATGTAAAAACATTTTTTAAATATATTAAAGAAAGAAAAAGTTGTAGAAATAGTCCTATTGGATAAATTGTACAGAATTAGAAAGGTATTTAATTTAATCTTAGAAATTTCTAGTGCTTTTCAATAACAGAATCTGTTAAAAATACAAACCCGCAGTTTATTAAATCAAGCCAACTACTTACAAATGTATTTTATTTTATTTTAATGCTAGCAGGGGGGAAAAATTTGAAGCTATAATGGGAACATGTCTCTATTTCTCTGTTTCCTGACTGCTGTACTATTACGCAAGATATCAGCAAATAATCTTTCTCAAGGTACAAGTTCAATTTAAAAAAAAAAAATGAGACACACTTTTTATTAGGTGTATTTGTGCAGCCCACAAGCTGTGAGAGAGAAGAATAAGAAAAATGCATTTCTCAGCTCATACTTTGATAACATTTCTATGCAGAAACTTTGCATAATGTCTAGGGCTCAGCAGAACTTTTTGAAAATGGAAGCACAAGGTTTAATTTTTCTCTAGTCTAGAAGCTCTAGTCTATCTATGGCTTAGCAGGAATTAGTATCGTTGTTAGCATGAGAAATCTTTACCTGCTTATTGTTCTTATTATCCATTTTGAATACTCTATAAAACTTCTTAGATAAAAATTTATTTCCTCCAATTTTTTTTTAGTCAGTTAAAAAATGTTTTTAGAACAAGTATCAATTTTACAAACTACTTGTACTAAGTCCTCTGGATTTGTTCCTTTCCTCAATTAAAAATGCAGTGGCTTCATTTTGCTTCTCTCTCTGAGGGACCCAAATGCTCTTAAACCCAGGTTATCAGTTTGACTTCAGAGAAAGATACAGAAATACAGCTACTATTATTATTATTATCATCATCATCATCATTTATTTATTTATTTTCAAAACTGTTTGTGACAGGACATAATTTACATCAGCAGCAAATTTATTTACTCTTTTACTGTTAGTAAAATCTGCATTTTTGAAGTAACATGAGCATGCTGGCACCTGGCTACTCAGAATTATTTAAGACATCAAAGATAAGTTCAGTCTCAAGAGCCAAAGATGTCACAACAAATAATTTCCATCCTATTTTTGAATTTTTGTCATGACACATCCTTTATATCCAACACAGTGGGAGAAATGTTATTAACCTGTGAATATCTGTATCTGGAATATCTGTATCTGGAAGGAATCATAAAAGATGCTTAGTAAAAGAATTTGGGTAACTAACTACATACTATTCTAAATGAAAGTGTGTATAAATAGAATGGGACCCCATATTTCTTTTGATAAGGATTGTCTTCATTACTTATTAATGATTCAATATTATTATTTTCATGTTTAAAAAAATCGTCACCCACCAGACCTTCAAGAGTTAATAGATAATTTTATTTCATATATTAAGACAAAAGAAAAATATCATAAACTAATTAACTAGGTGTTCAGGAAATGAAGGAATTTAAAAAGCAAAGCAGGAAGTCTAAAAAAGTCAAGATGATGGTTTTGACTAACCACCAAGTCCTTATGCTGTTATCTTTTATTCTTAAATGTCATGAAAGTAGGATTGCTTAACTCAAAAAATGTGTCATGTACCTTGCTTTATAAATATTAATGAAATGCTTAGAGACTCAGAAAAGTTCTACGTAAATGCTAAATATTATGATAAATAGCATTCTACACTTCATGCAGAACATTATATTCAAAACCTTATTTCTCTATAGTATACTGGCATATTCAATTTCTAGACTAATAGAGTTCTATATGGAATTCCTACATGTTCCACAAAATAAAACAATACATTATTCTTTTTCTTTCAAATTATATCACACTTTGTACAATAATTTTGACAGGCCTCAGAGGGTTAGAAACATAACATACTTGACCGTCCCTCTTATATTATTTACCACATGGCAGATTTATCCACTCTGAATAAACAAATCTGACATTCCCAAAGAATGCAGTCATGAAAACAAATGAGCCTGAAGTAAGCTGCTGCATAGAATAATAATGTGGCTTCAGAATGATCCTAATCTTTAAAACCATAGTATTAATTAAATAAAAAGTATTGTCATTTCAGCAAAAGCTGCACTCATTTAAAATGACAGAACTAAAACTTTCTGATAGTAATAGTCACAAGATGTGAATCATGTTTATGTATGTGAAGTACATGGCTTCAAAGCAGCATCAAGCACTTCTTAATATAATCTGTGTATCATTTTGTTTGCAAGGTTTTAAAAATACATAGAACCTTATTCTTTAAACGCATCAATGGGAAAGGTATCAAAAATCACTGTTCAGATTTCCAGGTTATCAATTTTAACTGGATCTAAAAGTTTCAGTAGCATTCTAGACAGCTTTTCTGAATGATGTTCTAGTGAAAGAAAAACCTGTGGAAAGGTTAAGAACTTTTAAAAATTAATTAATTATCTTGCAGAGCAATTTTGTTTCAGCCTTGACTGGCTTCCTGAAAATTTCACTCTACAAAATCCCTGGAGATAATACTGTCTCCAGGAGGATTCAGTAAGATTTGACTCCATTATTCTTTCCAGTTAATTTCTTGGAAATTACGTCCTCATAGAAAACATGTCTTCTATATGTCAATGTAGAGATCTCCATTTGTACTTCATTTTTTATTACGCATCCACAGACCACTCAGACTGGAAGGTTTTGGGCAGCAGTGCGAGCACCTCATTCTACTTCAGAACAGAAGAGGAAGGTTCATTATGACTCCTTTCAGTTCCTTTGTTCCTTCAGTTCCAGGTCATGGAAGTCAGGTTTGGAAGTATGTGTGTACCTGCATCTGGGTGTACAGGGAGCAGGTAGAAGGAAACCGAGAAATGTAGGCACATCTCATTTATAATAGAAGTAATCCTTTTTTTTCCTTGAATACCTTTCACTTCCAGCGATTACTGAGTATATATAGTCCACATGAAGTAAAGTTTAAAAAGCAAAGCCTGCCTTTGGTAGAAAAGTTGCTGGGATTAAATTGTATTAACAGGTGATTACATCAGTTCTCATCATGTGTCATTGTACTTGCTGAAAATCCTTCATGAAAACACCCAAATAATGGAACAAGACTCCTTCAGGGCCACACAAGCAACCAGTGGTCAGACAAAAGGAAACATAAACCTATAGGTAAATAAATCAGATATCCATATATGAGAATATCTAACTGTGGCTACATTGGGTGTGAGAAAATATATAACTTTATTTGTAGTCTACCAACATTTAACTTATATTTCTAATAAAATTGCAGCAACTTACTTATGAGGCATTAATAAAATAATGGTCTTGAGAAGTGGTTTTTTTCATCAGTGAATAAAATGTCATCAACTACCTTAAAAAAAGCCAAACCACACTATACAAAAAGTATACTATACAAAAGAGCAAATCAAAATTACTTAGGGGTTATTTGAGTGAAAGTGTACTTTATTATTAATATTTCATAATGTGATACATAAATCATTGAGAAAAGCCTGTACTGTAAGTTAACTCAGGGGATATTGGAAAGGTTAAAGCCTGGATAAATAATGCATAAAGGAAGAAAAAACTAAACTTTTTCTTAGTAATGTAAAGTATTGTATCATGACGGATTTTTCATAGTATAGTTTTATTAATATCTCTAAGCAAAATATTGCTAAGGATCTTGCTCATTAGAGAGGAAAAATGGACCCATGCTGTCAGCACCTGAAGTTTCTACAGTTAGCATTATAATGGATTTTTCTTAGCCCAAGGTTTCCCTAGGTGTCTAAAAGTGAAAAGTAACTCTTCATTTATTTCCTCTCTTTCTCCCAGCATTCCTTCCCTGCGGCTATCCTCTATAATTGCTCCCTTTAAATGTCACCCTCACCAAAAAACAATAACAAAAAAACGATTAATAGAGACCTCAGTAAAATTTGACAATAAATATAAAATCATTCTGCATTCATGTATTTGAACAAAGTATTTTCTTTAAATAAATTAGAACTCACAACAAAATGTACATTTTTCCATCATGGTATCTTGTTAAAGTTTAGAGAAGTAGTAAATTTTTGACACTTTTAAAAAGTTCATAATGATACAATACCAGCTTTGCTGTTAAAAAAAAAACAAAACAAAAACAAAAACAAAAGAAAACAAACAAAAAAAAACCCCACCCCACCCACCACACATAAATATGCAAATTGATATTTATGTACAGAGCTCTGAGAAAAATTATGTTTATTTATAATTATTTTATAAACATTCATATAAAAGAATACTTAAAGCATATTTATTTCTTACATAAATATGGAACTGGGGAACAGTAATATTCCCAAATTCAGTATATGGGTCAAAATTTTAAGGCTAAGCTGCCTATTAAATAGGCAACAAATGCCCTCTATTAACTCTTTTCCATTCCCAGAAGGAGAATGGAGTAAGGAAAGTCTTACGGGGTGAAAAAATATTAAAATATCTTTAATAAAAAGCAGTGAAAAGTATAATACTAATGAGAAATAATGAAATATGTGCAAATATATGCAAACCCATCATAGAGCTCACCTGAAGATGATCATATCACCACCAACACTGCAGGACAGGCACTGGGATAATCCCAGACTGGAATGTGTGGCTGATAGGAACTGGATTCAGGAACGCAGAGATTGGGATGGAGGGGAAAATAACGCAGAGTCCTCCAAAGAGGAGAGCTTCAATCTTGTGATCCCTCAGCTTTATACTGAGCATGGCATGTATGGCATGGAACACTTTATTGGATCACCTGTCCTCCTGCTCTTCCTCCTGGCTGTGACCCATTTATGCCCTTCACTTACAGCACATAAATTTAGCAGTGACCTTGGTTTCTCTAAGAATAAGGTAGAGAAAGTAGAGGCAAGAGTCTTTCTGCATACCATTCATACTGTAGTAATAACTACAAACATTGAGAATTATCAGTGCTAGAAGCAGGCACTGTCTGATGTGGAGTCACAGGAGACTTAACTGAAAGCTAAAATTACTGAAAGAAAAATTGGTTCTGTTCTAATTCAAACTAGGACAGGCCAAATGTTAATATTGCCAAAACACTATCAGGACTCTATTCAGACTTATAAGGAGTAGGAATGAAAGAAAAAAAAAAAAAAAAAAAAGCTACTAATTTAATCAGGAAGCTACTAATTTAATCAGGAGACCTTAATAACATATTTGAGCACCATAACCAAAATAGGGTTTGTAATGGTGAGGTTTGGGAAGATTTTCTGAGTAGCCTTGCTGGGAAATTCATCATGTGTGGATCAATATTGAGCACCACAAGGCAGCAGTGATCTTCAGAATACTCCACACTTACCAAAAACTCTTGTTAATGTTGGGGTCAGGGATGCCTACCGGATGCCCACAGCACCTGCAGTACCCTGTGGGCCTGACAGACTGACAGACAGTCTATTTTATTGGCTGCTGAGTAATATAGTGGAGAATAGAGAAAGTGAGATGAATTATTGACAGCAGAATAATCAACATCTAGCATAATGTTCTGCATAAAACAAAGCAAAGAGAATTAGTGAGCCTCTTCTCACAAAGTTGATGGGATTTGCTTGTGTTGAAGTAATTTATATTACTGGAACTCCACCATATCAAAGGACTGTGTAACATGGTAAGAGAGAAAAAGATGGATAAAAGAGAACAATTAATTTACTTTTCCAGGTCAATTATTAAATATTGTTATTTTTAAAAGCAAACAAATTATAGTCGCATAGACTACAAAAATCAGTGTAAGTGTAACCTAGTGCTTTCTGATGCTCAGAGTGTGATCCTCTTCATTTTCTATAGAACGAAAGAAATACTCTCTTAAAACCCAAAACAAAACAAACAAAAAAACCCCAGAACAAATAAACAAACTAGCAAAAAAAAAAAAAAAAGAAAACAAAAAACCTCAACCAGACCAGATTAGCACATCTGATTTCAGCTGAAGTGTTTTCAGAGGATCATAGAATGTTTTGCACTGGGAGGGACCTAAAAAATCATCTAGTTCCAACTGTCCTGCTATGGGCAGGGACATCTCACACTGGACCAGGTTGAACACAACTCCATCCAACCTGGCCTTGAACACTTCCAGGGAGGGGCAGCCACAACTTGCTAGGGCAATCTGTTCCAGTACCTCACCACCCTCACACTCAAGAATTTCCTCCCAAGAATTTCCTCCTTTTTTAGTATGAAAACATTCCCTCTAGTCCTGTCACTACATGCCCTTGTAAAAAGTCCTTCCCTAGCTTTCCTGTAAGCCCTTCATGTACCAGAAGGCTGCTATAAGATCTCCATGGAGTGTCCTCCAGGTTGACCAACCCCAACTGTCCCAGCCTGTCTTCATAGGAGAATTACTCCAGCCCTCTGATCATCTTTGCGGAGTTTATCCAGATTCCCAGTGTATTTTGGGAAGAAATCCTAGGCACATTCTAAACAAAATTGCATCAAAATAAAGGTAAGATTGGGGGTGGATTTTAAATGAAAATTAAAAAACTCAAAACAAAACAGAAAACAAACAAACAAAAACAAAAACAAAAAAACCCAGTAAACATTGCATGATGGAAATAGAAATGCAGTGCTCAATAACAATTCTTCCAAGAGGTGCATTGATCTGTGCTGACATCTTAGTATTGCAGAGCTCCCCCCCATATCTATCAGATCAGAGAAATTTTACTTGCTGAGTCTGTTTGAGAGTTTCAGATTGATATTTTAAACACATCTCTGATACATGACACAATCCGAGCAGCTGGAATACATTAAATGAGTCATTCAGCTACACAGGTACTTCAGGAACTTGATCTGTTATCTTGTTTTCAGGTCTGATTGGCCTAAGTTTACTTCACACTACCCTCCCATCTCCAATTTGGCATAAGCCTTTCCTTTTTTTCCTCATTTTCTACCTCAAGATACAGATGTTGATCTTTAGCCTAGTTTTTGGCCAGGATCTCAACCTAGCTATTAAGCTCAGCATTTTACCACTTTTCTTTCCAAGAACTTCAGCTTGGTATCTTGTCAGTTTCCAGTTTCGTTCTGCTCTGCCTTAAGCAGGATGTTTTCTATTATCAGACAGCCCTAGCTCTTGGTCTTGTCTCACTAGAATGGTGTAGATTCCTCTACAAGCTTACTCTATAATAAGGGAGGACATAGAAGCAGAGGACCTATATCAGTTTTAAGTGGGTTTTTTTCATCTTGTTTAATTGTTTTGTTATATTAGAAATTTCACAAACACAAAGGAATCCAAAGTAAATGAAGGAGAAATCAGAAGGTGTAATGCAAAGCAGCCAATCATGATTTGTGGTTATTATGAAAACACAGAATACACTGGAAAAATATTTCAGGTATCACAGGTCTCTAGAGGTACATCAAGAGGATGAGCACTTAGAATTCTGGTGTGCTATATATGGAAGGACAGCCCCTACTGAACAGAGCAAAGTTTCTGATTTCATTAATTTATGATGTTTCATGAATCTATGTGCAAAACACCATGTCATTACATAGTACTTGGCAGTGATAGGAATGTTTTTGGGAGAAAACACAGCAGCTGTGTGTCACTAAGTGTGAATTGGTTTTGGAGAACAAGATAGTAGATAGCAAAATATTAAGGTATCAGTTTTTATTTTCTCAGTAGAAATTGCATCTGTTTTCACTCAGTAAACAGATTAGGGGAATGTTTAAAATTCTTTGATCTTTTTATTTAATTTGTCAGAAAATTTCTAACAAATAACAAATGTGGTTCAATGCATGATCCAAGAAACACGCAAAAGATTAATCATTTAATTAATCTTAAAATATTGAAAGTATCTTTAATACAGAAGTCTACTGCTGCCTAAAAATTATGATGAGAGAACACAAAGAAGATATGAGAAAAAAGCTCACCGAAATAAGGATGATACTCATTCTTCTTTTTACCATTAAGACACTCAATCATCCTTATTAATATTTTTTGTTTTATCAATATTATGCATTCCTACAATGATTTTCCTAGATAAGAAGATAAAAACTAAATTGTGACTGATTCTTTCATTTTGTGAGTATAAGTTTAGCATAAATCTGCAGTTCAAAGGAAATTTGCTATTTCTTAATCCTCTAACAGCTAGTTAATTAAAAATCAGTAATTTTATCCTTTCTTGCAGTAACTCCTTTCTTCATTACCAATAAACTATACTGACTTGGCAAGAGGGTTTTGCAATTTTTTTTCTGAAATGAGTTTCTTGTAAATATAAATCAAGACTTTACTATCTGGTTTCTGTTGTTTTGCATTTTGGGGATATAAGGCTGCACTCTCTCAATAACTTCAGTTCCATGGCATTCAAGCACTATGAGAGGTATTCATATGTTGTTGGAGACAAGTATTCAAATCTGTTTATTTAGTGACATTTTATGCAGGAAGCAGACATACGATATACACAGTTCTTCCTTATTTTTTTCTCCAGTCAGTTCTAGAGACAGTCTTTTCATGCTTTGAAGAAAGTTATCCAATGCTGCTTTACTCAAATAGTAAAGAAAGAAAGAAAATATTCCTTAGTTTGTTAGAATTCTAGTTTTCATGATACTAGGCCATACTTGCTTGTTATAAATGCATGTGAATGAATGCATGAAGAAGCTCTCAAAGGTTTAGTGATTCATTTATTAAGAATCTTTTCCATATTTGCTATATTAGCTCATCCACCTCAATAATGCCAGCATTACTTAGGTTACTTAAATCATTAGCTACACAAAACAGGAACTGCTATCATGTGGGTTTTTTTTCCACCCTGATTAATTTTATTAGTACTTAATCTCCGAGTTTTGAGAGATCCTATTTGTTTTCATTTTTGGTGATTAAAAATACGTCATTTAACATTTCCATTCTTTAAAGCCAGCATATTTCATACAATATGATGCATTAAATTGCTTATGCCTTGAAATTCCCTTTTTGTAGTGCAAACTCTGTCACTAAGACCTTAGAGCTCTCTTACATTAACAGCTCCTGACAGGAATGTAAACCTGTGAGTGTCCTGGAACTCTTCAGTGTTAGTAATAAAGTTCCCACTCATGAAAAATTTGTATGGCATGCTTAAAAATTTTCAAATGCTTGGGAAAAAATGGGGGAAAATGGGGCCAGAGGAAGGAAAGGAAGATCCTTCACTTCTCAATAAGCATTGATGAACCAGTTAGCAAGAAGTTATAAACCACAAAACCAGTAAAAATGTGAAAAGCTAAAATAAAAGTGGGTTAGAATAGATTCAACAAATTTAGAATGAGGCAATTTTCTAAAAGGTGATGTGTTACTTCACAGAAGTCCTATATAGTAATTTTAGTGCATTCAGAATACGAAGCTTCTGCAAAGTGATTCTCCTCTATGCCTGTTAGCAAGATTTTAAAAGTACAGAAAGTCTTGTTACAAAGCCATTCATGAAAGCATCCAAAATGGACAAATAGGATCAGTATTTTTCCTTATCTACCCTTAAAATATTGTAAGACATAGTTTTGTTTTGTTTTTTTTTAACTCAGATTTTTCTAGAACTGAGAAGCTTCATGTCTAAACCCAAATGAGGCCTGAAATTAGGTGGAAAAATGTTTAAAAGTGTTTGAGGAAATTAATTATGTAGACACACTGCAAGCATTTCTAATACCAAGTCACAGGACTTGGTTTCTGAAAAGAAAAAAATGCAGCCTCTATTAAAACAAAGGTGATGGGTGATGGTGCTGCTGGCAATGTTTTCTAGTACTCAAAAATCTTCTCATTATCTGAAAATAGGAGGCCTGTGTTTTTAGCAATATGGAGCTTGAATCCAAATTTCATGTATTCTTCAAAATTTCAATATGGATTATAATATAGCCCATAGCATCTTGTAAAGATTATTCTTGGAGTCAGGGCATGTGCAAAACTATATTGTCTGGAAATAGGCTCATCACAAATATGTATGGGTTTTATTATCAGAAAGAACCATGATTACTCACATTTCTTGGTGAGATCACATGTGTGGAAATGGAAAAATAAAGTTTATAACGTTATCTCATTGGTTCTTAGATGAGAAATCAAGATTGGTCTTTGGGCACCTCACATAGACTAATCAGGTGAAATTACTTAGGTCAAAGAGTCAATCTCTTGGTAAAACCTTCCAAGAGCATAAGGGACAAATTCTACATTCAGTCTTTCTCTTTGCACTCTTGAGTAGGTTATCCTCACCTTCAGAGATTCAAAAAAGAGGTGTTCACAAGGTATAAACAAATTCTGACCATGCGCAACATGTCATGTTGAGCAGTAACCTCATTTATTCTTAACTTAGAACTGTCACAGACAGATGCAGAGAAGGCTGATTGCCTTAAGAGAGCAGAGTCTGGCCCTTTCTCATCTGCAGCTGGCACTCAGTCCTCCATCACCTGCTTTCTGAACCATTGACATACGAAGCTGCCATGAGGTAATAGCATAAAAACTATTTTCAGACTGTCTATTTTTTCCCCTGAAATGCATTGAGACACCAAGCTGTCTAAGGGGCTATGGGTGACTGCCTTGGTCAGGAGCCAGGTGCCAAACAGAGTCTATTATGAAATCTCAGAAAAGGGTACAGGTACAGCTAAAACAAAAACTGTACAAAAGTGTAACACATAAAAACCTAGTCATAGCAAAAAAAAAAAAAAAAAAAAAAAAAAAAAGAAATAAAAAAAAAAATCTTCTTTAATACAATAAGTCAGGGATTAAGTTTAGAAAAGACTAGAAGAATAGAGGGTTTATGCCAGCCTGGAATAGTAAATCTAGAGATAAACAGATTTTTATTTCTTTTTTAAATGCATGAAGTTCAACCGGCAATAGAAGAAATGAGGAGACAACTGAGACACTAGAAGACTTTCCATAACATGGAAGAGATCCACTAAGAGAACAGACCTCATGATCCTGTTGCCTCCTTCAACCACTCAGGTAAGAAGACTCTATTAGGAATCAAGTGCCAGAGTCACCTTTGTGTTTTACAGACAAAAATTATTGCATCAGAGAATCTTGCAGAGATCTCTCTATATTCTATATTCTCTTACAGAGAATCTCTATATAACACCCAGCTTTGTTTACCACACCGAAGGCCGAAGTCTAACAGCCTGGATCACCATACTGCCTTGGGGATGAATATAGACTTTCTGTAGCTGCTTTCCTTTCACTTTCCCTCTCCTCTTTATGTCCTCCAGAAGCAGAAGAAAAGCCAGTCTTAAAGCTCTATTCTGTTCCACCAGTCCCCTTACCTCAGCAACTTGGTACCTCAGGACCTGAGATTGTACCAACAATGTGCTAGCATCTCACAACAAGATAGCACCTCACACAAGTCACCACTATCATCCAAAAGCTCACAAAGTAATAGCAAATATAGAGGTCGTTCAGGAGTCTTTCTATGTCTTATGGTATTTGTTGGGGGGAGGGGGGGGAGATGTTTAACACATATATATGTTATACTGGTAAAAAAAAATATGCTCAAATAGTACATATAGTATTATACAGGGTGTTAAAATTACTTGTTTCTCATTATTACTGAAGAAATTACTGGTATGAGATACACCATTTTCTACGAAGTTCTTATCTCTTCCCTGACTTAAAAGTCCACAGACATTTCCACTGTATGAAGTTCATGCAGAAGCAAACAGAAATGTAATTGATACTAGGTGTTTACTCTGAAAAACAGTATTCTCTGGGTACCACCGGTTCAGCTCAGCAGCTGAAAAACATATCACATTTCCTTCAAAACGGAAGACTTTTCTGAAAATTCAGCCAAAAAAATACTGTCTATAAGCAAAGCTCTTTGCTGAAAGACACATTAGGTTTTCCAGCTGAGATGCATTAACATTTTAGTCAAGTCTTCAATGGCATTTAGTGTAGCATGTATAATGCAGTATTTGAAAAGTTGCCTGACTCTCTTAGGGTCATAATTGTTTCTGTAATTTGAAACCTGGTAGGATATGGGTAACTGCAGTAATTATAGACCAATTTTCTTAATTAATGCAGTCTGCAAAACATTCACACAAGCAACAGCAAAAAAAGATTAGAAATTGATTCCTAACAAAATTAACTCACAAAAAAAAAGACACACTGTGACATAAGACTGTTCCTTAACCTCCTTCATGAAATATACACTAAAAGTAATCAAGTGATAGATACATATCATCTAGAGCAAAGGGGCCAAATTCAAAATGTAGTAGTATAATATGGTTTTTCCAAAGTACAACCAGAAGAATGCAATGGAAAAAAGAAAACTGATTTTTCTGAAAACATAACTTCTTAATTTGTTTAGGCTACTATTGATATCAAAGACATATATCAGCACAACAGAATCCATGTCTTTTGGTTTATTTTTGGCAAATAAAATCAATCAATCAGAAACTTCTAATGTCCTTGCCAGTTCTGAGTCTTGCTTTAAAACAGAATGATAAAAATCCCTAAAAAGTAATTTAAAATTGGCAATAAGGTTTCTCATTTTTCATGCGCCTTGCAACACAACGGAAATGATCTGAGCAGTGCAGATCATTAGGCTCAAACTCAAAACTTCATCAAAACCAATAGAAAAAAAAAATCCAAACCTAACCAGGTAATAATGTTGGAAGACTTTTAATCAGAAGAAAAATAATATGCCCAAACGTATTTAAGAACTGCTGTGAATATGATAATCCCCATTTGCTATGAAAATTCATATCAGAAGTAGCTGATGTAGTGTTATTAAAGACAAGTGATTTACAAAAGATATAAAAAGAAATTGAAAGTAACAATACAAGAAAATATTTAACAAAGCAAAACATTTTGGTTACCAGCTGACCTTCTTTCAATATCTTTTTCTAAGAAACATAGCAACTTATCTGATTCTGTGTTGACAGATACTGTATTGTGTTAGAAAGAAACAATTGACAGAAAAAACAAACAAACAAACAAACAAAAATGGCCAGGGTGTTTCAGTGTTTTGTCAAATGAACAAAAGTCATCAGGATGATAATTCTCTTCCTGAATTTTTATGAACCTTCTTTTTTTTTTTTTTTATATTGGAAAGAAACATTTTTTTTTTTATGTTAACAGGTACCTCTATTACTTTAGATTTTTACAGAATCGGTAGAAACACAAGAAGATTTTTATGACCTATTACATGGGTAAACAATAATATCATAACTATTGATGCAATCCTTTAAAAAGCCTGAAACCATGAACACATATCTAGATATCTGATATCAGCTAGGACAGATTTTTTCCACTCTGTTTCACTTTGCACAGTTATGCTGGCAGAAAGTGAATTTAAATTGAATTCAAAATGCAGCATGCAATTATCCAGAACTAGTAACATACAAACTTGCAATCCTGCCCCATCAAGCACAGTCCATAACTACAATGCCAGCAAAGCTTACAGATGTTTAAAGATGAGAATTTTGTCTTGTGACTTCAGCTTTTGGGCTGTCAGGTTCTGAAATGTGCAGACCTCTAGTTTGCTACTCAGCTCACAAAAAACATCCAAGCTGCAGGGGAAGGCAGGACTTCTGATAAAGCTGAACTCAGAGTAGCTCTGTTTCAAGAGTAATACTGTCTTGGAAAGAAATCAGTTCATCTCAGCTTGTATCCAGCCAACGATATAAAAAAAAAGCTTTTTAAAAAAGTGTATGCACTTTCTTACTTGCCAGAACTTGGTCTATGAAATGTGGCATCCATGTGGCCTAGCACAAGCCTCCAAGACCCAACAGCCAACTTGGGAGTAGTCAGAGGACAGATTCACAAATAGACCACATTCACATACTGATATCCAACATATTAAGTCTACTTAGGCCCACATAGATCAACTACTAAACAAACATAAAACAAATATTTTCTACCTGTTTTAACCTTATGTGAATAATTGCATGCATTTTAATGCTGCCTGGCTGTTTTTCTAGAGACATTTATTGTCAGATATCCAAAACAATTCCAGTCAATGTAGGATTCAAAGAACTTTTAGATCCTGTAAGAAAGTTAGAAGAAAGTTCCTATTACAAATCCTACAAGATCACAAAATAAGTTGTCTTCTATTGTTTGTTAGTTTAAAAATTGTTACCGGTTCACCTAAGGGCTGTTAAATGTTGTAAGAAACCTCTGAAAAGACAGACTAATGGCACTATCAAAGCAAATAGTTAAAAATGTACAATAAACAAAACTCATAAACACAACATGAATACAACATGAACAACTTTTTATTCATCAGTATGCAGTGCATTATTGCAGCTCTTAGAAGACAACCCATAAATGCAACATGATTTATAGGCTTTCTCTCTTCTACACAAAATTACATCCCTCAATTTGGAAGCTTTATCTGAGAAAAAAAATTAAATAAATATCCTGCACTTTTCCATTCAATTGAACTCAAGACCTGTGACTATTCAACTATCTTAGGTAAGAGTCGAGTTTATAAAACATGTTATATATCTCTATCTATCCACAGAATCATGGAAGATTTGCTGTAGGAGACTTTTAAGCTCTTGTAACTCCACCTAACTTCTGATGAAGACAGGCCCACAGTCAGTGGGATACAACAAAGTAGTATCCCTCAAAGAGTTCTGTTCCCACATTGCATCCACAGAACTATTGCAGAGAAATGGCTACAAGCGTTCTCTCAATTTTTATCTGAATTTCACTATCTATAAGACACTTTTTAATGTATCACATTTATTCTGTATTTGCATTCATAGGCAAATGTAATTTCATATTGGCAACTAAAGTGAAAATATAACTTCTATTCAGCAAAAAAAATGGTCTTTCCAGCTTCCCAAAGACAGCTTATACATTGGTCATTTCCTGTTAAGAGTAAAAGACATGCAGATTTAAAGGGGAAGGAGGTTTTGGGTTTCCATTCAAATATAGTTCCATTTTCCCTACATATTTTTATAATATAATTCTTAGGTTTTTATACTTAGAAAAAACACAAAAAGATTAAAAAACAAACAAACAAAAAAAGACAAAGAGAAAGAAATAAAAAGCCACCAAAGCCAAAGAGGAAAATAAACCCCTTAATCACTAGAACAATGTTAACTGGTTGACTCTCTTACGTTAGAAAAATAAGCCCATTCCTATTTGTAATAATTACAGTTTGGATAGCTTTTTTTTTTTTTTTTTGCCACTTATGTAGCATTATTTTACTTCAGTTGCATTTGTTTTCCACCTGGAAATCTTTCTGTGAAAGTTTTGAGGAGTTTATACATTTGCCTTGGATTTTCAAATGTGCAGGTTACCCGTATGATTAAATAGCTAATAGCATCAAACTTCTCACCAGTCATCCAGAGACATCTGGTGTACATACACCACAGTTCTAGGACATGAAGGTATGTCTGAAATTTTCTGAAAACACTGGATGTCATGTCCATAATCCCTGCTATACAGTCAGTGCAGAAACATTAGAGGTCTGATACTTCAAGACAGGATCAGGCTCCTTCACACATGATAAACAACATGTCATGGTCATCTAGGAGATCCTGGATCACTATGTCAGCCCTACTCATGCATCAGTAGATTTGAAAGGCTTAGATTAGATATAGCTATATTCTACAGCTATATATGCTGGATTTGATGATATGAAAGGTCAGACGATTCTATGACTATATGATTCCAACAGCTCTCTATTCATACTGATTTCTTGTTCCATGATAGCATATACAGACTGTGGGAACTGTGTAACAAATTTGTGTTTGGCTAATAATATGGGCACTTGTACTACTTTTTCATTATGATCTCAATTTATAGATTATTAAATACGTTTGATGGAATTTTTTAGAGTTTTGTCTGACAAGGGAAAAGAAATATGTTTATGTGTATTTTCCACTCTAATTTAATCTTGCAGGGAGGGCATTCAGTAGCAAAGAAAGGTATTTGTCGTTTCAACTTAAGTATTCAGTGATTTATCTTGAGGAAAGCATAGGAGCTGTTCCCCAGTTCTTTGCCAAAGTTTGAAGGAATCACAAGTTTTGAATTAAAAAGTCATAAGCAATTAGTATTTGTATTTTCTTAACAGTCAGTTGATCTAATCAAGATCAAAGCCATGTGGCATATTTATGCAAACTAAAAAGAAGTCAAGGATATTAAGGGAAATCAGTCACAGCTACTATGTTATTTCCTCCCAATAGTTCTCCATATGCTGCCAGTTCTGAGCTGCTGGAAACACACATTGCAATGCTGCTGTGCTCACCAACTCCAACAGCCTATGCAAACAGGGTAGTGAGAATATTTAAACAATTGCTTGGAATTGCATTAATAAATAAAAAATTTTATGCCGTAAAATACTGTCTTTGAAATTTCCAGGGCTGTCAAAGCATCATGACAGCCCATCATGCCCTGTTACACTGTCATATTAGGTAAGGCTTAATGCCAAATTAAGAATGCATGACAAGAGAGTTATCCTGGCCCAAGTGCCTTCTTAACCTTCAGCATTTCTCCAACATTACCAAATGTTAAACAAAATAAGAAGCAAAATTTCACAGTTAGTTGTTTGCAGTCACAAAGGATCTTATATTTCACATACCTTAGAATCTATTTTTAAAAGTACTTTGAATGTACCCAAAGAATGGCTTAAGGTAACTTGAAATAATGATTTTTTTTTTCTTTTAGTAAGAATCTCATAATTATGAGATGTAGTTCACCCTAGTCATAGCACAGAAAAGTGGTGTTTTCCAAAAAACATCTGAGATTGAAAAGTTTCAGCGGGGGTGAGGTGATCAACCAGTAAAAACTGATGTAATTGTATCTGTCCATAGAATGTTTCTGTGACACTTTAAAGGAATTTCTTACATTAATTCCTCCCCCAGCTTGTTCTGCTCAGTCTGGGGGGAAAAAAAAAATCTTTATTCATCAGCATTTTACCCTGACATTCTCAGGCACATTTGACAAGCCTGACCAGCTGCAGTCTGAACTCTTCCTACCTCCAGTGATGGTATTTCACTATTAAATTAAGTGGCAGGTTGTTACTATCAAATACTTGCCCACTATAACTATCTATATTAAAATGCATGCCAGTAAGAAATAATCTGAAAATCAGACTTATGATAACTCATCTCCATCACCATAGTGATGGTTTTCCATTTTTGCCTTTATAAATGTGGATTTTCAATCAGTCCACTTGCTTTTTTTGAAAAATTAATCACTTACATAGGAATACCAGTAACATGACAATTCTGACTTCTTAGGTGAAAGTATATAATGAGCACCCTGAAATGTATGTAGAGAGATACTGAACCCTGAAAGCTTCTTTTATTAATCTTCAAATTGTATAATTGTTTAAATATATGCAGGCTTGACAAATGCACAAAGATTCACATGTCAATGATATAAACTGAAATTATATGGATATATAAGTATAATTAGATATTAGCTAAGAAATTATCCAATGACTTGCAACCAAAAAGAAACAAGAAAGAATGAAAAAATAATTGTCTTTAAGACTGATGGCAAAAGAACAACGGGATAATTTTCTATGTTTTAGTGTTTAGAAAAAAAAAAGCTGTAAATAGCCATCTCCTCACATTTGCCAATAGGTATTTCTTAGTATTGGAAAATCACGAAAAATAAAAATCACTATGATGAAGTTGCTTAGAGATATTTAATTCTTGGAAGCTTCATTTACCATTTTAAATTGGGTTGGTTTTTTTTCTTTTTTTCATGCTATCTTAAAAAAAAAAAAAAACAAACCAGAATGGAAAAGTCAGACTGCAAATGCCTGTGTCAGAAATCAGAGCACCACTGTCATTGTCCTCTGCCTTAATTTTATGTAACCATTCCTGTTTTAAAGCTTTCATTATCATTTGCTAGTGTCAACAGGAAGAAGAAAAACAAGTATCAACTTTATCTGCTGCTCAGATTAGTCTTCCTAGCATGTTGTTGTTTGTTTTTTTTCACACAATTAAATGACACCTACCTGATAATGATTCAGTATAGTAATTAACTATTTGCTTCAGGTTAAACTCATCTTTGAAGTCTAATAATTCCAGTGACATTTGAAGTTCAACACAAGTTTAGAGTACATTGCTCCAACCTGACTTCCAGGTTAGCCTTCTGGAGTCTATCGTGAGCATAATGTGAATACTATTAATTCTTTCCTAGAAACTGCTGTCAATTCAGTGTTCTGAAATGTCAGACATAGCAGCATTGTCCAATGTGTACCTCCATTTTAATCTTAACAACAGGTAATATTTCAAGATCAATTACATCTGCTTGTCTTTCTAACAGAAATAGATAAGTATTGAGACACATAACTGGTTTCCACTGTTGTAATCACTTTTAAATGTTAAACATGACATATTGCCTGAGGTAGTTTCCCTAGTATATTTTTTGAACAGTTGCAATTGTCTTCAATATTTGGAAAAAAGAATTATCACAAAATTGTCATTTCATCAGAACAGCCAGCTTTGGGAAAACTGACAGTGTTCTTCACTGCAATGACAAATGACCTAGATTTAAAATTACACTTAACAACTTGATACTATTAATTTATTACATCAAAATCTGTTGTTCTACTACCTAGGTTATGTTTGTAGCATATTATTCATAACATGCTAGCAAACATATTAATACCTAAAAATGTAGAGTGAAGGTTTGCATTTCTTAATCAACTCAGCAATGTTTGATCAATCATTTCATTCTGCATTTTATAGCAGGAGCCAATATCAGTATGAGCATACTTCCACTTAGAAATCCAGAGAACTGTTTTTCTTCCAGAAGATAATGATTTTTTTATCCATAAAACAAATATCCAAGTCAGATGGTTTATGGCAAGCTGAGCTCTTGTAAATTGTCTCCGCCTAAATCCAAGCAGAGCTCAGACATCAAACTGAGCATCAGTCTCATAAGTGAGGTTTTGTTTTGTGAAGTAATTGTGCATCTTTGAGAGCAATCAGCCCAAAGTTTCACATTCTCATGTGGCTTCATGATGATGTTAATTTGTCTCTTCTTTGAAATACCAGGTGCCAGATGGTTCTCTGGCCACTGCATTCAGATGGTGAAGTGATACATATTCTTGCCCTAGATCTCTGTGAAGAAATATCATAGCAGCATATAATCATATAGCTGGTAAAGAATTATAAAGAATGAGGCACTCTGAGAATCTTTCAGGTCTATCAGATTTAGTCTAAAGGAGCGAGAAGATATCAGGTATTTTATACAAATTTTGTGCTTATTTTTGTGAAGGCTCTAAGTAGAAACAGCTGGAATTTTATCCAACTGTTAATCATGGCAGACCAGCTATGTAGAGTATTCTTTATGCTTTTTTAGCCTACATTATTGCAAAGGAAAGAGTTACTCAGGAAGGATTAGTAGTAATTCTCAAGGAAGAAAATTTCAGAAGGCAGGAGCAGCAGCCTATCACACTAAGGAAAATACTAGTCTAGACATAAGCAGATGTTCTCCCAGTTGCTACAAATTTCATTGTCAATTGACAGGACTACACAGAGAGTAGGATTATTAACTCAAGAAAGGAAACAAGATAGAAAGTACTGAATTACAGCCTAATTCAGGGGTAAAACATACTCTTTCACAGATTTCTTGCAGAGATTTCATAAAATAGTAAATTGAGCAAAACCTTTCAAAATCATCAAACTCTAGAGCAAGTAACTAACCTGATGCATTTGCACACATGCAGTATTTGTTGTGGGTTTTCCTCATTTCTGTGGCTGTGATATCTGGCCACACAGCTGCCACAAGTTTATTTAATCTTTTTAAATTCTCTTAAAATATGGAAAATAAGATGGGGAAGTAAATATCTCTTGAGGTTTGGGTTTGGGTTTCTGTTTTTTTCCTGCAGTCCTATACTACCATTGCTGACACATACATGAACAGAAATAAAGTTACAGCCATTTGTTTTCAGAGACCTGCAACATGTATCAGTCAATGTCCTGCTGAGGCACAAAATCTGAGGTTGCCACATAGTTTCATAAAACTGTCACTACATTATCTCCTGATAGTTGTCAAAGCGGAACACAAAAGTTATACGGCTCCATGTTACTACCAGAGCAGCTCAGAACTTGAAATCTGATGTGGGGCAGATTTTGTCTTCTTCAGGCAGTGATTTTAGATTTCAAGTTATGGACTGTACCATACTTTATCAATCATTTTAGCATTTTCTAAGACAGAAAATGGAGAATATATTTCTCAACTTTTTCTGTTTCTCTGGATTTATTGTGTCTGACTTACCACTATTCCTTAAATCACCAAATGATTGTAAGCCCTCACAATTAGAATCAGTCACTGAGCACTCGTATTCTTTTCCTCCCTTCAAATTATCATTCAGAATGATACACAATATTTTGCAGATGCAGAACTGACTTTCCTGCTTAAGATATATAAAGGTGTTAAAAGAATCTGGTGAAGAGTATGAACCTGCATCCTTGTCTATGTCTTCAGCAATAAAATCAAAGCAACTGAAGGTTATATACAGTACAGAACAAAGACACACATCCTTCATTCTTCATCTTTACAACAATGGGTTAGCCAAATCCTCTCACCTCAGGTTTATTGCTTTCTACACACTGTCTTCACAAAAGAGGGAATGACATATGCTCACTAGCTATTCAAAATTATATATCATTTTAGCTTGCATGAGATGCACAGCTTTAAGCTTGGGAAAGGAATCTTAATTTACTTCATCGAGCAGCGAATTACACTTCTATCTTTCCACCCATGAAAACCAATACTGAGTAAGTTACTCTAATCATATAGATTTCCAGAGGATGTGTTACTGCAAAATATTTATAAAGTTCTAACTGAATAGGTACATATAAATACAGGCTTAAATAACATTTAGGAGCAGATACACCTCACACCACACTGGAGAAAAAAAAAAACATTAAAAAATATTTTAGATCTTTTTCATATTTTTCTTAGGCTAACTTTACAGGCAAAAACCATATTTAATTATTATTCCATACAGCTTTTGTAGAAGGATGTTTACTCAGCAAAATTTTACTCATTTGTTTTCTGTCACTGACTAGGGAAATCATGAAAAATAGTATGCAAATTTCAAAAAAATAATATTTCCTTCCATTTAATATTTGGTATTAAAGGAATATGCAAGTCAGCAGCAACAGTAGTTCTTCAGGTTATGAGAAAGGATATTGAAGCGCTAACCTTGAGGTTTGAGAGCAAAATGAAAGATATTAAAACCTCCAAATGCAGGGAAGAGATAATGTACATTCAACTGTGTCTTGCATTTCATTAAATTTCTATATTTAGTATAAATTAAATAAAGTTGCACATAAAATTCCATAGGTATTATAATTGCAAACTTAATAATTTTTTTCTTTTTTTTAGTTTTTATGGAAGTGTGGGGAGAAAAAAAAAAAAGGGAAAAATATATATGAGAGGTATTTTACCTTGCTTCTAAACATGACCATTCTGTGGAAGATACAGAAAGAACTTAAGCATCAGCTAGTGGTTTGAAATAAATTCTGGCAATTTATCCATAGGATAACCAGTACTCACTGAAGATACAGTATTCCTGCTCCTAAAGACCGGCCTCCTACAGGCAGTAATTGTCAGCCCACATCTGTACTTGAATCACAACTTCAGGGCTGAGGAGTCATCATTTGAATCATGGCAGGGAGGAAAACTTCAGTCTGCCATAATATCTAGAGTCAGCTTAAATAGCTTGACTTGACCTATTTCATCAGCTCTGCAGGTATCAGCTGTTTGTCCTGCTGATTCCCTCACTCCATATGCCATTTTACCTTGCAGTGCCATTATCAGGTTAGAGGAATTCAGAACTGCCAGTGTCCTTTGCAGCTAACAGGGCAGGATGGAAGATAGGAAATACACTGTGCTTCAACGTTTATCCCTAATGTGTAAAAGCACACATTCTGTCACAAGTAACCTCAGTATGATACGCAGTGATTCGTTAACTCTTGTTAATCAATGTTGATGTTAGTTCTGGAATAAAATTCTCACAAGTCGTTGAAAGAGAGATCCTCTGATCACAAATTTCCCTTTCTTCGGATGTAGTATTCTACAAAGCAGACTTTACTTCACTAAAAATAGGAGTTCATCACAGCACTGACAAGTGAATCTGGGAGTGGCAGAACCAAAACTGTGGTTTTCTATAGATTTATGTCTCATGGAGGGTTCTTCAGCACACAAAATGATGAAAGCTCTGACTGAACTTTTTCATAGCTGAAATATTCATACTATCTCTATCACATCTGACATTCAGCAAGAGGTAGAACTCTGAAATCTGTCTTTTCTGTTTCTAAAGGGTTTGGAGAAACTCCCTCCCTTAGGATAAATTGATAGATTTCAGAAACAAGTGATCATGATTTAAACTCAGTCAAAACAACAAAAAAAATTCTCCTGCTAAAATACACAGATGTGATGCTTTAATCAAAAAGAATCATCTAAAAAAAAAAAAAAAAAAATAAATGCTCCAACTCATAGAAATCCCTTAAGATTTTTTACAAGATATGCAAAGCAGAGATCACACCAGATTAGCGAAAGAAAAATTACACTGGATTAGAAGTGCAGCCAAATTAAACGCTTACAATGAATGGAAGAAATTGTAACAATGTTAATGAATGCAAATAATGAATTACAAATTGAAGAACATTGGTAAAGTAAACATAGGGACACAAGGGGAAAATAGTACATATGCTCTAACAATGTGAGGACAGTATTTTTCATGCACATTTTTAAAAACTGTAATCCTGATAAATGAATTGATATATTCCACAACAGAAAAAGAGTGAATAAAACCAAGAAAAACTAATAATATCTACTGTATGCTAGAAAAGAGGGGTTGGAAGGGAAAGCCAAGTCATCAATCATAAGAATATTCTTTTTAAATAGAGTGTTTCATTCTCATAATCCAAACCAGAATCAACTATTCTATGCCATTCTATACACTTATTCCTAAAACTCAGAACTAAAAATAATCTTCTAGTATGGGAAAGAGTATATCTTTGTACCATCTTTACTTGTCTTTCTAAGCTCCTAGCCTGTGAACTATTTCCTTTAAATAATTTAACTTTAAAATAATTTGAGTTCTACTTGCTTTCACATTTCTGGAAGCAGATTTCATTTTGCCATTAATAACATCCAGTTGCTAGTTGTTTGGCTTTCTTATGCAATTTCAGGGAAGTAAAATTAGCAATATATATTAAATCCATATAATATGAAGACTGGGACAACCATTACTGCTTTCCTTCTTGTGCCAACCAGAGGCCATGTTTCTCAATATTTTGTCCTTTAAACTAATTTGCATTATCTGTAATACTTCCAAACCTCTAGCTCTTTTCAAGGATTTTAAAGTCTCCTTGTTCTGCTGGAAGACAAGCATGGCAGGAGGCCAGCATGGATGAACACAGAGCTCCTGTCTGAGCTCAGGAGAAAAGCAGATGGGACAAAGCATGAAAGCAGCAGTACGACATTGTGTGCACATGTAGGATATGAGTCAGGAAAGCCAAAAGTCATCTGGAACTGAAATTACCAAGAGAAAATGAGTAAAGCAAAACAAAAAGTGTGTGCATCAGTAGCAAAAGGAAAGGTAAGAAGAGTGTAATAGAAGAAAAGAGTTTGGTACAACTTAAGCTACTTGGAAATGCACAAGTCACAGGCACCAGATGGGATACATCCAAGAATGCTGAAGGATCAGGTCAATGTCACTACAAGTCTATCCTCTACTGTCAGAGCAATAAGGGAGGCTCTTGTTGATTTGAAACACACAAAAGCCACACCCATCTTCAGGAGCAGCAAGTATGAGCCTTGCTTCCATATCTGGGAAGACTGTGGAGCAAATTCTCTTCTAAGACATTTTTTAAAACATGATTGACATGACTGAGAGCAGCCAGCATGGTTTTACCACAGAAAAGTCATGCCTGATTAATTTGTCTTTTTTGATGATGATGTCTTCTAGTGCTGTGAGCAAGGGGAGGGCAATGGATATCTAATAACTTGCTTTTAACAAGGCCTCTGAAAGTCTGCCTTTGTCTTATCACCACATCCATGACCTACAGGCTGTATAAGTATTGAAGTAGATACTAAAAATGCTGGACTGCCAGACTCAAAGGCTGTGGTCTGACTATGTAGAAAGCAGTTCTGCAGAAAGGGATCTGGAGGTAATGATAGAAGACAGGCTGAAGCACAAAAGTATCCTCTGCTGTATGGACAAGAGTATATTCAGCCAGTCCAGGCTCGGGCATCTGGAGTACAGCACCTGTTTGGGGTTCTCCAGTGCAAGTATAATGTTGACATACTGGCACAAATGCAGTGAAGGACCACCATCTTGGGATGGCTGAAGGATGGAGAACATAAGAAATGTCGATATGAAATGATGAAATGTCTTCTCATCCTGGAGAAGAAAAGGCTCAGGCAATTAAATGGCTCACTTCTGTCTGCAGCTGAGCAATTAGAGAGGATACAGTGAAGGCAGAGCCAAACTCTTCTTAGGAGTGCACAGCAACAGAAGTAGACTATGTAGGCACAGCACTGAAAAAACTGATCTAAATATACCTGTTCACAGTAGAGGTTTGTACTAGACAAACTCTGGACAACACTTTTGAACAAAATTAGTATTCCTTGATTCTTTCACACACAGAGCACAGCAAATGAATTTCCATTTCTAAAACTAAACAGCCATCTTAATTTCTTCTTAATCCTCCACCAGTCTCCATTTCAGCTAGTAGTGTCCTCTGCATAGTCTTTTATTAATTACTGCTATCACTAAAGATTTACAACAGTGCTGTGGCTGAGATCATAGCCTCATTGGAAGTGTAATCTAGCTTGCTACATGCTGTTGTACAGGAGGACAAATTATTATCAACACTTATTTTTCTACAAATTTAAAGGTGTAATTTGAGTAGCTTAATGCTGATCTATATTTCCAGAAGCAGTTTCTCTTCTTGTCTCTGACATTAGAGCAGTTCTCCTAAATATTTTAATTTCTGTAACAGATGAATTTATGTACTGGAGCTGAATTTTTTAATGCTGTGTACTGAATTGTACTTATTAGAAAGGTTTAGGAGATCCTAAACAGGATGATTTTCCAGTCTGTAGGAGAGAGCCCCCTCTTTCAAACCATTTATAATTTGAACTCAGAATGGATGAAGAATACTAAAAGAGAGAAAATGTAAGGTAGGAGGGAATTCTGAATCTTATAATAAAAGCGGAAGATGCTTCCAGCTGATTTTGTTGTGTTTTGCTTATTTAGTGTCTTCCTAGGAAGATTACAAATATGTAGGAACATTATCATCATAAATTCTACTCTCACTTGCACCATTATCTTTTGTACATTGGTTAGTGAGAGCATTGTATCACCTGTATTCTCTTCCATAATCAATGTAATAAGTTTCCAAATGTGATATTTGCATAATTATACATGCAGTGCAACAAAGATAAATTACTGCATATCTACCAGAAACATATTCTCTATTCACACCATTGCTCTAAACTGTTTGGCAAAACTAAAAAGGAATGTTGTAGCCCAGATGTTGTTTCAATGACAGGATCATCTAAATTCAGTATAAATTTAATAGGCAGCAGTTACAGGAGTTATTCTGCACTTATGCTTGTATAGCTGGCAGCTGTACAAGATGACATTCAGAAAGGAATGTCAGGCTTTAAGGAACAAAACAAAAAAGAAAAAGAAAAAAAAGAAAAGAAAAAAAAAAGAAAGAAAGAAAAGAAAAAAAGAAGGTGCTATGTGGGTTCTAGGTAGTTTAAGGGGTCAAAATCCTTAAGTAATTTCAGGGAGAAGCTAACATTAGAAACTAACATTATAAAAGGGCTTTGATAATGTTACTCTCCCTGGAGTTCACAAGTTTGCAAAAAAATTCAGTCAGACACCTGATGGGAGTTAAGCATGTAATCTTTTTTGGATGTTAATTCATCACAAAGTCAGTTTAGAGGATTAAACTGCTCAAGGCTACTTAGTGTGAGCCATCAAAATGAAAAGCCACATCTGAAAGCAACCATTTCCTCACAGATACTGAACTTTGTTGTTGCAGAGTCTTCTAGAAACATCCTATGATTCTTTTTGCATGACTGATGCCAGTTCCTTCCCAGTAAACTGTGAAATAACTTGTCAGTATTTCTGGACACTTCAGAAAGTGATGCGAAAAAAATAAGAACTGTAGAAATTTGTCTTGCTTGATCACTGGCTACCCACATGTGTAAAACATTCAGCCAAATCTTAGTCATCCTACACATCTCTGCTGGAATTTTTCTGTGTTAAAAAAACATACTATTTACTTGACTTTTCATAAGACTTGTATGTGTCCAGCCTATACTATGGCATTACTGTATTCAAATCATTTATTATTCAAATCTACTATTGGTTTAACAGTTCCAACCAGTGACATTATTGCATAAATCATTAAAACCTTATAATCCAGATCAGAAGAGTCAAATGTATGCTTGCAAGTGTGTATGGATGCACATAAATGTGTATAGTGAATGAAATATATTTAAGAGAATGGAACTATTTTTAACCGACTTAAAAAAAAAACAAGAAAAACCAAAAAACAAAACCAAAAACAAACCTGAAAGCATATTTTTGTGGTTAAATAAACAGATACCTGTCAGACACAGAGTTGCTGTAAGACAGCCCCTAGCCAGAGACCTCGAGTTATATCTAACAGAGTATTGTATCCAAGCTAATGAGCACACTGAGTGCCTCCAGTTTAGAGCAGTTAAAGGCTACTTTGTAGCATGGCCAGACTGAGCTTGTTTTATTTCCCAGAAATAATTTTGCAGGTGCTCTTCGAGGGTGAAGACTCTATGCTCAAAACCAGAGCAACACTGGCATATAGTTGAACCTCATCTGCCTAAAATATCAAAGAATACTCACAGGTTAATCTGGTGTAAGCAGCCATGCTTTACTGAATCCAAGGAACTGGGGCAGTGACAGAGATTCTTCAGTAAAAGAGTCATCAGATAAAATAAAGTGTGGAAAACAATGAATTTTTCTCACACACAAATATAATAAACAATGTTCAGAGAATAATATTGTTAGGAAAAATAAACTCTTAAAAATTAATAAAACTGAAAAGTTTCACTTAAAAAATCTGGTTTTATGTAAAGATTTTGCAAGGGTACAGAACTCCAGTGTACCTGTTATGCACAAAGACCTCGCTAGGAAATAGTAGGATACATTTTAGTTCCACGATTGATATTTAGAGACAGGATTTGAAGGAAATGAAGTAACAATTTTACAAAATGTTACTATATTGAGGAGCAAGTTGGTAAAATAATTTGCAAACAATAAAAAGATAGCCAGTGTTCTGTAACCTTTTGTATCCAGTGTTTTTCTGTCTCTAGTTCTTCCTCTTGACATTCTTCACCTGAAGCAACTTACAGTTCAAGGTATCATCTCATGTTATACTATTCCAGAAACTGTAGACTACCTCAGTCATATTCACGCTGTACATGATTCTCTGCATTCTATGACTGTCATATATATGCCTCTTTATACAGCACACACATATAAAAATAAGAAAAATAGATACAACTGAAAAATGCATCACAGTTCAGTCACACTATAATGTTTTCCACCTACTGAAATTACCTCACAATATACCAGTAATCTTCCCCCTCCTCCCCGCAAAAACCAAAACAAAAACAAACAAAAACCAAAACAAACAAAAAATATATGTGGATAATTGAACTCCAAAAATTTCCTCTTTTAAAAATTTTCTGTAACGTTAGACTTGTTTTTCTACACTGAAAAGCTGAAACATGTCATTAAGCTCTTCCTTTTCTTCCTTGAAGAGTGACACCATTTTGCTTAATTTTCAATATAGTTTTTCGTACTGAAATTCAGTATTCCAGTCATTGCAGCTGTCTCAACTGCTAAATGTTAGCATGCATTGCTAGAAAGAATAAAAATCACAAAACTCAGAAAATTAAGTTGATTTGTATCAATGCATCTACATAATTCATAGAGAAAAATGTTCTTTATTAGCTTCGTCACTGACAGACAAAATGGCTCATTAATTTTAAACACATCAATCTGAAAATGCTGTCCATGTCAGATAGAATAATGACTGACATTACAGAGAGAACAATAAACTGCACAGAAAATACAATCGCCCATTATTCACTGTCATGTGAATTTATACTCATGTGTGTAAATACACATGCTTTTTTGTGCTGTGAAAGATTTGTAAAGTAGACATCTTAAGAGCAGCTGTGATGTAGGTGAGGAGAGAAACAAATAACATGGATTTAGAAATTCATATAAAAATGCATTAAAAATGACTTTTGCGTGTTTTTTGACATAATTGATGTTATCACGCATTAACTACTCACCTTTGGTACACAGACCTAGACATTTATTCACAGAAAGCAACCAAATTAATCACATTTGATTTATTCTTGGTAAATCCATGCTGCTCTGTTCCCACTCACTCCTTTTGTTTCATTTCCATCTGACTGAAAAGTCATATCTATTCATCAATTCCATGTGACTTCAATGTTACATTTTATCACTATTATGTGTCTGTTAAGTATATCTATAAGTTCTATTTAATTCCTGAAATCTAATAATTTTAGCAGTGCATTGTTTCTGGAGGTTGTTACAACAGAATTTGTCCCTTTACTTTTTGTTCTAGTTATACATGGAATGGAAATTCCACAAACAGCCTAACTGTTTTTCTGATTAAAAGTTTAAACATCTGAGTAAATGGATGGAAGGTAGTGAAACAAATAAACAACAGCTTCATAATATATACAGATGTCTGATAGATAAGCTTTTTTGAAGATACCAGATATCCAAATGGAATTTCTTAAAAGTCTGTCAACAAATCTCTTAAAGCACACCCCCACAACATCTTTTTGTAGTTCCCGTGGAGGTTTGCTGATATCATCCAACATTAGTAGTCACATTGTGTCACCTGATTCATTGCAAGTAATTTAAGTCGAAAGTAAAAACATCAAAGGATGTGAAAAAAGCTGGTCACCTGGGATATGTGAAAACAGTAATTCTCAGAGAAAGAAAAAACAACAACAAAGTAAAATAAGCTTGTAGAGTGGGGAAAAATCAAGTACTATTACAAGGTTTGTGATTCACCAGTATATATAGTTTGAAGCTTTTCCTCTGCAATACCTAAGTTTCATTTGTTGTTCATAAAGCATGAGTCATTCCTCTTAACTTGCCTCAAAATGTACCCATTTATTTATTTATACATTAAGAAACACTAAATAGGTCAGTCAAGTATTCAATTGGTATGGAAGAAGATCATACCTGAAAAGACCTGATTTACTAAACATTTGTAAACTGTTATCAGCTTTGTATTAGTTATTACACCTCTATTTATCTATTAGCAGTGGCTATCATTTCTCTGTAAATAAAATCTTTGATGCCTGACAGCTAAGGTCTATTCAAAGAAACTACTCCCACTGCACATTTCATTTTTCTCAAGTAAAACCTGCTAGCAAATTAAATTGATTTACATAAGTGTAAGAGAAAAGTGATCTGTCCGTACAAGTGAGGGACCAGTTACAGAAGGAGTCTATTTTAGGGAACTTTGAATCCAAATGTATATCTACCTACCTCATACTTAGCTGGAGCTTTCCTCAGTTTATCAATATTTCCCTATATTGGGTGGCCCAGAACTGGATGCACTATTCTAGATGTGATTCAACAACTGGTATCATAAGCAATGGTATCTCACAGACTGAAGAAACGTGAGTTATGTTTTGAAAGTGACACAGAAGTGTTAGAAGTCAAGCAGAAGTCTCATATTCAAGGACGAGTCTGCCCTTTCTCACTTATTTCCCAAAGGACTCACAATTTTTAAGAATATCTTCTGGGTTAACTATTTCTTTTGAAAAGAACATATTGCTGACACAAGCAAATTCAGAAACATAGGACATTTCTGAAGATACAGTTAGCATCCAGTGTATCTACTTGGACATTTTATTTCTTCCCTATTCTAATCTCCAAATTCCTGGAAAGACACAACAATAGTTGGTTACAACTGTTATATGAGGAATATATGTTGGCTGCTCTAAATGGATATAATGCATTTCATTTCATAATTAGTATGATCTTTGATTCTATTTCGCAAGAATCTGAGCAGCTCTGAAGTGATGAAGTTAGCAGGTTCCACAGATTCTGTTAAAATGCCTTCTCTACCCACTGGCAAAAATGAAAGTTGTCCAAATTTCTTCTCCCATATTACATTTTTCGCAAACATTAAAGAAAAATATAATGTGTGGCATGTACTACAAATAGCTTGACATATAGTTTAAAATGAGGCAAGGGTGGTAATCTACAAATTCAAAAGACTTAAAGCAAATGGTTTTATCAAAGCTATTTCTATCAGAAATCCACTCTCCTCAAGTCTTTCAAACTAGGGTGTTAAAATTCAAGACAGCAAGACTTATTTAAAGATGCAAAGAAATCACACTAACATTGCAGCTGACTGGCTTTTCCATCCCTCCATCATCATTTTCCTATTTGAAAAATGAGTCCAACATTTGCCTTTTTGCAGTCATTGGAAATTCCCTCAATCTGTGCACCATTTTAAAAGTAGTAGAGATCTCTGACTTCATCAGCTTCCACTTCTGGTTGCTTCAGCACAGTTTTGTTTTCAAGAAACAATTTTGGGTGCCACAGGGTGGAAAGGACATCAAGGTGCTGGAGAGGGTGCCAAGAAAGGCAACCAGGCTGGTTAGGGATCTGGAGAACAGGCCTTATGAGGAAAGGCTGAGGGAGCCAGATCTGTTCAGCCTAGAGAAGTGGAGGCTGAGGGGAGACCTAATGACTACCACCTAATGACTACTCTAGAGCCACCTGAAAGGAGTTTGTAGTGAAGCAGGTGTTTGCCTCTTCTCCCCACTGACTAGTGATAGGACAAAAGGAAATGGGATAAAGCTGTGCCAGGGGAGGTTTAGATTGGGTATTAGGAAATATTTCTTTACCAAAAGAGTGGTGAAGTATTAGAACAGGTTTCCCAGAGAGGTGATGGAGTCACTGTCCCTAGGGTGTTGAAAAAAATAGGTAGATGGGGAGCTTCTAAGCTCCCCCTTTGCCACCTGTCCTCAATTCAAACCCCAGAATATGTCCTTTGTGTACTAGAAGTGGTCATGAACTCTGTGCAGCAAAGCTGGACTCCTGTTATATATACACATTTTTCTACAGACCTTTCCTATTCTTGGAGGTGAAGAACCTTAAAGAACTTCCAGCTCTCTTGAATGAGACAGTAGGGGAAACGTTGAAAATGTTGGGGAAAGTTGTCCACAATTTTTAGGGTAGAGAATTTTTGTTTTTACAAAGTAACAAACAAACAAGCAACCAAACAATCTTCAAGTTGCCCAAGGTCAATTCTAAATCTGAACACAAAGTATTTGAACAAAATTTTTAAAATTCCACCAATTCAGCAGAAATACTGAGAATGATAAATGTCTCTCTGTTATCAATACTCCAAGAATCATTGTTATAAAAAATAATCCTTGTTTTATTATTTATTTTGCTACTGTTGTCCATAATTATTAAATTTTGAATCATACAGCAGTCACTCGAATGAACTCATATTTAAATTGGTAAGCCTCTATTTTATATTAACTCCTTAGCAACAGGCAATTAGATGTTTCACTTTATCTAGGACCACCTCTTAAAGTCAAGATTAAAGTTCAATATTCTCAGCATCTGATCTTGTTCAGTTTTTCACAGAGTAGACACAACTTAATGGATCATGGGTGAGGGTTTATTTATTGACTTGCTTTCTAAAACTCCAGAAGTGACACAAAACTACTTCCAACTAGTTTAATTTATTCTGTCCCGTTTCCAGGTAATTTTTTAGTGCATTTTGACATTGTCAGTTTGATAGAATTATGTATTTGCTTTGTGAAACCGTAGTCACAGAATTCACTTTTCTGAAAATTGTTAATATATTTTATTTACCCTCTTTCTCTCTTTGATTTAAGCAGAACAGGCAGACAAGCAGCAGTAATATATCTGGTTATTTTCCCTTAAAAAAACCCACAAACTTATTTTGACTGCTACTCCTAGAAGCTATTCACCATGTTTCAATCTAAAAAATATAGCTACTTGTTGAGTTCATCCTTCACTACAGAGCTCTTTGAATAGCTGTTCAGATAAATGAAAGAATGCATAGTTAGCTGTCCTTTGTGTGTTCACATAAAAAATCTATTATTCAGAATTCACATTTCATAGCTATTTTAATTCACTTAATTTAGAACCAGAAACTCTCATATAACGAATGGTATACCCAGTTTAATTAATAAGTAATTAATATTCAGAGAACATCAAATCATACATAGCATTTAAAAAGAGATATTAGGGTAAATATTATCATGTTAGGTTGTTAAATCTATTAAAATAGCAGTATCTCTAAAATGAAGATGGAGCTTAGTTTGTCAAATGAGGTAGCACAATGAACTCTACACTTGAGAGCTCACCTATACATGACCTCAGTTACAGAGGAAGGACTGCTACACATGGCTAAACAAACCTAAAATTCACGCTGAAAAGGATTTTTTAAAAGAGTAAAAATCTTACTTATTTGATAAGTAAACTCACTTATTTGGGTAAAGCCAGGAAACATTCCAGATTTCTAATGACTTCAGCACTTAGAAAAATAACCACGCACACAAGTCTACAACCAATTGTTTCCAGATCTCATAATACACATCTCAACTGTGTCACAGTCATGAAGTAAATATATAGCAAAGTCTTAGAAATTAAACATTTTTTACTTAGGGTCACCAAGATCTTCTTTGCTCTCAGATGCATCAGGGGTACCTACTTAATTATCTGTTCATATACAGAATGCTTATGGTCTTCATAGGGAAGAAAACGTACCATTTCCCAGATAAAAATTGCTTCACATATAGTTATCTACATAACATTTTATTAAATGCTTTGAGGTGGTATTATAAACAGAGAGAAAGAGGCAGAGCAATAAATAATAACAGAGGTAGAGTAAGAGAACAAATTAGAGACAGAAAGAAGGAGAGAAGCAACAGAGGGAGGCAGCCCAAGAGGGAGATGACCAAAAGGGATAGACAACTTAAAGATTACATATGTTTCAGTGAGGGACATAGAAGCCTCAGGCAGCACAGAGGCTGCAGCCACAAGTAGACACCTTTATCCCATGCAGTTAATTGTTGGTGCCAAGGGAACTGTTGAAAAAACAGAGGCAATCTTTAAAGCAGGAAACAAGGACACTGCTTCCTAATTGTACCTCTTTACAGAATGTGAGATAGCTGAAGACTTATTTCCCTCAAGTTTTCTCAATTAAAAGCAAATTATTTATATTTGGAGTTCTCTTGTGATCACAAATGGAACAAAGAAAAAAAATTGCATTTCCCTCTAAAGCATCAATTCATCCCATGCTAAAGGATGTCATTCACCTTGGAAAGTTTTGTGCCCTAGTTGGATCGTTTCTTTAAACAATGACCTCTACTAAAAGCAACAATGCAACAAGTAAAGCTGGACTTGAATACTAGGATAAAATGTGATAGCAAATGACCCTTACATTTGAAGTAATTGTTGAAACTGCTCTAGAGTTTTCATAATCTAGATGGTTCCAATGAAATAACAGATTCCAACTGGACTTGCCTGCCTGTGTCAGCACAAGATATGTGCTCAAAAAGTGGAAAGAGTCCTTAAGCATTTGGTGAGTGCTCCAGAGAAATAACAGACAACAGCACTATAAAATATAAGCAAGTGGGTAGGGCCAGCCAAAGCAATTGCTTTAGATGTTAGGCAAATAACAGCACCTTTTCTAAAGAGTTTTCAATAAACTTCCCCTCCCCCAGCTCAAACTCTTTAGAGCTTAGTTTCAGAGAGTGTGGCGGGATGATTCTGTTTCTGGTAGATATAATTACTGTGCTCCTTAATCAAACTGTTAGCAAGTCTAAGCATGAAAGTTGCTAAAAAAAAGTAAGAATGACAAATTACTTGCTAAAAAAATAAGATTAATGTCTTTAAAAAATGTAAATCATACAACATGAGGGGATGTCTCTCCATGTAGTCAGATTCATCTGTTGCTCAAACATACCAATTTACAACTTTCTTAAAATGCAAGAACATATTTGGTAAATTATGCTATTGTGATGACTATATCAGGAGCAAATAATTAGTTCATGGTGCCTGTGGTTGCTGAGAGAGAATTCTAATGCCTCTCTTGTGGAATGTGATGAAACAATGTCCTTCAGTTTCTCCCTGAAGAGGACAACCTAAGATATATTCTCTGGTGCTGCAAATCTCAGCCACGTCATTATTCGTTAAGCACCTTCAATACCATCAGTTCTCCTTGAGGAGAAAAAGCACATGGATAACACAAGGAAATATTTGGAGTTAGATTTAACAATGATGGGGAATCAAAATACCTTGATCAAGAAAATTTGTTTATGGCCACCCTTTGTTGATTCCTTTCCATTTTCAGTGTCCTCAGTCTTACATTAAGGACAGTTGTTCCAGAGTTTTCTTGTCAAATATACATCCTTATTTTTAAAGTGCACATCCTCTACATTTCACTTTTGTAAAAAATTGCATTGGGCAATTGCTAAGGTCTTTAAATAGGCAAATATGGTTTTAAAATATGTATAGCAAAATAAAAATAAGTTGATGCTTAATTCACTGATGTAAGTCAGGTTCTTTATGAGCAAGACTTGTACTTATTGACTAATCTACATTTGGTCAGATTCAGGAATTTTATTTTCTTTCTCCCCGAATACATAAGTACCTTAAACTTGTACACGATCTTGATATATGGCAGACGTTTTTTTGTGTGTGTGTTGGGTTATTTTATGCTCAAACACAGCTGCCAGTAAAATTGAAATTTATGCAAAATCAGGCACAATACTACAATAACAGTTGTAAATAATAAAAGACAATATTCAGATAATTTGTTTGGCCTTTTTCTTTAATTGTGCATATCAAGTTAATAATGCCCTAAATTTGTGACACTGCTTAACCACCATCCACCTAATGCATCAAATGTTTAAAATTAAACATTTCAAGTTCACCAGCCTTCAGTTGACAGATCTTCTGGTTTCCACAAGTATGTGACAAACTGGAAAGTTTTTCTTTTCTCAGAGTATCAAAAGTGGGACATAAATTTAGCCTTTTCACCTTAACTGTTTTGCTGCATGAAGACATAATAGAATCCCCTGCTCTGCTAGTGAAAACAATGGCTGGGAGCTGCTATCTTTTTCCCCAGCTGAGGGAATGACAAAATTCTGACAGGCCTTTTCTTACCAGTTCAGTGGGGCAATCTTTGGGCAGCAGATAATGAAGTTCTGCCAGCGCCACCTGTCAAAAACTGAGCAAATCTCAGTATGAGGGCAAAGGATGGATTTGAAAAGAAATGTTCTTTTTGAAGAAATACACATGCTGTTACGGTCCGGAGGTAACATTTAAAATTTATTTTTGTTTGGATACGCGAAACAAAGTCCAACCATAAAAAGGTCGAGTGCAAGCAGATTTTATTTGACAATTAATACAGGCAAAGATATGGAGCAAGGCGAAAGAGGGAGAGATGAAAAGAAAATATAAGAGAGAGAGAGAGAGGGAAAATGGTAAGAAAGAATGAGATAGAAAAGTGTAGGAAAAGGGTAAGATAGTGGGGAAAAATGAGAGAGAGAGAGAGAGAGAGAGAGAGAGAGAGAGAGAGAGAGAGTCACCACCAGGGGTCCGGCTGTCCAGCGAAGTTTTCTTCGGGAGGGTGCTGATCCTGGACAGGGTCCGCTGCAGGAATGGTGGTGGGTCAGGAGACGACAAAAAGGCCAAGCATGGACAGCCAGATATACCCCCAGCCGAAGGAGCAGCTGTCAGTCATCCAGGTACCTTGGGAGACAGGCTGCCCAGAGGGGAGCAGAAGGGTGTAGTCCTCCACCCAGTCATCAATTCTTATCTTCTTTCTGGTGAAATTCCTCTTCTGTTTAGCCAGCACATCATGCCTCCAGGGAGGTCCCAGAACTGAAGGCTGGCCCTCAGGAGAGGGGAGTAATCTCCACCCAGTCATCAGTTCTTATCTTCTTCCTGGTGCCATCCTTCAAGCCCCCTTAGCCAGGTACTTCACAAGTACAATGGGGGTGGCTCAGTCGTGCCTGGAGGGACCACCCAGCATTGCAGCTGGTGCTCACAGAAGAGTCTCCACCCAGAAGGTCTTATCACATCCCGAGGTGTCACCTCCTGCTCTGTTCTGGCCAGGCAAGTTCTCCACCCCACCCAGGGCTATTCATTCTTTAAAATTGATTCTTTTGAGACAATTATAAATCTGTGGTCAGAACCACACATCACCCCGTGTCTCAAAGACAATTTTAAAGAATCACTGGCTAGTGGTTACTGAGAAATGAAAAGAGAAGGAAAACAGAACAGAAAATGAGAGAGGAGGAGAGAGAGAGAAAGAGAGAGAGACAGAGAGAGAGTGTTTGAAGAAATAGCATCCCCATAACCAAATTTTTAATGGAAGAGAGAAAGAGAGAGTTTGAAGAAATAGAAATGAAAATTCAAAAATATTATATAACAAGCAAGTACAACTTAAGTCACCCCGTGACCAAATTTTACAAAGTAATGAATTTAAGTACAAAAAATAATTAACCAGAAAATGCAATTTAAGTACAAAAACAAGCAAACACAATTTAAGTAACAAAAACAAAAAGAAAAATTTTAACAAGCAAATACAATTTAAGTCATCCCCTCCCCCTGAACAAACTACTCAATACAACAATTTGAATAGGCAAATAAAAATAAAGTCACCCCGTGAAGAAATTTTGCAATGTAACAATACTGAATTAAGAAATCACTTGGATACAGGTGAAGCTATGGCCACCACTTAAAAGTTTCACTACAGTTAAGGACTTTAGTTAATTGTTAACAAGTCCCCCACCCCCCTTTTTGTCATCCCATGTGCATGCAGTCAATCAAGCACACAGAGCAGAAATCTAGGGAATTATCAATATTGTGCAGGTTTGTGTGTATTTGCACACAGCTAATAATACCAGTTGCTTTTGCATTATCCTAATATTGTGGGGACCATGGCTTCGAGCACTGTATCAGTATGAAGGACATCAATAGGTTTCTCTTTATTGCATAAGGGAGTATAACCAGTCAGTTAAACCATGTGAAGCTTAATGATTCTCATTATAGCTGATTTGATACAAGACAATGCTGTACCCATCATGTTTAAAATTGCAGTAGACATCAACCCAGAGTGTAACAAGCTCTGGATCCAACCAGTCACAAAGTCCAAACCAGCCAAATATTTTAGAAAGCCAGTTAGCATTCATTGATTCTCGGATTCCAAGTGTGTCTCTTGCTACTTGGCACATCTTCTCCAGTCAGGGATCTGAAAGAAAACACAAAGAAGCATATTGTCTGTTTCACCCCGTGAAACAGCATAGATAGGTTAGAAGGATGGAATGATCCACCTAGAATTAATCTTGTTCCTGCCTCTGGGCATTTAAGGCCTTCCAGGAGTAGGTATTTAAGGGGGTACCTCTCCCAGTAAGGGTTTGGATCAGGCCAATGACATAATGTAAGATGAGAGGGGCAGAATAGAACAATAAGGTGGGGTGAGGTGAGAAGAGGCCCTGCTGGGAGTCTTTGCACCACCATGTTATCAAAACATGATTTAGTTCCCAGCTGGCCAGTTTCTCCCCCAGTGTCACCCCCACCCCCTTTCTTTTTCTTTTTTCTTTTTCTTTTAGGGATATGCTTTTGCCAGAACAGTGACAGACCCATAACTTGGCAAAGCACTTTATTTACAGGCCTTTTGATCTGGATTAGAGAATTTAGAAATTGTGGGGGCAAACAACACATTCTCCCCTTCCAGGTTCCCATAATTTTAGCCTCTTGGCTTGGGGGTGGCTGCTTTTCTTCAGGGATCTGCATATCTGATGAAGATGAATGTTCAGTGATCCCATCATAAGTGTCCTGTGCAGGAGAAATTTCAGACATTACAAGTAAATTGTCAGTATGCTGGTTAAAGTCCACCTTTTCAGGAGCAGTGGCTGATGCCATCTCTTCACCTAGTGAGGAATGAATGTTTTCCACTGAATTAAGCTCTTCCTTCTCATTTTTAGTGAGCCTCCTTATCAACTCCTGCCCTCCAACACCGCGCCCACTATGACGGGTGGAGGGACCTAGTTTCCCTGTGGCTCACTGGGAGGCGCAGAAGGACTGATTACATTAGGAGAATGCATATTTGTATCATCTTTCACTGTATACTGTTTTGGCCAGTTGTCTACAATCCTTTGTAAGGACTGCGTTGGTTGTTTGTCCATGATCTCTCGGGGAATTCCCTTTCGGAGCCCCTCTAGCCACAGACTTGATCTTGACCGCTGATATTGTGGGGAAGAATTTCCAGATAAGTCCAGGGTTTGGGTTCTGCGGATAGCCCTTGGCTCCCCCTTATCCACAGGACCAAACTTCCTGCCATAATTAATTAGCTCTTGAGCTACTTCTCCCCAAGTCCAAATCTTTCGCTCAGTCACACAGCCAGGGTTAACCACATGGTCCAATGCAGCTAGCAAGCGGTCCTGAGGGGCAGCAGCTCTGATTTGGCCCTGCAGTTGGATCCCCACAGGTTTTAATGACTCTGGCAGACCCCGAATCAAAGGGGTCATCTGTTCTGGATCCACTGGCAGCAACATGGGGGATGAGAATCTCACATCCAGCTTACGCTCATTCATCATTTGGAGACAAGCAGCCTTTTGCACACTTTCAACCAACTGATCCACTCCCCCTTTAATAGCCAAGGGGTCTCCCCGCTCTAATGGGCTGAGCCCACCGGCCCAGTAGGCAACCCGCTGGGTCAAGGACCAAGGAGCACGCTTATCTCCTGTGTTTAGAAAGACACCAGGTCCCCAAAAGCCTCCAGCTTCCTGTTCAGTAAGGAGAATCTCATCTCCACCAGACAAGGACACACGCCACACATACTCAGTCTCAGATTCTTTCTGAGTCCTACCAAATTCCCTACGGAGTTTAGCCAGCTCAAGTGCAGAGAAAGGAATCTCCTTTGTTAAGACACGTGGGTGATTATCCTCATCATCCTCATAAGTATATTCGGTTTTAACAAGAGGACAAAGTTTGGAGGGTTGAGACAGTTCTAATTTATCAATTCGCTGTTTTAATTCTTTTAATTCCTCCAATGGGTATGTACCATTAAGGTCACTTTTCACTTTAGCAGAGGCATGATCTGGCACCGCCCCAATTGCAGTGGCAGTTTCTGACAGGTTACGCCCTTTCTCTATTTTATGTTTAAGGGCCTCCAGCTCCACGTGGAGAGCTACAGCCTCTTCCTGGGCAAACTTTCCAGCCTCCGCCTCCCTGCGGAGAACAACCATCTCCTCATGGTCAGTTTTAAAAGCCTCTATCTCCTTACGGAGAGAATCAGCATCTTTCAGAGCAGTATTAAGGGCTTCTGAATAAGCGGCTTGAAGAGCTGCTACTTTTGCCCTAAGGGCGAGAACCTCCTCCTGGGCAGCCTTTAAGTCTATTGTCTCCCGTCGGAGAGTGCTAATTTCTTCTTGAGCAGCTAAAATGGCAGCACCCAGAACTGCACAAATCACTGCTTTACCTTTGCCAGTTTTTAGTTTTGCCTGTGATTGCAACAACATTATGCGTTCCACCAGTGCAGAGGGGTTTGACCAATTTTTCTGGGCCCATAATTTTCCCTGAGGTGATGGTTTAGACTTGAACTTTTCTAAGAACTCCTCTAATGAAGGGAAGCTATCCATTTACACAAAACACACACAACTGTCTGCCAGAACGGTTTTCACCCCCGACCCGGACTTTCAACACACACGTCCGCCGAGCGGTAGCACCCTGGCACAGACAAATCTGTCGGCACAGTTTCTGTAATCCAATGACCCCAGCACACTTGCCAGAAACGGTCTTCAACAACTACCTGCACCCAAACAGATCCAGGACAGCTTCACCCCAACACACACACAACAAGGAAAACACACCCAGAATGATTTAACCCCTTACACTAGAACATTAACTCGAGGCTGGTGAACGGCTTGTGGAAGATCATGCAAAACCCCCTTGCTTTCTAAACTCCTTCACGCTTGTGAGGAGCATAGGTGCGGCTGGGTAAAGCCTTTCACTTCCCTGTTACAAGTCGCACAGCAGCTGCACCCCTTTGTTTCGCGTATCCTGCCGACTACGCCAGAAATGTTACGGTCCGGAGGTAACATTTAAAATTTATTTTTGTTTGGATACGCGAAACAAAGTCCAACCATAAAAAGGTCGAGTGCAAGCAGATTTTATTTGACAATTAATACAGGCAAAGATATGGAGCAAGGCGAAAGAGGGAGAGATGAAAAGAAAATATAAGAGAGAGAGAGAGAGGGAAAATGGTAAGAAAGAATGAGATAGAAAAGTGTAGGAAAAGGGTAAGATAGTGGGGAAAAATGAGAGAGAGAGAGAGAGAGAGAGAGAGAGAGAGAGAGAGAGAGAGTCACCACCAGGGGTCCGGCTGTCCAGCGAAGTTTTCTTCGGGAGGGTGCTGATCCTGGACAGGGTCCGCTGCAGGAATGGTGGTGGGTCAGGAGACGACAAAAAGGCCAAGCATGGACAGCCAGATATACCCCCAGCCGAAGGAGCAGCTGTCAGTCATCCAGGTACCTTGGGAGACAGGCTGCCCAGAGGGGAGCAGAAGGGTGTAGTCCTCCACCCAGTCATCAATTCTTATCTTCTTTCTGGTGAAATTCCTCTTCTGTTTAGCCAGCACATCATGCCTCCAGGGAGGTCCCAGAACTGAAGGCTGGCCCTCAGGAGAGGGGAGTAATCTCCACCCAGTCATCAGTTCTTATCTTCTTCCTGGTGCCATCCTTCAAGCCCCCTTAGCCAGGTACTTCACAAGTACAATGGGGGTGGCTCAGTCGTGCCTGGAGGGACCACCCAGCATTGCAGCTGGTGCTCACAGAAGAGTCTCCACCCAGAAGGTCTTATCACATCCCGAGGTGTCACCTCCTGCTCTGTTCTGGCCAGGCAAGTTCTCCACCCCACCCAGGGCTATTCATTCTTTAAAATTGATTCTTTTGAGACAATTATAAATCTGTGGTCAGAACCACACACATGCTAATAAGAAATGTTAGTGGGAGATGCTATTTTCCCAGAAAATATTAGCAAGAAGCAGTAGGGGAAAGGAAAACAGGGGAAAATTCAAAAGTGTGTCTTTTCTCCCACAGAAATTAAACTTGGTTTTGTCATTCTTTATTTCATGTTCTCCTTTTGCCAAAATATAGGTTCAAAAAATTAACCACAAATTTTATGGTAGGTAAACGGTAAACTGAAACTTCCATCAATCTGATGTTTTGTACCCAGTGGAATATTAAAAAAAAACAAAAAAAACAAAAAACAAAAAAAAACCAAAAACCTAGGATTGGGTTCTCAGGCAGAAAAGTCAGAGACCTATATTTAAAGTCAGGTGCCAAAGGGTTAAAAATTCATTCAGGCACTTTTTTTCCTTCACCCTTTCTTGTTGTCTAGTGTTTTTGCCCTTTCTTAATGTGCTGCCCACCACAATCTTAGCTTAGGGACTCAGCTGTGTCCTGTGAAGGGATGCTGTGTACCAGAACTTGCTTCTGAATGTGTATTATCAGGTTTTGTCCACAGAGAATGTCATACACTAGGAGTGCCTGAACTGTACCCTCCCCAAACTTGCTATGTTAATTTTGAAAGCCTTCACAGAACTGAGCTCTTCTACAAACTGATACTTATGAGGAAAAATTTCTCTGTGTTACAAAATATTGTGGAGCAGCATCCTAAAAAGATTGTTTGAAAAGTTTTAATACATGCACATACACAGGCCATAAGTATGTTGTTTTCTTCAGTACTTTGTATCCACAAAACAATGCAGATGGAAAAAAAAATTACTACACAAGCTGTTTGTAATCCCTGAGAACATTTAGAATTTTGAATTATACTGTATCATACTGTTCATATTTTCTCCTAGATGTTATTAAAGATAAAGAATTTTCTGACAAGGCAAGCAGAACGACAAAGAGTCAGAACACTGACAACATGACTTATCCTTCAGACTCAAGACCACTTCAGAACCTCTCTCAGGATGTTAGCCTTCCTGCTCACTGGAGATGGATTATCTCTTAGCCTACTAGACAGTCAAGGACCCCATGTAATTGTTAAAGGGTTTAAAAATATTCACAGATATTTTTCAAAGTCTAAACGAAGAAAATACAATTTAATTCCTTTAAAAATTTCAAGTATATATTCCAATGTGTACCTTGCTCCCACATCTCTTCAAAGCTCTCTCTTATGGTGAATCTGAGAATACTGTGTCTAGTCCAGCTGGCTTCTCAGCCATGCTGATTTATCAGCTCCTGCCCTGGACCTTTCAGGATGTTTTAGATGATGAGGTAAACAAGAGAAGAAAGATTTATATCCCTCTGAAGCCTAAGTTACAGCAGAAGGCAAAAATAGCTATTTGTTGAAGAATTCTGAGCAATTTCACAGAAAAAACACATCAACATATTGCTGCAGCTACATTTATACTATAATTTTTCAGTACCTTAGAAAAAAATGTAACTACTTGACCTCATCTCAAGATTTTTTACGCTTACTCAGAGTATTCCTTGGGAGTCATATTGATCTAGATGGCATGAAAAAAACATAACTAAACCACAGAATCATGCTAGACATGAAGCACTAAATTCTGTTCGCTCATAAAACACACTAAATTTGAATGGATTGCAACAAAAAAACACTAAGAAACTTTCCAGTTTACAGAAGATTAACCTAAGTGAACATTAAGCACTGGGGCAAAAATGTGTTAAACAAATTAATCGAACTTGAAATTTCTCACGGAAAATGAAGACAAATTCTAATAGTCTGAAGGGTACTGTCAAGGTTTTTCATAAACATATATAATGAAATATGAAGTGGCAGCTCATTAATAAATGTTTCTTTAATCAAGCAGTTTTGCTTAGTGAGGATGTGCCACAAGAGACACAGTCTATGGTTTTTTGGTGCATCTCTTCTGTAACTTCCTTGAAAATCCATCTGGACACATCTATTAGTAATGTGTCTATGACTGGCTTATTAAAAGTTGCCAAATTAACAGATTTTTGTGAAGCAATTCTTCTCATATTGTAAGAAATTTGCTTACAAAAGGAAGTAAGATAGTAAGATAACAGAGCACAGAAAACTATAATATTGGGATGAGATCTTTAAAATTGCAGTGGATAATACAAAAAATTATCAAAGATATGAAATGTAAGTGAATACAATTTTAATATGTCATATGTATAGCCTGGCATACCTATGGAAGTGTTTATCTTGTTCTGTGCCTCTGATACTGAACAGATGCACATTTTCAGCTTAAAGTAGGCAGCAAGATTCTGGCAGACTTGTAATGTTCTGGAACTTAATTGCTCTTGGGAAGGAGAAGACAACAATCTTGTCAGCTATCACTGGCCCACAAATGACTTCATTTGACAAAGTAAGGAACAGTTGAGCTCAACTTTGAAAAAGAAGTTTTTTGAAACATTTGTATAGTCAGTTGGCAGTTTCATGCTGAAATCATTAGAGATATAAAATTCTAACAATTGTTAAGTTGAAAAAGAAAAGAGAAGGATTATCTGGAAGACTGAACTTCATTTTCAAGAAGAAGTTTTGACTAGTATGATCTCATCACACAGAAGAGGAGCAGAAACTGTGGGAATTAGAAGAGAAAGAGGCAAATCCTTCCACCATGTCCTTCTCCAGAAGAGTGGATTTTAGAAGCCACAAAAACTGACAAACTTCAGTCAGAGCCTAGGTGTTAAGGAAGTAGAAAGCCACACAGAGAGTGGTCAGTACTTTCAACTTAAATATCCCCTCTGGAAAATAAAGGATTTGCTAGCAAAGTACATTCTTGAGGTAGACAAAAAAAAACATGACATGTCTCCAAAGTCAAGTCCAGTCTCCTCAAGAACCTTCATGATGTGAAACAGTATGTGTGCCATCTGGGTTAGGTGAGAGGAAAAAAAAAGAGACCCATGATTTGTGGGTCTGAAAAAGGGCTGCCAAAGCCTTTTAGTTCTGGCCCTTTTCTTACTGGAACCATTGATGCAGTCCCATGCTCTTACTTCCATCTTCCATATATCATTGCCAAAGCAGATTTAAAAAACAAAACAAAACAAAACAAAACAAAACAAAAACCAAAAAACCATAATAGCATTGTATCCTGTACTTTTAAGAACTGAGGCTGCTCATGTTACTACCATACCATTGTAGCTATTGCAACTAAAGATAACAATACTGTCTCAAAGCTACCCAAAGAGACCAAAACTCTGTTAAATGAAAGTCTGGATTGAACTTTATGGGCCACTGAGCCACAAGAAGATTGATCCCCACAGTGTGTCATTATCACCTACCTGGCTTTTAAATTCCTCAGCTGTTAGATTAACAAGATCTGTTTTGCTTTACCTAAACTATCTCAACTAGCTTGACTCAAAGACTGCTCAGTAAGATCACTGGTATGGTCCTAACAAAAAAGCACAATATTAAGGGGAGGGCTGAAGACTTTTAAAATATTCATAAATCCAGACGTACAATCTAAGAAAACAGCTCCCATATGACATTCAAATTAGGCTGTCAGCAATATCCAGAAATCAGACACAGCTACTAAGAGATACTAACAGTGTAAACACTAAATTGAAATAAGAATGGAAATAATCAATAACTGAAATAATCAAGAACTGAAATAGAAAACAATTATTCACAGGGCAAGTATTATGCCCTTGAGAGGTTGCTTGATGCTTATTTCAACGCAGGACAGATTCTGCACTGCTTATGAATTTGTTGTGTATTTTTCCCTGTTGGAAGAAAAGTCTCGGAGCAGCTACTCAGACCTGTAGGTGTCCATTTTATGGAGAAATATGATTCAGCTACAAGGCAGTCAGAAATGTCTTTATACAAGGTCCCATGGAAGCCAGGAAGTTGTGCTGGAAGGGCTGATGAGCATCCACTTCCCTGTGCTTCTCTCAGTTGCAGGTTGAGATCAGATGAAAGATCTGCAAAAAACAAAAAACCCAGTCAGCAGCTTCTCCTCTCTTCCATTTCTGTTCTTGGGCATGCAATATCCTGCAGTAGGACAGTCTGTTAAGAGTCTGATGAAAGTAGAGAAAATTCCTGTTGAACTGAAATTGCTGTTTTGTGCAACCAGAAGACTTTCTGTAAGTTTATTCAGTTTAACGCTTAGGTCTAAATTACAAGATGCTGAGCAAAGAATGAAGAGCAGCTCAAAGGACACTGTAGTCAGGCTCTCAACATATATATTCTCTAGTGACATTTAATACAATACAATGTGATAGACCCTGACTCCTTTTTATTTCACCATCTATGTTCTCTACTCATTGAGTTTATCAGTCAGATCAGTTACATCAGAAATTGTATTCATTATTTTCTCATGAGGCTTCAAGGTATTATAAACAACAGGGAATACTTTGTAAAAGGTAATTTATATTATTTTAGCATCAGGTGGAAAATCATCTCAGTCTTGTTCTCAAAGTAAAATACAGCTTTCTTTAAAAGTCACTGCAAGTAGGCAATGAATCAAAGAACAAAGCCTACAAATACTGAAATGGAGTAAAAAAGAAAAGGAATCAGGAAAAATCCTTCAGTTCTAAAGTATGCATATTATATTACAGTAAGAGAGATAAGTTATTGAACCAAGGCCTGAAACACATACAGAAACTATTTGGGAAAGGACATTTTTGTCCAGAAAGGGCTCTTTCAGGACAAGAACTTTAAATTTTTCTCTTTTGCCATTCTCTCTGTAATTGAGATAAATAAAATTATTTTTTTATAAATAATATTTTGGTCTGACTGCTAGTACACTGATTTTATTCTGTTTAATATATGCTGACATTTCCACAGTACAAAATATCGTGACATATGATATCTCTCTATATGCCTTAAAGATCAGATTCCTGTATTATGTTCCCAGTCCAAAAATTGTTAAAACTATGTTCAATGCTTTTATTGATCTCCAGTTTAAATAATTTCATGGTAGGAAAGAGATACAAGTACAGATGCAGGAGTCAGTGCCTTCCTTCATACAGACCTGGATGTGGGAAACAAAGTACAAGCAGTAGCTACATTTTTAAAGATTCTGGAAATAGGAATTCTTGCCCTACAAAGCTTCTACCCAGCCAGTCCAAATGGGGTAATTTTAGACATCACAGAAAACTGTGATACAAACTTTCTGTTTGTATCACAGAAAGTAAACAAACAATCTATTCCCTTGAGATAGGAATAATAATAAAAAAAATATTCTAGAGATTTTACCGCATTAGATCATAGTTTCACTACAGCTGGATTAAATATTTCAAGCCTTGTCTGAACGCACTCAGCTCATTTCTAAGCAGCAGGAAAAATTGAAATGTTAACACTTAGTTCATTTATTATTTATAAATACATAGCAGATGTGATTTCAAGAAACGAACAAAAAATTTCAGATAACCTGTCATATCAATCTTCTGATCACAAAATCTTCCATAACCCTCACAGCAAGAAAATGTAAATCACAGAAGACAACCACAAACCAGAGTTGCACTACAAGAAATATTACACATAAAATCCAAACTGTAATGACACTTCAAATGATCATCTGTCTGTTCCATTTATCCAACTGCCTTTTTCCTCTAAAATGTGCTAATATCAGCTAATTTGCATACATTTTTGAAACTTAGGTAATTATTTATTGTGCCAGCTATTATTTTGTGAAGTATTCCACTGTAAAATCCTTCACTTGTGGAGTTCCATGCCACTAGAAAGGAAATAGAAAGTCAACAACAGACACCTTCTGTCTCTTCACCTCACACATATGAAAATTATATATGCACATGACAAGGAACACTTTGCATTTTCTCTTCTGACATTTTCATTTCATTTATACAATATGAGTTAAAGAAGTCATTAAATTCATATGTTAAGATAATCTGTATTTATGAATCTTTGGAAAGAGGATTAATTTTCTGGAGGATAATCTCTAAACTCTCTGGATGCCACTCTGCTATAACAAAAGAAGCATTTTGGTTTCTTTCTCCTTCCTGAGACAAAATAACATCTTTAAATAATGCACAAGGAAATTTGGAATTATATTAGTTTTCACTTTTATTTGCAAAAACTTACATTCAAATTCTGTTAAAGCAACTTTTAAATTAAGTAACTATTCTTCTAAAGTTTACTTCTTAATAGTTCCTTTCAATTTTCCAGTGCTTGAAGGAGAAGAAACATTGACTGGTCAAGATAGTCTACAGGAATGTTTCCTGAGGTGGGAAAGAAGCATCCAGTTTCCTTGAAAGTAGGTTAACTATTTTTAATTTTATACTTAAGTAAAATAATAATTTTTAAAAAAATTTTTTTTTTTTTTTAAAAAGCATTACAAAGTAGAAGGGAGAAAGAGCTGAACACACAAGTCTGCCTATATTAGTGAGGATATGGAGCTCAGCTCTGGCAATTCCACTCACTATTTCCACTCTTTGCCACTTAAAGACACAGCACACACACATCCTGAAAAGGCACAAAGTCAGAGGCATAACATCAATCTCACATTGCCTATTCCATACAGCCCAGTCAAGTTCCATCTCCTAGACTCCCAACCCATGGTCATTTTTGGTTCTTGGAAGAAAGTAACAAGATGTGCAGCTGGAGGAGAAGACAGGGACAGTTCAGCTGCTCAAAGTAATGGAGGATTTCTGAGACTGCAAGCCCCACAACATCACCCAAGTACCATTTTCTACAGTTTTCAAACACAAAGAACAGTTAAGTAGCTGGTATTTTGAGCAGTGCTTTTGATTGATGGACTAGATGGATTAAGAGTCTATATTCTCTGCCTCTGCAACTAGAAATGTTTATTTTGCAGTCACTGTGGTTTCTACCCCTCAGAGCTGAAGACAGTGATGCTTGCTTTAAGACAAATGTGTTCTTTTCTTCCCCTCAAATCTCTCATCTTATCATTGTGTAAAACTCTTATTCTCTACCATGCTAAGAAAAGAAGACGGCAAAATAGTGATGAAATTATATATAGCAAGATGCAAGTTAAATAATAAAGATTGCTACCAAATAATGTAAGTGCTCATATGTAAGTGTTCAGTGCTTACCGTGGATTTAAGGATTTCACACAGGGCTCTTTTCAATAGTTTTTTTTTAGTGTCACTATCAAATATATCATTTAGAAATGTCAGAAATAACAGATCCCTGACACATGAACAACCCAGTAAAAGCATCAAAGCAGAATTAACTGGTCACATCCAGTTAGCAGGAGCAATGTCAAAATGTAAACACAGGGACAAGCCTAAATTATTTTTCTCTCTCTAAAACCTTTTTCTGCTACAATTTAAAACAGTCCAATACTCAGCAAAATAACAAGTAACAGGTGTTTCTAATGAGCCAACATGTTGTTTACTTAAACTTCTAAATGTATGGTCGGTCAGGACCTAAGCCCCCCTCCAAGCTCTCACAGGCACAGCTGGTTGCATAGAAGCCTAAACTTGCCATATTCCCAGCCTTCAACTACCCTTTCTTAGACAAAAAATTACATATATGACCTTGAATTAGTGTTTAGATAGAAGCCTATGGGTTTCTTTCTTCTTGGTAATTGATCCCATACAGAGGTATGACTGACATATCAACCTATTTATACACACTATTAAATTTTCATTGAAAAAAAAGAAAAAGAAAAAAAATGGAAATATGGTGATAATGGGCTGTTTCAAGGTGCAGAAGGAAAAGAACACAGTTTAACTGTGCAGGAGAACAGTGGACAACACGCAGATTAATATAATCAAAGCTATTGCCATTTATTGAAAGTAGCAGTAGCCCTTTTATACACAGTCAGGCTGATAACGTAATATAAACAGATTGCTGACTGGTACAGCACATTTTTCATATGCCACAGTGCACTATCTAACTGGTTAAATACAACTCTTTATGTGTTATCTATGAGATGCTGTCACATCCTGTTATTCTTCTTTTCTGCTGCCAAGTTCCTTATCTTTTGCACATAGGTGATCTTTTAATAACCTTGCAGCTGGGCCTCAAGGCCCTTAGCTCACTCTGGCTAATACTAAGTAGTCAGGATTTCTCACATGTCCATTTTCTTCCAAAAACTCTCCAACATAACTGCGTTTAGAAAGCATAGAAAAGCAACATAACCTGTGCAATGCAACAATTTTATAGTAACATTGGATCTTTGACATAGGCTATAGTATAAATAAAATTTGTCAGAAAGATTTGACTGCCTACATTTTCTTTAAAATATTTTATTGTATCAGTCTTTTAAATTTATCTCTTTTATGGTTATGGGGGCACCTAGTGGCAAAATAACCATGTTTATTTATACAGTAACTAATAGTCAATTATCTGAAATGTATATTCTTTAAATTTTGGACAACCATTCTCTTACTTGTATAAAACTCATCTGTGTCAGATGAAGTTCACCAAAAAGCAGAACCAAGAAATAATAACTGAACATAACACTGGCAATTCCACTGACCCCCTCTCCTTCCTCTCCCATCTCCCCAGACTGACATGGGTCTAGAGGACCTGAAAAGTAGACTTGGAAATAAAGCCATTTTTTATCCTGTATAGCCTGTAAGAGCTATTAATCTCTGAGCATCTTCTTTTAGACAATCTACACAAGAAAGGTTTAACGTTTAATACTCATTTGAAGATATTTCCTGGTACACGAGATTTTGATTTGTCAGAGGGACATGACACTGTAGCAAAACCACAATACAAGCACAGCACAGCTGTTCAACATACACTTGTATCACAATACAAATCTAATTTCTATTACTGATCTTTATACCTTCACTATCATGGCACTGAGTATTCCTGGAGTGTCACCATGAGGAAATACTTAAGTTGAAACCAGCCCAACCTCCCTGCTATCTTCAAAGTTTATTCCTTAGGCTGTTCAGTTTTTTGCACTCTATTGAGCAACTTACACATTTCCTCCACGCTGGTCTTGCCAGCTTAGGGAAACACATTCTTGAGTAACTTGAAAAGAAAAAGTAAATTAAAAAGTCAACTACACAAACAGTTGGTAAATTCCACTAAAGCCCAGCCTCTGGTCTACTTTGTGTTGATCTAAATTCAGCTTTCTTTGCAATAGCTGTGGTCACTTCTTGCTTTCTTCCCTGAGCTATATGAGCCAATTGCCTATGACCACTTCCTCTGAGAAGTCGTCCACAGTGAGGGAGGTTGATCAGTCACACCAGCATCTCCTTTTCTTTTCTCCATCAGAAAGGGACCATTCAGGAACAGTTTGCCAACTATGATAAAAGCTGTGCTCAGATATAGTGAGGAGACCATCTGGAAAACAGTTTCCTCTTGTTCATCCCAAGCTGTGCAGCTTAATACATGCAATAGTTACAAAGGTCAGGAGATTTTTTAATTTACAAAAGTTTCCTAAAACTGAACACTTTGGTCATAAAAACAAAAAAATGTTTTTTTCAGAATAAATTTATTTTGTTCTTCTCCTGTGATGAAGCTATGTTATTGCCTAGATGAGAGACCATTTTGAGTATCTGAGACAACAGAAAAGACCTCTGTCTGTATTTGAAGTGGTATCCTTTTTATTTTCCTCTTGCTGACATTAGCACAAGGTATTTTCCTCTGGCAACCCAGCAGTAGACTGATACAGAAGCTATTCAGAAATTCAGATTTTATAAACTTTATTATATTAATTATATTTTATTATTTAACATTATTTTTCAAATTAAATATTTTACATGAACAGAGGATGCTACTCTGAAGGTTTTATATTTTGTTCCTTATATTCAAGTTATCTGCAGTTTTGCCATAAACCTCCTAAATTTCCTCTTTTGCCAAACTGTTTTTCCTGTCCTTGTTTCTGCCTGGGGCCCGTACGAAAAAAAACATCCAGGGCTTCTTCAGATGAGCAGTCTGGCTAAACTTTCATTACATAGAGCAAAGTCCCCATGTTTCTCAGAAAGGTATCACACAAGGATGTTTAACTTGCCCTTCACAGCGTCCTGGGCAATAGATTTTGGCCTGCAGATTATTTGATGGCATATTATGAGTGCCAAAGACACTGGCACGTCAATTTTTAACATTTTTTCCAACAGCTCTCCAACTGCTTGTAAGCCTTACGCTCTAACTACATCACTGCAGCACTAATTCATTAATACCAGCTTAACTAACGTTTTTAGAGGGGTTGCTTGTTTTACCTAGATATATCCTGCAGTAACTACATCCACTCCAGCTCCACAGTGCTGTACAGATCCTGAACAGAGTCTTCAAGGATGGTAATATCCACTGCAGCTGCTCTCTAAGGAATGAAAAAAAAAAAAAAACCAAGCAATCAAACAAAAGGCAGATTTTTCTGTAGGAATACAACACAGATTTATCATGCTTAGGGACAGAAAAGACAAGATAAGCTTACAGTCTAAATACAAATATATATATCTGTAATATGAATCTATAATAGTACCTCCAAAGGTCCAACTCTCTCAACAGAGATCAACAGACAGAGTCTGCTCCAGGACTTAGTAACCACCTCTCTGGCAACTCAACCTGATCTTTACAGGAAAGAAGGAACACTAGTTCTACTATCCCCAGTTACCTCGTGTAGCTCAGTCACCAAAGTCATTTTGGCTAAGAACTGTTATCGGTTTGATTTCATCATCATCTATGTCAAATGTTCACTGAACTTATTATAGAGAGCAGATAAGAATCAATTTTCACCTTTATGTCAGGATGCAGGAATTTTGTTCAACTATGTTGTTGCATTGTAAGTTTATTTCTCAATAAAACTGCACATTTCCACACCTCTTAAGCCTGCTTTATTGAAGAAGCCTTTTCATCAAAGACCTAGCAGCATTTATCTGTGTATGGAAATCATTGATTCTTTTGTCCAAATTATTCTATCAAAACTTTCTCTCACCATTATAATGAAACATTATGGAGCACATATAACATAATGAGTGAACTGCCCTCTGAATCTCTGGTGCAGTCTTGAAGCTTTATCTAGGACCTTTCTAAAAAAAATTAACTACACTGAAGACTGATTACAATCACAAAGTCAGTCTTTTCCAGCTCACATTAGGATAGCATAATTGGGTAAACCTATTAGCATAAACAAACACAGGAAGAGATTAGTCAATTAGTCAACCTGATTTTCACTGATTATACAGCTGTAAGGCAATAATTTCCATTCATGGATGAAATAACTAAGATACGCTCAGCCATAGAGGGGCAAGTCATAAATGTACAAACTATAAATGTTTACTTTAGCTTATCTGTATAAAGACATTGCATTGCTTCATCTGTGGCAATTAAAGTATTTTTATTTTACCACTATTGTAGTCGTGAGAATACAGTCAAAGTCACCTGAAAAATATATGCTGTACAATTTAAGTACTGGCATTAACTCCTTCCCTGACTATTTGCATCAGAGAGGATATCATTTCACAATGGCAACAGAAAGGGAAAATCATTTTTATTTACAATGGTACACAAGTGTGGAAAATCAACGGAACCGAAAAGTATAAAACAAATGAACTAATTTTCTATTGCAGAAATGTCAAATGTGTCCACTTTCATGTACTGCTAGAGAGTATTTTGTCATTGTTACCTTTTCATCTTTCCTTGCTCACACCTAGATATCTTTTCTCTACTTAAGTGACATGTTTCCTGTATACCCTGTGCATTGTGTATGGTTTGACTATTGCAGTATAGAAAGCATACAAGATAAAGTTGACTTTCATCATCCAAAACTAGGATACCATGATTTATGAAGGCCACAAAGCACAATTAAGACTTGTTCTCAGCTATTCATGTGGATCAGGTCATGCCTCAAAACAACCTCAAAAATATGTTAGAACTTCACAGTTTTCTTTCAGGAATACTCATTTGTATTTATTGATACAAATGATCACTCACTTTAGAACAAAATAAATACTCTCCAGGGTGAAACAAACTGTCTACTTTGCACAGTACTCTGTCAGTGTCAGCAGGAGACATTACTGTGGAGGTGGAGCAAGACTAAAAATTTTCCTGTCTCCTTCTTCTCTACTTTCCCAGCATCTGCAACTACTATGTTTGTGATACTACTCGAGGGAGCGTCTTCCACTAGCAGAACTCTTTTCTATGAATCTGTTTAATTCTTTTTTGAACCTGATGACAGCCCCTGCTTCTACATCTTCCTGTGGTGGCAACATTAAGTGGCTCACTGCTTAGTGTATAAAGAAATTATTTCTTTTACCTGTTCAAATCAACCTTTTCTTGTTTCAAGCACCATCTAATTCTTATATTGTGGGACTCAGTGAATAACAGCTCCATATTCAACTCCCTCCTCAGCATTCTCTAAGCTGAGACGTCCCAGTCTTTCCTCATTAGGCAGATGTTCTACCGCACTGATGGTTCCAGTTGCCTTTTTCAAACTCTTGTCTCTTTGCAGCACTTCAGTTCTGTCTTGGTCTTCACTTCCTTCCTGATGATGTCCAGCATCTTACTGACTATTTTTTCAGTTTCTGCTGCACGTGAAGCTAATGATTTCAGAGGATTGTCAAAAATCTCTTCCTTGAACTGTAATTACCAATTCCAAATTTAATATTGCATCAACATGGGTGGATTTCTTAGATGTTTTACCTTGAAGGAGTCAAAGCTGAAGCTCAACTGCCACCTTTTGTCCAATCTCTCAGTTCAAGCATCCTACTTGAAGCCCTTGCAACCAGCATGGCAATTTGGCTTCCCAAAACAGTATCTATTGCACTTCTTGCAATCAATCTAGCAGCTTTCATTCTGCTGAGGGACTTCTCACTGCATGTTGGACTAAAAATTATTTGGATTTGAAAGTTTATACTAATTTAATTTCTCCTTTGAAGCAAAACTTAGGACTGCTCTTCTCTTACCCAGCTGTACACTTATTAGGTTTGCTACCAATACATAGGAAATAGGTGAATCAAGACAAGAGGCTTGTCTTGAGCTGATATGAGCTCATATAGGCTGATATGAGGTGCTCTGCACCCCTATCAATACATAACCTCAATGCAAACTGACTTTTTGTATGCCTGGAAGTCACTAAGCTACTGCCCTTTGTCCTCAGCTGGACATGGTAAGGTTTCATGCCTTTGTTAAGGATCTTTCTAAGCCTCTACCCTCCCTTTTTACATAGCCTTGAAAGGCAGGCACACAGCAAGCCCTCAGCTATTTCCCTCTACCTAACTTACCAACTGCTCTTCCAAAGTGTTGCCAAAGAAACAATCTCTCCTTCCAGGAGTTAAACACTCCCCAAACTTCCCTGTCCACTAAATTGAGTTGTTCTTCCTTCTGCCCTTCCTGATCAAAGCCATTGTGCAGACTGCCCTGTTAGCTACTTCTCATCATCACTCAGCTACTGATTTTTATCATTGCCTGAACAAGCTTCACATTTCCCCTTAGAGGGTTCATTAACTCAGAGGCAGGGGAGCTTAGTTCCAGCTATTGCTCATCTTACCTAAACATCTGCCAAAAATTGATCACAGATTTGCCATTTAAATTAATTACCATTTAACAATTAACATAAATATCAGAGATACAAGCAATCTACGTTCAGAAGAAGATCTGACATTTCAGCTTCCATACTTCCCTTTCTGGACTGAACGTCGCCCACAAACAGCCTGCCCCATTTTGAAATTTCTTTCATACTAACATGGTTCACTCTATAGGATTTGTCTCTGTGATTCTAAAAAAAAAATGTGTTGGAAGTTTCCTCAGGGCTGATGTCAACTGGGGGGGGTCAACCTTCAGTCTTTCTTTTGCTTCCCTGCTCCCAGCAACACAGACCTTTTCTATTCAGTAAATATCCAAAGTCCCCTGGTCTGGAAGTCTATGTGTCTGTATGCCACATTGTCTCCTCATAGAACCTTTTCCTTCTGGCACTGTCTATGCGTAGAAACAGCCAGGATCCAGGAGCCAAGATGCAGAAAGACAGTGTGCAAAGACTGAAAAGTATTACTTCAGGGAAGCAGTAGGCAATGTGAACACAGATCCCTGAGTAAGAACTCAGAGGGGATGGGGGCAGGAATACGATGAATCACAGCAAACTCCTCTCAACAGTGCAGCCTGTGAGCAAAACTCTGAACAAAAGAGAATCTTCTGTAAATGGTGACCATCTGAAGATTATGAAACTGACAAAGACATATTTACCAAAAGGAGATTAGAAGTATAAGGCTGCCCAAAGCACACACTCATATCTAGGAGATAAAAGTCTGCAGTCATGAAAAACATGCTTATGTGTCTGACAGAGGAAGAACATGCTTCCAATATCTTGCTCTGAATCAGCAAACCGCCTGACATGTTCCCTGGGTACATGTTATAAAAAGTCAGGATTTCTTTTCAATAAATCTGCCATTAAACTTTCTTGCCACATTGAAAGGTACAGGCTGGGGAATGATCAACTACAAGACTGAAAGGTGAAATGTTAATCCCTTTAATTAACTGACATTTAACTGTATCCCTACATGTTTTCTTTACTGTAGTAGTGAGAACTATTCAAAATGGTATGGTTAAACTTGCGTATGTGCGTGCAGTATTAGCGTTGATGCCATGGTGAGAAATGTATGAAGTCTAAGTGGAATTATATTCTTCACGGATGTTAAAAGAGCAACATATAACCTTAGCTTAAAAGTGCCTTAGAAAAAAAGATGTATTATTTTCCCACTAATTTCAGTGAAGAGGGAGGCAGGAGGTTAGTAAATATTACATTTTCAAGGAAACAGTTTTCAAACAAACCAGTTTTCAGTTTTTAAAAAATGAGTATACTTATAGATCACTTTTTCGCTTGTTTGTTTAAATCTCATCTTGAAATAAAAGAATTCTCAAAGTTATATGTTTTCTTTTGTTAATTTCATCATGAAACACAATTGTGATAAGTCTTATTAAGAAAGGCCTGAATCATGCAAAGGTTAATGTATATACTTACAGTTATATTTGGCTGTTCTTCTTGTCTTCATTCACTAAACCTGTTCAACAATGAAGATTTTCTGTGTCTCAAGACAGTACATATTTCAGTGTGTATGAAAACACCCTCTTTTTAGATTTTTTTAATTAGCTGCCTCTCTCCAACACTGATCTTCCAAATTCTGAATTTGGTTAAGTCTATGTTTCACTTTGTTTCTCTCCCATAAAACATATCCAGAAGACCTGTAGTTACAGTCAAAGCAGTACTTCTCAAGAGCTTTGATTGATGTCTAATTATTTTCAGTGGATGTGAAGGCTTAAGTATAGCAAATTGAAACCAAGTGACATATGCCTTGCTCTATAAGCAATATAATCCATTATAAACTTTTATCAAGACCTCTGAACCCAGATAGAAACCACTACTACTGCATAGACAGAAAAGCATGCAAAAAACTAATTTTCTCACTGACATAGTTTGGACATCTAAAATATGCTAACCTCTAAGAAAGTATGATTATAGCTAATATTTGCAGGGAGGAAGCAGGAGTCACAGTTCTTCATTTGCTGAATGAATAGTTGAAATGGTGTAAACATTTTTTTCAATAGTAAGTTATTACATGTCATTTTTTTAGATTGTATTGCAATGACTTGATGATATAGAAAATTCATTTTGCTTCTGCATTCAGGCTTATAATTGTCTATTTTATTTGGAGTATTACGTCCATGCTGAAATTGTAAAAGAAAGGAGGAGTGGGCAGAGAAAGTTTGTTTTCTTTTATTTCAGTAGCATTTGACTTCATTGGGCTGTTTTTTTAATGTACTAAGCTTTGCAAAACTATGCCAAGGCAACTTGCAGACTACTCATTTTTTATTTAGGAAACGTATACTTAATGGTTTTACTGTCTGAAGTTTTATCTGAATCAGATTTTATGCCGTGCCAGTTTTGGTTTCATTTCATTTGGAATCTGGCAGAAAAGAAGTCAGCTAGGAGAAAACAACAAAACCTCACATTCCTTGTTTATGTCTTTTCTCCCAGCCACAGTTGAGGCAAACTATGAATTAACTATGAGTCCATACAAAGCCAATACATTGGTGACAGAGTTTTTTATGTGTTTTGATGTTTTATTACAGCATTATGCTCAGTGATTTTGTTTCCCTTTTTTTGCTCACATTCAGAATTGCAAAGATCTATGTAAATTTATTTCTCAGGGTTTCTTTTAAACAGATGAGTTATCTGAGTGTTGCTAACTTTAGTTCTAAATAAGTTCATTTGGTACATACCCAAGTAGTTGCTCTGAAAAAGAAGACAAAAACCAAAAAACAAAAAGCAACAAAAAAGCAAGAAAAAACCCAAACAAAAACAAAAAAAAAAACACCAAAAAAAAAAAAAAAAAAAAAAAAAAAAAAAAAAACAGAAAAATTTTGAAACAAACAGATAAAAAAAATCATGCACAAACTACCAAAGGACAAATCTGAATAATTTATTTAGGTCTAAAAAATTTTATTCCCTTGCAGGTCCAAATGAGCTATGGGAATTAATACTTTCTTGATCTCTGGAAATTAATGCAGACCTGTGACATTAATTATGAATGTATCTTTATGGAAAGTATGGATCAAAAGAGGGTACAAACAAATAATTATAAAGTAAATGTATTCAATACTGTCCCAGAAACAGATGTAAATTGCATTGTAACCTCACAAAAGAGCAGTAGATAATTAGAAAGTTACTGTTAGAGAGGAACATGAATGACTGAATAAATGATCACAGTGCCACAATGTTTGTCATAATACAGACAAATGGCAGAGACCTGTGTCCAAGAACTCAGATGCAGGTTGCATCCTTAAGATACAGGTCAGTTGACTCAGAATCATTCCAACAACTCTGTAATTGTCTCACAACTCTTCAAAACATCTTCTAAAAGAGGTAACAATAACTTTGGGATATCCAAAGCAGGAATGTTGAGTTTATATGGAAAATGAAGCTGTCTCTCTGCAATTTGTGACACTTGTTTCATTGTAAACCTTGTAACACAACCAGTTACCAGATCTATCTGGTCTAGGTGGGTACCAGAACTCTGCACAGTGGTTCATCTGATAAAGCACGGCTATGTGGTGAAGGCCCACATTTGCTAAGAATGCTGTTGCTACACTGAAAGAACTCTACTGAGGTAAAGCCACTCCAGGTAATAAAAGTAAAAACAGGGTGCAGTTGTTGAGATTGTGAGTGGCTCAAGGATTCAGGAGGAAAAATACTGACATCAAAGGATATAGAGCTTTGCAACTGTGTATATCCTATTTTCACTACACATAGTAAAAAACCTCAAACAAAAGAGATGTAGTGAGCTGGATTACAGATAGTATCCTACCACAAGCAATGCAGGACTTCAAGTCTTTGCAAGTCTTTGGGTTTGATGTAAGCTAGCAGTGTAAAACTTGATAGCCTGTCATACTGAGGAGGTAAGATTACACATTTTAGACATCCTTTTTGAGTGCAGCTTCATGAATTTAAGTCTCTCAAAAGGAAAGGATAGCTTTGATTTTTAAAGAGAAGCAGCAATAACATTACAATACCTCAATGCTAACAGCAGCATCTTACCCAGACTAGCAAGGACTGTGTACACAGAGGATGTAGAATAGCTTTGTGAATAGCTGTCATAACAATAAAGGATTGTGCTTGACAGTGGTATGAAAGAAAAGTACACTGTCTGAAATAAAGAGGATTTTCTAGCCTTGTTTAAAATATGCCTGTACATTGGAAAATAATGTACTAGAACTGTGACTGGTTAAAGATCCCAAAGTAGCCAGATGGATGGAAAATGGTCTCGGCAGAGTACTGATATCCTGTTTTCATCTTATTTTCTTTACAGATATTTTTCTATTCAAGTTAACCTTGAATTATTTAAAAGACAATGAGATAACAAAATCATATTTCTCTCATCCTATTATTTAACCTTTCAGGAAATAATTTAAGAGAAAGGCAGCACCTCACTTCCACTGCCTTCTCCTTCTACAGAAGTCATGCTTTGAAAATTCAGTGATTAGCTCTTATCAGTCCTTAGAGAGAGCACTGGAAAAAAGTAGGGGACTGCCGTTAGCATAAGATTCTGCTTTCTGAATTTCAAGCAGAATCTAGTCTTTTGCTGAAGAATGCTTAACTTCTGCACTGAAGCTCCACAAAGAAAACAGATTAAATGTACTTACTGTTTCAAATCAAGTCTACGTTGCCTACAAACTCAGGCTGGTTTTTTTATTCACTTTCTGAAGTTCTAGTTCTCTCAATATAATATATAAACATCTTCATGAGCCTTCATAAACCTCTCTGAGACCATTCACCTTCAGTTTAGGATTCTGAGGCAGTGAAATTACTGAGACATGCAAGATGCTGCAGGTTTGGAGCCTGGCCTAATGAATACTTCTGGAGATACAACAAATTATTTGTGTTGCTAATTCCAGGAACAAGCCATCAACACTAAGACAGATATATTTGGTACACACAAAAATCCACATAGATAAAGAAATGTCAAGTCTTATTAAAGACTCTTGATTCAGACTTCACAACATGAAGGCAAAATTAAACAAACAAATAAACAAAAAAAACAGCAAAACCAAACAAACAAAAAAGCAAGCAACCAACAAACCTAGTCTTTTATTCTGTGGACATCTTAAATATTTATTACAAATTGGTAGGATTGAATCACTTGGGGAATCAATAATTAATTAGTAGAAATATTTCAGATCTCTCATAAATATCAAAGGCTTTTAATAATTACTTTACGAATCCAGATCAGCACAACTCATCACAAGGCTTTAGACATTGTGGGAGGTGGAAACAAGCTAAGAAGTTGAAAACTATAAATTTAGAAAAAATTAATCAAATATGTTTTGATTCTATGCGGCCTTATTATGAAGGAGATTTATGCAATAAGCCTGATATACCACAGATCTTCTGACACACACTGGAGTTTACAACAGAGCTTTTCACATCTTGTAGAGTCCTGAAATTAACAACTGTCTCAAAAAATCTGCCCTGACAAACTGGACATCGTGCTTGGGTGGGGTCCTCATTCAATAAGCCACCTGAACACTACTGCTCTTGCAAGAAGAGCCCCTCATTCAGTGGCCATCCTGATCAACAGGACACTCCTTATTCAATAAGGAACAGTGTCAAGCAAGTGGGGTTCTGGGGAGGCAGAGCATCTTCTTGTGAAAATCCTGTGTAAGGCCACTGAGCAGAACGCATGTGCAGAAATAAGGGTCACTGCTCAGTCAACCTGATGAGGGGAGGTCAAGTGACCACCTGGACCCTCATGCTCCACCATCTCATTTATATAACATTCTCAAACCAAACACTGAGTCTGTGTAGAGTAGGCCAAGCCTCAGCCAGGAAGCATAAAAGAGGCAGATTCGAAATGCTGGGTGTGTGTACCCACCACAAGGTATACACAGGACCACAAGGACCACAAGGACCACAACATCATGCTGAGATCATCCCTGGATCCAAGGGTGGCAATATCTTTTCTATCCCCTCTTTCTTAAACTCTTTCTTATCTTTCTCTCTCTCTCTCTTTCTAATCTTGTTCTTGGCACATAAGGGTAACATCATTTCTAACTTTGCAAAGTTCTGCTGGCTGTAACTTCTGTTTTTGAGAGTACCATTTTACCAAGTTCCACTAGTTGTAACCTGTTGCCTTGAGAGTAGTATTGTTGTGTGTTTCCTGTCAAGCTTTATAACCTTACCCAATTTTAAGTAAAGTCGTGTTCTGTAGAAGTTTCCTAGGTCTTATTCTTAGAGTACCATGCAAAGAATTCAAGAGGTTAATCTCTGTGAATAGGTTCTTGAAAGAGACTAACTAAGAGAGGGTTACCCTGCACCCCCAGCTGTCAGTGAGAGGGATAGGTGAGAGGAGGACTGGATCCAACTGTATCTCTGCTCCTCTCTGTGAAGGAGTCCACTCTCAGTCTCCCTGGGTTGCCCACCATGTAGGATGTGACACAGTTTTAATGATCCAGAACCAGTCCTATAGAAAGGTCACAGTATCAATGAAACAGAGTTCAGGCATCATTTATAATATTTCAAAGAAAGTGAGGTAGCAGTTGATGGTAGAAAGTAAACTTACTTTTGAATCTTACAAAAAACACATTAAAGCTTTCACCATTTCATGTGAGCAATTGAGTAAGGCTCTAGAGAACTAAGTTCAAATGCAAAAAAAAATAACCCTTTTTTTTCCTCCCAGAAGAGACAGAAAAAACCTAACAATAAATACCTTACCATGTATTCTTAAAAAAAAATTTTTTCAGCTGAAGTGTCAATGCTGACAATTTCTAAATATGAAAAAAAAATAAATAAGCAAATAAATAAAAGTGCAAGAAAGGCATTTAAATTAGACAATATTACTTAAACCTTAATTATTACATCTGTCTTGCTATCCATGGAGAGTCTTTTTTAACTACACAAAAAAGATTTACTCTTAATTAATTAGATTTCTGTACAAATGCTGTGAAATCTTTTGCTACAGTTTTTTAACCAATATTTTAATAAAGAAAATACACAATAAAATATTCGAATGGAGGTCTTGTCCATTCTAAAATGGTTTTATTAAACATAAGCATAAATAAGTCCCATTTTTCTCCCATTGGTAGAAGATAAGCTGCAAAAACCTAAATCATTCATTTTTAAATATGGCTCTTTTTTTATAATATAAATATGAAAAAAATAATCTGTGAAGATGTAAGAAGAGAATCTATAATATACATTGATTTGCAACACAACCAGAGGAAAACAGAGTCTGAAGAATTCAGGCCAGTAGATACTGACAGAGAGTGAAGAGTTCTTGAAGGAGAGACTAGTGACAAATCGAGCATCCCTCCACTTCATTCTAAAAAAAACGTATCAGTACAATAATCACAGTTAAAGTCAGAAGAGTTTAACTGAACAATCATTTTGCCTTCCTGAATAAATACCTTATCCACATCACCACATCCATGCCATCAGAAGTCCTGCATCAGTCTCAGCAGCCTTATAATTATTTAAAGAAGGATCTGTTTAACTCATCTCTAGCAGCTGCTGATCTCTAAGAAACTCATAGTTTACTCACTTATGAGTCAATCCTCACCAGCAATACTATACTCAGTATTCACCTCCAGCCTTCATTAAACTACATTCAGTTGTATCTTTTTGTATCAAGACTATTCATATTAAGAATTTTTTCTTTATTAAAAAATAGACTTCTGATCCAGGAAAACAGTTTTATTTGAAATTCAACTATTTGTGTGTGTGTTGATACAAATAAAATACATCCATATACTGTTAAGTATAACTGGTGCATGTTACACATTCTGGTCACAAGTATATTGATGGAAATAAAGAATAGGAGTAAGAGGATATGTTTCTAAAGCGTAGAAGATACCCCAAACCCCACTACTTTTGCAAGCTTTGCAAACAGAGACTTTTGTATCACCAGGCTGTAGAACCTAGGAGGTGCTACAAAGAAATCACATTTGCTCTCATAAAGTTATGCACTGTATTACTTTTCAGATTGACCTGAGGAAATTTGCATACTAACCTTTTCCATCATGCACACTCACTCAAACACTGGCATTTTCACATTTTAATCACAGATTTTACTGGCCATGGGAGTAATTATGCAGTTTTTTGTGTAAGCTTGGTAAATATCCAAAGTGCCACTGAAACAACAAACACCAGTAAGTCAGCTGCCATGGGAATCTGTCAGGAAGGGCAAGAGCGAGTTTTCTAAAGGATTTTTCTAAAGTCATCCAATCCCAACACAAAGATATTTAAATACAGTTTTGAGATAAAGGGTAGGACACAACGACCTTAATTTTAAAGCTGTATTCATCATGCCCTCCTCCCACTGTTTCAGTTTAGAAAACAAAATCAAATTTCTGTGATAACCTATTTGGAAAGGACTCTTTCTGATTTTCCTCTCCCAGATCCTGTGATCCATCTCAAGTAAAATAAGGATATACTTTCTTGTGGTTTTGTGATACTTGCATTTTTTTTTCAGACATCCAACAGCATAAGGTATCAGACTTCTGAAAAAGGCAGTTATTCCCCAGATAAATAACAAATGCTAGTAAGTTCGATGTTAAGTTTATCTTTGATTTGTGCATAGTTAGCAAACCTGACACATCAGACATACTCGGGGTGGAATAAAGAAACTCCCAGAAACTATGTAGATCTACCCCTGCCTATGAACACTTCTAGACAGTACCACATACAGTAATCAAAAGGATTAAAATGACTGGAGGAACAGAAAGGGGCTGTTAGCAAATGTATGGTCCTGCAGTGAGGTACAGAGGTACAGAAGCCCAGGCATTTATTCTAACCAGAACAGTTGAGTCTTAGTCTATTTGTCACTTTATTCAGTTGCTAGATTCTCTTTATTCTCAAAGCACACCTCATTATAAAGGTATGCAATTACACACACAGAATCACAGAATCATCCGGGTTGGAAAGGACCTCTGAAATCACCAAGTCCAACCCTTAAAGGCTTCCAATCCTTAATCCACTACCACCCTTGTTACTTGCATTTTTTTCGTTACTGAAAGATTTATACTTCTGTTTTCCCTCAATCCATATTTTATAACACTAAAAGCAACCTACTTTTTTCTTCCTCAGAATTCACTAATGCTAACACTTCAATTTACACCACATCCTTTTGCCCACAGTGTATATCATACAATGAAAATTAAAGGCTTAATCTAAACTCTGAAATTGAGATTATATGATGGCATTCAGCTCATGAGTGATTCATTTGTAGAGCAAAGTTTGGACAGAAAGTAATATAATTACAGTGATGGCCTGTGAGACTTCAAGAGGCAGAAACTTGCAAGACCTGAGAGTTCAACCTCATTAAAGATATAATAGAATCTCACAGCAAAAGATCAGGCAAGGCCAGAGAAGACTGGACACAAAAGGGTTGTCTGAATTGTTGTTGAACTGTTTTCTTTTGGCAAAAGAAAATTATTTGTTATTTATTATGTCCTGACATAATGGTGATAGCAGATGTTTATGAAAAGTTGGGTAAAGTACAAAAGCACTTTTTTTTCTACTTCAGTACAGAGTATTAAGGGCAAAAGATACTGAGAAGGAATTAAGACTTTGATTATTACTTAGCAGTTCAAATGAAGTGATTATAATAGCAGGATTTATTTTAATTCAAGAACCCAGAAGTATAAATAAATCTTCTGTTTTATTTTTTTTTTAGCTGCACTCTCTGATTTGTTCTAGTTTTTAATCTTCTCTCACAAAGAAATCAGCTTTCAAGAAGGATGGCTATAAGCTTCATACTTTTGTAATTTTGCTCCCATCTTGTTCAAAATAATGTTTTTGACTGCCAAGAAACCTCTAGAACAAAAGAACAATGGTATAACAAAATATCAAAGTTCCCATAAACGCTATGAAAAAGAATGAGGTCAACTACAAGAGGAAAAAAAACCAAACAAACATCCTTTGACTAATTCTGCTCTCTCTTTCCAAATCACAGTAAATCTCAGTTACCATTAAGTATCAAAGAGCCCACAGAAGCCCTCAGTCTCCAGATGCATTACCAGAAAAAACTCTTTAAAAACTGTACATGGTTAATCCTTTTCTTTGCTAAATTTTACCTTTCTAACAGATAAAAGCCACTTGTATGCTAAAAGCTGTAGTTGTAAGCATCTAGTCCAAACTCAACAGCCATAAAATAACACCTATTTTCATCAAATTCATATTGTTTTTTCTTCTCCCCTTGACTTGTTCTGCTCAACTCCTCCACTTGATACTACTTGTCTTGTACATCTTAATCATGCACATATTTTAATTTGTTTCTTATTTTAGAATTTCCCCTCCTTCCATTTTCAATTATTTTCTCCCTTTTATTTAGCTAAACATTTACAGTTTCATAAACTTTGTCACTGTAGCAAGTCTCAAATATTATTCTAATATGAGTAGCAGGAACATAATCTAAATGGGTTAATAAATTCCTACCTGCAAACACGTGAAACACATAAAGTATACAGGAATGAACTGAGGTCACTATTAGACTGAGCACCTGCAATATACTGTGCAATAAGGATGCAAAGAGAAGGATGCTCCCATTCTTTACAGACAGAAAGATAAAGACAATAGGTAATTCACAGCACTAAGAACGAGGAAGTACCTATAGGTTCTGTAATAGCTACAGAAACTCTGCTGCTTTTCTCACGTTTCATGTTTGACCAGATTCCCATCCAGTTGGTCCTGGGGAGTTTCCCCAGTGCATTTTCACCGTACCTACCAGGCAGCCCAAGTGTCTATTCAGTCTTGATGTATAAAGTGGAAGTTGCCAAAGGATCAGGTAGTACACCATTTGAGTTATCCAGTGGACTTTTCTTTCCCTGAGGAAACTAAGGTTTCCTCAGCTATTTTGCCTCTAACATCTCCTAAATAACTTCTGTGACTCATGTTTTATCTCTACCTGGCCTACACATAGCACTTTGGCTATTTTCCATAATGTGGCTATTTTGATGTGTTTTTTTAATTCCAGAAATGAGACTAAATCTTCGTCACTATTCAGTTTGTGAGACATTACACTGACACTTCTTTCCCACTGGACTAAACAATATTGTTGGGTACCTCTACCTCCCAGTTTGTAAACTTCTGAAACTTCTGCATCCTTTTTACACTACCTAGAGTTTTCTCTTTGTCTAATTTACAGCTGACATCATGAAGAAAACTCTCAAGACCTGGACTGAAAAAAATGTCCTCCCTGATGCTTCCAAAAATGGTGTAGCTATTCCACATTTGTAGGCAAAAATCCCAGGGGGCAGATGAGAGGGGAGAAGCCAGAGAGCAGAAAAGTGATAATGATAATGGAAGTGTCACTTTACCAGAAAGGTGCCATTTACCCAGTCACTTTCACATCTCTGCAGCTAAATTCCATTCAGTTAGGGGAAAAAAAAAAAAAAAAAAAAAAAAAAAAAAAAGCAGCTATGCAAAATAGGCATCAGGGGACAGTAAGTCCCTCCAACACAGCAGAGGCTGAGAGGCTGAGCAGGATGCTGCCACTTCTCATGCTTCATTATCAAGCTTATCTGCTAAACTCTTCTCATCTATACCTCAGCAATCCTGACTGCTAGCTCTGCATTTGCCAAGATGCTGTTAAGTAATCAGAAGAGTGGAGTCATAGGAACAGGAGTCATAGAGAAGTTAATTTGATTCCTCTTCCTTTTCAGTATTGATTATTCCTGGAGAAAAAAAAATGAAACTAAAAATTTGATATTTCTGAAGACCTGCTTGAATTTTAGAATTAGCAGCTCATAATAATGGAGGGGCTTGATTTTGTTGTTTTTCTGGTTTATTATTACTATTAGGAGATTCTTTATACCCTATTTACATCCCTTTGCAAAAGCAATATTCAACAGGATGTGTAATGTCCCTGTATTAGGAGGAAGAGTTTCTTCTGGCATTTCCTTTCAAACATACTTCCAGGACATGACTGAGCAGGCTCTCTCCTGGAAGTAATTGAAAGGTAAATTGGAAATATAACTTGTGTTGCCATTGAGCTGTAAATATATGGGAAGAATCATTCCTACTTCAATGCTTTAGTAGCTGACAAATTTATTTTACTGGTAAGGACCAGCAAGTAGGATTGAGCAGGGAAGCTGACAGAAGACAGCTGCTTAGTCTGCCAGAAAAATGAATATAGTTTAATCCATATTATTTGTTTTACAGACAGCAAACTGTTATAGTGCAAAATTGCAAGAAAGCAAACTGATCTCTCAACAGTTGCCTACTAGATGTAGAAAATCTTTATCCACAAAATCAGATCAATTATCTTTTTAAATGGCCACTCTAATATTAAACTTTTTTTTTATGTCAAAAAGATAAAAAGCTTTTTTTCTTTCTATGTTACATTAAGTTTTGCAGGTTTTTTCCTATTTTGTTATTTGTATTTGTGTATACTAGACAGCCTATACTGTTTGTCTAGTGTGCTCAACTCTCAGCATAGCTTGCAGACAGCTGGTGGAAAGGCCAATTAAAAGCACATTTTAAAACAAAAAAAAAAAAAAAAAAAAAAAAAAAAAAAAAAAAGCACTGAGCATTTCCACAGCAGCTGAGAGGCTAGTTTTTCATGAAGCTTTCAGCTTCCTTGAAACCAAAACATTTAAGGTAAAGCAACAGAAATTTTTATAGGACTGGGATTAGCAATTTAAATGAAGTCAATTATCTTGCTATGTCTTATCCCAAAACATGGCTCTGACCAATGATGGATCCAGGTACAGTAACGGTAGGAAATAATTTCTTCATATACCATACAGTCTGCAGTAAAACCTAGGCTTCTGAGGCACAATTCTTTGATAAATCTAACTCCTTCTCTTTAATATTTGCTTCTCTGGTAACTTGCAGATGGAGAGTGCAACTGTGAGGGGTGTCGCGCTAATGATAAAGAGGATAGGTCTCTTTGGCAAGCCATTACCTCCCCATCTCTCCTGGATGGCTGCTGGTGCAGTGTGCTCACTGAGTCCCAGACCAAATTTCAAGCTGTGCTCCTGCAAGGGAAACCTGATTGCAGTACCTCTGCTGCCTTCCTGCCTCAAAGGGCTCCAAAAGAAAAGATAATGCTAGACATTCGGAAGAATACTCTGACCTAGTAATGCACCTTACAGGGCTCTAAATTACCTGCAGCCACAAAGGGGAAAAAAGAAATCGGATACTTCTCTGAACAACTCAATAACAGTCTCTGCTCAATACACAGCATTGATTGAAAGAGCAAAGAGAATGTTAGGATGCAAACAGAGAGATGTTGAAAATTATATTGAAAGTGAACACCATCATATAAATCAATGCAAGAGCTTCCTCTGAACTGCTGTCTTCACTGATCACTTCATCAAAAAAGGATGTGACAGAAGGTATACAGACAGACAACAAAAATGAAGAGAGGCTTGGGAAAACATCGATTATGTGGAGAATGAAATGACTGGGACAGTTCAGTTTTGAGAGGTACTATTTAGGGTGCCATGAATAATACATTCACTAAATTGAACTCAGGGAGAGCTGGGAATATTCTAACTGCCTAGCTCCAGTAGAAAATATGAATTTGTCAAAACAGAAGTATTTTGTCGGAATGTATCATTTAAAATAAATATTTCAAAGGAATCACAGCCAAGTTTTCTGCCGTCCAGGACTTTTCTTGTATTTGGAAGATGCCTTATTTCTTCTAGGCAGGTTATCTAGGTTCCGAACTTCCTGTGGCAGATTTGTGCCATGGGCCTTCTCAGACATAGGACAAGCAATTATTCACCCTAGTGACAACAAAGAATTTGAAATTCAAAATCTCCAGTGTTCTGGGACCTTTGTTTCCAATAGAACCGTGTTTGCACAAAGGCAGGAAATCTTAAATCCCCTCAAGTGGAGAAACCAATCTCTCACCATCCTGTGTTGTTCATTTAGCATAGTTCCCTTCATAAAGGAATTAAATAGACACACAGAAAACAGGTGAGACAAAGGGACTGTGTCTTTCCCAGTACTCTTTCTAAGACAACAGTTAATCTGTACCAATAGTTTACCAAAGCCCAAAGAAAAACTTAGTGATAGACCTCACAGTTTAAATATGCTCTAGAGGCTTAGGTGATGGATTGGGAATGCATGATACCCAGGATCCAAACAATTCAGGCATTCCCAGTGAGAAAAGTCATGAATTATCTCATTCATATTCCCTGTAAACTTTATCCATAAGACTAGGGCTGGAGAATTGCTACAGATACCTTGATGATAGCTTTTGTTGTCTTCATTTGCATTCATACACCTCAAAATTGTCAGAAGCTGAGTATCCAAGCTGGGTGTAAAAAGGCCATGCAGGGTGATAGCCACCACCTTGAACTGTCCTTCCTGAAATGCTGTTGAACAGTGACAAAGTCATGGCACTCATTCTTGGCAGAAGGCCTCTCCTGTGCTTCTCCACATCCAAAGGTCTTCCTTCATCCATCGTTGGTCATACTCTCTCCTGAGGGCAATATTGCTCCACAAACTGGAATCTGCCTCATATCCTAGACATAATCTCTTATCAACAAGGTACAAAACAATTGCAGAGACACTGAGAACTTTATTAGCCCATCTGCCTGGTATGAGAGAGTTGGGAGCAATCCTTAAACCTGTCACTCTGTCACCCGTTACTGGACCTTTGCAGTGGTCAGCAGTGATTCAGGGAGAAGCACTACAATGTCATCTATAAGAAAGCTGGAAACGGATGAGTAAGAACAAAATTTACACTTCACTGATGGTAACAGTCATACTGACAGCAATGTGCAATAATTCTCTATGTGGGGAAGGTGAAAGGACACAGTAGCATACCCTCATGAGGCTCACTGTCCTGACGATAAAAATTTGTAGGAAAACATTTCCTTTGGTAGTGCTTGGGAACACATCTTTTCCCCACAGTGCTTTTTTCCTTAACCTGGGGAAGTCCCTGGTTTATCTGTGGAAAGTTGCCCTTGCAGGATTCAGGAGAAAAGAAAGCATAGCAGCATCATAAGGTTTTTAAAAACAGAGATCACAAACTGCTCTGATTTCACAAAAACAAGAGGGATGATAGCAATGACTTGTGCAAAATGAAATATTGAATTATAATCTTTTTGAAATGCCAGAATTTTTAACAGAATAAAAATACTAATTGTCTGTCATCTGTCTGCAGTGTAGTTACTTTTTAATAGAAAAAGTGAAAAGTAATTTAATGGAAAGTCAAGACATTTAAACATGATTTTAAAACAGAATACATTTAGTACATTATAAAAAAGGCCAAACCAACCAACCAACAAATCAAACCTCTGGAACTCACTGTTCCAATTCTATTAGTCAGGAGGAAAATATTTTGGAAAGAAAATAAACAGTGCTCACTTCAAGAAAAAAGATCTCTATGAAACAAGATTTCCATGTATGTAGTGCTCCATATTTCCTTTGGAAATGTCTGCAGTTTCCCTAAAGCACCCTATTTTGGTCATTATTGGAAACAGGCTATTGGGACTGGTAATCTGCCTGAAGAAATTATACATTTAAAAAGAAAAAAAAACACTTAAACATATATACCTGTATATATACATGCACATATATATATTTAAAATCAGGACATTTGTTTTTTGCTGTTTGCCTGGAGTTCACATAGGAATTTAGAGATTAAGGTTTTTCTTTTGAGCATCTCTGATAGGTCATAAATCAAATTCTTGCGAGATAAATGATCTAGTAAGCTAAAACCTATTTCCATTATGTACCCAAATAAAAAGTGGTTGCTAGTCTATTAGACTAGATGCGATTCACTGCAATTCCTTGGCTTTTAAATAATGCTAATGGGTATCATCCTATGGCTATTAAAATAATGGTTGTTAAAGCATTTTTTCCAGCAAACCAAATGTTGGATCAGTCAGACTGGAATAAGGAGAGGAGAGTCTGCTGTGAATCCCTGAGGTGTGTCACTTTAAAATAGTGCAGTGCACTCCAGGGCAAATAAAGCAATAGAATATCAGGAGAGTTCAACTGCTGCGGCTATTTATTCTACAGCAACTTCAGTTCAAGCCATGCTGATAGTTCTTCTAATGCTTTAAATCAAACAGCAGGTATCTGGCCTCAAGGTAAGAAATGCTAAACATCTGCCAGCTTCCAGACTTGAAACATTGCAGCTGTCTCACCTGAAGGAAATTTTACTCTTAGTGTATGAGGAATTTCAGTGCTACTGTCATGTGGCATTTTCACTAAGGAATACATGACTGTCACCTCAGAAAACATTGAACAACTCCCTCTCCCAAAGATCCAATTTTAAGTCATGTGCAAAATATTTTGGTTATCATATTTTTCAATTCCTTATACTGGCCGCAAAAATACAGCCACAAATTATTCACTTTTCATTTTTCACAGCCCCAAGACTTCCCTTGACAGCTGAGACATAAGTCATATCAATGTCTCCTTCAGTAGTTCATCTGTCCAAGCTGTGCTGGAACTATTCCTGCTGACAGGTGCTTTTGGCGTATGAGAAAGATCTACAGATGTGAGAATATTATGGAATAAACTGAAAAATCCTCCAACACAAGTATTTCAGTTGTGAAGATAATGGTCTGGTGCTCATGAGCACAAAATATTTCTCTTCTCTTCCCCATCAGGTAGTCCCTGTCCCAAAGGAACAAAGGTTTTGACTGGCACTGCTCAACTGAGAGAGCTGTTATGAAGCATGTTCTGTCTAACTGCAACTGATTGCCAAGCTTTCATAGTTTATTGTTCCTCCTGCAGTTCTCAACTGTACCTACCTAATTTGCAAAATTTCACTTTGAAAGTTAAAGTCTTGATGGATTTTACATACTCATTCATCTCGAAGAGTACTATCAGCTTGGCAGGCCATACTGCAGTGAAAACCTTGGAAGCCGCTCTGACCACTCCTCTATGTTCAGTCAAAATGCACTTGAATGTAAGAATATGAATTACTGTGTTCAAGCCCATGGGTTACATGAGTATGTTGTGCTTGGCACATACTCCTTTAGGGTAGTACGATCTTCAAATCTGTTCCTTGGGGGAAGAGGGAGTTTTCAAGATGTAGGAAGCACATTCTGCCCTTACAGTTGAAATATATTAATAAGCCTTCATCATGCCTGAACAACAAAAAGAAGGATACCAGCCTTTGAAGACATTGCTTTTGTCTTCAAAGAAGAATAATGTGTAATAAAAAATCTCAAAACTGTCTTTTATATATATGTTCTTAAACACATAGTTTGTGTAAGTATAATTTTACAGTTACAATTGTTATGTAAGTTGACGGGAAGTAGTCTTGGATGTTCACCTGGCCTTGTCAAAAGGTGCCTTAAATTTTAGTATTTCATTCTGCCTAACT